>MU624248.1:0-600000 GCA_025201745.1 Xylariaceae sp. FL1651
GCCCCCCCCCCCCCCCCCCCCCCCGCCCCCCCCCCCCCCCCCCCCCCCCCCCCCCCCCGCCCCCCGCCCCCCCGCGCCCCCCCCCCCCCCCCCCCCCCCCCCCCGAGGGAGGCAACGCACAAACCGCGCAGCTTGCCTAGAGGAGGTAATGTAACCTTTTGCTAACATTATCAAGGGATATGACCAAGAGTTAATAATAGCAAGGCCAAGAGAGCAAAAAGAGGATATTCCTTCGTGATCGACCAACAGGAGACTATCCGAGATCCAAAGAAGTTGCGCCACTGCAGCCCACTCTAGTACTGTTTAGGGATGTCTATGGACAAAGAAAGGAAAGCAAGCCGGCCGAAAGCCCACCCACTTCCTGAGCAGCGGCCGGCGCCGAATGAGAGAGAAAGACCGGACTCTTTTGATGTCACACCTCTTGCGCGACTTACGCCTGCTGCATGCGTGTAATGCGCACATGCCCATTTCCACGCCGAAAAAGCGCATAACTAGCACCAACAGCGTAGCTGTAGCGCCGTCATCCACCCCCTGATTGGCTCGTGGGTCGTGGGCTCGCTGTGGGCTCTTGCCGATGGGTGGCACCGTCCTGGAGCCTCTAGGAGGGTTCTTGTCGGCTATATAAGGGTCCTGAGGTTAACCCTTTGCTTTTACTACATTCTCCCTCTCCTACCAAAGCAATACGATCTTCATACGCACAGATCAAAACTCACAAACAAAACACTCTATCAACTCCATCTACGTCTTTAAAGACCAATATTCCACTATTCAAAATGAAGGGTGACTGCTCTTGCTCCGGTGGTGACGGCTGTAAGTCTACTACTACCTACCACTTATTCCTCTATTCACCTCGACGACATTTTGGATCTCGTTGGTCCTCTTACCCCGCTGTCATCAGCTACCCCGCATTGCTTACGTCAGCTCAGCGGGGCTTCGAAAGACGGCCCTGAATACCTCTCCTTATACGTCCTCTCAGCATTACCCGTTGATATGCGATGCTAATACACCTTCGTGCAGGCCAATGCGGCGCTGGCTGCTCATGCGGCAAATAGGCGACTGATACTCTCAGTCCGCTACCACGTTCGAGCAACAAGAAGTGCGCAGCTTTGATCGACCATTTCTCATTCGCCGTCTACCCTATTGACCGACATCATCTACCTTCCTTGTTCGCCATGATTTACGTTTAAAATGCATGCGCTATCCGGGGGTAATGGGGGGAGGAGTAGGAGGGGAAGAGATCGCAAGATTCGGGGTTTCGGGAGAATTGAGGGGCGGCGAGTCATAGCAATTTTGTGCGAATCATTCCTTTAACATTATAACAGTTTCCTATGTGGTCAACCACTTCTGACGTCTTCGTCTTATTTCGTGACATGTTCAGACGCTTCCAATGCTTCGAGATACTTAAAATGATAATAATTCTAATAATAATAATGTCCACTCCTTATTTATTCTGTAAACTCCATCTTTCGCTTTGAGCAAGTTCTTGAGCAAGTTCTTGAGCACGTATTTTGATATTGCTAGAACACATCTTGCTTCGCTTGGCCTCTTGGCGCAGCGCTGCATGCATGCTACCTTGCAACATACATATGCCAAGACATAGAATGGCAAGCAAACAAATAACCGGCGATACCCGAATATTAACTACAGATTTGTACATTGATTACGATTGAGCAAGAATTTGCGTTTTAAGGCTTTCTTAGTGTCATGTAAAAGTGTTATTTCATCAACTGTTTGACCTATTAACGACACATCGAGTAGGGTGTTAATATATCCGTAACTGTGGTTTAAAGTCAAGCCATGGCTCGATGTTAGCTCTATACATAAAGTTGAAATGAAACTCTTAATACCACGTATGACACTAAAGACTTCGCAAAAGGGTATTCTTTTGTGATACTTATTAAGGCGTAGGCGAATTGAACAGGGGGTCTTTTTCTTTATTTTTCAAACGACTCCTGGATAACCCAAAAGATGGCCCGGTCAAGGCCGAGCAGAAGCAAGATCAGGTTTGCATAATCCTCTAGGTTACTCAGGATATAAGAGGGTCAATATTTAGGTAGAAGAAAAATTTCATTATCGCCATATCTGAGTTAGGGTAAAATGCGTGAATCATCGCGTCTAGATGGCACGCTCTGCCCGTGCCCGGTTCTCCCTATACCGCTTCTCTTTAGATGCCAGCTTCCTCCGCTTCCTCCAAGCACGGTTGAGATTCCCCCGACTTTCCCAAAACTGCTTCTGAAAATCGCTGACTGGTGCTTGGCTTGTCTCTCCCGCCGCGGCATCCTCCATGGTGGAGTCGTCCATGTTCATGTCCTCGTCTTCTGCCCCTTCCTCTTCTTCCTCTTCCACGTTTTCCAGCCCTTCTACGCCATCTTCTTCTAGTACAGCATCATCTGTAGAGTCCTGTCTAGCCCAGAAATTGAAAGACCGGCTTGGATGCGCTGTATCGGGTGTTGGTGCAGCACTTCGAACATTCCTAAAATCAAAGTCTTGCTTGGTGAATGGAGTCATGGGAGCCTGACTGGCAGGGGCCAAAGAGGTCTCTTCGTCCCTATCGTCGTCTTCCTTGTCAAAAAAGCTAAAAGGTTGTGCTTCTGAGCTGCCATCTGGTGGATTACTACCTCCCGGTGGCCGCTTGTACAAGGCCTCTAAGGGATGAACCTTCTTAGTGGCAGGCGTGACTGGCGGTATCTTGATTGAGAGACTGGTGATGGAGCCTGATGATTTCGGTCTTGTAACTTCTACTTTAGTAGTAATAGGACTGCTCAAGTTTTGTGTCTCGACCTGGAGTTGCCTAACGGGAGCTCCAATCTCCGTTTGTTCGGCCGAAACATCCGAGTCTTGGTCAGAACTAGAAGAATCTTCATCTTCGTCCGAGGAGGATGAGCCACTGCTGCTTGTCTCATCGTCGTCTTCATCTTCTTGAGGAGCTGGGGCAGCTCTCTTGGGTTTTGGTGGATCTGGAGCTGGGATGCCCTCAGGTCTTCTTTTTGACTGTACCGGTTCAACCACGTTCCCGGCGCTATCTACCCAACCTACACCATCTTTGAAAACTGCAGCTTCTGCGCTTCCCGTAGTCGAACTTGCCTTGAGAAACGAGGGGTGCTTGACAGTTTTCTCGAACTCATGCACGATGACCTCTCGACCGCTCTGTCGCTTCCGTTTTTTCTTTGGTGCTGAAGTGTCCTCGTCGTGCTCCTTCGGTAGGGAGGCATCGGGAAGCTTGGTCTTGAACAGACACTCAGGTTCGTCAGTATACTTGGACTTGACATTTCGCTTCTTCTTTTTCTTGTCCTTTTTGTCATCTTTGGATGTCGCCTCCCTCTTGTCTTTCTTGGACTTTTTACGCTTCTCCTCGATCATCTCCTGCTCAGTGGTTGTCCAGCCCCGCTTGACCTTGCGACCGTGCAGTTCGACTCCGTCAATAACATTAATTTCGTGTTTGCGCTTTTTAGACTTCTTCTTTTCCTTCTTTTCCTTCTTTGTCTCGACTGTATCAACATCGCTGGTCGGTTCTGGTATCGAATCGGGCCGAGCTGTTTCAATGCGTACTTTAGATCCCTTTAGAACAGCGCCATTGAGTTTCTTCTTCAGCTTGTCGGCATCCATAGTTGGCAAGTCGACAAATCCAAAGCGCTTCTCGGGAAAGGTCTCGAGGGTATGGTAAGATATGTTACGCGCGCGGGGTAGAATGGAGGCGGGGATGACAACGCTCTGGAGAGACTGGTCAAAGGGAGTGATGTGAAGCCTCGTGTATGGCGTCGCAGCTTCGGTCATGGAAGCTATCGGTGTATTTTCAGCGGACGTCGACACTTGCGCCATGACCTCCTAGCAGTATCGCATGGTCTTATAGTCGTATGTAACTGCAGCGCGCTAAAGTGTAACGGCTGTTGGAAGGTGGCGCAGGATTCACGGCAAAACGGGGATACGCGATACCGCCGTTTGAGGTGTCAACGCTGGGCGCTTATTAGGATAGATAGAAGAAAACGAAGCTCTCAAGAGAAACTGTTCCTGGCGGACCCACCTTTTCTCGTCAAGGTGTAGCGCACGGACCCTCTATATCTTGGCTCTTTCTGGTACTAACATAGTGCACTATCCTCGCTATCCTTGCTTGCTATCCAGAGCTCTATCTATAGCTCCTTCATTGCTGAATCCAGCATGTACTGTAAACAACTTCCATCACAGACCAAACCCTCAATTGATCAGCAATTTCTCAGCAAGTTGTTTGATTGAAATCACTGCTTACCTTCAATATGGCCCAAAAACATCCTCCTCTTCGTTTTGTCCGATCTGTAAGTCCTTGGCATTTCTCGTGTGCAAGTCAAGTATTCCAGCTAATGAATGCAGGTGCTGAAATCATTCATGGCCGGGTCTGGATTGGAGCCGAGGTCAGTGAACGCATGATACGCTTTTTGCGAAATCAACTCAATCGTTGCTCACACAAAATTTGCTAGGCTATTAGGACCTAACGTGAGAAGGATCTGGTGAATTCAATTAATCAAGCCTCACACTGAACAGACCCTAGCAGATAAGGGTCACGAATGCTGTCTACGGCAAGGTCGACTTTGAACTCGACATCACAAGAGACCACACCGTATGGCATCTCTTGTCGGCGAAGTGAACCCGCAGTGCTCATATATGAAAACATAGAACCGACTCAAAATATTACACGGAGGCACCATTGCGAGTATGGTCGATCTGGGCGGCTCTCTCGCCGTGGCATCGACAGGGCTTTACGCTACCGGAGTGTCAACTGATCTCAATGGTGAGCACATACAATGATTTATGAGTCAGTTGTTTTACTATGAAGCTCGGACAGAAGCTGTAATCCTCAATGGAGTTGAACTACTTTACATAACCAACGAGCTAACAGGATCCTGTAGTCACATATCTGAGTGGGGGCGGCAAAGTGGGCGACAAAATCACAGCTACTGCCGTTTGTGATAAGAGCAAGTAGATCCCCAGAAACTTAGCTAATATGAAATTGCTCACATCCCTACAGTTGGGAAAACTTTAGCGTACACCTCTGTCACCTTTCGAAATAGCAAAGGAGAGCTTGCAGCAAGAGGGAACCATACCAAGTAAGTGCTTTGCGGCCTAGGTCAACAGCTGCAACCTGCCATTAAGCCTGTGTCGTTTGACGCAGATTTATTATTATTATTGTTGTTTTATTTTTTATTTTTATTTTATTTTTGAATCCGCAGGCTCTAACTATGATAGATACGTGACGCAAGCTGTTAAAGCCCAAGAAACTCCGTTTGTGCCACCAGAAGGTGCCGAAATTGCAGAATACCAATGAAGTTATAGATTGGTTATGATATAGATTCGAAATCGGAAAGAAAATAAAGCATCGCTTAGAGAGTGTTCAAGACATGACCGCGGCCGTTAGAACATTATAAGACGCATGTGAATACAATTTTACACTTACTACTCTTAGTTCAGATATTCTATCGCTTCTAGAGAATCATACGATAAGTCTAGTTAATTTTCACCACTTATGACTTGACCCTACTATGGTACGATAAGCCATTCGCCTTGAAAAAAAATCCTCAACCATTATGTCTATCATACAGCTACATCATGCTCAGCCGTGAATACGAATCAGGCTCAATCCTTTTACAGCAAAAGATGTTTGCATCTACGCACTTAGTATCACCCTGGCATCGCGTCCATAGTCGGGAAAAAGTAGAAACAGTCCGATGCGTCAGGCACATCGTAGTCTAGCGCCCATTCGCGCCGATGTCCTAGGTGTGCGTTTCATGCTGCGCGAGTCTTTCGGGTGTCTCTTTTTGAGAATATGCTTGATGCTCAGAGATCGTACTCAGACGGTGACTCAGCCTCCACTTACTTGTGTCCGCTATGGCCTCCGGCCTTCCTACGTCATGTTGTTGGGTATCTCTATGACCTATTCCAATAGTGTCTAGTGATTCCGGTCGAGTAGCACGGACAATGCCGTACTCTGTGTCTGGCTTAATTGTGATGTCCCTAAGCTAACTAAGTTCGTGGTATCCCACCATTCTCTTATACGAATCGTGCCTTCACAAGCAAGCCGCAACGACGATGTTGAAATTGGCTCAGCCCGCTGTACACTTTCTGATAATCATTCAAACGGCCAGAGATCCCTAAGGAGTGATAGTTGTTATTGACTAAGACGTATCTGCCAGTAGGCCACGAGTATGAGAAGCCAAGTCATCTATGAGATTTTCGATAACGGAATAAGCAAGGTCAGAGAACTTAGTCAAGTTCATTTCCGAGAACCTAAGATCAATCAACAGGTCGTGATAGTTAACACAATCGGTAGCTCGTGGACACAAGTGACGTAAACTCTGAATTGTCTGGCATTTGAGAGTGAAAGTGAGAGAATCTGATTCACACTAAATTTATGTTGTTGAGTCTAGATAGTGTTTCCGAATCACTACGCTGGAGCAGAGGCGATATGTTGCCAAGCAAAGCCAAATGACTAATTTCCCTGCACAGCTTCAAGCTGCCCCTGTCCTTTTCAAACTGCCGTGCTCCATTGCCTATACCCGAACAACAAGCCGCCAATCAGAAATGGCGGCCCGATGTTGTAGCTCGGCTCTTTATGCCGAATTCGTATCGACAGCTCAGGGAGCTTTTATCTAGGTCCCATTTGAGTTGCTGCCGCAGAGTCGAGAATAGGCAAATTCGCATCGTCGCAGTTCGACATCACCGCAAGATAACTCATCATTCGACCTCAACTAGCATTCCGAAATTGCTTCTCTGGATAGTGCATCTAGCAGAGAGTTTTTGCCAGCCTCACACTCTACTGTGTACTCTAGTGGAAAGACATTTAGTACAGATTGTTGTCATTCTAATCCTCTTAACCCGTTCTCCAAGTGGGCCGCTTTTAGCATGGCAACGATCGGTAGGTCCATCCAACAGCGACGACAACACATTTCCAGATGTGGTTGTTATGTCACATAGGAATATCACCAGTACTACCACCCTAGCCATTCCGCGTCTCCTATCCCTCATAGACAAGTTCACATTCGCTCTTTTGCACACGAACTAACATCCGATGAAACCACAGCAGCCGGGATAGCGGCCGCCGCCGCAGGCCTCACATACATCGATGGGAAATATCACATACGGCAGGACTTGCAGACGATGCGAGCGAAGAGCAGAGCAGCCAAGATGTTCCAGAAAGCCGGTTAGTTTTCTCACTTCTTCCTCACCTCCCAATCCGTGTAAGACGCTGGCGCCGAATCAAGCCTCTCTCTGTCTCTCTCTTCTACGTACTCACACACACATTCACCCCTTAACCCCTAATCTACTTCCCAGTCCAAGAAAAGCGCATCTCCCCATACTACTTCTTCGAGCGGCACGCGCACGCGCACCCCAACACGGAGTGCATCTGGTGGCGGCCGGGCTCGCTCACCTGGGGCGCGGCGTACGCGCGCGCGAACCAGCTGGCGCACTTCTTCCTGGCGCAGGGGGTGCGGCCCGGCGACCTCGTGGCGCTCTTCATGGGCAATGGGCCGGACTTCGCGCTGGCGTGGATGGCGCTGTGGGCCGTGGGCGCGGCGCCCGCGCTCATCAACCACAACCTGACGCGGCAGGCCTTGCTGCACTGCCTGGGGATCGCGGACGCGAAACTCGTGCTCGCCGAGGGCCCGCCGGAGCTGCTCGCGCGCCTGGACGCCGTCAAGTCGGAGTTAGACGCGGGCGGCGTGCGCATCGTGAAGCTCGACGACGAGGAGGTGCGCACGCAGGTCGCGGCCTGTCCCGCGACGCGGCCGCCCGACTCGCTGCGCGACGGCGTGACGCCGGGCTCGCCGTTCGGCTTGTTCTACACGAGCGGCACGACGGGGCTGCCCAAGGCGTGCGTCGTGCCGGCGGCGGCGGGGTTCACGCACGGCGTGAGCCGGGAGTGCGGGTACGCGTACGTGACGCCGACGGGCGACAACGCGGCGCGGGGGCGCCCGGAGCGGTACTACGACTGCATGCCGCTGTACCACGGGACTGGGGGCATCAGCGGGATGACGCAGCTGATCACGGGGCAGACGCTGTGCCTGGCGCCCAGGTTCAGCGCGTCGCGGTTCTGGGACGACGTGCGCGCCTCGGGCGCCACGTGGTTCGTGTACGTGGGCGAGACGCTGCGGTACCTCCTCGCGCAGCCCCCCTCGCCGCTCGACCGCCGGCACCGCGTGCGCGCCATCTACGGCAACGGCCTGCGCCCGGACGTCTGGATCCCCTTCCGCGAGCGCTTCGGCATCGAGACCATCCACGAGTTCTTCAACTCCACCGAGGGCGTCATGCCGCTCGACAATCCCGCGCGGGGCGACTTCCGCGCCCACAGCGTCGGGCACCATGGCCTGATCAGCCGGTGGCGGTTCCACAACGTCTTCGTGCCCGTGGCTATTGATCCCGACACGGGGGACATTGTGCGAGATTCGAAGACCGGGTTTGCACGACGTCTGCCCTACGAGATCGGGGGCGAGATTCTGGTTAAACAACCGCCTACAATTACTCCGGCATTCCCGGGGTATTACAAGAATGACGAGGCTACTGCTAAGAAATATGTGTATGATGTGTTTAAGAAAGGGGACTGCTATTACCGCACGGGTGACGCGCTTCGACGGGATGCCGATGGGCGGTGGTTTTTCCTCGATAGGCTTGGCGATACATTCCGCTGGAAGGGCGAGAATGTAAGTACGGCTGAGGTATCGGAGGTCCTTGGTCGACATCCCGGCGTGAGTGAGGCGACTGTATACGGTGTATCACTGCCGGGCCATGACGGTAAGGCCGGCATGGCGGCTGTATACATCAATCCTGAAATTCGAAATTTTGACTACAAGGATTTATTAAGGTATAGATATCCTAATTTCCTGCATTCGCCTTCCCCCTACTGTATTTCCGCAACCCTCACTTGTCATCACCACCCTCGCTTATTCAGTGAGCACCTGTTAACTCTCAAAGTAGGCACGCCCGTGCCCACCTCCCCAGATACGCTGTGCCCATCTTCCTACGGCAGCTGTCAGTGCGCTCCGCGACGCACAACAACAAGCAGGACAAGGCACCTCTCAAGAAGGCGGGCATAAATCCGTCGCAGATGAATGGAGACCTGCTATTTTGGATCTCAGAGAACGGAAAGGGGGATGAGTACGTGCCCTTTACTGAGAAAGACTTAGAGAGTCTACAAGTAGGACGATCGAAATTGTGAAACAAGGATCACGACTACCTATATTGCAGATGGGCCAGCTATTTGTCACCATTCTCTCGGGTGAGGCCTTAGCGTTCTGAGGATGACCAGAGTGAAAGCCGACAAGCTTTGAACGTGGGACACTCAATCTTTAGATGTATACAAATCCGCTCTTCGCTGGAGTGAGGGTTCTCTACAAGCTCAAAATAGAATTAGGTAACGAAGAGGGCCCTTCTCCCATCCAGGGACTGCTATTGTACTTAAAAGAAGCACTGGCATTGCGAGGGTACTTATAGCTGGAAATAGCAAACAACCAAGCTTAGCAAACCACCAAAAGTATTTCTCGGGGCTCTTAGTTCTGTTTCATGATGAGTTATTATTGTCTTGTACATTGGTAAGCTAGGCAAGTGGTACAGAATTCAATGCTGGCTGATTCCAACATCGCTTCGCCATCTACTCTGCTAATATCATAAGGAAAGTATGCGCAAAGATCAAGTCCGCATCCAGGTTCCCCTCCTCACATAAACCCATGCTATCTCATCAGGGTTATATGTAATAAATACTATCTGGTTACTAGATGTGTCGGCTAGTTGACTTCTCTAGGTTGGAGTCAAGCAGGCCTTAACTGGGGGCTGATCGTCTTGGCCATGGCTCAGACATGTAGCCAAAGGGCCTGGAACACATGAGCAGCAGTTTTCAAAGGGAAGGCTACAATATATTCTTACTTCGTTGGCTCTGTCGTTCCAGTTTTATTGGCCGGTTTGTCGACACTTTCAGTTTTTATCCGAGGTGTCGAGCTAATCCCAGGTTTTGTTAACCTGCGCTTGACAGATGAGGTAGATTGAGTAACGTTAATGGCCGTGAATGTTTTCTATTGGCTGTATTAGTTCTGTTAGTTTTGCATGTCCAAAGCTTGGTCTCACCTCAGTATCTACTTCGGGTGTCCAAGGGTCTCTGTTGGCAACCATCTCGGCGTAGTCTGGTCGTGGCACGTTTCTCCGCGTGCGGCGGGGCTTATCTTGATCTTCGTCGTGATCTAAAGAGTGATTATGAGGCGACTCGCGCAACAGAGGAAGTGGGGGAGAAAAATAATTATCGATTTCCTGGTGTTTGCGAACCATGTTCTCTGTATCATCTGCACATGAGGTGTCTATCGCGCATTTCATCGGGACAACTAGGCTTTGTTTTTAGTACCTCTAGCTCACTCAACACGTTCTAAGTATATCAAAATGAAACTTACATATGTGTGGCATGGCACCGATATGTTCCCTAATCCAATACTTGCTGGCCAACTCCTCTCCGTCCACTACCAGGAGTCAGGCAAGACCAAATTTAAAAAAGAGGATATTATATCGCACCTTGGCAAGCAAACTTCTCGAATATGTACTCGTTTGTCAGCTCCTCACCATCTGGTCCCTTTTCACCGTGCTTCTGAAAATGCTTCAATGCTCGATTATAAGCAAGAGGAGGCTCAGAAAAAGAGCCGGGTTCACAGCGGTCGCATCGAATGACGAAGAAGCCTCTGTGCTTGGAGTGACGGAATATGCATTCGCCCGTGGTCAAATTTGGGAATGCAACTCGTCGTGTTATTTCCTTGATTTGGATAGCTCCTGGGTTACCCTTGAGTCTTTGTCAGTCGCTTCAGATTCGCCATGATAGCTTAGAGCCAATACATACCTTGTCGTCAGCTATTATCTGGCGCTTAGATGAGTTATCGTTCTCATTTTGGCCTATAGTTCTAGGTCGCTTTGGGCTGCATGAAGCTGTAGAGTTACCAGATATTATCCGAGCTTGCACTTGACTGTTTGAACTAGATGCTCTTGGGGGAGACGCGCCAGACTCAGCTTGGGTGGTTCTGAGTTGTGTACTATGACTGGACGTCCCTTGAGTTAATGAAAGTGAAGTAGCAGTTTGGCTATTTGAGTTTACACCGAGGGCTTCGGGTATGTTACCTGAAGAGGCTATGCTAGGCGTAATAAAAGAAGCCTTGGTAGAAATAGGTATGGTCACGCATTCGGCCTTTGGGATGAGGTGTAGGTACTTAGGCGCGACGGCGCGGAGCTGGCCAATGGCATCCTCAACCGAGGCAGCATCGAAGCGAAGTAGGCCTAAGTGTTCCCGTATTTCGTTGGTTGCATTTCGTTTCTGTTGCTCGAAGGCATCGCGCTCTTGATCGATCTCTCGCAAAAGGGTGTGCAGTCTCGGGACCAGGTCACGCTCGAGTCGTTGGTCATACTCGTGAGCCAAATGCTCTAATTTCTCTTTCATGTACCTTGGAGCAAAATGGAAAATAGCCGTGTTGAGGTTGACATCAAGAGATGACCGATGTGTCTGCTGTGTCGAAGGCGGCGGGTCTTCCATATTACCGATTATCTTGAATCAAGACTGCTAACCCAAATAAGTGTTTACGAGTGGCCTCGTTGGGTCGTCGTAGAGGGTCCAATGAATTCAATGAGGCTAAAGCACGGTTGAGTGGTCCTGTCCGCGACCAGTCGTTAGACGTCGGCTCGGTGTCTGTAGGAGCTGCATGCGCTGAAGTGCTCCTATCATAGAGCTATAGTACAGGCAAACCCGGCAGAGGTGGGATGCGGGTATATGACAGGTTTTTGGTACAGGAAAGCTCCGTTTGACGTGCCGGAAACGAAAGATGAGGAGATAGAGAAATGTGAAGATAAGATGTTCCAATAGGTCTCGGGGCTGTCAGAAGCGGTATACAGATATATTGGGGAAAGAAGAGGAAAAAGCCGACAGGCTGTATACCTGGAGATACAGTATCAAAGTAATTGATTGAGTGCTAAGACCAGATGCTGCAAACAAGCAAGCTGATGCAAAATGTCTGAACCTGAAGAAGGCTGCGTGTGAGATCTCTCTGTCGAAAATGACTGGGTTTTGGAGAAAATAGACAGGCGAGCCTTGACTTCCACCCGTTGGTGCGCGATTGCCCAAAAGTTGGACCGGTCTTCCCCTTAGTCAATCCAGCACATGCTACAGTACATGCTACATGGAGAGTTAGGTGCTAACCTAGTCATAATTATAGGCGGTGAAAGGATATCACATATCGCCTGCCGGCTTTTCAACCATGCAAACCACCTGACAAAGGCGTTGAGCAAGCCACTATGCAACCGCCCATTTTGGGAATCTCTTAATACCTATCAATGCATTTATCTCCCCCCGCTTTCCTATCGATAAATATGTTTGTTTCACCTAAGATCAAGGATTAGCTGATATTGGCTTGCGGAAATTCAAAAAGGGATAAATCAAACAGTAGAAGGTACATGAATCAATTGTTCGCCTCGCAGTACGCCATAGAAAATAATTAGGTAATGAAAGACAAGAGGAAGTAAAACAGGACCATTACTAGGAGTTGAACCTATGATCCTCTCTCCGTCCAGACTCTAATGCCCCCCCGCAAGTCGTCTGAGGCTTAACATTGGCCACACACTAAGCCTACATGCAGCCTCACCATTGCGTGCAGTAATAAAACCCATTAGCGTATCGGCTTGTTCCCAGGTTGGAAGAGTGGTTCGTTTTCGTACCATATCGAGTTGTTTTTGACCTAGACGACTCTAGCAGGAGAGCTTTGCTAACTCACTCGCTCGCCAAATCCAAGCATCTACTACAGCGGGCCCTGGGAATCCTCAGACATCATTGACTGATCTCTATTACGGGTTTGAACTTGTTCGGCCTGTTTCTCTTCCATCCCTTCGGAGCTCTCTAGTCGAACGCGGGCCGCAGTTCCTAAAGCAGGTTTATCATTTCTTTCTACGAACTGCCTTATGCTTAGACTCGTAGGTTAAACTAATATGTTTTAATTCGTCTACCTTCTATAACAAGTTTGGTTTAGGCTTGCCATTTTCATTTGATATTGTCTATCTTTGTTCAACACACACCTGTTTACGTAGTAGAGAGCGATAACCTATGTTAATATGCGGCGTTGTGAAAGACTCTTTATATGTGGTTACGATGGCCTATTCTTATACCTGCATAGTAGGTGAATTGCAACATTTTTAGTTCTAGAGGTAGAAAGGCACGATTGGACGCAGAAATAAATTTACAGCGGAGAGCGCACGGTCGGGTAAGCGAACTTTAATCTCATTTCCTATCATCTTCAAGGCATTTTAACCTACTCATAAATTCACCAGCAGGTAGGTAAGCAGACTACCAGCGACTCGATGAGGCTGAAAACGTAACTTGTAGCGGCCAATAGAATGAGAGCGCGCTACGTTTGGCACTCAGCGATTGGGTACAAGCAATGTAGCCTGTGAGTATTGTCCAGACTTAAAATTGAATGTATTTGTTCATTTTATTTGCGTCTGAAGTGATAATAATCGTCATGTTTAAGCGCACCTTATTAGACCAAGTTCATAAGGTTTTTCTATCAGTGGGTATATTGCCGAGACAAACAAATTGCAGTCTCACGCTAAATTAGCATCCCTAATGTGTCTTGACTTTGCGGTAGCGAATCGCCTCCACTCCGTGCTCGTCGGTGATGCGTGTCGCCACGATCTTGTAACCGCCAATAGCCGGCCAGATCTTGGTCCAGCAGACCCAGTAGAAGGCACCGAGGAGCAAGACACCCACCCCGACAACAGGGAATACGTAGTATGGGTATCCATCTGCATTCCAGCTCCCATTCGGAGGGATAAAGGGCACTAGGGCGAGGAAAATATTGGCTAAAAGGTAAAGGACGATAATAGGCAAATATGTGTGCCATGGTGACGACCAATTCTCAGACTTCTTATAGTGCAAGTAGATCAAACCGGCGCACACAAACCCATTGATCCAAGATCCAGGATATGTGTATAAGTTAACAATGAAGTTATATGCGGGTCCGGCTGGCGGTGCAAGCAGCACGATGATGGTTACAATCCAGTGGAGGAACAACTACTTCTGGTTAACGAGACACACTTGGGTCCAATGTGGGTGGCGTCAAGCGACTTACTGCAGGGGCGGGGGCACCAAACGGCTTGATAGAGGCCCAGAATGTGCTGAATGGTAACAGTGCTTCCTTACCGAATTCCTGGTTCAATCGTGCGTGGGCGAAGCTCACAGCTAACACATTTCCGAGATTGCTCAGGGCCACGAACACAGGCAAACTCTTAGCACCCGCGCTGTCGCCAAACACATTCTTGAAGAACAAGGCTGCAACGAGCACTTCAGAGGTGGCCAAGGCATCCTTGGGGATAGCAGCGAAGTACGCGACATTAGCAAGCACGTAAAGGATGGTGACACCCCCAATGGCAATAGGCGCAGCCACAGCCAGCGTCTTGCGAGGGTGCTTGAGCTCGCTGATAACGTAGTTGGCGTTCTCCCAGCCCTTGTAGCTGTAGATGATGTTCAGCAAGGCATTGGCGTATCCGTAAGCGCCTGTGCCTCCATAATTCTCCGTCACCTCGAGCGCAAACGCATTGTGAAAGTTACCAGGTGGAGGTATACGGAGACGTCCAGCAAGGGCTGCGAAGCCCGAGAACACGATAAGCAAAAGGATCGCCACCTTAAAAATGCCCAGGACATTGACGAGACGAAGACCCCATTTAGGGAAGACCGAGTGCAGAACGACGGCAAACGTCGTAGCGGCGACCCCTATGCCACGGGCCACCCAGCCATCACCCAGCTTGCTGCCGGAGGCGGCCAGCACATACCGCCCAAAAGCCAATGCATTGCCGGACGAGAAACCCAGCAGGATCATTTGCGATGCTAGCACACAGGTTGCAAGGTAGCGGGGATGGCGATACACGCGTTCGAGGTAGTTTTTTTCACCGCCAGACCGCGGGATCGCCAGACCGAACTCGAGCCACACACTGAGGCCGCAGAACGTAAGGACGCCACCGATAACCCAGAGAAACAAGGACACGCCCACGGAGCCAGTAGCCGCGAATATGCTTGACGGTGTTGAGAAAACTAGTTCCCGCCGTCAGCATGTACAATTAACGTAGTTCGATGACGTTTTCATGAGATGGACTCACTTCCAGTTCCTATCATCTTGTTCAAGATCAGGAAAGAAGCGCCGGTGACACCGATCTTTCGCGACTCATCGTAGTCATATTTCTGGACATTGGTCACAGACTCGATATCGGTGTTCTCCGCCGAGTTGACCTCGCGCGAGACATCCCGCTCTGGCTCCTTGAAATCGCTACTCTCTCCCATCCTGTCGTTGCTGTCGTCTAATATCGTCCCATAAGACGGCATCCGCGGTGAGCAGGAGAGGTTTTGAAGCGAGGGGTAAATAAAAACGATAAAGGTATGCTGACCTTCTCAATTCGTACATTTATATGCACATTACCCACGTCCTGCCGTAGATCTCATTTTTGCGGCCAATGGCGCCATAGGGTTTTCTTTACGTAGCATTTAACCCTAGCCACGACGCCTTGGCGGAAGCACGCCATAGCACCCCGTCGACTCAGCGAAAGACTATGGTGGAATTCATAATAAATTCTTCGTTAGAGCCGCAAAACTTTGCATTAAAACTCCACATTCGAAATCTTTGTTTTCCGCCGCTCATTGCCAATGAGGCGGCGGTGTGAGTGGTGGAGGACCATAATGGCTTCAGCCTCAGGTCTAGGAGGTACCAATGGGAACTAAAAGCAAACAAGGATCATTAGCGGATTAAGGAAAAGATAAGATATCGAGCATTTTCTTTTCCGCCAGGTCCATCACGCGATCCAACTCACGTAATCAACTCATAATTAGTGCGGACTATTAACACCATTGGTCTTGCTAGCGGCGGACTCTTTTTTGAAGAGAGCCTCCAGTTCCTTGCGCACGGCGATCGCCTGCAATTTATCATTGTACTCGACGTCGGCCCCTAGTCCTTCTTGATGTCCCGCTTCAGCATGATGCCCTGTGCATGTGCGAGGCCAATCGGTAAACCTCAGTTTTCATCTAACCCTCGGCCATCACGAGCTTGCAGTAGACCATGAAGCCATCCCCAACGTCGAGCTTGTCGTCGGCCGTAAGATCGCGCTTGGCGATTGCGGTGATATCACCAACTTAACTCTTGGTCTGTCCCGTCGGCTCGCCGCGGCACATAATGCTGGCAACCCGAGACACCAAGCTCGAGACTGATCAGGTGGTACGGCTTGTGCTGTGTGGCGTATCCGCCTGTGCTGTTGGTCTTTAGACCGTATTGCTTGAAGCAGTCCTTCTGGTAGTCGCCTGGCTGGCGCCTCAACGATTATGTGGACGCCCTATCGGCGGTCGCTGAAAACCAACCGACCATCGTTCTCCATGCAGGAAATGACCTCCACGGTACCCTTACTGTCGAGCTATCCGCAGCTGTCGACAGTCTTGGGTTTCAGAGAACTTGAGGGTATTAGATGGCGGGATTAGGTTGCAGCCGTTGGTGACTGCTGCCATTTCTAGTGATGATTTAGTGCCATCCAGGGAAGAGTCGAACATCTGTAGGTTGAAGTCGCCAGTCGCAAGTTGTTCGTTGGTGGAATCGTAATAGTTCCAGACCGTGGCCGGGTTGGAGTATTGATACTCTGGCAGGTGCTTGGTTCCCTTACTAGCACACACGAAGTTGCTATAACCTAGTCAGCATCCTAATTCCAAAAAAAATAGATGAAGAGCAACATACAAGCCAGATTTCCTAGCCTAGTCCATCATCTCAGCATAGTCACTGTATGCCATGGAGTATACATTCCAACTTCCTTAGCTTTTCGCAGTAAGAGAGATCCGGGTAAGATATTTGTTTCGACGTTGATCATTACAATGTGCTTCATGTGCTCACAGCAGAGGACAGCATGGCGAATTTCTGCTGCCGGGTTTCCTGTAATCTCCAGGATGACATCAAACCATAGTCGCGGAATCTGTTGTAACGGCTGTCTTTCCGGCCTAGATCCCCTCGCAAATAAACATAGTGGCACTGGCATCGTATTTTTCTTCCGGAAAGCCTGCCCAACGCCCGGTCTTTTGATAGATAGCGATACCGACTAGCCTTAAGCCGGTGGTGCGATGTGTTGTAAGATAAACATAGCACCATATTTCCCAGTACCGATGATACCAATCTAGATTGGTTTCCCCATTGCCTCCCATTGCCTCCCAGCTTGGCGAGTTTAGTTGATAGACCCTCCATGATGGGAGAGTATACGCAACGCTCGGCAGACAATGAGATAGAGTAGATTACGGTACAAGTGGGATATTAACGGAAAGATCTCTAAGTAAATATACTATATGCTGTCTTTTTTTTTCATTCAATAACTTCGAAGTATTTAACGCATGATGAAGAGCTTTTCTAAAAACCCATTTCTCCGTTCCACGTGGAAGACTTAATCCCTATCACGACGCGCTGCACAACTCGGCAGTTCTAAATTGCGAATTTCCGCTGGTATCAGACATCTTTGTACTTGCTAGAAAAAAATTGGCAATTAAATATTGTCGGGGAAAAGCACAATTTTGCGATTATAGCCCGATGGACCGGACCCATGGTGATCCAGAGAATGGGATACCGTGTATGGGGAAGTGGAGATCCAAAGGCCGGAGGACATTGAATATAGGGGGCAAGACTGCTGCGCTTGGTTATGAATCCAGACCGTCAGTCAGAGTGAATTGTGTTGGCTTTAGGCCCCAGTTTGACTTATATAAGGCCACTGCATTTTCCCCAGATTTGGCTTTAATTACCTATACATCGCCATACCTGTTGTCGCTATCTTAGTCTGCTGGTTGGATCAAATTGTCTATCTCGTTTCTCAAGCGCGTCTAGTTTCTTCAAGCCACGATAACTATGGGAACACTCAGTCAGGTTGGACCAGGTGGTCTGACTACCAATCAAGCTGCTAGCATAGCAGCTTGGACTCCCGATGGAAAGGCTGATAGGGAGGAAAATTTCTTGAGGAAAATCGACTTGAGGCTCTTGTCTAGACTTGATATGATAAAATCGGTGTTGGTGAGGCTTGTTTAGCTAA
This sequence comes from Xylariaceae sp. FL1651, assembly GCA_025201745.1. NCBI lineage: Eukaryota > Fungi > Ascomycota > Sordariomycetes > Xylariales > Xylariaceae > Xylariaceae sp. FL1651. The sequence continues at coordinate 18,067 of MU624248.1, forward strand.
TGGCTCCGTCTCTATAGAAATAGTATGCTATTTCTGGCGAATCTTTCCCCTCTTTTGCAATTGTATCTCGAGAGTATAACTGTCTTATGAGGCGTTCCTGCTCTGGAATGCTTTTCGGTGCTCTCTAAATCCCGTAAATCTTCAACACAAAAAGCGATTATAAAGTTTTCATTTACAGTGGGTAGCTTGCAAGGAGTCACCCGACTAATGTATATCCGTAATAATCGAGCTGAAATGACAAGGCTAACCGCTGATGACGAGGCTGAAGTCGGTGATTTGATAATATCTGAAGAGGCTACGGAACTTAATCGAAGGCATTGAGGCCTTTTGCTATAATTTAAAGGAGAGAACGAACAATATACTGAGCTTCCATAGCATAATAAATCATTAATAATGGGTGGCCTGGACGATTAAATGGCGAAGAAATGACCTGCCGTGTTCTGCTGTTCTCAACGCGCTGCCGAGGCCAGTTCACAATGTATAATTTTCTGCAATAAGAGGTCCGGATGCCGTAGATCACTCTATATTGAGCGTGTATACAAATACCTTTTTTTACATGCAATTCGCTGCTGATCAAGAACATTATATTAACAATTGCAGCTTCAGTACCGGTCTCTCGTTGATGACAATAATTCAATATTCTCAATTTAGATGCACATGAGAGTCTCCTTGAATAGAAACTGAAAATCTATCCCAATGTATACTAAAAGTTTTTCTTTATTTTTTATTTTTTATTTTTTATTTTTCGTTCTATCACTTGCCGTTGTCATAGGTATTTAAAAACGGCATCGGAAAACATGATGATATTAAAGACAATAATTCCTTGTAGCACTTGTCGAAAGTCTCAGCGCATGTATATATATACACAGCCGTAACTGTTAAAATGGCTGCTGTTAGGAGTTCTGGCGACTTTCACATTGATACGAAGCTTGGATGCCTTTGCTCCTTTGAGGATGGTCCTAGTTACTGGATACTTCTGCGGCCAAACTTTTCTCAACGGAGATGTTAATTTCGGTGATACTAGCTTTACCTAGAGAATTAATTCGCTGACGATATATTGCCAGCTGATGGAATAAGATGCGCCCTAATCGCATTCGGGTGTACTAAGGTACCATTATGTCGCTTACTTACGTCGCTTAACAAGAGGCTGAAAGAGTTTTAGCCGCCATTGACGACCTAGTAATCCTAGACTTTATGATCTAAACAAGGACCCTGCATTATCTACAACGTGTCATCATGAAATAACCTATCTCAAGCCTAGCACGTACCTTTCGAGATTTCTATATAATATCTTCGGTCATGTGGTCCTTGCTCCTGTGTTAGGTTTTTATGTTACCGCCTTTTTTGAAAGAGAAGATTGTAAACAAACTTCATGCTTGATCTAGACCTCGTATAACATTTTAGATCCCAGGAACGGACGTGCTCGGCTCCTTCAGCTCTGAACAGGCCGACGCTGTTCTTACTTCTCACTTTCCATTTTATGCTTAGAAACATTTCGCTAAGGCAACTAAACCTTGCCGCCTATGTCTTAGTCTAGACTAGGAGGTAGTCTAGAATGCCTCTGCTGCTGGTGGCGTTCCTACATCAAACACGCGTAACGAGCTCCGGGAAGCAGATATATTAGCGGCGGCACTAGCCGCCTACTGGCTGCCATCGGCATATTGTTCACCGTAACAACGTCTCAGAAGCTTGGCAGGAATCGCATACGGGAGCATATAAGCGCTGCTTGAAATGGGCCATTCTAGCGCTGCAAGCCCCTGAAAACGGTATAGCTAGGCTTCCCGTGGGCATTTAATCTGTACCTAGGCTTCAGCTCTGGTTCCAGCTCCTTCTGTGCAGCTCCAAACCAAATAGGCCGTCAAATTTTTTTCCTTTTCAAAAAGTGTTCTGTACATATAGAGAACAAATGCTATAGCTTATTAGAACATGTGCAATAACCTTAGCGATCATGTTTCGTGCCCCTAGTTAGTCTTTCCATCTGGCTTATCAGATTAATTAAAGGACAACGTTGTGTGCTAGGTGCGGATATGCTGATTCCGGAGACTAAATAAGGCTTATACGATAATTACCCCACGAAGCACAGTGTAGAGGCAACTGGTACTAATTCTTGGAAATCTTTTAGTAGCCTGTCAAACATCAGAGGCTGTGGACTTACTAATTGTCCCCGCAAAACACACATTCCATACTAAATAACCATTTTGCAGTCCATTCACATCTAAAAACAACGATTCCGGTGTTGTTTCTAATTCTGTTCTTATTGTAACTTATGCATTTAAAAGCGCGCATATTAGCCTTTTACCTTGACCATATCCATCAGCGTTGTGTTTAAGTGTGAATTGACTGCAAAAGTGGTAATTTAGTGTAGAAGGTGTGTTTCGCGGGGACAATTAATAAGTCCACCGCCTCGACATTCACGTCGGACGGACTACTGTAGGAGAAAGCAAGCTACTGCATCTCAACATCCGACAAATTTCGCCTATTGAATCCTTCTGCGTGTTTCGGGTGAACCCCGAGGATGAACGTCGCAGATGCACTTAACAATTTTATTAATGTTCTCTAGGAGTGCTTAGACAGTCACTATTAATCGGTAGCTGCTGATCAGCAATCTGTAGACACTTACACAGAGGATGACTCGCTGATTTGGTAACCCTTCAAATACTTACTTCTACAAACTGTACGGTAACGTACTTAAAGAACTAGGCCTTGTATGTGTGAGTACGTTAAGTACATGAAACCTCGCCCTTGTCTACTCTAGCCCCCCACCCAGCCCAGTACCATGGGCCGCAGATTGGGGAAGGGGAATTGGAATTTGGCGATCGGTGACGAGTTACGGGTACCAAGTTACGGACCTGGTTGTAACGCTGAACTGGGCCACTGCAGGAAAGCCACACTTTTCAACAGATTCTTGGGAGCTGGTATTTTAAGTACATATCTTCAGTACCTTCCCAACAGGATTTAAAGGTTGGCGCCATCGGCTAAACCATCTACGGATTATGTTTAGGATGATCAGGGGCTTCGCGCACTCACCGCTGCTCCACCCCCACGAGCATTCTTGGTGCAAACGTGAGGTCGGCTCCCGCGAAGAACTCGTCACGATTCACGACAAATATCTGTCCCATCGGTGATGCCTAGCGCACCCTTGGCGCCCCATCTTAGCAAACAAATGCGCGGACCCCTTTGGTGTTCAATTTAGGTAAAGGAACCGCAAAGTCGTGTGCTACTCGGACATCGGTCTCGTCCGTTTCAAAAAGCTCTAGCTTAGGCCCATTAGGGCGGAAAAGTACTGCAAGTACAAGACTGATCTCTGCCATTGCCAAGCTGTTCATAGTGGAAAGAGAACCTGGTCAGCAAGGCATTCCTAGGGGTGTGGTTTTGTCAGATAGATGAAATTAACACTCACTTCATGCCCAGACAGTTTCTGGAGCCTCTGGTGAATGGGACAAAGTTCCGGTACATCAAGGGATTAACCGTACCAAGCCAGCGCTCCGGGATAAACTCAAAGGGCTTAGGATAGACTTCAGGGTCCGTGTGCATGAAGTATGAAGACATCCCTACCGGTACCTACGCGAAGGTTAGCGAGATTGGGGTGGCAATACCGTTGATGGACACCATACCCCGACCGGAATAGTGTACTGTTTATACTGAAGTGGCACATCCGGTGAAATTCTAGGGAGTCGAGTCATGACACCATAATCAACGCTGCAACGCAGATTAGTACTAACACCTAGATGAAGCGTGAGCTAGAACGTGCCGCAAAGCCTCTTTGACGACGGCTTGTAAGAAAGGTAGCCTTTCTAATTCTGCCCAGGTAGGAACACGGGTTGGCCACTCTGCCATAAGTTGCCTTAGCTCCTCCGCAAGTTTCTCTGTGATATCCGGCCGCGAAAGAATATAGTACGCGGCGCATGAGATCGTACGAGCGCTAGTCACGGTGCCGCCCCCCAAAAGCAGCTGGGCTTCTTTGACCAATCGCTCCTCCGACTTTTCCGATGCCGGCATGTCACTATTGGCGACGTGGTGGAAGAGCGATTCTGCGTATTTATCATCCATGGAATTACTCTCCAAGGCCTTGCGGATATTGCTCTGCGCTTTCTGTCGTACAAGTTAGTTCTATGGCGATAAAAGTTAATGTTATGCTTTCCTAACCTTCTGAAACGTAGCAAATGCTTGACCCCGTGGATACAACCACAGAAGCATCTCACCAGGAATTGGGCTAAGAAGCCTAAACACAGCATTAGGCAATGTGCAGGTAAATATTCACGCGTGGGCGGAGCTTACCAGATAATCCAGGGAAATCCAGAGAAGAGTGGAATAGAGCGCACTATCATTTGCATAATTCCGAACCTAGTAATCAGTTAGAAAAAGTACTTTGTTAGTAAAGGAGGATATCATCTACCAATCCGCCGAAAAATCTTCTTTACTCAAGAACCTGTCACTGGGATCATCGCTATCAAGACACATTCTCCCTATAACGTCGCCTGTATAGGCAGTGAAGGCGTGGTCAAGTCGGACAATCTTGCCAGAACCTGCGTATTGTCTTAATCGCGTCTCTAGGTGCAAGGCAACTTCAGCTAACATGGGCTGCAACCTGGAGACACCCATTTTGGAAAAGTATGGCTCAAGGGGCTTTCTTCTCGTCCTATGCAAGTCGTGCCCTCCTGTTAAAAGGTGCGAACCTAGAAGGAGTTAGTGAAAGCTCCGTGGCGGCAAGATGGAATATACTAACCGTCGAAACCAAGACCCTGGGCAAAATTATCATAATGATTAGTACGCCGCGTGCTTTCTGTCACATAAAGCTCGTTGTAGAATTCTGGATCATGAATGAAGAGCTCTTCAGGATTGACTCGAACGATAGGACCTAGAAGACTTCTCACTTAGAATTCACGATTTACACCTACGTCAGGTGTTTATTACCGTATTTCTTCACCATTCTCTCTGTCTCGAAAATGTACTGGCCATCAAGCCAGTACTGAAAATAAAACTCATACCAACCGGTGGCGGCGGCCAGCTTCGGCCCAGGAAAGCCAGCAAGAGGATGAAAGTGCAGTCGGTAAACGACAAGACCGGCAACGTATACACCCCAAGCCAACAGCAATGTGACAACCGCCGTCCCCAGGGGAACTTGCGAGATGAGATGAGATATTTGGGGTTCCATTTCTATTGTGAGATGATGAATGAACACAAACTATCCGGAGAAAGACATTGAGTGATGGTCTGGAGCACGCCTAAGGAAGAGCCACCGGATGCATGATGGTTTTGTGTATGGTAGTCACATGACTTAGAGCTACGAAGGATCCTTTCTACTAGGGATGCAGAATGCAGGATGCAGTATGCATACATACCGCTACATGATTTCACATGGGTCTAACGAATAGGACTAACCTAGGGTAGTACTTGCGGCGTTCCATTGAACCGGTTCTATAAATTGCACTATTCGGGACAGTGGGCCAGCAGAATAAGAGATACATGAAGGCCCCTACTCATTTGAACTCGGGCCGACGCCATCGAAACAAGTACTTCGATGTTAAATGCAAGAATGACAAGGTAGAAACCGACAAGAGGCGAAGTCCAGAAGGATGAGATTGGTTGCGTCGGGCTTATATAGAGCTGTCCCTCACACATCCCGTCGTTGTCAATTAGTGTAATAGTTTCTTCCACCCCGAGTGACAAACTATAGAGCAGCAAAAAAATCCCCCCTTTTTTTTTTTCTAACACAATCGACTGCCCAACTTTTAAGCTTTTGATAACTTAGATCTACACCATAACCTCAAGCATATGTAATCGAGACCCCGAGGGCCACTAAATTAAACTTCGGGACGTGGTCGTACCTCTTTCGAATCGGCCAACACTACCCTAGAGCCTATAGCATGGAATTCCATTACTCCCGAGAGATCGACCCAGATGTTTATGAGACACATGGACTCGACGAAGGTATTCCTCTTCGTATGCATGAAGACCAATATCTCGAGTTCAAAGGGGCGCTCCGGGCCCAGCGAGACTGGACCAAGTATGTGAGCAATGTGGAAGGCTATAAGGGAGGACTAGGCTATCCTTATAGCTTCATATGTGTGACCGTCCCAGAGTGCCTCCCGAGCAGGCTAGAACTCATTTCTTATGCAAACGAGTTTGCATTCCTCTATGATGGTAAAGGTCTACTAAACAGTCTCTATATTTTAAGGGGGCTGACAACATGGATAGATAAGATGGAAAGCTTTGACCTGAAGAAGGATCTAAAGGCAGAAACAACCGAAATGCTGAATGCTTTTGGAGACGGGGCACTCGACCGGAAAGTGAACGCCAAGACAAGCCCAGAGAAACGTCTGCAGGCCCAAATGCTTTCTGGAATGATGGCCGTAGACCCCATCCGAGCTGTCACATCGATGAAAGCATGGGCAAAATTTGTGCAACTAGCAGCACGCACGAGATCTTCGCCATTCGAGACCTTGGAGGAATATGTCCCCGCACGAGTCATTGATGCTGGTGAATTGTAAGTCTTCAGCCCTTCGATGTTGTCTTTCGTTGTAGTTCGCTCATCGGATTTTTTAGGATATGGTTTGGCACTCTAACTTTTGGGATGGCTCTGACCATACCAGACGACGAGTACCAGATGTGCATGGAAATGGCACGGCCCGGATATGCAGCTCTGGGTCTTACAAATGACCTATTTTCCTGGGATAAAGAAAGATACGATGCCAAAATAGCCGGGCTAGACTATGTTTTCAATGCCATTTGGGTCATAATGAAGGAAAGATCAGTCAATGAGGGGACAGCAAAGGAAATATGCTGTTCGGAAATCAAGAAATATGTCTCAATATTTCAGCAAACAGTGAAGGACACAAGAGACGATGCTTCTCTCTCCAAAGATCTTAGAACATACCTCGAGGCTGTCTTGTTCTCGATTAGTGGAAATCTTGTATGGAGCATGTACTGTCCTCGGTATCGGGAATTCTGATCCTTCTTCAAGAGATGATTAAATTATTTAGGAACACTTTCCCGTGGACTCTGTCAGATTGGAGCCAGTCCATATCTTCATAGTTATTCGGTTCGATGAGGCTCTCTTGGCACTTGGTTGCCTAATGATGCTTTATATAGAGGCAAATACTTGGAATAATGATGACTTGGATCCTATGTTGCTTCCACAGCACGACGAGAAATGCTTCCGGATAGTTGGCACACAAGAAGCTGAGCCCGATATTCAGACTTTCGTTCGACGAATGGCAAAAGGGTCGGATGGGAGATTCAAGGTACAATTGGATACCTATAGTAGCATTAATTAGTGATTCAGACCTTGAATATTGATGCTGAGTGAACAAGTGTTGCTCAGCTGCCCTACGTTTCCAATATAGGATACTTAGGTATATCTAGCTGAGTCCTGATACCGATCTACCTCATTCACTATTGAGACACTGACTGTAGATTAAAACTACTGATAGTAGAAGTCGTGGTATCGTGCCTCGGCGACTTGGGACTTTCCTTGGTAATTTGAAGACAAGACCTCTTCTTATAATTAAAACCCTTTGGACTTGAAGGGAGAAGCCAGGTCACGACATGAAGCCTCAATATCATACCTGACAAAAAAAATACGGAAATACAAATATCTCTATACTACTAGCAGTGGCGTGTTCAATCTGGAGAGCCGAAATGAAGAGCATAAAACGGATGTCGTTAGGTACCAAAATTCTTGTAGGAATTGGATTCTTTACCTGCTAATTCGAGACGCAACGAGAAGTCAGGGGTTAAACTATACTGTGCTTCAAGTACACGTAGTTATGAAAGTTAGTACATAGTGGACGGCAGTTTCACTCTCCGGGCTGTGGGCTCTGGACTAGGTTGTGGTTGCATTACAATATGGGATAAATGAATTTGATGGGCCCTTTAGTCCACTGAGGAACATTCTCGCACTTCCAAGTTCACCTAGATAATTATCCATTTTGGTCTTCCATACACCTATAAAGCCGGTTTCTATTGAAGGCTCATCTCTAAGTATGACAAATCTGTGAAGCTCGGGATACACACTATTAGCGCACCCGTACGCATATAATTTGCTTTTCGCATTCAAGTATCCACGCAGCACTACGTCATGACCAGCTGAGGTTAGTTCGAAGCCAATCAAGATTCTCTTCATGTACAGTAAATATGGCTTCCCAGAACTCCGGTCGTCATCTAATACCCCACGGGTTTTCCCTGCCATGGTCAAACTCAACTCGCCACACGGGAAGGTCCCGACGGGTTGGTAGAGTACCCAGTATGGAACAGGTGTCATGGTCTGTGGATTGATCGTCTAGCGCCCCGTGTCCCATGCGCGTATTAAAATGAGCAGTTATTAAGTAATCCTGCCATTGTCTGCGTCAATGCATGTCTCAGTAGGCAACCATGGGCGTGGAGAAGCTACCGAGACATCCTTGCCCAAATACCTGGAGTGACTAAAGGCCGCTACGCTCTATCTGGTATTCCTTCGAAGGTGCGAAAAATGGCAGCTCGTTCTATTAAGAACCAATCAGGCCTCGTAGGCTCCGCATGCCCCAGAGGCGGGAATGTCACCAGGAACGCAAAAACGCTACGAGGTACAATTGCAGGCGGGGGTAATTACTAGTGAAGTGCCATGCAGTAGTAGCCTTGGCGATGCGAGACGAGGTCTGTCTTAACCACGATCGTCAACTACGTATAGTAGTAGCTCTCGCTTGAGGCTCCTGCATAGTCGGCGATCAACTGAAACATAGCTAGACTTGAAGGCGTTGCTAATCGCCGAAATGGGATGTTCCACTTCGGTGCAGCATCTCTGAGAAGCTTCACGCCGCTGGGAATTCACCAAGATGTGGTCATGGTATGCCCTATTATATAATGTTTAGCTAATTTTAAGGAAGAACTGCCAGCTAGGAAATAATCTACTTTGTCTGCTGGTGTTGATATTACATAGATAGAGAATGGTGCCCAACACCCTACGGATGAAGTATTTATCTTCCTTATGGAAGCCCAAGAACTTTCTTCTCCTGATAATGCCAAGCAACTTACTATACACAATATTAAACGTACAGTCGATTCACTACCGCCTTAATTGGATAAAGGCATATCTGCCCGTGTCCAAGGTCATCTTTAGCCGAGTGTCTTGATGCCAGTCGCATCACTTAGTGGCGTAATCACACGAAATGCAACTAAAATACCTCATATTTGCGAAGTAACTGAAATTAAGTTAAACCAAATCCGAGCGTTTGAATTGGCTATGCGAAAATAACGTAGATAGGAACGGGCGGGTAGTCTGTGGCCAAGCTTGCCAGCCTCCTTCAACAATCACACAAGCTGTCACACGGGTGGCTTCCCGCAGACTGGCTGGCTATACTACCCGAATTGAACAGGACTAATAGATGTCAGACCCGAACTGACAGATAACCTATTTATCTGCGCCTCTTCAACGCGCGGCTCTGCGCTAATAATCTGGAAATTAGGAACACACCTGCGACCAATTACTCTAGGAAGGAAACCCCTACGATGGCACTCTTTATTAGTGTACTACAATATGAGTTATTCAACGTCGGCACCTTCCTTTTTTGTTAATAATCTGTTAACCATGGACGACGACCTCAAAAGTTTGGTAGAGGTACTTATCCGGCTAGCAACATCCAAATTTCTGGCTATCTGGTATCAGAAGAAGCAATATTCGCTACTACAATCGAACGACATACGTTTTTGTGTCGTTGCTAGTCTTCTCAATTCCTTGTTTTGGCAAAAACAACTTTGCTTCAATTCCTCCACCAATCTGCTAGGTTATGTCCCTACTTTAACTGATGTTGTGCAACGGTTTGCTTGGCCTTTCATATGCAGTAGATAAGTATTGCGTATCTAAGTTATACTACGTATCATACTTAATGCAACGCGTTAGAATACTATTATTTTGGTAATCGCTAACTGTGACTATTGTACCGACTTTGTACGGAGATCTTTGGTAAAGCCTCCCGAAATCTGAGTTACCCTGCCTTTACTTGTACTATTTCTGTGCTTTTAGAATTATCAGGTAGGTTCTGCTCTGTCCATTAACAACTAAGCACCTATACCTGCTTACCTAGGTAAGCAAGAGCTCGAAAGCATGACAGAACAGTACCCCTATATTTGAGTCTGGTTTTGATTGGAACCTAAGTAGCATATTACTACGCAGCTGCAGACTTAGTTAGGCCACAGTTGCGTTCTTATCGTTTTTTTTTTCTTTTTTTCCAAGTGATAAGAGATGAGCGAATTGGTATATTTGTCGGTGGTGCCCGCTTGGGGAAAGGTTTGATAAGACAATGAAACGCGTCTGCTGAGGATCAAGCTGTTAGTCTAACAACTTCAGACTAATGCTGCGATAGGCTAGGAGATCGTATCAGCTGAAAACTACAGAAGATAATGTGTAGACACACAGACATACGAAACTTGATGCACACAGGTAGCACAGCGTTTAAACGAGGACGGGGCTGTCTGCCGACATATATGCAATACAACCACCCGCATCTAGCACAGATATACCTGGCAGGGCACCGCAGGCGCGCAAGGGATCGACGTGGCAGTCGAAGCAGCTCCTACTATCTACGCCACAAATTTCAGGTTTAGTGCTCTATCTGGGCGCAAACCTGGTGGCGCCCCAACCTGAGAATTCCCTGGTGCTGATCCTCCATAGCCCTACTGCAGGCTGGAAGGAAGGTGATTATTAGCGCGGCACTAGCAACATATAACTTCAGGGGTATTTATATAGGAGAATCTTGGATTTCTACCTAGGCTCGAGGTCTGGACATTGGTCCCACCTCGAGGCAAGAAGCCATCAGCAAGCCGACTAACAGTTAGCTTTTCTCTATATTTTCTAAAGAAACTCACGTCATTGATCTGCTGTATTTCTATTGTATCAGTATTCGGTACCGCGCTAGGCTTTACCATCCGCTTCGACCAGTATTGTGCGTGGGGTCAATCCTAATTGTAGAATTCACCCCTTAGTAGCTTAATCACAAGGTCTTGTGCTACAGTGGAAACGCCAGCTGCGTGCGATTATAGATATGCCCGTACTGCCGGTATCCCCATGCTCCGCGGCATAACTTACCTTCTTTTACCAACTGTCGCTGGCAAACTCGTTGTTGGGGTGTTTTCTTCTACAAGGCGCCTACTTTCTTTCGACGATATCTTAAGCGAACTTTTCAAGAGCGAACTCGACAAATAAGCAGTATGTCGTCTGCTTGGTCAGGCGGCGGCTTAATTCCTCCACCTCCGGGGGTTACGCCCAACTTCGTGAACCCCCCGGATCAACTCACAACCAATATTGCGGTTCACACGGTCTTTCTTACATTCAGCACATTCGCCGTAGTGGTGCGGTTATATACTAGAATCATAATTTCACGAATGAAGCTAGGCACAGATGATTGTCCGTGGTACTCTTGTTCCCTTCGCTATGTTATAAAAAATGCTAACTGTTTCTCGGCAGACCTCGCTATCTTTGGCTACGTAAGTGCTCGACTCGGCTTTTGACATAGTATTCTATGGCTGATGACATGGCGAGTAGCTCTCAACGGTAGCATTTTCAGTGTTGTTATTTAAAGGTTCATATACACTCCATTATCAAACTGGGTTCCTTTTGGGTATGCTAACAAAACCGTCAGCTTACGCCCTAGGAATCGGTCGCCACCTTTGGGATGTACCGCCACCATGGTTTGTCCCTGCTCTTAAGGTTAGTTGAACTCAACCACGAATGACGCGATTCGAGTTTAGGATTAACGATGAGTCTGCAGTGGCAAACCATCAGCTCCTGGGTTTACATTACGGCGGGAACTCTGGTAAAACTTAGCATTCTTTTCCTTTACCTCCGTGTCTTCAGTTTGGAACAGAAGACTCGCATTCTCGTGATCAGCGCCATCGTCGTGCTTACCCTCACCAACTTCGGTTTCCTCCTCGGCGATGTTTTCTTCTGTATACCAGTAGCGAAGGCTTGGAATGCAGCGCTTCCTGGCCACTGTACATCTCCTGCCGCTCTTGCCTGGTTCACTGGTGTATGGAGTGTTGTCGTCGATATCTTCATTCTCGCCGTTCCTATCCCCCTCGTTTGGAATTTAAACATAGGCAGTGGGCGAAGGATCAGGCTCGCATCTGTCTTCGGTTTGGGTATCTTGTGAGTGGTCCCTTATTTCGTACAATGCATAGGACACACATTTCTCACGATTTTGATTTTAGTGCAGTTGTTGCAAGTATTGTGCGACTTGGAATGACGTCGTTTCTCCAAAGCAGCGCTGATGCTACTTATAATATATCAAAAGTGGCCCTGTGGGCGTAAGTACACTTGATTGTGATTCAATAAAGAAACCTAATAACAAATCAGTGTTATCGAGATTAATGTCGGACTAATGTGCTCCTGCCTTTTGCTATTGCCCGGCTTCCTCAGACACCATCTTCCCGAGTCGACCAAGTCCTTCATCCGCTCATTTATCATAACAAGATCGAAGAACAAGAGCAACCCAAATAGTAGCCAACTTGGTGGTTGGCCGGGCTACATGCATAGGGTCAGCTCAGATTCTCAAAATCTAGTCGCCATAAAAGGGGGGAACCACATTGTGCAGACCAATACATTCACATTAGAAAGTGTTCGGGTTGATCGAAAAGGACATACCGGCGAAGTCCCTTCGACGTTTAATACTCAAGCAGGAAGTTGCAGCTACGTTCGGGAGACGACAAGGACAGGCAGTCACCTGCGTGAAGAATGGGCAAGGAATTAAGGATCAGATTTGAATAAATAGCTTGGTAGCAAACACGTAGATAGCATCTAACGAGAACTGTAGCTATTGGTTCTTATCTTTGAATACAACTTATCATTACTTTTTATCTTAATTGTAGGATCCGCAGAAGACTGAACTAAGAGGTCCAATTCGAGGATTTAGAGGTATAATTTTCCTGATGACAGTAATGATAGTAGCATAGGGTTCTGTCGCTAAGGATTGCGAGAGAAAGTAGGAGACGGAGAAAAGAGATCTTATTTGTTATCTGAAATCCAAATTGAGTTGTGCTCAAGCTAAATTTACGATAACTGCGACGAGACGTTTTATGACGAGTTATGTCCGAGCTAGAGCTCCAATTACGTTGAGGGAAGAGCGGTCTCTCGTCTCGCGTCTACAAATGTATAGCTTATTCTTTACAACAGTTCTCAGCCTCGTGGCCACATTATCCGTGACTGTAAACTGTTTATTATATATATATATATGTATCAAAGTATGTATGTAACCTCAGGGTCCTATCGTAGAATTTATAATTAGGCACCCGCGACCGCTTAAGAACTCAATTAACAAGCACTGACTGCTGACTCCTGAGACAGAAAGATAGAGTAGTACGTCTAAAAATCAATATCCGAAAGTTAATTACACGGCCGTGGGTTGACCGGGCTAGAAATATAAAGGGCGTGGTTATAGCCCTGGACAAACAGTGTAATTGGAGGCTTAAGATGGATAGTGCTATAGGCCTCAGAAGCTCAAATGGGGGGTTTTTTTTTCTATTCTAAGATTCTGGGTAGTTGGCTTAATTGTGGTCAACCTTTCTGACTGGTCTCACGAGAGGCCCAGATAACAACATGCTTCATCAGCGTCCATCTGTAAAGCTATACAGGCCGGTCAATTTTATCTCTTTACCTTCAACCAACTATGGCCAAGTCCCTCTCAAATTTTTCGGGTCTGCTCGCTGTAGTGCATAGTGCTATATACTCTTTGTACTCGTAGGTAGCAGTGCTTAACTAGTTAACTGAACACATTTGACAGTCTTGCTTGGATTTCCTAACTCTTATATTTCAAGTATATGGTGCTGCTAATCAGCGTGTATTCCATCTTTAGACCATTGTCTCGTGTCTTAATATGTTATCGGCTTAATTTTGAGGTTAATCTATTCAATAGTAAACTTGTTTTAGAAAATTGGAAGTTTATGAAAATACCAATTTTCAATTAAAAACCTTTTTATAGAACGCGTGTTGTAAGCAAGGCTGGTTTTTTCCCTTAAACAAAGCATGTGTCCTGTTGTTAAGAACTTAAGCCTAAAGAAGTAAGGCTGCACTGGTTCAGGTAGCACTAAAGCATATATATTACTGCGTGGAACTACGCGAGGCGCTATAGAAAATTCACGTAAATGTATAATAAAAATAACTTGTAATCAGATTTCATACCATCGTTAATGAAGAACTGGGTCATTGCCTCGTCATGAGTAGTCCTCATGCTAGAGAGGCTCTAGCGGGTTGTATTATTTCACACTTTTAACATAGCAATCTACTGTGTTACTGTGGAAATACCAGCAAAGTGTGGTAGTCATCGGTGCCTTGATCAGCAGTGCGCTCAGCGCCATATATTAGGATGATCTTCTTAGTAGTGTGATCTGGCAAAAGCAGTCTCGGAGATCCTTAAATACCTGAGTGATCTCCGGAGACACTATTCACCGATCCGCTGGACCCCTAGGGGTCTGGTATCACAAGGCTGAACTGTGAGGCTGTACCATAGGGATCCACAATCCCGCGATACAATCACAACTCAAATTCTTACGCCTTCGTTTCATTATGTCGTTGGGTTTGGTCACAGACTGGATGAAAGACTATTAGCTGTTGAGGAGTAGGTGTTCAGGGATCAATTCTATTGATTCCTCGCTCTCCCGAACCCTAACGAGGGTTGTGAGGCCTCAATATATAGTCAAGAGACTCAATATGGCTACCGTAGAAGGTATTGGCACAAAAGCACCGGGAAAATTATTTGTCAAGGAAAATATTTAACTTCATACAGTCGACTACGTTAGATTGTTACCAACTGACCTAATTAATCAAGTGAAGAGACATCGCCTAAAGGTTAAGACTCAAATCGTAAGCTAGATGTTAACGCCGTCCTCGAAATTTTCGGCGCGAAGTATATTCATATACTCCCTATTATTGCATATCGTATGCCGTATCAATACCTCTTATTAGCTTTAGCGATAAGCTAAACTTAAGAACTAGCTGGAATAAGCGAGTCAAGTACATATGGGCTTCATTATTTATGACTGATCAACAGTTAGAGATTACTGCTTACAATTAAAGCCCGGCTCATCTTAGGAGGGTTTTGAGGACCGTTAAAGGCGAATGCCATATTGGAGTTAAAACGTTTTGTCATACCAGATACAGTCGACTATGGGATTCACACTCCACCTGTAATTCATAGTATTTATATTTCGATAAGCCTGTATCAATATAGAAAAACAATAAGTTCCTAGCACTTACACAAGCTTTGGTGCCAACTTATCCGTTGCGACAGCACCTTAAGTATGCTCGTGGTGTGTTGGAGCTACTAGCTTAATGTTATTAAGTAGCATGAAAAGGCACCTTAGTTCCCGACCGAGCTGGGAACATTTAACTGCAACATGATACCAAGTTCAAGGTGCAAGACATGGCCAGGTACGCTTGTGTCATTACGCGTTCCCGAAGTATAGATTCAACAAAATAAATGCAAGCTATTAATCGCTCGAGCTACAATGCTTCGGTGCCTTCCGCGCCACTTCACTCAAGTCCTCACGAGCATCCAACCTACTTCTAGGCAGAAAGCGCACCATGCCCCATTTTAATTCATCGATTTTATAAGCTATGGGTTCTTGTTTTGAAGAATCTTTTCGAGAGATTTGGAATAACTCGCTACAATCGGACCGTACCAAGCACACCAACTACATCAAGATTGTCCAGTGCGTCGAAAGACGCGAAAAAAACAAAAAAAAGAACTAAAAAAAACTGGATTCTTGGAGAACCACCCCTTTCCCATTCAGCCACAAAGAAGCCAGGCGTACACGCTACCCACATCTTACTCTGCAAGTCAGCCGCAGCTTTAGCTCTTGCATTTATGTCAGGTACTTGGGAACAGAGAAATGTTTGTGAATAGTTACAACTTTTGTAGCAGCGCCATTGTACGCCACATTTCCAAGGGGATGGATCTTATATTAGAGCTGATCCAGTGGATAATCTCAAAAAGGTTATTCCGTCAATCGAGATGGTATCCTTACCAAAAGGCTTGAAACCCCACCAATAATATACAGATGGATCGACTGCTTTGCAGAAGTTAATTACCAACTGCGTGGTGGTAAACTGAAACTAAAGGCTGCTATAGATTGATTTACCTTGTGTTAAGCGATGGTTGCTCTAGCACTGCATACTGTTTCAGCAAGTAAAGGTTATCTATGCATATGCATCAGGAAATTAAGCTAGTATCTATGGGCCGCATCGTGTGGCTCGAACCAACATAGAGAGCTCTTGACTCATTAAACTAATGCAAACACTTCTACCTAGAGATTTTGTCGTTCGTCAGGCAAAAGAAAACTTTCGGTGCGTGGTGTGGTGACTAGATAGAATGCTGACACTTCAACGACGATCCCTGCCGAATCCTAGACTGCAGAGAACAGAATAGCCGCACATTGGCCACATGTGCGAACTGGGATACTGTGCCGTCAATGAGTCGAGAAGTGAAGCCTGGTCTCGGCATCGAAGAAGCTCGTATCTAGGGATTATACCTAACGCCACTGCGCGCTATCTGCCTTGGCTAAGCGGCTGAACCGCACATGATCGAGTCTGGTCAAGACTTAGCTCACAGTTGTGCAAAAAGCTGATATACTTGGACTTCTGAGTAGCGTACGTAAACATTAGTAACGATCCTTTAGTATCTCAGCATGTTGCTAATTGAATGTGTGTGCCTCGTGTTTCTGTGCATGGCTTCGCGAGTGAGTTCGGGTCAGGTTTACGAGCTGCATTCGGACAAGGGAGTTAAGCGGAACCGAGCTGACGGGATTGTAGCGCGGCGCGGCTGATATACACCCCTGAACCACCCCTGAGCGCCGCAGGGAGCTGATGCGTATATAGACTCTAGCGAACGACAAGGTTAGCAGCTGTCATCTCAAAGTGCTGGAGAGCCCCTGTACAGGCTACTGCAAGCTAATGTATGTCTACAACTAACGTCACAGCATGCTGATGAACTCGAATATATTCATACATCAGCGGCTTGAATGTGCGGAGTTTAATATAGCGGATTTTTAGGGTCATAGCAGAGAACTAGAGGTATCGAACATATACGATACCCTCACTAGACTCCGCTTCATCTTATACTAGTAGTTAGATAGTTAACTATGTGACCAACCACAATTTCAACTCGAGCAATTCTTTTAGTCACGAGAACACCAATAGAAGTACAGGACCTAAAGGACTTAATAACACCTAGGCTTACTAAGTGGCTTAAACTTCTACTTTCACGTAGTAGCTAGTTCGCGTATTGCAGTCCAATGACAATTATTTTGTCAGCAAGCCACCTAAGACGGTTATCGCGGTAGAGGCGCAGACAATCGTAGCACAACATCGCCCGGGAGGCTTGCTGCTCTTGTTGTGTGTGGAGAAGCTGTAATTCCTCGATCTGCTTTTGATGAGTGATATGAGTCACCAATAAGACGCTATTCCTGTACGCTACGAGTCTGCTTTTTGGCGCTTCTTGTTCCTGCATTGTGCGCGCATGATCTGAGAGGATGGACGCATCAAAGTACGCTCCAAGTGGCACAGATGCAATCCTTCTAACGCCACCATCGTCCCAGCTTTTTCTCTCTCGCGTTGTGTGGAGTTACTGTACGATTTTGTGACCCTTAGCGACGGCTGACCACAATTGGTATACCAGGTTTTTGCTGTCGGATGCCGGATAGCGGGAGTGCTTTATCAAATCTCCTAGGCTCCCGGCGGAATCTCTCCAATCACGCGATGTCCCTTGCAGCCGCGCTGACAATGCTATTTCTGGGACCCGATACGCCGTTTTGTTAGACACAACGTCACCTCTCACCACCAGTTCGGGACTATTGAGCCACAACGGCTAAGCATCCCGCTCATTCCGATGTCGTTCTTCGAGCCATGTTTTTACTCCACAAGAGAATATGGATGCAGCGACGCCCACAACCCGTAGTTTGATTTTCAAAATAGTAGTTATGATCGACCACAAAAGCACAATGAGGCTTTCAAGAAACTCCCTGCATGAACGGTTCTTCATGACGGAATGATACTGTGTTCATTAGCCCTGATGGCTCTTTCGTGGACAAGTCCCATGCTTTACCCGCTAAGTTAATAAGCAACCGCCAAGTTAGATCATCACTCAACATTTTAAGGGCTGACCTGAAAAGAATAGCATTGTTTTGGTGAGACCCATTCTGTCTTCCGGGGATGGAACGATTGTATACGCCACTTGCTACCATAATGAGATAGCTCAATATGATGGGGCCCGGTAATATCCAAAATCCCGTGTCAGCCCTATTCCGATCCCGAGATGACTCGGCGTCGGAAAGCAAATGCCTTAGAGGGCATTCAATAAGGAGAAGCAGGTATGAAGCTCGTAAATTAGAGCTTCATGCTCTCAGTGAGCCACACTTCCTCTTACCGTCTATTTTCGTACCCTACACGACCAAGTCTCCCACACCACCGTGGGTCTTTGATGGTCACGAGACCACAGCCCCGAGGTTCCGCTTCACCACCTGGAATGGCCGGGATCTTTCAAAATGCAAAAACCACAACACCATCTTTTCCGCGGTGACCTGAGCTATAACCTGCAGTAGACTGGAGCTATTGAATTTCGGTCCATTTTTCGGCTCTCGCGCTTTTGGACGGGCAGTTCTCGTGTGCGTGGCCCTGGCTAGATGAGTCTCGTTGTGCTCTTTCGGTGAGCACAACACCATTCTTGGTGACTAGGAGTTCCAGGGGGCGCCATCATGGACATGGCAGGTCAGCTGTAATCTCTCGAGCCGCTGTGCCGTGGAAGATGAAGTCCTTGAGGACGGTATGTGGCCCAGGAACTTTTAGGAAAGTGACCACTGATCTCGTCGGGAGCATGTCGAGATGGACTATATAAGGTTGATGAGATGCCTCGTCTTCGAGAGATCTAATTTGTGTATCCGCCACACCAGTTTCGTCGACACTCATATCATTACATAGCCTGGTTGCTATTATCTATACGTCTGATTTAACCTTTCCCGCATACTCTTCATTCCCTGCCTAGATGCGTTCTCTCTTATCTCTCACCGGCATTTGGGCCGGTCTCTTCGCCGCGCTCGGTCAAGGTGCTCCATCGCAGCCGAACCAACTCGAGGTTCGAGGTGGAACTTGCAACACTCCTTCAAATCGTGCTTGCTGGAGCCCTGGGTTCAATATCCAGACGGATTATGAATTAAGTACTCCACCGGGTATTGTGAGAACTGTAAGAGTTTAAACCTTCACTACTCTTTTAATCATCAGTATCTGTTTCATCAGTTCTATCTGAGGCTCCGCTAGCCCATGATGCTTACCTTAATGGCAACTAATGGTGTTGCATAGTTCAACTGGGAGGTGACAGAACATGACAATTGGACGGGCCCCGATGGCAGGGTCAAAAGCAAGGTCATGCTTATCAACAACCAGTTTCCTGGACCAACCCTGACAGCTGATTGGGGAGATACCGTCCAAGTGACCATAAAGAACAGCCTCCGACTTAATGGTACCTCAATCCATTGGCATGGTCTCCGGCAGCTTGGTAGCAACATCCAGGATGGCGCCAACGGCGTGACTGAATGTCCCATCCCGCCAGGAGCATCGAAAACTTACACTTTCAAGTTGACACAATATGGATCGACTTGGTACCACTCTCATTTCTCTGCACAGTATGGCAATGGTGTCTTTGGATCTATTGTGATTAACGGTCCGGCTTCTCTTCCCTATGATATCGACCTTGGAGCCTATCCCATATTTGACTACTATCTGCAGACGGCGGATAATATCGTGGTTGCTACGCAGCACAGCCCGGCCCCACCGTCAAGTGATAATGTCTTATTCAATGGCACAAACATCAACCCGCTCGGTAGTGGTGGTGCCTATTCGACAATTACCCTGACGCCTGGCAAGCGTCACCGCCTGCGGCTGATCAACCCTTCAGTCGAACATAACTACCAAGTGTCCATTGTTGGCCACGACATGACCGTCATCTCAACCGATCTGGTCCCTGTAAATTCTTTCACTACGAACAACGTCTTCCTTGGTGTTGGGCAACGTGTAGACGTAACCATCGATGCTTCGCAGACGCCTGGCAACTACTGGATGAACGTCACCTTGCCCGCGGCCAACCTATGCGGCGCGTCATTCAACCCACAGCCAGCAGCCATTGTGCACTACGCGTCGGTCCCTACAGGAATCCCAACTAACCCGGGAACAGTCCCGCCCAATCCTGGATGCCGCGATAACCTGAACTACGTCCCAGTGGTGACGCGTCAAGCCCCCTTAGACCAATTCACGCCTAGTGCGAACGACACGCTTGATGTGACGCTCGCAACCGCACCACTCGTCGTCTGGAAGGTCAACAACTCTTCTATGAACGTCGACTGGGACAGACCGGTCATCGACTATGTGCTCAAGGGCAATACGTCGTACCCAACCTCAGAGAACCTCGTGGCCGTGAACCAGAAGGACGTGTGGACGTTCTGGGTGATCGAGAACGAATCCCCCATCCCCCATCCGATGCACCTGCACGGACACGATTTCCTGGTGCTCGGCGCGTCGGCCAACAACGCGGGCGCCTTCACGGCGGCCGACAAGTCGCAGCTGAAGGCCGCCAACCCCACGCGGCGCGACGTGACGATGCTCCCGCCGAGCGGGTGGCTCGTGCTCGCCTTCAAGGCGGACAACCCGGGCAACTGGCTCTTCCACTGCCACATCGCGTGGCACGTCAGCGGCGGGCTGGCCGTGGACTTCCTCGAGCGCGTCTCGGAGCAGAAGGCGCAGATCAGCAGCGCCGACGCCGCGGCCTTCAACTCCAACTGCGCCGCTTGGCGCAACTATTTCGACAACAGCGGCATCGTCAAGATCGATTCGGGTCTCAAGATGCGAGAGATCACCTTCTAAGTCTGATACGAGGTCCCCACCCTTCCTTACCAGGGTGAGATATTTGCCCTGTCGACGATGGGCAAGATCAAGGCGTCTGTTGTGTAATGCAAAAGAAGCACCGGTGAAATTGCGAACAACTCGTGTTCGTTGAATTTGTTGCCAAATCAGGACCGGGCTGATACTCTGTGTCGCATCACTTCCCTGTAACCCGTTTTCGCGCTCATCCTTCGTCGGAAGGGTAAGAGGGCTCCGGTAATATCACGGCGAGATCACCTGGGATATCTTTTCTCCATTTCCTTAGTCGTCAGATAGGTGTTTTGGGTGTTGTCGTGTTGTTTCGCTATGCTAATCAAAGTTGGGGGGTATGCATATCTGGTTGGGTTTGGTGGAGCTCTTCTCTCATACTATTCGTGTACATATTCGGCCTCGTGAACGGTGTGCCACCTATAATTCTCCTTGGTATATACTTGTATAGCAGATATATGCGGATACATAAGAATCCTATTATTTCCTCAGTAAATATTGTTCCTATTAATATCCGACTTCATGCTTACGATGTTGCGTCTATATATGGGAATGCATGAATTCACAGGTGCTGAAGCGCAGAGGTAATACGAGACTGATCACTCTTGTTTGGCCCATGCGTGTATTGAAGCTCTCGTGCCCCAATCTCGAAATCTGTCTTTTGCTGCGCCGTTAACAGTCAGCCACCGTCACTAGGACTTTCTGATAGATAATAAGTCCAAGGCCAAATGAAGACAATAGATTGGATGGAAAGAGCATGATACAGCACGAAGTCAGACCTTTAAAACCCTCGTGGGCGACTTTTTTCCTATTTAGGGAAGTGGGGCCTGTTCTACACAAAACGCGTCCTCTGCATATATTTAGGGCTTGATGCAGGTGTGTATAGGTGCCTAAGCAGTAGATACTTGGGTAGTCTAAAGCTTCCGATGCGTCCGGGTCGTTTTGAT
This sequence comes from Xylariaceae sp. FL1651, assembly GCA_025201745.1. Classification (NCBI taxonomy): domain Eukaryota; kingdom Fungi; phylum Ascomycota; class Sordariomycetes; order Xylariales; family Xylariaceae; species Xylariaceae sp. FL1651. The sequence goes on from MU624248.1 coordinate 39,895, forward strand.
TGTGCCTGGCCTATCTCCTAGAGGTACATGTAGTTACGTAAGGTAGGTACATGCAGATTTTAGAGTGTGCACCTTTGGCCGACGCCGGGTACAGCAAACTTAGGCAGTCTACCAACGCTGCCAGAAGTACCTCAGATCAGGCTTAATAAGATGGCCCGGGCAGCTCCTCCCGAGGTCGTCAGGTCGCTGCATGAGAGAAGCTGCCCCAGTTTTCAGAAAGCCTCCACACCGTCATACACATTATGTAGGTATACCTATACCTTTACTTATACTTATAACCATACCTAATGCCGCGGGCCGTGGGCCTCGTACAAGCACTAATTACCTAAGTGCTGCAGCTACTCCATATTTTTCATGCTGCATGCCAGTGCCGACTAGTGGTGGTGTTGTATCACGATTATTGATCGTGTTTAGCTGTTTGGGTAGTCAGTCGACTCCCCCTGCTCGCCCGCGCGCGACAACTCAACCGACACACACGGACACCGACAGCAACCACATCTCATCCGCAACAAGTGTCCTACCGGTTTGTCGCCAAACTGTTATCATCATACGTTATCAAGTGTCAATTGATTGGCACCTCTCGTTTCTTTTTGTTTGCATCAGACAATGGTCAAAATGACATCTCTCGCCGGACTCTGGAAATCTCCCACCAAAGAAGCTGACGAAGAACACGTCAATGGCGCTGATTCCGATCTCCGAGGTACGAAGCGCAAAGCCAAGCGCGACCCCTACGAAGATATGGACGATGGTGCGTGACAACCACTTATTTTTGTCTGCCTGTTTGTTCGTGGTGACTATGTGTGTTGACCGTGGCTGACCTGAGCTAATGTATAGATGATGACGACGACGACGACATTATACCAGCCCGGAAAACTCCCACGTCGCAACGTCTTAGCCGGTCGCGTGTCACCTCCGAGACCCCTGGTTCTAGTACCAGAGGTCGTCCATCTCTAGGCAAGACGAGTATAGTCCCCGAGGTTTCTTCATGGATAGTTGACTGGATCAAAAGCTGATTAGTGTTAGAGCGCGTAGGTCGACCGTCGTTGAATGCACGGAAGGATGATGCATCAGCCACAGCAACATCTCGCACAGACGCATTAGCCAACTTGGCTCGAGCAAAGGCTCCCGATGCCGCACGCATACACCCAGATTCGCTCGTGCCAGAAGCCCCCATGGGCGGCCTAGGTATGGCTTCATCATCCGTAGATGAAACCTAATTTAACTCATGGTCACTAACTACTCTCCTATTACATAGAACTGCTCGGTAGTAATGCTGTCAACACGACGCCGTCTTCAGCTGCCGAACTCAAGGCCACCACTAACTCGGAATCTTCTGTGAAAGACAAAGATCAAGCAAAACAACCCGACCCCAAGCCGGCTGATCAGTTGGAAGATGACCGCGAGGAACATGAGATCGCCAAACTCCTCAAGCACCGAATGGCTAGCGGAGGAAGAGGCGCCGTCGAGCTGCTTGTCCACTGGGCTGGAGAGGAAGAACAAGATGCAACATGGGAAGCTGAGGAGGAAATCCAGCAAGGCGCCGAGGAGATGCTTTACGCATACTGGAAGGCGCAAGGCGGCCGAATCAACGCACTGTTCCATAAGCCAAAGAACCCACCCCCTGAGATATACCATGTGTTCAAAGTTCTGCGCCATGAGAAAAAGAATCGCGGAGGGTTTCAGTTCGAGGTTCAGTGGGTAGGGCACCCTGCCACACATGGCGAAACCTCAATGGAAGCCGAGGCTAAGCTTAAGAACATTGCGCCGGAGATGCTGAGTGAATACTGGGAGAGTGTTGGTGGTCGAGTAAAGCATCTTGAGAAGCGAGGCAGGGCTAAGAAGCCACGAACAGAGTAGTTCGCCAAACTTCTCACCGTTCGCAACGTTTCTTGTACATACGCATTTGTTTTCCATTACGCATCGTCCTGGTGGTTCATAAGAAGGCGATGATTGAGGCCTTGCATCTATTCTGGAGTTGAGGGGGGGGCTAGCCTGCCGTATTCTTTCCGGAAGGCTGGGGGAGGGCAGCAAGGTCTGGAAAGGAAAAAGACCAGATTGGCATCTGGGCCTAGTCGGCGACACGCGATTTTGCGCAAGATCCAGAACAAAAATTACGTTATTCACACTCGGTTTTGATAGTTGGACACACGGATCACTCAGCTAAAGCATGTGAACCAATACGTTTATGGGGCCGTGTATGAGATAGTATCGTACATGGCCAAGCTTGCCGCACATTATTTGCGATGAATATCAGTCAATTGTTGCGCATATCATGGTGGATCAGAGTTGCGGTGCTAGATTTAGAGCTTGCGAGGAAGTTGCCAGACTTCTGACTTCGGCAGTAGATCTTGTATTTCATCTTTGAGAGGGTTACGCCCTCTACGGTTCAGAATCTGTCTATTCAGTCCGATATCTACACACTTGACTGACGGCTTCTGTAAGACAAAACAACAGCCTATCCCCGCAGTGATGATTTCTCAGGGACTGAAAGTGCCAGGGCTTAATAACCAGAGAACCCTCCAAACACTCTTATTGCCGTAAGTAATCTAGATTGACATTACACTTCCTGAATGCTTCCTGGTATGAGTATATGATGCTCACAATTTTCCAAGAAACCGCAGCCACCGCTCTAGATCCGCGACTATCGTCTCTGCTAGCTTCACGTCCAGTACGCAATCCTGCCAGCTACAACTCACACACAGCGTCTTCCCCTTAACAGAAATAGGGGAGATAGCAAAAGCAGCGCCACAAACTTCGCTACTAATACCGAAGAGAGCACGTTCAATCTCCCACCTGTTCCCCGGGCTGATGTGTTCGTCGTTCGCCGGTGCGGCCGCGCCGTCCAGTGCGCCTAGATTGGTGACCACGACGGAACAGGCTCGGGGCTTGCGCGCCTGGTCGCGGAACTGCGCCCGCCAGTCCGGCACCAGCTTCATCACCCCGACGATATCGTTCTTCAGTCCCAGGTCCAGACGCTTCTGGATCTCAGCACGCACCTGCGCCGCGCACTGCCAGACAAGGTCCACGAGCGCCGGCGGGAACGGCGTATCGTCGTCGCCGTCGCGCTCCCGTAGGGACGAACTCGCGGGGAAGGCCGACGCCGCCGCCGCCTCCCGAATCTTGCGCACGAGTTCCGCGTCGAAGTCGTGCGTCATAGCGGACACGAAATCCGCCATGGTGCGCTTGGGCTCGAGGCCGGGATGCGCGGCCGGCTGTGGCTGCATGTGTCGCCGCATGTCGAGCGCGGTGCTGCCCGCGAAGGCCGCGGCGTCGCGCGGATGCAAGCGCGAGGCCAGCGACGCGAGGGCTACTGCGTGCAGGAGCCCCGTCAACGTCGTCTCGTGCGTCCGGCACGCCGCCAGCACTTTCTGCAGGACCTCGGGCTCGACGTCGAACGCGCGGGACTGCGTCTTGAACGGCGAGGCCCGGATGGGGGCCCAGTCTGCCCGAGACGCCGACTTGGAGATGAAGCCCCGCGGCTTCAGCTCCTTCCATGCTATCGACAGCGTGTACTTGGGGGACAGTTGGAACTTGCACAGTTTCTCCAGCGGCGGCGGCAGCTTGCGTACTGTGGGTGGAATCCGCAGCACACGGTTCGTCAGGACGGGTTCTGTCTCTGAGGGCGTGGGCGTGGACGTGTTAAGAATACGCAGCAGCGTCTCGTGGAAGATCTTGCCGCTCGTCCCGTCGGCAAACCCGTGGCTGTAGTCGAAGACGACGTCCACGAAGGGGGTGGCGCCCTGCTTGAGGAGTAACAACACCCGCCATCTGGGGCGCATGGGGATCTTCGAGTATGGCTCATCGAGCCGCTTTTGGATTCGCTCTCGGAACAGCGTATCGTAGTCTGTTGCCGCATCGACAATCTGCCATTCCACATGGTGCGTAAGATCTATGAGGTCAACCTCTACCCACGCAGGCCGTTTCGAGTCTTCCTCGACGATTCCAACGCGCAGCGCAGGGTGCTCGATTACAACGCGTCCTATTGCGTCTTCGAGTTGCGCGATGAGTTGATCATGAAGATGGGGAGCAGCGAGTGATGTTGGGATGGTGTACCGGCAGTTAACTATGGTATTAGCATAGAAACCCAGCAGGATCATATGAGATTCGTAGCATTCTCTGACAGAGCATGAGTTCTTCTGCCAGCAAGATGAAATATTCGGAAAGACAGCGACTTACAAGTTTCCCAGTGGGCGGATAATCCTCGGCCTCCCTTTTTTACCAGAGGATACCTTTTCTTGGACGACAGACATGGTGCACGCTGCGTAGCAAAAGGCATATGATACAGTAACGTATTACAAAAGATTCGGAAATTCCTTCGTTTAAGTGTTTCAGGAATGTATATAGATATAAGATGAACGCATCTGTCGTGCCAGGCAACGAAGCTAGGAATACCCTATACACCCGATCCATCGCCATTTCGGTCCCGTCGGAGGCCGAAATCTAGCCTAGAATGGGATCCCTGACATTACTTGCCATGCCATGCGAATGGCTGAGTCGTCGTTGTCGTCAGCCCGCATACGACTGTTAAATGAATATTGTTGGAGTCCAATCGTAATTCTAATGTGGTGCAGAGCTACAGACGGTTCCATCTATGCCCGTTTTCACATCACGACCGGCGCGGCCGCTAGCTGTCATCCCCCGGTGTGTCCCCGGCCCTACTGTACCATTTTATCCAATCGGTGGATGAGAAGAGATTTGATTCTCCTAAACCTCGACCCCGGGGAACATATCTCCTTTGCCATGTTGCCTCGCCATCGTGAATACGGGCGCCGCTATAAAACTAGAGTTCTCGGTGACTCTCTGGGTCCAGTCCGTCTTGCCGCGAGCCAGCAACGCTTCCATGTCGATGCCGGGCGTCTCAAACTCGTGGATCGCGAGCCACTTGGGCGTAGGCAGTGGCACGGATTCACCATTGGCCGTCGCGATGTTATGTTGGTCTCTCGTCTCCCTGTTCGCTCGCGCGGAAACAAGCTCGTATCGCGTGCATCGTAGGAATCCTGGAATCTCAGCCATGTGTGCGAGATGCTTTTCCCAAAGTTAGCTCCAAGTTGCTAGAAATAAGCGTTGCGGCAGCGGCACACCTCTTCTTTGTACCACCTGTCGAGCTCCTCTTCCGGAAAGTCGGGCTTCAGCTCCATCTGCGCGGAGATGACTGATTTGGTCTTGCCTGGGAAGAAAGACGCTGTGAGTCTGGACTGAGCGATGATAAACAATGTTTGAGAGCCTCTTACCAGGGCCTTTCCTCGTAGGATCATATATTTGGATCAACTTGTAGCACCGGACGTCGAAATCAGCTAGGTCGAAAATAGGGCCGGTAATTGGCAACAAGTTACTCGTGACAGAAATGTTTTTGAACTCTTCCGAATCCAGGAATGCGATGTCATCCATAGGATATAAAGACAAGTATGGCCTCTTTGCCTTGCCAGCAGGATGATCGGCATCAATCATCCGATACGCTAATTTCATAGCTGAGGTCTCCATGACCTCTGGAATGTGATCTTCGTCGTACCATTTGAAGAACGTCTCCTCGCTCAGTATTTCCGGCTTCGTGATCCGTGAATTAACATATAGAATACCAGGTCCGCTTTGACCAAAAGCCATTCTATTCGTTCTTTGTGGGGTTGGTGTTTATAATAATAGACTATGAGCTAGAGACTACCCAACTAGCTGCGTGGTAACTAGTATCTTACTTTTCAATGTGCTTGAACTATTCACTTATTTTTATGAAATACGTTCCTTATCTATCCCGTCTCGAGCTATTCTCTTATCATTTTTTTCTTTTTTTGAGCATTCCTTCTGCCTGCACGGACACCTGTGTCGGGTATGGTTATCCGCCTCTTTAGTGCGGGGGGCTCGTGAGAAAGAGAATCGCCTAGTCTTGGTTTCAGGCCGTTAAACCTCAAATCGACCCTAGATTCAGGTCCATATAATTGGAAAAACATTATAGACAAGCATCGGCCAAATGAGAAGGAAAGTGGCAGCATTGTAGTGCAATACCAGCGCAAGCAAGCTCTGATGAATCCACGGCCACTCTAGTAGATTTGAGCTAATGTCGAGTAAGGGAACAGACGAATTGTTAGAGGTGAAAGCTCTTATATTTACTCATACATCTTAACCTAGTAAATATTAGTATACAATTAATACATAATGAGTTTGCTAATCTCTAAGAACCTCTCGAGAACCTGAACGTACTGTATGTGGACACGAGTATTACCTGCGCGCTAATGAATCTGCTCCTAGGACGACGCTATAGTGGTTTTTGAAGCAATATAACTGTTGATACAAAAGCACCGTATAATTAGTGTTCACCTCTTATTAAATTGAAGAATGTTAGGAGATGCTGTAATATAGAAGTGAAGCCAGACTGGCACCATAAATCCACTAATACAGAACCTATCAAGATAAAGTTAAGAAAGCACTTCTACTGGTTGCTGCTTTTCGTATCCCGATAGTAATGAAAATGCAAAGAAACACTCACACATATCAAGAAATATCCGAAACGACCCACAACTCATCATTTAAATTACTTCTAGCGCCACAAGTGAGAGTCTCACAGTGCACAAATCAACGATGAACTCTGCGGAAATTAGCTAATAAAGGATGGCATTATGCTTAAGGAAATATTCTGTGCAATATCACACATGATTACAGAGTTAGGAAAGATAAATACTTTGAGGAGCAAATGCATCATCTTGACAACGCTCATAGGACTTTTGTAGCGACGCCAGGCTCCAGCCACACGACATTCTTTTCGATCCCCCCCTCCTCAATGGCCCTCTTTAGTGACTCTCTATCCTCCTTGAAATGGTCCCAGTTCTCGAAATGCATGGGCACTACAACCTCCACCCCGAGATCGCGAACGAGTTGCACGGCCTGCTTCCCATCCATCGTGATCATCAGCAGCGCCTCGGAGCCCGGTGGCCGCACAGAGGCCGCTCCGAGGTTAAGTAGCGCGAGGCTTATGTTCCAGCGCTCGCGTATCTGCGTCAGCTCGGGGAAGTACACCGTGTCGCCGGAGAAGTAAATTGCGTTGGGCTTCCCGTCAGCACTCCGTCCGAACGAAGGCTCGGTCATGATGAATCCGGTGCACTACAGCTCTCGGAGTCAGCTTCTTCTTCTTCTTCTTCTTCTTCTTCACTAACACAATAAACTAATATCTCGGAGCAATTATTCTCATTTCATGCAAGCGAATACTACAAGCAGATAGATAGACTCTCCGGTAATCCTCTACGGAGGGATAGGATAACTAATGAAAACTGCTTACCTCCCCGCCGGGCAAGTGCTCACACGGTGTTCCTGTAACCTCGAAGCGGCGGCCGCCCATTTCGAGGATAGTTGTTTCCCAGGGCGCAAGGCCTTTCACGCCCGGCCTAGGCGCAAGCTTGCGGGCCCCGTCTCGCGTCGTCAAGACACGTCGACCGTCCAGGAGTTGCCGGCCGAGCTCATCCAGGTTATCGGGGTGGTCCTCGTGGCTGAGGAGCACGGCATCGATAGGTGGGAGCTCGGAGAGCGAGAGCGCGGGCGTGTAATGGTTCGTCAGCACGTAGACACCGCGATCCCAGACGGTGCCGTCTGGCGAGAAGTACGGATCTGTGAGAATGTTGAGCCCGTCGATTGACAGGATCGCCGTGGCTGTGCCGATGTGCGTGACCGTGACACTGCTTTGAAACGTGGAAGGTGCCATGATTTCGCGGATGAAAAAATTCCTTCAAAAGGTCGGATAATGTCTTGTTTCTTGCAGTTTATTGGTTAATTATATCAGTTAACTTGCAAAACTCGTAACACTTTATACAAGTGCACTGGCAAGGTGAGAGATCCTTATTACTGGACTCATGCCCGACATATCTATGAACACAGTGAGGCCAGTTTGCCAACATCGTGAGCTGTTTTGTCAGCGTTTTTGACATATATGAAGGTATTCCTCGGAGATGCTGTTTCTGTGATGCAATACTTAGTGCCTCAGTGAGGATCACACTCGAAGCTGAAGTTCAGTAATCAGGAGCGTACACAGCCAATAACATTGGAGTTGTGCTGACGCCAGCAGACAATAAATGCGACACCGGGATATTATTAACCCTACATTCTCCGATTAAGCACGGGAGTAGACGCTTTGTATTACGCTATAAACTCTGGCTCTGTTGCTGTTGAGTAATCATTTTAGACTTTGTATCGAGCTAGTGTTGCGTGCTTAACTAGGTGATATTATAAACATCATAATTACCCCTTGTGGGTTTAAGATCACTACTATAGACACAATGAAATTCCATAGTATTACTAAGTAAGGTGATCATTAAGCAGATCTGTATATTGAATAGCGTCTGGCCTTAGTTGAAGCCAAATTTGACATTGACTGGTGTCTATGTATAAGATGAGAATTTATATGTACTTCGTCTCCTTGATGAGAGTCCAGAATCCCTATCTTTTGGTCGTATTCCTTTATTTACCTCTAAGTGCACTTCCCATAAGTTGCCTGGCAACCGTTTACAGCTTGGCAGTGTGCCGTTGTGTTCCCGCAGTAGCCCCTACAATCAGATTCACTTCTGTTAATCACTCGTCTTTTTTACACATAATATAGTATCAGAGTTTGACTCACGCCACAGAACAGCAGGTTGCTCCGGTAGCCGGGCACTTGTATCCGTATTTCCCAACGCCAACTATTCCGCATGTGCCGTCCGGTGAGATAGTCGACCCAGGGACGGGATCAACGCATGCAGCTGTTGAGTTCGAGTATGCCTTCTGGCAGCCCATTGAGTTGAGACAGTGCAAATCAGTTGAGCCACAGTACCCGCTACTTGAACAGCACTTGATATCGCTTGGGCAGGTGTACCCTTTGTTGGCGCCGCCCTTGACTAATCCACAGGTGCCGTCTGGTGTGAGCGCCGACCACGCGGTCGAGGCCGCGAGAAGCGTTAACGTGAAGACGACGTTTGCAGCGAGTCCGAACATGGTGATTTACTGGCTATGGTAATATAAGAAACAACAGCTATTTTAAACAGATTTTCCGCGACAGATCGAATCCTCCCATGAGTAGTACCGTTGGCCCTTTATACGTAGCTCTAGATCTCTTCATTGCCTCGCCCTTGACGTCTTGAGCTCCTATTGCCAAAGGAATATTTATTTTAGGCAAAAAGGCCAACTTATGTCAAGATTAGACCGGTGAGTGCTAAACTGGGCGAGTTTCATAGATAATAACGTTGCAAGATCTCCAACACTATTACCACGCATGGAAATTTAGCCGCGTACACCCTAAGATTAATATAGGCTTGAAATTGAGTCTCGCTAATCGGGAGAATCACCTTAACTATGGCTCGTCATTTCAAGTTAATATGTTGCCAGACCCAGATGCCCGGAGGTTATACGCGGTCCACTCATATGATAGTGAGAATTCGTATGCAATGCAGTTTCATGGTGGCTATTTTTAACTAGCAGAGTTTGAATATGCTAATTATATGCTAGTAGTATCGAGCGATATTTTATCAAAGATCAATAATACGACCGACGGTTCCATCTGTACCAATCACTGAACTTATGACGCCTATTATATTATGATTCTGGGCACGCCGTAATCGGCTGTGGTGGGGTTAGTGGAGGAGATGAGCTACGCCTTTCGATGTCTGCCTTTAAAAAGTCTTAGGAATAATAACAAAATTTGCTTAAGTACATAAAGTTCTATCGAGATGGCGACGGTGTTTCATAATGGACGATTCTTCCAGTTTGGGGTCAAGGGGGGAGGTCATTTATTTGCCGAGTGCATGTTAGTCGACGGAGCCGGGAAAATCGTGCATGTGGGCTCTTTGGAGGACCGGAAGATACAACATGCGGAAGCGGACGGAGCTACAAGACACGACGTGGGCGGGCATATCGTGCTCCCCGGGTTTATCGATGGGCATATGCATTTATTGATGTTAGGGCAGTCGCTACAGAAGGCCGGACTAGAAGCATGCGAAAACATCGAGGACATCCGAAAGACCATCAAGGACTTTGCGCTGGCGCATCCGTCGGCTGCACGTATATTAGCCAAAGGCTGGATGCACTCCATGACCAACGGTGTAGCTCTAGCGAGCATGATCGATGATCTAGATCCCCGACCAATCTTCATTGATTCTAAAGACCTCCATTCAACATGGTGCAACACTGCAGCGCTACGAGAGATGGAGGTGCAAGATATGCCCGACCCAGAAGGAGGAATGATACATCGCGATGAGAATGGGCAAGCTTCCGGTCTTCTGTCAGAGTCTGCAGCAGTCACGATCGTCTGGCCACATATCGCCAAAGTCGCGCCTTTAGAAGAGAAGCTGTCGGCTTTGAGGGGTGCAATAGAAGCATACAATGCTGCGGGTTATACTGGCTTAGTCGAGATGGCAATGGACGAGAATGGGTGGGAGGCATTGCAGATATTACGCCAGCAACAAGCTTTACCCATCCGGATTGCAATTCATTGGCTGATCACCCCTCGCAAAACTAAAGCAGAGAATCTCGCTCAGGTTGATCGAGCGATTGAGCTCAACCAGCAATTCAATGCAGAGACAAGTCTAGACTGTCGAGTAGTTGGTATCAAAGCTATTGGTGACGGCATCGTCGACGGTTGTACTGCTGCACTAACAGAACCGTACACTCTGAACGAAGTCTCGTGCGATCCAATATGGTCGCTGCAGGAGCTCGGACCCGTCGTAAAGAAGGCAGATGCTGCAGGTCTACAGTGTGCCCTTCACGCTATAGGTGATAAGACAATTAGGGTGGCCATCGACGCCCTGGAACAGAACGGTTCGCCCGGACGAAGACACCGGATCGAGCATCTAGAGCTGGCTTCGCCTGAAGACGCTGCACGACTCGGCAGGTTGGGCATCACTGCATCCATCCAACCAGTTCACGCAGACCCAGCCATCCTCCGAGCATGGCCAACATTGCTGGGACCTTCGCGCTGTGAGCGAGCGTTCGCGTACAAAGACTTCGCTGACGGTGGAGCTGTGCTTGCGTTAGGTTCCGATGCGCCCACGGCCCCCCACGCGCCGCTCAAGAACATATACACTGCCACGACGCGGCGGTCTGCACGGGAACCAGAGCTAGAGGCCCGGGTGAATCCTCACTTCGCGCTGGAGCTGGCGGCGGCTATCGCAGCGGGCACGGAGGGATCGGCGTATAGCTGCTTTGCTGAAGGGTGGGCAGGGAAGCTGGAGGCTGGACGGTCGGCTGATTTTGCGGTGGTAGACATGGAGTGGGACGCCGAGAAGCTGTTACAAGCGAATGTACTCCAGACTTGGTTTATGGGGAAGAAGGTGTTTGATGCTAATGCGGCCACGTAATCCCGAATCGTGGGGAGTCTTAGATAGGCCGACACGCTTAGTATGCTTGTCACCGGTCCCCGAACTCAGCTAGAGACATTATTTAATAAGAGACGTAAAACAAGTTGACAGTCTAACTATGAAAGCATTTATGTGGTTTAGTTCGTCGCCTAACCTTACCGTTACAGCTCGAGACATCGTATAGATCGTTTTTATAAAAGAGATAATAGCCCGATCACCTACTTACTCTACAAATACTCTGCTCAGCCTACCGCGCTCTATCGAGAGAGAGGTTTCGTAAGAAACAAGAGCACATCTGGGCGCCGAGACCCCTAGCAGTGGCGGTGTAATGGCATCGTGGTGGCGTGTTTGGGTTCTCTGGGTGTAGGAGTATCACAGAAAACAGGAATTCCACTAATGACTCCACTGCCGAGCTGCCGAGCCCGAACTATATAAAACAGCATGGCCAACGGAAGAAGAGGGAAACAGTGCGTGAGCAGTGTGGCGATCAGCAGCTAGAAATCCTGCGAGAGACAGCACTTCTTGGTCTTAGTCGAGAAGTGCTCTTCTGTGTGAGAATTAATCCATTGGGCGTGCATGTCCAGAATGGCAAGTCGGTCAGCTAGCTACCTTCCTCCCCGCTTTCGGCTCCGGAGCCACGAAACGGAAGGGCTTGACGGGCTTCTGTGGGGCAGACAACTCCGATGGCTGGCCGGGGTCAGCAGAAATTACGTTTATAGGCCACTGTCTATGCAGTGGAGAGCGGAGGGTGGGGGTTGCAGGTGGCTGATGGCCCCTACCTGGGATGGAAGTAGCGATGATACCGGTGCAATGGACCTGGCATCCCTCGCGTGGTCAAGTGATCACGTCTCTTTGTTTAGGTTAGCTTCTTCTTGTACAGGGAGATACTCAACAGAGCTAAGTATTGTGACTTGACTTGTCCCATCCCTCGACTAACCAATAGTGGAACCCAAGGCATGTCCTACCGCCATCACCATCACCATCGCCATACCTCTCGTACCCTCTCAGATACCTTATACAATGTATCGTTAATAATCACGACAAACGTGTGCCCCTTGGCGTAACATTGGCACACGCCCACATGATACGATGCAAGTACACGACCTCGTGCTCATGCGCGGGGTCGCTTAGGGTATGTGCCACTAGCCAGCTTGATTTCACCGGGGGACATGGATACGTGCAGTGTGCCATGCACGTTGTGGTGGGAGGAGCATTTTGAGAGGACGGCCAGAAGATGCCATAGGATCTGGTGTAGCCGTATATCTTGAGCTTCCCACAATAGACCCCGTCCCTACCAACTTCCTTTTTCTCCTCTCCCATGCTTGCCGGCATACCACTTGCTGACGCGTACGTACGTGAATGGGGACAGAAGACCAATTTGCCGTCGAGGAGTCGACTGAACCTCCTATATGTGGCCAGAGTCCGTCCAATGCCACAACTCCAGTAACAAGAACTGGCGCGAATTACCCTCGTGCGCCTCACACCCTACGTCTCAACAAGCTAGAACGGCTCCTCGAGACCTCCGCTAGCCATGGCCTCTCACCTGCCGAAGCTGCTCGGCGTCTGGCCGAGTATGGCCCCAACAAAGTTAAGGGAACTAAAGGGCTATCCGTGTGGGCGATTCTCCTGAGACAAGTCTCCAACAGCTTGACTGTGGTTCTCATTCTCGTCATGGCTCTGTCCCTCGCCATCCATGACTATGCCGAGGGCGGCGTAGTCACCGCCGTCATTGTGCTCAATATTGTAGTTGGGTGCGTGCACAATATGCCATGCATATCTATCAACCCGGTTGGGCCTTGGGACTAATTATGTCGATATGAGCGCTAATACTTTTCTACAGACTCGTTCAAGATTACCGCGCGGAGAAGACCATTGAGTCCCTCCACGCCCTATCCGCTCCTACCTGCAAGGTTATCCGGTCTGAAGTGGCCGTGAACATCAAAGCTGAGTTTCTTGTTGTGGGCGACGTTGTCATGCTCAATGTCGGTGATATTGTCCCGGCCGATCTTCGCCTAGCCTCTGGGCTCAACTTGTCAACCGACGAGGCACTCCTAACGGGCGAGTCTATGCCTGTTAGCAAGTATCCGGAGGCTGTGCTAGAAGATATAATTCTTCCGCTTGGCGATCGCATAAATATGGTCTATTCGGCAAGCACCATTACACGCGGCCGTGGGACTGGCGTCGTAATAGCTACTGGCATGGATACGGAAGTCGGCAGGATTGCCGAGCTGCTTCGGGCCAATCCAAACCCAAAAGGAAATAATGTATCTACGTTTGCTTCGTGTTGGCAACGTGTGAGAATCGGAACACGCAGCATTTTGGGTTTAGATGGTACTCCCTTACAAGTAAAGCTGAGCAAATTCGCTTTGATTCTCTTCGCACTTGCCATCACCCTTGCCATCATTGTTTTCTCAGCTAATCGCTTCGACGTTAATGGCGATGTGCTCATATATGGTATTTGCGTTGGTGTCGCAGTCATTCCAGAATCTCTGATCGCCGTCCTTACCATCAGCATGGCCGTAGGAACCAAAGCGATGGCTAAGGGCAACGTTATCGTACGAAAGTTATCAGTTCTAGAGGCTGTCGGAGGAGTGACTAGTATTTGCTCTGACAAGACAGGAACTCTTACTCAAGGCAAGATGATTACTAGGAAAGTCTGGCTTCGGGACGGTTCTGTCGCTTCGGTTGAAGCGTGCACTCATCCTTTCGACCCCGCCAGTGGAGTTGTTGTCTGGAAAGACGATAAGCCCATTTCCTCAGACGATCAATCTTCCATATCTAGGTTACCGCTAGGCGCAGAAAGATTCGTCGAGTGCGTATCCGCTTGTAACAACGCGATTGTGTCCGACAGCAAGACCTCATCCGCCGATGATACAGCTGAGACTTCCACTACTTCTACCACAGTCGCATCGAACTGGACAGCTGTGGGAGAGCCTACTGAGATCGCTTTACAGGTCTTCGCGATGAGATTCGGCGTGAGCAAGGCTATGGTATCGCAGGCAAACAACTCTAAACTCATCGTGGAACACCCATTCGATTCGTCCTGTAAGCGAATGACGGTTGTTTACGCTAGAGCCTCTGGGGTCTTTGATGTCTATACCAAAGGTGCCCTAGAAGCGATCCTCCCGCTTCTAGACGCTCCTCCTGATGTTAAAACCGAGTTCACAGCTAAAGCTGAGTCTCTTGCTGCCGAAGGCTTGCGCGTGCTCTGCATTGCCCATAAGACTGTATCAGAGGACGAAGCTCTGAAATCATCTCGGGAGGCCGTGGAAAGCAATTTAACACCACTCGGCCTTGCTGGTCTATATGATCCTCCTCGTTTGGAGACTGCCGATGCTGTTCAGAAGTGTAAAATCGCGGGCATCTCAGTGCATATGCTTACGGGTGATCATATTAAAACGGCGACAGCTATCGCGTACGAGGTTGGCATTTTAGGCTCCGATCTTACTCCTGCCGAGGTCAACAGCACAATTATGCCTGCTTCTACGTTTGATGTACTCAGCGATGCCCAGATTGACAAGTTAGAGAAACTCCCGTTAGTTATATCCCGGTGCAGCCCATCCACAAAGGTACGCATGGTCGAAGCGATGCACCGCCGGGGCGCTTTCTGTGTTATGACTGGAGATGGTGTCAATGATTCTCCCGCTCTCAAGAAGGCCGATGTGGGCATTGCGATGGGCCTCAATGGTAGTGATGTAGCTAAAGAAGCCGCTGATATGGTGCTAACTGATGATAACTTTGCATCTATTGTCACCGCAGTCGAAGAAGGGCGCAGGCTTTTTGACAATATTCAAAAGGTAAGAAACAAATCTCATTTCTCGATATTGCTTGGGCTACCGAAACTATGCTGATGGACCCTAGTTCCTTCTACACCTTCTCATTTCCAATATCGCCCAAGTTCTGTTACTTCTCATTGGCCTAGCTTTCAAGGACAAGACCAAACAGTCCATCTTCCCTCTTTCTCCCATCGAGATCCTCTGGGCCAATCTGATAACGTCGTCATTTTTGGCTCTCGGTCTGGGACTGGAAGAAGCGCAGCCGGATATCATGCTTAAACCACCACACGATCTACGCATCGGCGTTTTTACGAAGGAAATCATTATCGATAAGTTCGTATATGGTTTATTCATGGGCTCGCTGTGCATTGCGGCCTTTGCCATAGTCTCGTACGGGCCAAAGAGCTGGGCCACACCCCTTGAGTCTTCGACCAACTGTAACAGCGGATTCACGGAGACGTGCATTCCCGTTTACCGCGCTCGCGCAACAACCTTCGCAACGCTCAGCCTCCTGCTTCTCGTCACGGCTTGGGAGGTCAAACACTTCACTCGTTCTCTCTTCAACATGTATCCCGAGCGTTTCAGCGGGCCTTTCTCCGTCTTCCCGACGGTCTGGCGCAACCGCTTTCTGTTCTGGGCCGTTGTCGCCGGCTTCCTCGTCACTTTCCCTGTGATCTATATCCCCGTCGTCAACAAGACCGTGTTCAAGCATACAGCCATTGATTGGGAGTGGGGCGTGGTTGTTGTCGCCGTCGCTGTCTACATCTTACTTGTCGAGGTTTGGAAGGCTAGCAAGAGGCGATTTCAAGGTGAAAACCAACGGGTTTCTGTATAAGAAGCGTGGCTCATAGGTAGTCAAGGTGAGATAATAACCCTACAGCCACTCAATCGTTAACTTAAACATATTTTTATACTAGTTAGTTCATAAAATGGCATCGTTTACATTTCAAAATTTACTCATCTGCTTATTCATTTTACTGGCAATATGTCACAAAGGCCTACGCGCTATAAATTCAGTAGCTTCGCCTGGCGATGGGTTATAGGATAGTTATCTGGCCCAAAAGAGTCTTACTCGTCGCCGTGGTCATAATGGTTAAGCTATATCTAATGATGAAGCCAGGGCAATGGACTATGCAACCATTGAGAATGTTTACTAGATGAAACAGGACAATTAGTCTCTATAAAGGTTGGAAACTACCTTCTTCAAGATAATCTACAGTTGTGGATATCTTATCTAGAAAAAACGAAGTTGTGTTCAGTTTTAATTAATTAGGCTATTCTCCAAAGGTCATTGACGTAATCTAGTAATATTCGAAAGAGAATAACGGTCGTAGTTCATCAGACCTAATAGGTTAAGCTTAGGTAAAGTAGGGTCCTAGAGCCTCTAGCAAGCACGAGGAAATGAGAAACAGAAGATCGATTCATCTGATTAGAGTCTTATTCACTGTTAACAGCTTCTCTTCGGCGGGGTTCTCATCAAGTAATTAGAGCCAGAATTCCCCTTAGCCCATGACAGCAACTATATCTCGGTCTCTCTCAACCAAATTTTTGCTGCACGCTGTATGCTGAGCGAAATTACTGCACATTACTATAATCACCGGACCACCTGACAGACACTCATCCATATACCATCACATCAGCTGTGTACTCTCATAAATCCTATCAAACACCCTCTCGATGAGACAAATAAGATTAGTATCACCAGGTATCGACGCCTAGGGCTTATCTTCGGAATTGTCCTTCTTAATAGTGACAACACTTGCGCCGTCAGAATCATCGCCATTCTCCTTTTTGAGCTCGTGCGGGAGATCGGCCTTGTGCACAATGGGCTCGCGCGAGAGGCTCTCTACCTGTTGACGATATTTCGCAAGCTCATCTCCCGCTTCAATGCCACAGATCTTGGCTTGCTCGGACATCCAACTCACTGTGGTGGGTATGGTTAGTAATGATGGTCTCTAACTCGACTTCGGTTGGTTTAGATAAAAGTCATTGCAGTCAATATGATGGACTGAAAAGTTATGGGGTACTTACTGATATAGTCACTCAGCGGCACCGGCATCTCCTTTAGGCAGGTTGTGACGGACTCACAGAAACCGAGATTGCAATTATCATGGGCTTTGTGAGGCACCCAGTCGCGTCCAATATAGGGGAGCATCTTAATCTCGTCGAGTCTGTACTTAAGCTCCAGGAGGCTGCCTGTAAAATTATGAGGCTCCGGGACTGGGAATAACCCAGCCTTCATGAGTGCAGGGAGAACTGAGCCTAACATCATTGCCTCGCACTCCTTGCTATCCTTGCCGATCTTGCAATACGAACTTCTTGGGTTTCGGTCGGTTGATGAAAGAGACTCGATGGGTGTTTTGACTGCGTCGAGTATCTTTGCAACAGTAGCGATACGAGTTTCAGTGATGATGGCTATTGTCCCGGATTAGGTCCTGGACGAATGGAAGAGTGGATCGTAACACGAAAGCTACCACTTACGTAGCACATTTAAATTCAGCAGCATATCATCCAGAGGTTTTCCAGATATATTGACAATTCTGCCCTTGGCGTCGATCTTGGTGCTCACAATGAGGGCGTCAATCATATCTCGGAAAAGGTCAATATCGCCAAAAGTCCATGCGATATGGAGAGCCTTGTGACACTCGGGATGGCAGTGAGCCTCTGATACGAAGGTGGACATTGATGAAATCCATTTATTAGCCCAAGGATGGAAGAGGTGAGTGCATCTGAAACGGCACGCATTAAGGCAGAGCTCAAAGAGCTGATCCAGTGTCGGCTCTTCTGGTACGTGACTGAAATCATAGTGAATGATGCGAAAGAGGACCCCGATAGCCTCTGCATCGCCTTCGAGCTTGAGAGTTTGGTCAAGATTTTCCTTAATTTCGCCCTCAGCACCACGGGCCTGTGCAGTATTATAAAATAACATGGAACGCCACAAGGGCGATGCGCATGCCATTGCACAGGCGCACACCATATAGGTGGTGGTGATGTCGCCACCAGGCTGTTGAACGATGACTTTCAGGTCAGCATCTGAATGAAAGCTAGTAATGTTGCAGGAGTTGGTGGATTGAGCATTAGACAATTTAGGTTGAATAGTCTCAATGTCCGAAGACTCGGATTCCTGGATTGGGGTCAAAGCACGAGGAGGTGGGGGAGGAGTATTGTCCTCAATCACCTCATTTGAGGTTGTTGTTGCTGGGGTAGTCATCTTCAAGGTGATGCTCACAACACTCGATCAGTAAACTGTGTACAAGTCAGACAGAAAAACTAAGCATGGGCGGAGGGCATAATTCGCTGAGCAGGCACAATGAAGCTTTCGAGATGGTGGATTGGGCGACGCTGAGATGATAAATGTTTGAGATATGCTTAAGTGGAATGAAATGGGTGGATAAGAAGTGAAAGTGACGCAGCGTCCAATGATAGGAAGGTAGAATGAGAGACTGAGGATAGTCCACTACACTTTCAAGCCGTAGGCGAGTTCGCGGTCTGCTTTGAAGCTGTTGATGACGGCCGTGAGCAGCGCACGACTGCAGGCGATGAATGAAGATAGAGCTCAGTGTTGACAGACGGTAGGTGAAATAGCAGTTGCTCATCAATTGGATTTCGCGCATTAACGGCCCTGTGGAGGACACTATTCTGAAGATGTGAGGAGGGACCGGGTTGGATAGAAGAAAAGGAAAATAGGTAGGGACAGGCTGAGATAGTCGAATACGTTGCACGTGGTTGCTAGGTAAGCACATATAGTGAAAACGCAGAAGGTTGCGGAAATCGGGAAGGGACTGGATGAATTGGAAGAAGCAATAGGGAAGGAGGGTTTTGTACATACCATTCGGAGCGTGTTTCCCTGAATGCGATGACAAAGATGGGAGAGTAGGAACGAGTGTGTTTATACCTAGTGGTGAGAAACGAACAACCCTAGTTGCTCTTCAAGATAGAGAGATTATGTTATAGCAGGTCCAACCCTCCAGTGTTGTGGTAGGTGCAAAGCACTGCCGACACAGATGCCTACCCTGTCTTATTCTAACATAGGCAGAAGATTACTAGTGACATAGAGTACGGTGACCAAGGCAAAAGTGCACGGTGAGGCCTTGTCCTTCCTTGGTGCCGCTGGTTTGTTATGGTTATTTATCCTATTAGAACACGTAGGATGGATGGGGTTTAGCAAAGGAACACTCAGTTGGGAGAAGGGAAAGAGCCTGCAAAGGTACCTAGGTACATTTTAAGATCGAGAATGACCTGTCTACTGACATAAGGTACCTAGCTACAGATTCAGATTTCAGGTACCGACTGACACATATACTATGTAAGTAAAAGAGTAGTTATGGGTTATAAGAAGGAGCAACCATTCACTACTTATGTAACTAAAATACCTTATTATGTGTGGACATTTCCAGTAGAAATCGAATTAACATAAAGTACTTACCTACACATACCTATGTATTCCGTAGGAGGCAGTTGAGACGGGCAAAATAAAATAAAAAAAATTTAATAAAAAATAAGGAACTATAGAGCCTACGAGCACCAAGTTAGTATTAAAGGGAAGGCAAAAATAAAATGTGGGGAACTAACTTGTGTACAATGTACATTCCAGTGCAGAGAATGTGAAGACTAGACGTCTAGGGAGGCGATGCCGATATTGAGCGTGCGAGAAAGATAGGAGTGAGAGAAGAAACGCGTGTATATATATTGAGGCTATTTGTATGAACTCTCCACTACAAGATTTACGTGTGTTTAATGCTAAACCAGTCCTCTCCGCTCCCTAAGCCAAGAGGCTGCGTTCAGCGATTCATAAGTGACGCGCTGGTTGGCTGGTTCCCTGGATAACAACTTCAGCCGAGCTCCTAAAACTCCTGTCTCATGACCACAGCACTACCCCTGAATACCCAACCCATATCACCACCCGTTACCTAGCTCATTTAGTTTTAGCTACCTTAGTGATGCACCAGTCTCCCTAAGTCCTATAGATAAGAATTCTCCGAAGATCGAGCTTTTAGCTTGTAGATAAGCACAGGCAGTCGATGTGGTAACATGGGAGTTTGTCGCGCAATGAGAGCTATGTAAAGCACAAACGGCTCGAACCAACTATCTTCATGTTTTCCATCCCTTGAATCATGTAATACCGCAGCACCCCCTACATACTTCGTTGTCAAGATGGCCTAAGCAGCTCTTGAGTAAGTGCTCCCCACGTGATCTCACTCGGTGGAACAATTATCCTGTTATTTCAATAATCAATGCCAATAATAAGTTTGCTCTTCTATTACGACAACCTTCCCGTCGATATATAATACACAAAGCAAAAAACAAACAGTGTTACCTGAATACGCTACCTTATCTCCTATTATGCCGCTTCCTATTCCAATATTCAAAGGCGTGACTGGTTGACCTTGTCCCCGCTACTTGAGAAAACATTTGCCTGACAGAAAATAATAGCATCCGTGCAGACATCGCAGCCCTGACCAAGGCGAGATGCGGAGACTACAGCTGCGGAGTGACCGCTCGCTGAGATCCGTTCGACCATCCAAGCACCAGCCAAAAATACCATGCACCATGCAGGTTATGTAGCTACCCAGCTGCTCTTTTCTGCCTATGCATCGCCTTCTGCCTCGCCAACTAGACGCGCTATTAGCACGTAAATGAATATTAGCCCGCCTACGACAAGTAGTCTATTGCGACCAAGCCATCCTGTGCCGGCATCGCGCTGCTGTACTACGGTGTCGACAACCGACTGGGTCTGCCCTCCCCTTCCCGCTGCTCCCAGGGCCGGTCCACAGGATGCGCGAATAGGCTCCCCAGTAGTTGCGTTGATGTTATTCTCTGTCATCCAACTCCAGTTCTCTTTGTCAACCTCGGGCCACTCTGCTCGGAATTTGGCACCACCGTCGCCAGCCTTGATGTTGCCTTTTTGCGCTGGGTTTTTGACATGTGAGCCCCCACCTGTTGAATTCCACCACCGTGTTCGTTCGGCAAACATCTTGCGCTCACGAGTTGTGGCTGACACTGAACCCGTTGTCATCTCCTCCGATGTCATGAAAGACAGCAGGCCAATCAAGATCGTGGACACCTCCCAGGCTGGATTGAATGATCGCGGGTGGAAATCAGAGATGGAGAGGCATAGTCGGGTAGAAGGCTGGAAGCGGCCGGATGGCGTGTGCATTCGGATGGCTGGCGGCGCAAAGGGGTAGTTAGGCGGAAAGATTAAGGTTCCCCAGTACTGCCCACCATGGTATGGGGTGTCCTCCGGTCCTGTAATAATATAATGCCACCTGCGCTTCGTTAGGAACTAGTTTAAAGTTTTAGAGTATTGGTGTGCGCATACTCGAGAATGTTGGACTCTGAGGGATGTGCTGAGATGTATGGAGGGGGGTTCTCGGAGATAGTCTTGTATTCACGCGCCAGCTGAGAGCAAGTATGTCAATAATAAGCTCTGGATGTAGGCGGATATATAGTTACAGGGGAGAGGATCAGGGGAAACGTACGCGCTTGCTCGCTTGCTTGCTGGCCATTAGGTTCGCTTCTTTGGATGATGGTATAATCAAAGAAGGATATCACGATAGGTGTTATGAGAAATGTTCTCTGGCCCCGGGTAGGCAGGGTGAGGATTTCAAAAGTAAGGAGCCGCTGCAGTCGAATTCTGGGGCAATGAGAATGTAAAGAGGAATCGTTAGTGACTGGTGATGAGACTAGAGTGGCGATAGTGGTTGGGTAGTAGTCTAGATGTATAAGGGATGGAGGGGGAGTCTGCTTATGATGTGTGTAGTCGTAGTTCCCTGTTAATGTATAGGTGTCAGAGGCGAATCAGAGGTAGGCAGGAAAGGGGCCTGACTAATTGCCTAGCTTGGCCTAGCCAGGCCTAGCCAGTTCTAATGTGGGCAGAAAGCGTGGGGTACTCACCAGCCACAGAGAGTTACACCAGGGGTTCCTGCCTGCCGGGTCCTATTGAGGCTGGTGTTACAGGATAAGGTACCCACTCCGCTAATCATCAATCAGCGCTTATCAGCTGATTTGTACAGCTTCCTCGGCTTCCAATGTGTTGTTCTCTACCCACAACCGGACCTTCAATTAGCGACAATTCGCTCGTTTTTGAGATAGGCGGTATTGGTGGTTTGTCGGCCAGCAATCATGGCTCGAAATACTAGCTCTCCAGGAGATGACGATGTAAGAGGTACTCTCAGCGTCAATTAGTGCAGTAGTCGCTAACTCGCCGTATCTGCTAGGTCTTCGAGAGTTTGCTCAAGCGAGAGACGAGCTCTGCAGAGCAACGAGCAGCAGCAGATCTGGCACGTCCTCATGAGAACCCCCATTCCGAACAGCGGATGGCTCAGTTGGTCAGCATATCTTATAGCAGCCATTTCAGACCACAGCTACTGACTTTAGAAGCTCTCGCACAATCAAACTCTCCCTGTTACCCTTTCCTCCATCCAAATCCACGGTGCCAAAAACACTCGAAAGTCCTTCCTTAATCCAATCTTCCAGCCTCTGATAGAGGAAAGCCGGAATGTCAATTACACACTAGCTGACCTCTTAAATGAGGTCGGAGGGGCTGTCGCGAAGCTACAGAGATTTGGTACGTCGACAGCGGTCGCATCCCTCCCGGTAGCAAAACACATGCTGACGATGCTCAAGACATATTCCACCCGGACATCCTCGTACACCTCTCTCAACCTTCACATCTTGATCCTTCTACCTCGCCGACCGATCTCAACGTTTCTCTCCGAGTAAAAGAGAAGTCCCGGCTGTTATTAAAGACAGGCACGGATTTGGGCAACACGGAAGGTTCTGCCTATGGTTCTATGCTTTTGCGAAATATCTTCGGTGGTGCCGAATCCTTATCTGTCAATGCGTCCGCAGGTACAAGGACCCGTTCGGCATACAGTGCCGAGTTCTCCACACCATTAGGTAGCGACCCCAACCTAAGACTGAGCATAGATGGCCTAGCCAGCAGTACTCACAAGCCTTGGGCAAGTCATGAGGAGCTTCTCAAGGGAGGCGGGCTCAGGCTGAACTGGGCAAAAGAAAATGGTGATCGCTTTCAGCTGGGGTATTCCGGCACATGGAGGCAACTGACCGGCTTGGCCGCGACAGCGAGTCCCACTGTGCGTGGTGATGCTGGAGACTCAGTCAAAAGTGCTTTATCATACTTGTTTCAGCGAGAGCGGAGAGACAACCCCATGCTCCCTCAAAGCGGTTACATGATGAAAGCGACTACTGAGGTCGCGGGGTGGGGTTCATTGGGGGGGGATGTTGGGTTTTCCAAGAGCGAAATGGAGATTGCAGGGGCCATACCAGTCTCTGTACCAGGATTGACAGGGTCTTCTGGTGTTTCTATTGGGGGCGGGCTACGAGCTGGAATGCTTTACCCTCTGCCCTTATCATACGGCCTGAGCGGGGCGTCCCCCAGCCGGCTCAATGATCGATTCACTCTTGGGGGCCCCACAGATGTCCGCGGCTTTTCGCTAGGAGGTTTAGGCCCAAGCGATGGCACCGATGCACTGGGTGGTGACGTTTTCATAGCCGGCAGCGTAAACATGTTGATCCCGTTACCTAGAGTAGGCCCAGACTCCCCTTTCCGAATCCAACTATTCGCCAACGGTGGTAGGTTGGTAGCAATGAACAAGACCAAGAGCGATGATACTGCGTCAGGCCAGCGTATGACTGCCGCCTCGGTATGGGACAGCATGATATCAGCCACAAAAGATATTAGCACGGGCTTGCCTAGTATTGCTGCAGGCGTGGGATTGGTGTACGCACACCCCGTTGCGAGATTTGAGCTCAACTTTAGCTTGCCTTTGGTGATGCGAAAGGGCGAAACAGCTAGGAAGGGTTTGCAAGTCGGTGTTGGCATTAACTTCCTATGATCCACCATCTTCTCGCATACTAAAGCCCACGGCCCAGTTCTTTGATCATCCTGACTGTGGACTATAGAGTTTGAGTCGTATATACCTGTATTATACCTTGATTTATAGATACCATCCCAGCAATCCATACCATTTGCCAATGAATCAGCCCCTGATACTTCTACGGTAGATCGTGGTCAGATTCTATGTAGGTCGAATCGTTCGCAGCTTTGTCAGAAACCTCCTTTCACGTCGGGATGCTTATCCATACGATCAGTACCCAGATGATTCATCACCTCTCAAATGCCTACCTGGTATAAAGTGCCTTCCTAGCGTCGAGATTCTAAGTTTATTCTACCCAAAGGGCTCCAAAGAGTAATACATTTCAAAAGGCAAGGATACTCCGCTGCGTTTATGATAGCGACAACGGATTCTGTAATCAAATCGGCTGCATACCGAATTTAGAGGTGAATGTTGATATCTACGACTTTCAGGTAGATGGATCATAAAGAAATCAAGACATTTGGAGTGAACAGGCAGCTTGGAGAGGGGTACTTCCAACTGTATTGTCTAGGAAGCACCTAGAGATGCCCTATTCACACCATGAGGAATAGTAAGGTCTTCGTTTAGATGCAATATTGAACACTCAGTATGAAAGCATCTGCTGACTCATTTGGCAGTGCGATAATCTTAACTATTATACTCTGCCTTCTTTAATCAGCTTTCGAGTGGTAATTAGCCGACAGCGCCTCGCTATGCCATCAGTGTCGCCCTTGTTCTAGACGGAAGATCTTTGTTCTTATTTATGGCTTCAGAATCAAATCATTTCCTAGCTAGCAACAGTGTCACCAAGCAACTTAATACGACAAGTGTTAGTGACGAAGCCGAGCCTAAAACTCTCTACTATGCACGGTAATCTAGGCGGTAAAATGTTAAGATTCTGATAATGGCTAAATGGCCTCACGCGTTGTCAACGCAGCAACCTCATTAACAGAGCTAACGCAGACCCAGAGTATAGATACATCAGCACGAGACTATTCCTTCACAACGACAACGGTGCATCGATAATGATGACTCCAGAGCCGCAACGCATGCTTCGTAACTCTCCATAAGAGGATTTAATGCGCACGAGACCCTTCAGCCACCAATTCAACCCTGACAATGTGGCCGCGGTTCCCTTCACGACATATATGTAGAATCTGGGCGCGAATTGCCTCGGCATTAGCCTTCTCTTGGCGTATATGGTTGATCATCTGAATAGATCGAGGGGATGAGGCGACGGCTACGAGCTTTCTGATGATTGTATCTAGATCCACGAGGCCTCTCCAATTGCGAAGCATCTCTATATCTTCTAACTGGCTGTAACAGGCTTTACTATTAGATTTCAGCAGTTAGAAATAACACTCAAAGTTAGAATTTGGCTCATTCCAGGACAGCCTCGGCAGTACCAGGGGGGGAGAATAGTAATGATATGGTAGCCAAGACACTCCCATAGAGGGCATTGAACGAGTCTGAAATACGTACTGCACAATAAGGAAGACCTTTCGAAGGTGTTTCAGTTGTGAAAAGGCGCGACGATCAAGCTCGCAGAGAGAATCTTTGTCAGATACGTACATGGCCAGCTGTTGAATTCGAAGAGCCCAATGGTCGTCCTTGATGGCTTGTGGCAACTTTCCGCCAATGCGGTAGAAGAGAAACCGGAGCTGGCCAGGCCATCGGTAATTCGAACCGACGAAAAATATATCTTTCTCAAAGTTGACCCATGTATACAGCGTTCCCTTTTCACCTTCGCCCCAGAAGTAGGGCCAAAATTCTCGAGCGTTACACACCATATTTACAAGAAAATCGACACATTGATAGTCCGTTATCATCCAAACTGAGTTCGTAAAGCGAATTTTGTACTCCATAGGATTCAGCGATGTCCCATGGCGGACCTCGGTTTTGGCACATTGGGTAGTCGTGTGGATGAATTTGTCGCGCTTTGTGTCAAGTGCTGCGTAGCATCGACCTTTAGGAGAGACGAAAAGATAGTGGTGAATGACAGGTCGACCCTCTCGCCAGAATTTCCATACTAGGAGTTGTAATTCCAATGGTAACTCGGTGAAGAGATGGAACTTGTCGAGTTTCGTGTTGGGTTCTTTTGGCTCCATGATGACTGTTTTTGCTCAAGCTATAGAAACTTCCTCTGTTTGTAGGCTGTGCCTTAAAGAAGCTACTGGCAAATACCGAGATAGGGTGTACTTCTTATGTCTGTAAGGCCAGATCTTGTAAGATCAAAGTTATCCGGGATGAGGGCCAGACAAAGATGGCGAAAGAGAACCTGCATCCACCTGCTTTAAAATAGAAGCACTGCACGTTTGAATTAACAAGGAATCCTAGCAAAGAATACCATGGGCAACAGAAGATGGTCGTGGTGCAGCCATATTACTGGTGACTCATCAAGTAGTTTACTCAGGCAACCGAACCTTAAGTCAACATGCCTGGCCTGCCTAACACTAACTCGGTATTTGATAAAGCAAATCCAGCAACGCGGTTGCGACCCAGCAACAATTCAATGTCTAAAAGAGCTCATCTTGTCGATATTGATTGCCTATATGGAATGCACCCTTTTCAGATCCCAGAATCTCCACTACTATGATGTCTCTATATTCAATACTCATCTTTCATATACAAAATCAATCACAGTTCTGTACACCAGCCAAGGTTTTCTATTTACTGATAAAGTTGGCTTTCCTCAAAAAGATACATTTTAATTTCATTTCATCCGTTCTCGTTGATATTGAGCTCCATCAGGGAGCATAGTAGTGCATCACATGCGAAAGGGTCGAATTACTAATTACAGTTCGTCTTCTAACGCCGTGTATTTCACAGCCCTAGGCCTTGTGCTTAAGAGTAAGTGGCCTCGAAGCTGGACTGATGTGGTCAGGAAACACCATCCTCGTACACATGCTATTGCGCTGTAGCTGTAGTGTTAATACTTGAGATTTGAAATAGTAATAATTAAACCTGGGAGAGTGTGATTCAGATGTAACGTTATTATGCATTATCGACAGGTTACTAAGCCCATATAACTATTAAGTTAGTCAAGCTATTACGAGGAACGCTATATCGTATTAGCATTAATTAGTAGGTAAACACCTATCGGCCGAAGATATATGATTAACGATAAGAGGCTCAACACGAAACAAAATCTATCTCTAGAATAGATGATTACGATGCGAGAGCACCGTAACCTTGGGTTGTATCACATTTGATTATTGAAGCATACGCACTTACTAGCTATTGTTGTCTTGTTGTTTGGTATCGAGAATTTAATGAAAAATGCCGGGGTCGTTGCAATCCACTATTCAACAATAAGTAATTTTGAATCATCCTAAAGATTCGAAACATACTACGATTTATCTTTCTGAAGTGAACGATGATTTATATGTTCGTTTTGTCTCTTCTGCCGAGCAGTAGATAGATAGCTATATTGATTGATTGATTGATATTGTTTAACGTCAAGAGAACGTGCTATAGTGCAGCCGTCTAAAACTCCTACGGGGCATGAGACGTGATGTGCTAACTGAGCTATTTACAAGCATACACCATTTCAAATCTCAAGGGCTAGTTGCGCATATGACTCTGCGCCCACTCCTTCCAGGACGTCGTGGTTCACTTCTATAATCCGGGGCCACTCTGTATCTGTCTCGTACCGCTTGTAACTTTGTACTATTTCGTACACATATATAAATGTCTTCGCAGCAAGTGCCGCTGTGTGTATCTGTGTGTCGGGCGATGTCGCTGGGTGTTGCCGAGCAGTAGAATAACCCATATCAGCGGAAAGGTCAGCTAGTCAAAGATAGAAATATAAACGGTGGCTGAGCCCGGCAGCCTGTCTTATAAGCAATACTGAGGTTTCCTAGTCTAGTCACCGCTAGCTTTTCTCTTAAGAGGCTCTTGAGCTCGAGAATCCAATGGTAGCTACCCACAAACCGGAGTAGTGTGCGTTAAAGTACATGCAACATCGGGAAGTAGACAGAGCTCCGATCTCGGTAACAGTATGAACGTTGGCTATTTCATACGTCACGATTTTCTAGTATTTTTAATACTACCGAGGAAATATCCTACACCACATCGCTCAATGTCCCTCGCGTAGATAGCGATCATGTGATCCAAATAAAAGGGAGTGGGGTCGGCGCTTATACCCAGAGCTACGGGTCTATGGACTTCCACTAAAGGTCTTCGGTCGTACTATGCATGCAGGGGGGTGCCGCATAATACCCCCGCCTATCGCTCTAATTGGCTGACGAGCCATCAATTTCGACCAATCCGGCAAAAACTATAGATCAGTAAACCAATGAGATTTGGCAGACAACCGACCTCTTCTTACAGGCTACGGAGAGAATACGAATCACTTCACATCCGCTCCCTACGACCGGACTTTAGCTTCTTTACGATGTTGTTAGTGGCGATCTTTTGTTATTCCACGCGAAACTGGAGGTTTATCGGCTTCGTCAACAAAATAATTGGAGTCCAACCCTGCCGGTTCACATTCTGCGCAGTCCACTAAGATTAGCGTGTTATCTATCGTCATTGGCATTATGACTCTACCACCTATACGACTTACCTAACCTAGCTGTAGCCTGTGTGGTTTGTCTAGAAGCCATGACCTGGCTCGGGGTAATAATAATAATATGCAGCCTGTATCACATGAGTTGTATCCATCGAGCCATGCCTTAAAATATCCCGCTCCATCACTCACTCCTGTCGAACAGCATTGTCTCGCTTTTCTGATGTCACAACACATTATATGGTGAGCTCACTGGGTACTTCAAGCATGAATGCTGGATACCAGCTTGAGTGTGCCATGTGGGCATTGACGGCGCTCTCGCTCACGTTGGTGGCCTTGAGATTGTATACACGGATCTATGTCGTTAAATTCATAGGTGCAGAAGACTACATGTATGCTGGCACTGGTGTAAGTTGCATCTTCAATCAATTGTTGCTCCGTCTACGAAGAGATGGACCTTGGGCAATAAGAACTGACTAACGTTGAGCTATTGCATTTAACAGGTCTTCCTCCTCCTTTTTACTGTCTTTATCCAGATTTCGGTACACTACGGGCTAGGGCGAAATTTCTGGATATTAAGCCTAGACGATTCCTCGCATGCCATATTCTGGACGTACGTAGCGAACACGTTTGCGATCCTAGGGAATGCCATGGCAAAACTGTCAATGGGTCTTTTCCTTCTGCGAGTCGTCCAAGTACGCTGGCACAAGATCGCTCTCTGGGCTGCTGTCGCCGCTACTGTCATCACTTCTATCGTCCTTGCCACTCTCCTTTGGAACCAAAGCACCCCTAGGAAGGCAAGTTGGGACCCGCTTAGAACGCCAGGAAAGTGGAATGTTCAGATTCAACCGTTGAGTGTAGGGCTTGGAGGTATGCATCTACTTGCGTGGCGAGCTTGAAAGATTACTGGGCCGCTAACGATGAATCACAGTCTGGTCTAGCATTTGTGACTTCTTTTTCGCTGCCTTTCCTTGGTTGTTCATCTGGTCTCTGCCTAACATTTCACGTCGTGAGAAAATTTTCTTATCCAGCGGCATGAGCCTTGGTGTCATGTAGGCTTTACTCGATTCTAATCCGTAGGTCATCGTTCAATTGACATTAAGCTAATTGATTATAGTGCCGGGGTCTGTGGTATCATAAGAACTGTTGTACTCGCGCGACTCAACTTTTTTGACTATACATGTGAGAGATGAGTATAATACCAAGTATCTCACAAGCGTGCTGATGAGATTACAGTAAACTTCGTGCCATATTTCGCATGGGCAGGCGCTGAAATCGCCGTAGCCCTTGTCTGCACTGGAATTCCTACATTGCGACCTCTATACATCAAGTTCCGTGGATTAGCAAACACATATGAAAATCACAGCTGGAAGAGAAACAGCGGGCATTTGCCACGGTTTGCCATGTGTGAACGCAAGGGTATCAGTCCATCACCAACACGCGATTTGGTAGTTTCGCACTTGAAGAGAGATCACAGCATAACCCAGCCTCTACCGACATACGTAAATAAGAACATTCGCAGAGATAGCGTGGAAGAGTTAATATCAGGATACCACGATCGAAATAGAGCTGTTATATGGGTAAAGAACGAGATTCGAGTGCGAGAGAGTGTAGCAGAATGGCCATTGAAGAACTAAGGGAATTTTTATAAAGACACGAACGAAATTAGAACCATCTACAGACGCAAGTTAATTCAACTCATTTCCATCAGATCTTCTGACAAGCCTTTTCATGTTCATCTTTCTTCTTTGGGACAATCCTCTTTGAGTGTTGATTGTAGTTCTTTAGCTGTAAGATTATGAATAGATAGTGCTCAAAGTATAATGTATTATGTTACTATTTTTAATCAACTAAATCTAATATAAAACTGTATAACAATCTTTCAGCAAACTAACTGTACGACAGAGCTGTACAACGGTAGTAAATTAGCAGCATGTGGAACTCTACACCGTGGTATTTACCCGTTATGACACATGATTATAATGGCTTGAGAATTAGAGCGTCAAGATTGCAAGAATAAATATAAAGAGGCCTTTTGCTCGTCTATTAAATATATATTGAAATTCTAGTTAAAGTACTGATAACAGATCTACAATGCGGTGATTTCAGTCTTAAGAGGAATAGATATACGCGCCTTGTGGTGGTCTAGGATTGGAGCACCCTTTGTGGAGGCAAGGGCTTCTCCTGCTTACTAGAATCGCTGGTTCAGCTCGGCCAAGGTGTTGATTATTGGTACTTTATATCTACGGAAACTCCTGCTCGCCTTTTTGTCAACCGTAAAAAACCTCCCTGCGGCTCGCCTTCTCCCTGCTAGGGCGGACGATCAATACGAAAAGTCGATGGAGAAAGAACGCCGCTCTATGTTCATAAAGATGCACAAGTCGTTTCAGACGGTGGCTACCGTAGTGAGACTCCAAGCTAATGACTTCAATTCTAGGTTGAGACAACTATTTGAGGAAGTGTAATAGCTTAATCATTTCAATCCTGTCACGACACCCAGAAACTTGCCAAAATATCAAACCCCAAACAGTCGCGAAGAATTTCTCATCCTACTTAATGTCGAGCTCATCTTTAAATCAGTACTCTTCTCCTGTGTGGGCCTTATATATTCCTTCTAACTAGCAAATTACTCGTTGGCGTCGCTTAGGCTCGAGATCTCGCGTTTTCGATCTCTTCTCCCATTCCGAGATTCTCTCGAATATAGTGGTTTGTACGATCTCAGACTCTTCCGGAGACGGCTCGAAAAGGTGAATGAGGACCTCGGTGAAATTCTGCGTACTATCGACGCGAAACTGAATGGTTAGGAACATACCATCTTTGAGCGGGAAATTGTGATCCTCCTCATTTCGACGACTTTTCTGACCTTGAATTTCATGCCACCCAATGAAATCTTGGGTGATAGCCAAGCTATGGAAAGTTTCAAGGTTGATTTTGCTGGTTATTTCGAAAAGTTGGCACCGGAGCTTATGACGCCATAACGAAGACGATTGGCTTCTTAAAGCCACTGCGCTGTAGCTTAAGAGGATGACGAAATCGGCTTCCAAGAGCTTTATATAGATGAACCTTTGACCTTTTTCAGGATGGGTGTTCCAAGCTTCTAGATCATGGGTGTTGTAAGAACCGCGCTCTTCGCGCAGCCAGTTAAGATGCTTGATCTCGCCAGCCCAGGTGCTCAGTTCTGGTAACGGGATTGGACTGAGATTGGGAAAAGGAGAGCCGATAGGCTGAGGTGGATAGATTCCTTTTATTTCGAAAGGATGGTTCGGAACTGAGGAAAGCCCAAGCGTGAAGGGCAAGCTTTTGAACGAACGGAACTGGTTCAAAGGACGGAGAATCAATAGTTCCTGAGACCTTGCCTGCTTCAGAAACTCTGATGAGACAACCACGGGTTGGCACCAAGGGGGACGTAAGTATTCATTTGCTTGAGGCTGTTCATTTGCCGGATATTCATTGCAGGCCCGCGTAGATATCAATGGCACTGCTAAATATTCCAATCTTGCAGGTGTTTCCCGCTGCCCCTTTTTGTCTGGCCCACATGCCAAGATACCATATACCAATTGTTCATGGTTCAGGTCGCGTCGGACGGGTAATGTTATCTTTAAACCCCTCTGGACCATTGAGAATGCAGGCATTATGAAGTCTTTGAAAGATCGCTTCACAATGTTTCCACAATGTGTGAAACGTGCCGGATGTGTTGCATGTAAGGATTCCCGTTGAAAACGGATATCATCAGGAGACTCCATGTAGCCCCAACTTAGCAGAGAGCTGTCATCATCCGTCTTCATGATTTCTTCCTGCAGTCTCCTGAAAGCCTTTGGACCGCCTTCGCCATACAGTATAGGCATATTAACGTCGAATAGACCAAGAAGACAGTAAGCCATGTCCTCAGCTCGTGTGGTTTCTCTATTTGCGGCCCAGGCCATTCTGGTAGAGACACTCGCAGTTGACAGTTTTGCGTTTTTTAGATATCTTTCTTCAATGCCCGTGATATCTTGTATCAAACTCGTGATATCATCCTTTGCACCTTGCATATTCCCCTCTATACTCCTCTCTATACTCCCTATTCGTCTCCAGGTTCTGTTGTAGAACTCGACCTGTTTAGGAGCAAGAAGCTCTGGTAGGGTCCAACCTCTGGTAAACCACCGCGACTGGCGGAGTGAAGAAATTTGGGTACGAGCATCTTCGTCTCTGGTCACATCCTCGAGGTAAACAAAGCAGACAACAGCATTCTCGTACCATCTAAACATGGAGTTGATTGACTCTTGGAGCTCCGCACTGTTGGAGCGATCAATACAGCACGAGTCGATCCAGATATAATCATGATCCCTCTGACGGGCCAAGCGGCAGGCACCTTCGATCTTAGCCCAGCCCGGGCTGCCGCTCAGCGCGTCAGAGGATGATTCGGGTCCATGCTGCGCATTTCGAAGAGCTCGAAAAAGGTGCTCTTCTTTTTTAGCCCACGTATGCGAGAGAATAGCGTAGGGCGGGACTTCCGATTCGTCCTCGAACCGTTCGAGTTGGTGGGTTTGTGACTGAAGGAGCCACATGCTGAGAGATAACAGCCTCTATTACATCCAAGTGAGTACTATGATTGTTCACCACTCGCAGTTATGTGAATGGAAAGGGAGTGCGCAGTATTTTCGTGCCTAAGTCCTGCGTTTTTATGTTACGGAACTCGAGATGTTGATCAATGACTATCCATTGGTATTGACTGACAGTTGTCAGATATACCGTTAGGCCCAAAAACCAGTTGTTACAGATCCATTTGTTAATGTTCCTTATATTTGACAACAGTCGAGTTAGGGTTGGTCAATACCCGACCCATAGGTACCCGACTACTACCTAAAGGTTAGCCAGTTGTCCCAATAGTCACATAGCCATATATCCCGGCCAGCTAACTAGCCAGTTATCCCATCTATCCACCTGGCTAGCCATTCAATAGTCACCCATACGGCTGTTGGCTTTGCTATAGCTTTAGCATTAGCTGTAGCTGTGGCTTTGTCTTTGGCTATAGCTTTGGCTATTGCAGAAATAGACCCACATGCATATTAAGTCATAACCGACCTGAAACCGTGCATTGCGCTAGCTAAAAATAGGAAAAAGAAATATACTGAATTGGAAAAACACCCCTTATAGAAAATAAACCCGACAATAACAGCCTTCTTAATGTTTTAAGACAAGCTTAAACCGAGGGAATAACACGCTCAATGAGAGGACACTCTTGTTAAAGCTCTGTTGAATTATAATTTCGTATGCAAAGTAGCTCACTATGATCTTACCTTAAATTGGCCAGCTTCGCAGATTCTGCCAAATTCTACGGCAGCATCGCAACCGGGACCCACGGGATCCTAGGTTACCAATGGATATTATAATTCCGATTCCTTGAGCTGGCGGTGTTTTGTACCACGCCTCAATTAATCTGGCGTTTCCGATTGGCCCTAAGCGCTATGCATATACAATACTTCTATAATTACAGCGCTCTCTGGGGTGGGGAGCGGAATTGAATGACCTCCAACGCATGCAGCGTAATTACACTCTTGCCAGTCACATCATTATCGGAATTAAAGCATTGGAGATAGATAATCCCGATGTTGAGAGGGATAATGTCTTAAACCATAACAACAACACATTACGCAACTTTAGATATATAAACCCTATGGTTTTACGTTTCACTCGGGGAAAGGTTCTGATTTTTCTACCACATTGAACTTTGTCAGAGCAGACTCGCATGAAGCATCATCGACGGTAGTTGGTTCTTGAGGCACTATCAGTAACTACACCAGTAAAGATACGAAGAGTCTTACGAAGATTTTGCTACCAAGGGAACTTTTGAGTTTTCCCCTAACTTTCATTTAACGAAGAAAGAGATGCCTCAGCTCGCCGGGAAGGAAATTGGACCCATTGGCTTTGGCCTCATGGGATTAACCTGGCGAGCTACGCCATGCCCCCAGGAGCAGGCCTTTGAGGCTATGCGAGCCGCCCTCAAGAATGGAAGTGCGTAACTAAGTTTGCCACTGTCTTTATCTATTATTTGCGGAATGCCTTACGATCTTCCGTTTTCTTACGCAGAAGCTGATACTGACTTACATGATAAAAGACAACTTTTGGAATGGTGGCGAGTTCTACGGTCCACCCGACTACAACAGTTTGGGTAAGTAATGTCTCGATCTAATGGATTATGTTACCTAT
Organism: Xylariaceae sp. FL1651; assembly: GCA_025201745.1. Taxonomy (NCBI): domain Eukaryota; kingdom Fungi; phylum Ascomycota; class Sordariomycetes; order Xylariales; family Xylariaceae; species Xylariaceae sp. FL1651. The sequence goes on from MU624248.1 coordinate 74,552, forward strand.
GGGCTGGAGATCTATATGCTCCTAAACATATCATCAGCTCACTTATTAGAGAAATGACTAACCACAGATGCCACAGTACTCCTGGAGAGGTACTTTGAGAAGTACCCCGAAGACGCCGAAAAAGTCGTTCTTAGCATTAAGGGCGGCTTGAACCCTGATACCCATACGATAGACGCCTCGCCAGAAAACACGCGCCGAACTCTCGATAATTGCATTGCTCTACTTAAGGGTCGGAAAAAGCTTGACTTGTTCGAGTTCGGCCGACGAGACCCAAAAGTGTCCATGGAAGAAACCTTCAATATAATTAACAAGGAGTACATTGAGACTGGAAAGCTCTCGGGTATTTCTCTATCAGAAGTGCGAGCCGAAACAATCCACGAAGCCGTCAAGTATACCGAGATTATGGCTGTAGAAGTTGAGCTGTCGCTGTAAATCACTCTGTTATTTTCCATTGAAGCTGAGTTATTTTTTTCTAACATCTACTTCATCGCAGCTTTTCGACTGATATCTTGGAAAACGGCGTGGCGGCTGCGTGTGCCCAATATGGAATTCCTGTTATTGCTTATTCCCCGATCGGTAGAGGTATGTTGGCAGGCAATCTGAAAAAGCCTGAAGACGTCCAGGACGCAGTTTTCCACAGCTTTCAGTTCCCTCGATTCCAGCCTGGTAATTTCGAGGCAAACCTGCGGCTCGTTGAGCAGGTTGAACGACTTGCTGCGCAAAAGCACATAACACCAGCTCAACTTGCCATCAACTGGACGAGGGCGCTGTCAAAACGTCCCGGAATGCCAATTATTATCCCGATACCCGGTGCCACGACAGTGGCGCGGGTAGAAGAAAATAGTAGAGTGATTGAACTCACTGATGAAGAGCTGGAACAGATCGATGCAACCCTGGCCAATTTTACACCGGCTGGCGAACGCTATCACCCCTCCGCTCCCACTAACACGTAGGTCTTGGAAGTAATACCGATCATGGTCTGAGCAACAAGGGCCTGGGTCATGTTAGTTACGGTGGCGAAAAGTGCTACAAGGCATATATCTTTTTCAGGAGCCAGCTAGGACATATTACTATGTCAGGGAGACCCAACTCTACTCAATCTCAAATCCAAACTCTCTATTTTAAGACCTTGAATGTTGTCATGAAAAGTCGATGCAACATATACATCTTGAAAACTAGTAGTGCGCAGTCGTTCTTGAGTCTTATATGTGACATATTCATCATTCTATTCTTATAGATTTGTAGTTATCAAACGGGAGGTGCATGCAGAGTTAGTAAATTAAACTGAGAGTGGTGTTGAATACCTCACAGAATTGAGTAATAGACATCGTTTCTCGCTCGAACAAGGCACTTTAAGATCCCATTAGAGCCTCCCACAAGAACCAATTCCAACCCCAAAGATGTTTGGGGAGAATCCATCCTCTAGAATAAATATTTTAAAGACGATTGAACATGTCTAGGTGTTGGTCGCTGTAACTAGTGGAGATTTCCACAGTACGCAATAAGGAGTCGAGAATTATGATCTCTATGACAATAGCTTAAAGCTTTGTTGAAGATTACGCTTAGGGTCGCCAATATCTAAAACGCTCATTACCAATGGCTGCGTGAAGCTATCCGCCCCTATGTAGTATGAAGAAATGTCGAGGTGATAGGCCAGGTCCATTATGCACAGTAGCAGACCTTCAGGCATTTATAAATACTTGATTTAGTTATATTTCGACTGTTTAGCATTTTATTTAGAGTCCTTTCAAGTAGGTATAGGGCCATATTAGCAATACATGTTTTGCTCACCTTTAATTACTGCAGTACCAATGCATTGAGAGCGTTTACAGATATAAACTTGAGTAGATATCTATTAATACGCTTTCCTAAGTTGTATGGTGCTCATTAAGAGCCAAGAACATTAACAAACCCCTAGCTTTCTCGAAGAGCGACGGGAACAATTAGTAACAAATTAGTAGCATGATTGTTTGCCTAAATAATTATATGCAGAGTTCTTCGCTAGTTACAACTTACTGGGTTAAGCGCAATCCTTCATCCTTCTCGCTTCTTCATTCCAAGTCAGTTCGCATGCTAGGGTACTGTTTACAGTATGGAATATTCTGTATACTGACCATAAAACGAACTTAACTCCAATAATGGCTATTCGCGGTGGTTAACCCTCTCCGATGTTGATTTAACGAAGATTAGAGTGCTAAATAGCAATAGAAAAACCGGCGTCTCGGTTGAGAGTACATCTGAATGGAGCCTAGCAGCAGAGAGACTTGCGGAGATAGGTTCGGGATAAAGGCAGCTCGGCGCAACTATTATAACTAAAACTTCAGCTAGCCCGAGTATTCACTTCATGTGCTACCCTTAGTGAATGTCATTAGCGAAGTCACGGATAATTCTACAAACTGCTATTGTCATTTTAAGCATGTGATGAAGTTGAGGCTCTCGCTCCAACCCTCAAGCGCGCCGAAATACAATAGCCAAGTTGAATATCTTTAGTATCTAAGCCGTATGCTAAGCAGGCTAATTATTGAGTAGTAGAACGACTAGGATTTGGAGGGCTCGATGTAAAGTCGAATGCAAGAAAAGCCGGCTCGGTCGAGTATATGTTCCCGCCCAACAGCCCCAGATCTATCAGCGTAGCCATTGTGCATTTTGCAGTGATGCATAGATGAGTAGTAGCGGTAGCTTTAGATTGTACTATTCGACGAATACAGAATATCCATTCTAGGTCTTCAGCTCGATATGAATAAATGGAAGGCGCAAGTGGGATGCTAAGATGACTTGAATTTCGGGTAGCATTGAATCATCTAATCCGGCCAATTGGTGGTTGCATAAGTGTATAGGGCGATTGCCAATTTGCTGAATAGTATGATCTTCCGAACCCAGATAATCATGAGCACTGATTGTGAAAATAATGTGTAAAACACAAGTAATCCTTTAAAGATTAATTTAATATTACATGCACTGATTAAGCATGGCCTAGGAGGTATAGGGTGTGAGAAAGATATGCACCAGAATAAAGAATAAGTCCTTCGTCCTTCAGGACCCAAAAAATATTGATAATAAAGGGACGATCACTTAGTAGCCCTCTAGGGGCTAGATAATTTTCGTTGGTTAAATGAAAGATAAGTTGACAGCTGGCTTTGGGTGCTTTGAATTTATTGGAAATTACTTTCAATTCATACTACCTCATAATGACTTTGCCCATGGGTGTTATATTTGTAATCGGTGTTGCCTAATCTGTGGTCAAAAGCATACCCTGTATGTTTGGAACAAGGTTACTGGTCTGTAGTTAATGCAGCAGAGATGTTCTGTGAGCACCGCGCTAAGCCTAGAAGATCTCTAAAATTCAAAGATAATAGGAAAAACATACAGAAGCTTATCTGAAGCATGCCCAAGAAGTAGATTTAGGTTGATGTCTTAGAGCTGAAATGCGAGACGAACCGCCGATGGCTGACAAAGCGCTCACACGTTTGCGGGAGATCAGACGGAAGTGGTAAGACAGTGGTAATGAAGCTCTAGTCTAGATAGTGCCGTAGCTTCGAACCAGGACACGGGCATGCGGTACGATTGGCTCGGTAGAGTCCGGCCAATCCATTTGCGCATAGGAGCCAAATACTTGAGGGGACTATAGAGTATTGAAAGATCGTGTTCGTCCTATGGAATATCTCATTCTAGCCGTGTCATAACTTCATGTATAGTACTAATATATAAAGTTGTAAAGTCGAGATGGTGAGACTACCTGGTATTCTCCATCGGGCGTTTGAAGTAGCGAAAGTAGATAGTATGGAAACATCAACCGATTAGTGCTTGACAGGGGATAGCTTCAGCCACTGCCATAGTGCAGTTAACCTAGCACGTCACTTTTTACGTGTGGTGGGCGGGACGTTTCGTTTGTGGATTACTAAGGTACTTGCCGCGGGGGATGAGGTCACTGCATTTCCCCACAGACCACATCGAAAACGCTGCACTCTAACACATCCGCAAACATTTCGCGGAACTATTTGAAGTTAGGCAACGACAGCTGCAGGGCTGACAATGCGGCACAGAAACCAGCTGGTCGCCAGTTGTGTGTCTCCTCTGTTTCTGTTTTCGGTTGAGACAGTGACATGAGTGGGCCACCTGGATTCATTAGGAGAAGCAAAAAGTAGATAGCTTGGGCGAAAATATTTTTTTTTCAGGTACCTACCCTACCTATAGTGTTTCCGGACCTTTCTTGAACCCCCGCTAATGAGCACCGTGAAGCCGCACGGCAGCAACTCGACTTTTCTAAGGCTTGCTTGAACTGGAGCTTGACTGCTGTTGGTCCCTTCTCTCACCCCCCAATCCCTCCGCCAAATTTCGGCCAACCGTCGGTCGATCAATTCGATCATCCATCATAAACATCCCCATCCCCATCTCCGTCCAGCATCTTGCCTCCCCCATCACCAAGGGGCTTAGAGGCAGCAACACCAGAATAGTCTGTACTTTCGTGCTGTGCAGTCAGTCCTATCAGTCGCCTTTATCACTTAGCCCGCTTCCCCCTCTTTCTATGCCTCTTGCCTTTGCATATAATCGGTCTATCCAGATCATTTGATTGCCCTCCAAGCGCAACGAGAATAGTCGAACCTCTTCTGTACTCCTCGTTTTCCGGCCTTACCTTACCTACTTCTACATACATCCAACTGCTCAACCAGCATTCGCCTCCGACGTATTATTCCGTGCGCATTGGCTAGGCATGGTGCACCCATCGTCCATGACACCATTGAGCTCGGGTTGAGTCGCCAGCTTCAGGTCTTGGTCCACGGTCTGTGGTTACGGTCACGGTTGAATGCCCAACCTTGTCTTCTGCGCTTTCGTCACCTCTGCCGCGCGCCGGATCTCGAATTAGACTCAACAGCACACGGGCTCCTCTGCTTACCTTTTGATCTTGACTGTGTTCCTCCTTGATTTTAATCTTACTTCTTCAGCTTCGCAACCCAGAACGTCACAGGAGCGGCACTACCGCCGCCGCCGCCTTTGCCGTCCCATCACTGAGGTGCCGACTAAAAGGGAACAGTCAACCGCAACTATGGCGCCGCCTCCTAAAGGCCAGCCTAAGTCTGCAAGGGCCGCTTCCGGTCACGCGAAGAAACATCATCCCGCACCCACGTTCGCCGCCGCGACCAATCGACCTGTCGTACTGCCTGCCATTCCTTTGCCTTTGCTGCACAAGCGGTCAACGTCCAATCGAAATAACAACACCACTACCAAGTCGACTTCCAAGCATGCGCCGACTGCCTCTGCCTCATCCAACGGGCTCCCGGTCTCTTCTCTTGAGGCTGCGCTCATTGATCATGATTCAGTCCATGGAGCTGACATGTCCGAGAACGAAACCCAAGGCCAAAAGGAGGAGAAGCCTGGGCATGCTGATGCCTCTTTTTCCGGCGATGTAGAACAACCTCAGCCGTCTCCGCTGCAGAAAAATGATACCAGCAAGACCAACACAGAGTCGCAGCAATCCCCTGCAGCCTCTGTTATCGATGCAGAGTCTACCGTCGATTCTAGCTCTGTAGCTGAAGCGACTCAAGGTAAGCTTAGACCCTCAACCTTACCTCTTTGCACCCAGCCAGCGTCTTCTCACTTACTCTCACCGCAGCTGCAAACGGTGGTCCATTGTATACATCTCAGCCGCAGTCGGCGATTTCAACTACCAGACCAGAATTCCCATCCTCGTTTCCTGCTCCTTCGTACCTGCCGCAGCATCAACAAATGGGTGACCAGCACCACCACCATGCTGCTTTTCATACTCCGCACCCACACCGCATGCACCCTCACCAACATAGACACCAGATGAGTAACGGAGGCGGCATCATGTTCGGTGGGTTTGACTCGCATACGCCTTCTCCCGCACCTCCACCCGGAAGCTTCATGCCACCTCCACATCCACCTGTCAATGGTGAGAACCGTGGTCATCCGCGCCCTAACGGTCATCATCATGCACATTCTAATAGTAATGGCTTTCCTGGGCCCATTAACACTCATTTCCGAGACATGGTCCCTATGTCGACAATGGATGCGTACGGACCAGTACCGGCTCCGGTTCCACCCATTCATTTTGAAGCATATCCTCCGGGCATTGGCCGGTACGGACCACCGACACCCCATAGCTTCCATGGCTCCCATACCTCTGGTGAACAAAACGGTCTGGATAGTGCTCCTATTCCATATCCTCCAAATGGCTCCTATCCGGCTGGCCCTTCGCGCCATGAACATCCTGCTGCTCATCCCCATCCTCCTGGTCCATTCCCTCCGTTCATGCATCCACAGCCTTTTTCACAAATTAACGTGGCCCAAGAGGAGGCGATTCAGGGTGTTAGCTATATTAGAAATCAGTTCGATAACAAAGAACTTGCCGACTGCGTATTGGAACTCGTGTTCACGAAAGGCCGCCATCCTCCCGCCAAGATTAGTGGACACAAACTCATCCTAGCCCACAGCCCTGCTCTTAGGCAGTACATTATGACCGCTCGTGCGACGGATTCAGGCTCACACACCATTACTATGGAGATTGATGACCCGTATCTTCTGCCCGAGGCCTGGTGGACGGCTGTGCAGCGCTTGTATCTGTATCCACTTCTGCCACCCCCTCCTATCGTAAGCAACTCAGGCAACGGCATGGACTTTGCTGGCGATAAGGTTACGCAATTCGAGTTCTGCCTGGGCTATGCTGCCGCTGGTCATATTCTTGCCATGCAGGATGTACTGGTTCGAGGCTTGCAGATTGCCGCTAACCTCCTCACTTGGGAGACCATTGAGAAAGGTTTGGGCTTTGTGCTAGAGGGCACCACCCAACGACACTATGACTATCGGGCTGAGTCAGAGGAAGCAGACATGCCTCCCACACTCATGGAATTCGGATATGGACCTGAGACTAAGATTCTTATGGCTGCCATCTTAAATTTTCTAATTAATGACTTCCCCTCCAACTTCGAACTCAATACTTCAGTCTCAGACCCTCCGAAGATAGCGAGATTGCCGACCAGCATTGCTGCCACTGTGGCCCCAACGCCTACAACTATCAACAAGATGAAACCCGCGATTGCTAGAGGCACGACCACACGCCACCCCACGAAACCGACCCGTTTATCCAGTATTAAGTTTGGTGATCTTCCGGCCGCGTACCCAGAAGATGGACCAACACCACACCGTGAGCCGGCAAAATGCTCATCGATCTTATCACGCATCTTGCTCAACTTGCCACATGATGCGCTGTGTGAGGTCTTAACATCTGGTAGCAATGGAGTCTCCGGCTGGAATACAGCTCAGGACCGGTACCATGCTGTGGTTGATGTTGTGGCCGAGCGAGAGGCAAGACGTCTTCGTGCTGTCGATGTTGTCCGCTCCGGGTCTGTCCCCCATGCCCATGAGATTCAGTTGCGTCTATCAGCACAACGACGATATGCCATTGCTGAGGAGTGGGACGTTCTGAACTGGCAGGAAGAGGTCATCTGCAACGAAGTACCGCGGATCGTACGAAGATGGGTTCCTCAGTTCGATGTTCCACAACCAGTATCTCAACAACAGATCCCGCCATCGTATGATACTCTGGACTCCATGGTCTAGTTGTGGGCATCGGGCCGAGACCCGATAAGCCACGATGATTCATAGAGCCTTACTTGGCAGGGGTAAAACAAAATTTTCTACAATGCATAGCATCACGGCACTTGGGCATTGATATTTGGTTCAGTTTTCAGTCGGCATCGCGTTTGGTGTTTGTTGGTGTATTCCTTGTACATGGTCATACTTGACGCGGGCGACGGCACGGCATGCCTCGTGCCTTGCATCGACCTGATCTACCCGGAACTTGGAGGGATAGTTTACGCAACCATGGCTGGCACGGTTCTGTAAGGGTATTATGGATACAGGAAACACCGGAAAAGCTAGTTTAGACCGTGGAGGGTGGGATTACACGAATCCCTAGTCAACATGACTGTTGAGCGACTTTTTCCACATAATACCCCTTTTATTTTCCCAGGCTGGTTTTTGATGATGCTCATGAGAGCTTCGGCTGGCTTGAGGTCGTAGTTGAGGTTGGGAATGCGGCTAGTCGGGCAATGCGAGGAACCTCTTGTGTATGAGCAACAGGCACTCAGTCATTTCACGAAGTGGCACTCAAATTTATAGCAGTGTATGGAGCCATCCTAGTACCCTCGACATACTAGGCAATGTTGAGAACAAATTCGGCGGACACTGAGATGGCCGAATAGTTTATAACATGGCAGTTGATGCTGTGATAGCTCTGGTAAATTCCGAACCCTACAATTAGTGATATATTTCTAGGTGTCTGATAATTGAAGTGGGTTGCTTTTATACCTGTGATTTCTTAGGATGACACAAACATAATAGCCTGGCTATATCCTGACATGGATCAAGGTACTCGAGACCTAATTCTCCCGTGTGTATAAATGTTGACAGGGGTTGCCGATTTCGTTGGATGCTACCGGTCAGTGTAACCCAAATAACCACTTGTAATATCCAAAGCACGAGGCGGAAAGGATGGTTATGTTCATGGAAGGTAAGAAATTATCACCGAGACAGTATCAAGTTATATAGTCAATATGCGGCACGCTGAATTACTAGGTTTAATAGGCATATCACTTACACTAGGTAAATGATCACATGTATAGTATGACACTAGGTCCCTTGTAGATCTCACCTTAACCACGAAAAAAAAAAATTACATGGACTTGGTGATGACTATTTAACGCCTGGTATTTAGTGGGCGGCGAAGAAGAGTAGCTTGATAGGCGCTAAGTCTTGGTCATTGGCACTGATAGTTCTAGTAGTTTGTTGGTTTTGCTGCCCGTCTACCTTTCGTCGATGGCGAATGATATCCACTTCGTTTCAGAAGCCCACGTAGAAGCACCAGGTGGACGGGTACTTAAGTTGCGGTCCCCTGACTAGCATGCGGTGCGAGGCCGTGTTTCGGACGTTCATAAAAAGAAATAACTATTGGCCGGACTCGGACGGATGGATAGATGGTATAATATGGAGATAACGATGGCTACTAGACTAGATACTTACTCAGGGACTTTACCATGTACAGCATTAGCATCAATTGAGCAATGGTAGTGAACCCCTACCCCTCACAGACCCTGAGAAAAAAACGCTGACTCAGCATCTCATTTGTATACACTATAGTAATCGCTTGTACGTGTAATTATCAACTATCAAAACTTGAATGTGTATTGAAAGTGGCCAACATACAGTATGAATCTCCTGTCCTTAACCCGTACACGGGCGTACGCGTTACAGTAGCTAGCATACCGTCATCAGCGAGCATAATATATTCGGCTTTGTACGAAATACAACATCCCTACCAATTGTCTCAGAATTGGGGAAAATGATATTCTCACTCACAACTGACTCGAGAGTTGCCTTCGAGCTTTTCACAATTATACATTGACCCTGATGCTGCTTAGAGATGTAATATAATTACACACTCTTGTGGCTGGGGTGTTCCGATTCATCTTATCGAGAGCATGCTGTGTATATCGGTAGAGCAAATTTCGTTATATGATAATACATCCACATAGTGAGATAAGGGGGTGAGGCACATAATCATTACACTAAGCATACTAGTCCTCCTGCGTGTAATACACGAACTATTAGCAGCATCGCGATACGAAAGCTCGGTAGATCAGAGAAGTTCGCCGTTGCTTTAGTCTAACAGCAGTGTCCTTTCGAATAGATATGAATAATGGAATGCTGTCGAGGATTCCGCTAGTTCTCGCTATCTCGTACCCCATCACGCCGGCCGGGTCTTTGACACTTCATATCGGTCGTTCCCAAATTAATGTGTTGCTAGCGGCGGCTCCCCCAGGTCGCACCATGACCCGAAGGGATCAAGCTTTGTCAAGCTTTTCGCCTAAGGATCTGACCTAAGCCTGGTTGCTCCGCGGCCAACCGATATTATGTCACTCATGCAGGGAAGATCTCGAGGTGCATGGTCATTTTGTGGAGAAAAAAAGATGAAGGCGATAGGATCCTGGCAAGACTACTGGTGTTGGCCGGTGATCGCTGGATGGAAATAAAACATCCACGGAAACTCGCGATTCCTGTCTTGTCCTGACTATTTCCCCTGCTTGTTGGTTGTTCGATCGTCGAGTACAACGGCAACCTTCTCGTCATCGCTGCATTGCTTCAAGCGGTCATTTTTGTTATACGTTTTGTTTGAGACACGCTCTATTCTCGCTCAAGCCGTCAGTTCTCGTGTACGACGTCATAGCCTCGACGGATACCGACGGGGGACGGTCGAGGGAGACAGAATTCGGCGAAACTGGCGCCTATCTACCTTTTGAAGCCAGTGCCTTCTGTGATATCGTAATCGTGCGACATCCTCACGCTACGAGATCGCTACGAGCATGGAGGAAGGAGGACTTCGCAACCGTGGCCACCACACCAGCATGACCGACGATGCTGCGGCCCTGGCCAACCTGGGTCACAAGCAGGAGCTGAAGCGGAGCTTCTCGACTGTGTCCATGCTGGGGCTCGCCTTCGCCATCCTCAATACTTGGACTGCCCTCGCCGCCTCCATCTCCCTGGCGCTACCGTCGGGCGGGCCGAGCGCTGTGGTCTGGGGTCTCATCGTGGCCGGCGTGTGCAACCTGTGCCTGGCAGCATCATTATCTGAGTTCCTGTCTGCGTACCCCACGGCCGGAGGGCAGTATCACTGGGCCGCCATCATCACACCGAGACGCTGGAGCCGCGGCGTCAGTTATGTTACGGGTTGGATCAACGTCTCCGGGTGGGTGGCTCTGACCGCCACCGGCGGTCTGCTGGGAAGTACATTCATCTTGAACATAGCCGAGCTGCTGCACCCAAACTACGAACCAGCTACCTGGCACCAGTTCTTGATCTACGTGACGTTTGCCATCATTGCCCTGGTCATCAACTCCTTCGCGACCCGCTTGCTGCCGCTCTTGAACAAGGCCGCATTCATCTGGTCCCTTGCTGGGTTTGTGATTATTAGTATCACCGTGCTCGCATGTTCGTCGCCGACCTACCAGAGCGGCGAGTTCGTGTACGGCAAGTTCATCAACGAGGTCGGATGGCCGGATGGCCTTGCGTGGCTGTTGGGTCTCTTGCAGGGCGCCTTCGCTCTCACCGGCTTCGACGCCGTGGCTCACATGATCGAGGAGATCCCGGAGCCGCAGCGACGAGGGCCCCGCATCATGCTGACGTGTATTGGCATCGGCATGTTTTCAGGCTTCGTCTTCCTCAGCGCCCTACTGTTTTGTGTACGCGACCTGCAAACTGTGAACACCTCCCGCGCCGGCCCCATCCTCCAGATCTTCGTCGATGCCACGGGAAGCCCTGGCGGCAGCGTCGCGCTTCTCATATTCCCATTGGTCTGCATGCTATTCACATCCACTGCGCTCATGACGACCAGCAGTCGCATGAGCTATGCTTTTGCCCGCGATCGTGGTTTACCTTTCAGCAGTATCTTCGCTCGAGTCCACCCCACACTAGACGTGCCGCTCAACGCCCTGCTATGGACAACGGCTTGGGTGGTCGTTTTCGGGCTCATCTTCCTAGGCTCTAGCAATACGTTCAATGCTATCACTGCCGCATCCGTCGTTGCGCTGGGCATTACATACGCCATCCCACCAGCCATCAATGTCCTTCAAGGTCGTAAGATGCTGCCCCCTAACCGATCTTTCAAAATACCAGAACCCTGGGGATGGATTATGAACTTGGTGAGTGACCTGTTGCGTTACAGCACGAACAAGACGCTATTGTCTCTGGTACTAATGCAGGAGCAGGTCGGCATCTCCTGGACTCTCCTTACCACCGTTTTGTTTGTCTTCCCTCCCGAGACTCCCGTCACGTCCGAGAACATGAACTACGCTGTTGCCGCGTTCGGCGTTATCCTTCTGATTTCGGGCTTGACTTGGATATTTGACGGAAGGAAGAACTACAAGGGACCGCAGCTCGATATCGACGGTTTGATATTGGGGAAGGTGGAGGGTATTGATCCCGTCCCACCCAGTCTCTCAGGCGAAGATGCATCATCCAAGATCAAGATGGCCGAAGAATTGAAATGATCCGTAACGTAGAAGCCGAGTTGATTGTCTCACTATCCAATATCATTAATTGTATACACATTGTATCAATTATCTAAATCAACTGATCATGCCTAAGTTTGTCACCTCAGTGATATTCTCGTGGTGGACTCACTTTCTGTGCAATGCAAGAATCAACGCATAGAACGTAGAGCAGGTGTCAGCAGCGCATCAACTTGCCTGTGAAAATGGCGATGGGGCTTGCGGCCTATTAGTCTGAAGGCGAATGCGAGTGATCCTGGTTGCGTTGATACCCTGATGACACTAGTACGCTACCTACCGTTCACGCCTTATTATCACCAACATGAAAGTTTCAGAATCTCCTAGCTCACTGGTTATACAGGCTCTTAATCGCCACTTTATTAATATTCATCGGCTTTAAAAGCCATCATTTCAACGTGTTGTTGTATTAGTTAGCGAGTTTCACTTATGCAAGTTCCTCCTATTCACGAATGGCTTTTCTGATCAAGTCTGGAACCATTATATTTTCAGTCTAATTGCTTAGTTTCACCAATATATCCAATGGATGCATATGAGAATAACACATCTTCTTCGATGGTGCAGAGACGCTGCGCTTTGTAAAACTTGGAAATACAATCTTGTATACTTGTATTAAATCATATCTCCATCCCCTTCCTATAGTGTTACGAAGCAGTTGCTAGTTATTGCAGGATATACTCACTTAGGTACCCCGGAGCTCCATCAAGCAGCCCCCCGCTATCCTTATCATCCTCACATGCCAATCCAGCCGAGGCATCTGGCTCAGGTCGTAATTTATGCAATGAATGGGGACTAATAATAACGAACCAAAGGCAAGGTGATTTAATTGGGCCCACCCCAGCTCATCTTGCAGCGTTCATGCTAATAACCTAACCCAACAGCATCACCCCAGCAGTCAACGTCTGCACAAGTAACTACCATATAATAATCTACCTCGTTATCGCGCGCGCGAGAACATATTTGGGACTTTGCAATTCGCTTGTCCTCAAGGATCTGCTTCGGAGTTGTCAATTCCTCGATCTACGCTTCTTGTCTAGTCTCAGCTTTGTCGCATGTCATCGAACTCCCTCAAGTTAAGGTGTAAGTCACCAATCTTGGGCGGCCAGCGTCATATCGGTGCGTCCTAGTCAGGCATTCACTCACTCGGCTGCCACCACGTCCGAAATATCATCATTATTTAAGTCGAATAGACTGCCTGCATTTGCACAACCACTATCTGTGTCCATGGCTACGACACTGCGGTTAATAACATAGCTTCTTGCTTTCGAATCGCCTGTCTCGAGTAACTAGCTCAACGTCGCGACGCTAAATAGAGCATCATTGTCAGCATGGCGAGCGAGGCTGGGCCTTCCAAACTACCAGCCGTCCCTCCTCTTGAAATACCCAAGGCCGACGCGATATCACGACCGAGGGCAGGCTCCAGATCGAAACCCAAGTCCGCAGCCGATCCCGTTCTTCGCAATGCCTTGAGATACACCATCTCTGCGCGAGAGTACGAGACACTTCACAAGTATGTCATATCTCGCTCGCGACTCCTACGAAAGCGCGCGCCAAGCATCACTACTGTAGAAAAATACATGGACGGCGAAAGCAATCGAAGAGCTTCCCTTAGCGATCGGGCTGCCGACAGTGGAAATGGTAAAAGAAAGGCCGCACCAAGGGGTGTCGGGCCAAGAGGAGGAGACAGCTACAATGCCCGCGCAATCCGACACGCTCTACGCGTCTTCCTCGTTTCCGGCATAGGAGCCAAAGCGTACGAGCTTATTCTCGCGCGAATCAAAGGGCAAAAAGAGTATGTTTACCAAGCGTCATCATATCTGTGCTGTTAGAGGCCCGGTAGTCTAATAATGTCATCAATTGCAGATCCAGTCCTTCCCAAAAGAAGCAGCCTTTCTATAATTCCTCGCCTCTTCGACTATCGCTGTCTTTGTCTACTATCTTGCTGCTCTATCGACTGCTCTTCCGTTTCTTAACCCGTCTAAGGGCGCAGCTGCTTGACCCCTCCGCCGCCCCGTTTCGCGAACGCAATCCCCGAACTTCAAATACTCTCACTTCCCCCTATGCGCCGGCAGTGGGAGCCAGTTTGGCTGGTTTAGCATTAGGCATATATCCGGCTCAACAGCTCCGCCTGACTGTGACGATCGCCGTCATGTTCCGCGCGTTAGAGTTTGGCTGGAACCTGCTCGAAGATGAGGGCCTCATCTGGGGTTGGCGGACTAGGGCTGGCGGAAAGGGCATGGTGAAGAGAGAGCGCCCGTGGTGGTGGGGAAGCTGGCTGCTTCAGCCCTTGGCTTTCGGGCAGCTGCTGCATGCAATTGTATTTGACCGCGAGAGCTCTCCCGTGGGTCTCGTCGACTTCATCTGGAAGAACACGACTACTTACCTCCATAAGGCGCCCCAGGACATGCCTCCTGGCGTCAAGTGGCCTAGTGCATGGGACATCATTGACAATCTTGCGCAGATGGCCAAACTAAACTGGCCGTATGTCTACACCCTCCTTTAATATAGCACATCACTAACCGCAGTCTACAGGCCATACATCTCGCCAACTCTCTTCCCCGACCAGCCTACCTTGCCGGCAACGCTGACAGCCGTCGCGCCGCTCTCCTCTCAAGCGCATCCTCTCATCACCTCGCTAAGCTGCGCTACTCTTCACCCTTCAGACCCCTCATGTCTACGAACTTATCTCACTTTCTGGGTCCGCTCGTTCCCACGCATGGGACGCTTCTTCTTAGTGTTCTACTCGCTACTCATGCTACCGCGTTACAAAATGCTGTACAATGCGCCGCTCCACCTGCTAAATCGTCTATTGTCAAAGACATTCCGCATCACAACCTTTGCTACCGGTGCGATGTCCACTATGTGGGCAAGCATATGTTTTTTCCAGGCATGGCTGCCTCGGACATTCCTCCCGACACAACGATTCTTCCTTGGCGGCTTTCTCGCAGGTCTTTGGGCCATCGTCGAGCGACGCGAGGGCCGAGGCATCTTCCTCTATAGCGCCCGCATGAGCGTGGACTCACTGTGGAAGGTGGGTGTTAAGCGGCGGTGGTGGCGCGCCATGCGCGGTGGCGATGTCTGGCTGTTCGCGCTCGCACTAGCTATTACGGGTGCAGTATACGAGAGGGATGCCCGGGCAATCCGCGAGTCGAATGTGCGGAAAGGTATGAGCTGGGTCAGGGGCACCGGGTTCAGGGACTGGGGCCTGGAGGAAGAAGATGAACTGGAGGAGGAATCGGGGGCGCGCCTGAAAGATGAATAAAGGGCATGGGCGAAACCTCTACTGTGCTAGAGGTCTGGATCGGCCTCGAATTTGGGGCATCCACCATAATCAATGCTTTAGAGAGAAATTAGAGGGAGAGAGTCGTAAGGAGCCTGAGTATGTACTAACGTGTTACGATATATGATATAATACTTATTCGAGATTTATGCAGAGCTATACTGCCCACTAAACCAATATTTTAAAGCCGTAGCAAAGTGACAGATACATTGGCCCCCCCTTGTCAAGAGCAATCCGAAGCCACTTAAAACACAGGTCGCCAAGTTAAGTAACTGACGATGCTTTCGTAGGCCTACTTGTAATACAACCTCAGTACATTATCCAATAATGCCGCTCAGATTCGCGGCGTTCCTGAGCAGCGACTTTCATACACGTAAAAAGGGGCGAATAAGTAGCCTGTGGGTATGGTTCGCCTAGTTCTGCTTAGCTCAGCGCACCCCTTCAATGGTCGTGAACTTGGGGAGTAGAGTGAAACCTAAGACCCCGGAGTTGTCCTACGTGTTCAGTGCTTCCCAAGGTCGATGACAATCTCTATAATGTCACCGTCCCTGCGAATATCATTTCCATGGTAATTTCCACGGCTAAGCCTCTGGGGTGGTTCAAAAAAGTGTCCCAGCTTGGCATCGGCATTTTGTTAACGTGCCTTGACCTCCCCTTTCCACCTGCTGGATCGGGCTTGACTCAGGGGTCGACCAGTACCGCGAACGCACTGCTGGGGTTGCATCGTGCCCCTAAAAAGCAGGTGTGTTTGTCAATCCGGCGTGAGGCCGAGATTTTGGACACTGAGCTGCAAGATGGCCGTGAAAGTCGATGCGGGGAGAACGTGGAGATCCCCGGGGAGCGTTGGGCATCCTCGTCTTTTGGTCTGCTGGCCATTACCTTCCCCACGAACAAGACGTTAAGTGAGTATCAAAGGCCGAGTACTTGAGGATGGGAAAAGTACAAAAAAAGAGACGGTCTCCTCCTGCCGGCTCACGATTTCGACCTTGAGACACGCTGAAGATCACCATAACTCGGCTCCATCGAGGCATGCTGTTCTCTGTCTTGACTCTTCTGGCGGCCGGCCAGGCCCTCGCTGCTCCATCGACTCTTAAGAGTCGCTTGGCTGCACCGGCAGCATACGTCACTACTTCTGACTTGAGTCACAAGCTAAGTCCGGCTGCTGCGCCCGTCTCAGGCACCGGCACCGGCGGAAGCTCGACTTGGAGTCTCACCGTCGACGATACCGCGTCAGGCCACAAGCAGACGATCATCGGCTTCGGTGGTTCGGTGACCGACGCTACTGTCACTGTCATGAACGCGCTGTCTGCCGACAAGCGGAACCAGCTACTCAATGAGCTTCTTACTTCTGCAGGCGCCGACTTCAGCTTTCTCCGCCACACTATTGCGGCGTCGGATCTTTCTGGGCCTCCGGCTTACAGTTACGATGATGCTGGCGGGAATGCGGACCCGAACCTCCAGAGCTTCAACCTCGGCGACAGGGGGACCGCCATGGCCAAGATGTTGGCTACCATGAGGAGCATCAAGCCTAGCCTCACGATCCTAGGTACCCCGTGGAGTGCCCCTGGGTGGATGAAGCTGAATCGCGTGAGCAGACAATTTGTTCCTGAGGGGTGAAATCATCTAGGAAGCTGACATTTCATGTTTCTAAAATCTAGGTCCTGACCGGCAACGCCAACAATAATTGGCTTGATTCACAGTACTACACCCAATATGCCCAGTACTTCGTTGGTCTTCCCCCCTCTTATGGTATGAAACTCAACTCGTACTAACTTAGATTGAAAACAAAAAAAAGGTCAAATATCTCCAAGCGTTTAAAAATAACGGCGCCACCATCGACGCCATCACGCTTCAGAACGAGCCCCTAAATAACCAGGGAAACGGCCATGTCACCATGTATCAGTCCGCCGCGGAGGCCACTACGGTTACGCAGCAGTATGTCGGCCCGGCGCTGCGCAACGCCGGCTTCAACACCCAGATCTGGGCCTATGATCACAACACCGACCAGCCCGACTACCCGCGCACGGTCGTAAACGGAGCCGGCCAGTACGTGACCGGTGCAGCGTGGCATTGCTACGCCTCAACCCTTGACTGGACCGTCCTTACCAGTTTCCACAATGATTACCCGAGTACACATCAGTTCATGACTGAGTGCTGGGTGAGTCTCTAACTTAGTTGGTTTTGAGAGTAGAAAAGCATTTCCCTAAAAAATTTCTGTTGCTTTTACGAATATCAAGAATGCGCTACCATCTTTTTTGTAATCCCATCTTTCCACAGAGAGAGAGCAGAATGCTAACCCCATGCCCAACTAATCAGACCTCGCCCCAGACGTCCTGGTACCAGTCCTCCAAGAACACGGTCGGCCCGCTGCAGAACTGGGCGGAGGGCTCGCTGATGTGGACGCTGGGGACGTGGACGCAGGCGGCCGACGGCACGTTCGGGCCCTACATCCCGGGCGGCTGCAGCACGTGCCGCGGGCTGTTCGTGGTGGACCCGGCGGCGGGCACGTACGAGTACACCGTCGACTACTACACGCTGGCGCAGTACTCCAGGTTCATCCCCCGGGGCGCCGTCGTCCTCGCCGGCTCCGGCAGCTACAGCTACGACGGCTACGCCGGCATCCAGTCCGTGGCCTCGCTCAACCCCGACGGCTCGCGCACCGTCGTCGTCGAGAACACCTTCGGCAACGACGTCTATGTCACGGTGACTATGAAGAGCGGGCAGGTGTGGAGCGGGAACGCACTGGCGAATAGCGTCACTACCTGGATCTTGCCTTGAGAGGCGTTCCGTAATTATTTTTTTTTGGGGGGGTGGGGGTTGTGGCTCTCCCTTGTGTGTATATAAAAGTCGCTATATAAATGGTGAAGAATACATGATGAGCATGGGCATGAGCACGGACATGAGGCTGAGAGTTTAGTGTGATCAAAATAACCCTGAGCCACGTCCGGCTGCATTTCTTGCATATCCGCCGGTTATTCCCCTTTTTGTTGAGCAAGGGGGTTAGCGCCCTCGTCGACAAGACTATGCTTTGCTCTCGGCTTCGTAGATCACCTGATTCTCCAAGTATTGGCTAAGGAAGAGCGAGGCGGCATTAACTAACCTGTCCACGAGCTTCTAGTGCAGAAGAGATTGGAGAATACGGATATCAATAATTAAATTGTCTCTGGAAAGAGGTTTCCGGTGGTGAGAAACCGGCCAGGCTTAGATGGTTCGCGGTCCACCTGTAGCTTATGATAGTGCCCTTTCCTTTAAACATCAAAATGGTTCCCCGCAAACCTATTCTTTAGTATACTTGCTTTCGAAGTAGGTGTCTTGGCAATACGTTCCGTTAGCCTTCCGTAGGTTAGGAAGACTGGTAAGGGGCTATAGTTGACGGCTGAATTTGGAAAATCCTGAGATGATAAAGGTCTCAGCGGCCCAGATACTTAAGCAGATGCTCGCTCTTCTCTGCAACTCCCTTGGCTGCCGTCTTTGCTCTCATACATTAGTACTTCTGTACGAAGATCCATACAGCCTGCCCCAGATAGAGACGGGATAATGAATGAGAAACATCAGCAGAGCCACTATAAAAGCCAGGCTGGTGAGATCGAGGATATTGAGGCAGCACAGTCGAACAAATGCCTCGCCGAGGAGGACGTAACTGCTGAGCAGAAGGGCGGCAGAAGCTCGTATCGTGTAAGTCCCAGGTCGAAGTCAAAGCGCAGTTTGTACATCAAAAAGCACGGCATAGCTAACTGCCGACACTATGAATTAACAGCTGCAAAGTCGACTGGAGGGTTGATCCCAATACTAAGAGCCTTCTACCCCGTATCCGGCCTTGACAGAGTGAATCTAAGTAATGCTCGCTTGGTGGATATGAATGAAGATCCACGGTTCGATGTCGGCAATCGATACTCCATCGCGCTGCTGGCGGTTCTTTATTAGCCCCTGCAAGTTCTGGAAATAAGAGCCTACAAAAACGCAGGAAGTGAACTGCTGACATGAAACGGATTTGTTTAAGAGTAACGCTCTCTCGTTCGCTGAATCGGTCCGCGGGTCCTCTGGAACACATTTGTGTTCAGCTAGGGTGCGGTAATGCTAGGAATGGGCTCTGCGAACGACTGGCGCGTTACTGTTGTCTGCCGGTTCCTCATCGGCGTGTTCGAGGCGGGATTCTTGCCATGCTGCATGTACTTGCTTGCTGGTTGGTACATGCGGTAGCAGGTACAGCAGAGGTGGAAGACCTTTACTCGGACTTCGTCGGTCGTCCGGGCTGACGCTGTATAATCTTAGGGTGGCTTGGTAGTAGGTTCGGCCTCAAGCAAAGAAGAAAAGAATCCATGCTGATTACACTATTCTAGGTATCTGATCAATCTGTTCGACAATATTCTTGCCTATGCACTGATCCAGCTTGATGGTACGTATGGGGTTGCCGGATGGAGATGGACTTTTCATATTGAAGATACTGCCACCATTGGCTTCGCGTTCATCGGATGGATATTCACGCTGCCGTTTCCCGACCAGGTGCTAGAGAAAGCTGGCAAGATGGCCAGCTTTACCGAGCAAAAACTACGCACTGTCTTACACAAAAGTCGAGAGGGATCGAGGAGATGCAGACTTCGACAAGCTGACCGAGGCGAAACCTCTCAAGATGGTGTCAAAGTGGGAGCTCTGGGTGTACGGTCTTAAGTTCTTGATGTGCTCTACTCCTACCTATGCGTCTGCATACTTCATTCAGATCATTCTTAAGACACTCGGCTACTCTACGGCCGTCGTCTTCTTCTTGTGTGTCCGGCCGTACCTCTTTAGTATGGTCTGGACAGCCGTGGTCGCATATTTCGCGGACAAAACGTATTACCGCATGCCTTGGGTAGTACTTAATGCAGCCATCACTCTTGCGCGTCTCTTGCTGACGGCTTACCACCATAGCAATACTGTTCGGTACTTTGATAAGATTATATGCTTCTGTACGCCGCTCGGCGCTGGCTAGCACATGGTGCAAGCATTTCCTTAGGCGTATTCGGGCTGCAATGCCAATCTACCAACGATCATAGCGTCCCAATCGAACAATTTCCGCGCGGTCGATGTGCGCTGCTATCCAACTATTGTTCGCTGCTATCGGAGGCGTCTATGCCTCAACGACGTTCAAGCAGTCAGAGTATCCGATGTATACAACAGGTGCGTGGGCAGCAGTCAGCACGCAGGTGCTACTCATCGCCCTCGTCGCGTTGATGTGGTGGTGGTTCGGGTCCCTTAATAAGGAGGCACACAGGAACCATACGCCTATTCAAGATGATCTCAACTTTCGACATCTTCTAGGGTTGTCGCTGAAAGAAAAGGCATTATATATCTTTTCGCGCCATACTTACGGTGAGCTGTAACTTTCATCAGCATGCGTAAAACCACCATACAGCCAGAAAAGTTCGCACTGGCAACAAGCTCGTTAAAGCATTACGCTTACTCATATGCGTGATGTCTCGAGTCAGCTGAGCTGAATGTACCCCCTTGGATGCTTATCAGCATCAGAACGGCTAATCCGCCAGAAGAGATCGGCCATTTCTTCTCTTACTGTGGCTGCGAGTCCCAGCGACCATAATATGTCCCGCTACCACCGTACTACTATCTAAACTCACCGTAGCCAGGCTCTTAAGAGCCCATTACACGTAGAGGGTCTCTTAATGCTAGCTTCTCACCAGATATGACTCATGGGCACAAGAGAGCGTTCAACTAAACGTCACGCCTCTACATGCCACCAGCATCACTTTCGCTATGCTGAGAAAAAAACTAGAATACGGATACGATGGAGACGTAACCACGACAATGTAGATATCTATGCGCTAAGACTATCGGCCCTGAAAGTCTGCACGTCAATTTCTCGGGAGGCTGATGACAAACCATTAGCTTACAAACGCCTGGAGACTCCTCTTCTTATTATGGTGTTTTTAATGCATACTTAATCGCAGTACGGAACGTCGGCCACAAACAAGACAAGGTCGGCGGTTTGCACATCAGATCATACGGACCACCGGACAGTTGTCACAGCCCGATGATGAAGTTTAACGGCAAACAAATGAGAGTCCTAACCATTACGTGTAGTCTAGTATTCGTCCGTTCGCACGAATGCGGGGCCCATTAGACTAGTGCCGGGTCGCATTCTCTTTCCAGCAAAGGTGCCACATGTACGCTTGCTAAGTACCTCGAGTCAGTTAAGTGCTGGCCCTGGATTTTCGCCTGTAATGTCTTAGTGCCTCATATCTGCACATTGGGTAGGATCTAACCTTAACCCTATTTTAGCACTTGCTCTACGTCTAACCAAGTCTGGCACAAAATGATTGCGCAATTTGAGATCGTACCTGTACACGTACACTAGAACGCTACTATGATCTATACACTAATACCTTTAAACCCCTATTGATTTGTTTTTTTGGGGGTCATTTTCAAACGACAACGCTATCGCATTTCGCATTTCGCAATATCCATCCCGGCCTTTCATATTAAACCCTTCTATACCACTAAACACTTTTCAATCTTCAAAATCAAGAAACGAACTTACATATGTAGAAATACTCTTTACCTTTATATATGAGTGTATCTCTCGGAATGTTTTGGAGTTCCATTATATCATTTAAGAAGTGAAACAAACCGGAGGGGTAGCAGGGAGACCATTTGCTGAAACGGGTTTAGAGGCCACGTTTAGAGACTACACAAGGCATCAAGTGGGATAATCCAGGCCGGATCAGTCGAGGCTGCGGACGAATTAAGTGAGACACGTTTTACCCAACACCTTGAACACCACCTCAAAGGTGTATTTGCAGCAATTCATAGCTAAACACGACGATTCTAGAGTTATTGTTATTTAAATCTAATATCCTTTCTAGCATAGAATTACACTAGAATCGTTGTTTTTGACTATGAATTGCTGCAAATACACCTTTGAGGTGGTGTTCAAGGTGGTGGGTAAAACGTGTCTCGCTTAATTCGTCCGCAGCCTCGTCAGTGAATAAAATCTTCAGCTTAGTGGATCGATTTGAACAATTAGGTTCGGAAGCCTCTGAATCCGGACGAATGCGAACATGGAGATTAAGCGATGAAAACAAAAAGGATTTGGGGACTGTTTTGGCCTTGCTATTGGTCAGGTAGCTGGGTCTTTACAGTAGTACTGTAGATCTTACGGTCCGCAATAAGTAATTTCCCCAGGTTCGTTGGTGGTTGGTTGTGTACTCCTATTATCTTAGGTATATACTTTCTATAGCACTGTTCTTAAGAAGGGGACATAGCATTTCTACATGTAGAACGGCTCGCTGTTATTAATCACCGATAAAGTGAATTAACTGCAGCGGCCGCTGCGGCTGCATAATGCGGTCCCAACTACGTGGGACGTCTCCAACTACTGTATGTTCTTATGAGTGCAAAGACAGGGCTTGAGGGTCTTGGCTAGACTTAGCATCACACGCACATGCAGATGATACTAAGATTCCACAACTTTCCACGCTGCAACGGCTCGGGTCGAAAGGATAGAGGATCATTGTCGTCATAGCTACGTTTTAAGGGATTCTATTGGCAATGCTCTTTATCTGGACCGTTGAGGGATGACAACCATCCGCATCGGCTGCGGTGTTCTTTCTACAACCAAGTGTATGCCCGGTTGCCTGGCGGCCGGGGTGCCGGGTTCTACAAAGAGTCCGACGGAGTGGTAGGCTCGGTACAATAGCCAATTATCCAAGTTCAAGGGTGCGACAGAAGATGACGCCCCTCCAGAATGTCGCAATTATCAATATCTATCAATGAGCACTAGTGCCCAGGCCGTTGCATATCATGCATAACTCTCCCCATGACCTTACTACTAGTAACTCCTGCCGGGACCCATTCCTTTCCTTTCCTTCCATACATCAACCCAGTACACATGCACTACTTTGCGCAAGTTATGTGAACAGCACGACAACTACATTAGTAACGGCTAATAAAAGGGTCCTACTACCATAAAACGCCAAGATTTCCAAACGAATATACGAATAATACGAGCTCGATACGAAAACGATTATAATAACTAAACAGGGCCCCCAGAAGTCAACCTCAGGACAATAAGCCGATGCTTGCGCCTTTTGTTTTCTTAACCCCTAATCTGATAGATAACGTTGTAAGTTGTATTAATTAACTAGCGCTGTTTGCTTGTTCTTAAAATCTCTTAACGGCTAATCATGTGCTTTAGTAATATCTCCTAATTCTTCCTCTCATTAATACTATATTAGCTTCAAGGCGCGCCGCCCACTATATGGAACACCTGTTAGGCCAATAGAAAGATCCCAGCAAATCCCAATCAATATTGTAATTAGGTTTGTTCGCTCAGCAACAGACATACTACTCTAGCTAGGGGTCTGGTCCAGCAAGGTGTCACGATGTCCTGGATGGGCAGCGGGTTTTCGAACTATGACCGCACCGCGCAAACGACAGGGTCACCAGCAGTTACTTCGCCGCGACACGAGATGTTAGGGGACGATTTTGAAGCAGCAATGGGCAGTACTGCGCAGGCGGATGGTGTCACCAGAACACGTAGTACATCCACCACAGAAGCCGGCAACGAGAGCATGGAGAAGAAAGCCTCGCCAGAATCGAGCGATGAGTCCACCGATGACGACGCTGTCGAGCTCGAGCGGCGCGAGTCGCTCGTGCATGAATTGGCTCGCAAGTACACCTCACACTCCCAAGCACATTGGACTCCAGGCACCAACCCTTACTTGGATGCCGACGAGAATTCGCCATTGAACCCTAACTCACCAAACTTTCGTGCGCGTGCTTGGGCTAAAGCCATAGTCGAAATGACCTCGAGTGAGGGGAAGGAGTTCCGAACAGCTGGTGTCTGCTTCCAACACGTGAACGTCCACGGCTTCGGCACCGCAACGGACTACCAGAAGGATGTTGGCAATGTTTGGCTGGAAGCTGCTGGGATGGTCCGCCGACTCTTCGGTAATGGGCAGAGAAAGATTGATATTCTACGAAATTTCGATGGCATTGTACGCAAGGGTGAAATGCTGGTGGTCTTGGGTCCTCCCGGGTCTGGCTGCACGACCTTCTTGAAGTCGATCGCCGGCGAGACCGCTGGCATCTATATTGACGACAAGTCCTACTTCAACTACCAAGGTACGCACTTTCTTAGACCTAACTCTATAATAGTGGCTAAAATATGTGCCACGCGTATATACAATGCTAACTTGAGTGAAGGTATTCCCGCCAAGGAGATGCACACGAACCATCGTGGCGAGGCCATCTATACGGCTGAGATAGACGTCCATTTCCCCATGTTGACGGTTGGTGAGACTCTCACCTTCGCGGCACAAGCACGTGCCCCACGCCATCTCCCTGAGGGCGTCGACAAGGTAACCTACGCCAATCACCTGCGGGATGTCACAATGGCTATGTTTGGCATTTCGCACACGGTCAACACACGCGTGGGTAACGAGTACATCCGTGGTGTTTCCGGCGGTGAGCGCAAGCGTGTTACCATCTCCGAGGCCACGCTCAGTCGCGCGCCGCTGCAGTGCTGGGATAACAGTACGCGAGGTTTGGACAGTGCCAATGCTGTAGAGTTTTGCAAGACTCTGCGTACCCAGACCGAGTTGTTCGGGAACACTGCCTGCGTATCCATCTACCAGTCTCCGCAATCGGCTTACGATTACTTCGACAAGGCTACTGTTTTGTACGAAGGTCGGCAGATCTTCTTCGGGCGGGCCGATGAGGCAAAACAATACTTCATCAATCTGGGCTTCGAGTGCCCAGCTCGTCAGACAACGCCTGATTTCCTGACGTCTATGACGAGCCCGCTCGAGCGAGTTGTCCGACCCGGTTTCAAGGATAAGGCTCCACGCACGCCGGATGAGTTTGCTACGGCATGGAAGAATAGCGCCGAGTATGCTGCTCTTCAAGCTGAGATCGAGGAGTACAAGAAGGAGCATCCACTCGGCGGACCGGATGCTGAGGCTTTTCGTACTTCGAAAAAGGAGCAACAAGCCAAAGGCCAGCGTGCGGGGTCTCCTTTCACCTTGTCTTATATGCAACAGGTCAAACTTTGTCTCTGGCGAGGTTGGCTGCGACTCAAAGGTGACCCTGGTATCACAATAGGTTCTCTTATTGGAAACTTCATCATGTCCCTCATCGTGGGCAGCGTGTTCTACAACCTACAGCCCATTACAGCGAGCTTTTTCCAAAGAGGCTCCTTACTATTCTTTGCCTGTCTCTTAAATGCCTTCGCTAGTGCGCTGGAAGTAAGTCCATCCCCCCATCCTCCCGACTATTCTGTGTGAAGCTTTAAGTTAATTTTCGGACCTACAGATCCTCACCCTTTATGCGCAACGTCCTATTGTCGAGAAGCATGCCCGCTACGCCTTGTATCACCCGTCGGCCGAGGCCGTCTCGTCTATGCTTTGCGACTTACCCTACAAGGTCCTTAACGCCATCGTCTTCAACACATCACTATACTTCCTAACGAACCTACGCCGTGAGCCAGGTGCTTTCTTCTTCTTCCTGCTCTTCTCGTTCGTCACTGTCTTGGTCATGAGCATGATTTTCCGCACCCTTGCTTCCTCATCGCGAACGCTTTCCCAGGCTCTGGTGCCAGCTGCTATCCTCATTCTCGACCTCGTCATTTTCACCGGCTTTGTCATCCCGATCGACTACATGCTGTCATGGTGCCGCTGGCTAAACTATCTGGATCCTCTTGCCTATGCGTTTGAGTCCTTCATGGTCAACGAGTTTTCTGGCCGGGATTTCCAATGCACTGAATTTGTTCCCTCGCCAAGTATATCACCAAGCTACGCAAATGTTGCACCGAACAACCATGTCTGCAGCGCAGTGGGTAGTGTAGCCGGCTCGTCTGTGGTGAACGGCGACGCCTACATCAACCAGGCTTTCCAGTACTACGCCTCACACAAATGGCGGAATCTGGGTATCCTCTTCGCCTTTGTGATCTTCTTCTTATTCACTTACATGGTCTCTGCTGAGCTTGTCTCGGAGAAGAAATCAAAAGGTGAGGTTCTTGTTTTCCGACGCGGTCACAGACCGGCTCAGTTCAAGGAGAAGAAGGACGATGAAGAGGAGGGCGTCGGTCCTCGTGTCGGCCCAATTGCTACCAACGCAAGTCGGGCGGTGGCCCAAAACAACAAGGAAGCAGGTATCATCCAACAGCAGACAAGCGTCTTCCACTGGAATGACGTATGCTACGATATCAAGATTAAGGGTGAACCCAGACGTATCCTCGATCATGTTGACGGCTGGGTCAAACCGGGGACGCTAACGGCTCTTATGGGTGTCTCTGGTGCCGGAAAGACGACTCTTCTGGATGCATTGGCTAGCCGTATCACGATGGGCGTGATCACGGGTGAGATGCTCGTCGATGGCCGTCCCCGTGATACCTCCTTCCAGCGCAAGACCGGCTATGTTCAGCAACAAGATTTGCATCTGGCTACTACTACAGTTCGTGAGGCTCTCAACTTCTCTGCTATCCTTCGTCAGCCTGCCGATGTTCCGCGCGAAGAAAAGCTAGCCTACGTAGAAGAGGTGATCAAGCTTTTGGAAATGGAAGAGTATGCCGATGCCGTCGTTGGTGTCCTTGGTGAAGGTCTCAATGTCGAACAACGCAAGCGACTCACCATCGGCGTCGAGCTCGCCGCTAAGCCTCCACTGCTTCTATTTGTCGATGAACCCACCTCCGGTCTTGACTCACAGACCTCCTGGGCTATTCTAGATCTACTAGAGAAACTGACCAAAAGCGGACAAGCTGTGCTTTGCACGATTCATCAACCATCCGCTATGCTTTTCCAAAGATTCGACAGACTCCTATTCTTGGCCAAGGGTGGCAAGACCGTTTATTTTGGCGAGATCGGTGAGAATTCCGAAACGATGACAAGTTACTTCGAGCGCCACGGCGCGCCCGCCTGCCCTCCAACGGCTAACCCTGCCGAATGGATGTTGGACGCAATTGGTGCCGCTCCCGGAAGCACGACCGACCGTGACTGGTTCGAGACGTGGCGCGCGAGTCCGGAATATCGTAGTGTGCAGGCTGAGTTGCAACGACTAAAGGACGAAGCCTCTGATGTTCCCCCACCCACAGAGGATGACCAGCCCTTCCGCGAGCATGCTGCTCCTTTTTGGGTGCAGCTCAAAGAAGTCACATATCGTGTGTTCCAACAGTACTGGCGCACCCCTGTCTACATCTACTCTAAAACCGTTCTCTGTATCCTTGTTGCCCTGTTTATTGGCTTTGTCTTCTTCCGAGCTCCCAACTCCATACAGGGCCTCCAGAACCAGACCTTTGCCATCTTCAACCTACTCACCATCTTCGGCCAACTTGTTCAGCAGACTATGCCGCACTTCGTCACGCAACGGTCGCTCTACGAGGTACGCGAGCGCCCATCCAAGGTCTATGGCTGGAAGGTCTTCATGCTCTCGCAGATCATCGTGGAGATACCCTGGAATTCGTTAATGGCCGTCCTTATGTTCTTCTCTTGGTACTATCCCGTCGGACTGTATAGGAATACGTATCAAGATGGTGCCACTGCCGAGCGCGGCGCCCTCATCTTCCTTTTGCTCCTTGAATTTCTCCTCTTCACGTGCACATTCGCCGATATGATCATTGCGGCCTTCGAAACGGCCGAGGCCGGTGGAAACGTCGCCAACCTTCTCTTCACGCTGTGCCTCATCTTCTGTGGTGTCCTAGCCCGACCCGGCCAATTCCCACAATTCTGGATCTTCTTGTACCGTGTCAGTCCGTTCACGTACCTCGTTTCGGCGCTGCTCTCTACCGGCGTGGCGAACACGAACGTGGAATGCGCTCGTAACGAACTCCTCACTTTCGACCCGCCCTCCCCTCTAACTTGCATGGAATACATGAAACCTCAACTCGCGGTTGGTGGCTACCTGCAGCCAGGTACCGAAAACCGCACGTCCGAATGTGTGTATTGTTCAATTAGCGATACAAACACCTTCCTAGCTGGGATCGGTATCTCTTATGGTAAGTCTTTTCCCGCCCTTTATTGCGTCTCTTTACGAAACACCACGTCCGAGCGTCCCAGACCCTTTTAGTAATATGGACTAACTCTCCTCGTAGATGACCGCTGGCGCAACTTCGGTCTGATGTTCGTCTACATCGCCTTCAATATCTTCGGCGCTTTGTTCCTCTACTGGCTCACTCGCGTGCCTAAGAAAGCGAAGATGGAGAAGACTAAGAAGGAATAAACTTGCGGCTCGACCCCGTTAGAAGGGTCTCTATTATCAAACAAGGTCTCCGGGACGGAATTACAATCTTTTTTTCTTAACCTATCGTTAGACTATACTCATTTGCTATTCCGTTACATACAAAGATCTGGCTTGGTCGCCCATCAAGATCTACAGAACTCACAACTTCGTCTTGGCGTAGTAGGCAGTTTAATTTGGTGTGAAGTTGGTACGAAATAGAGAGAGAGAGAGAGGATGTGTACGACTGTTAGCATTGCACAGTTGGCGTTTGGGATGAGTTATACAAGTATACTATTCATTGTACCCTGAAGATAATAGAAATACAACGGAAGGAAGTCTTGTTCAAGCTGATGTTTCTCGCTCTATCTCGCAGTTGTGACAACAATGCGATTGGTATCTCATATTTAAATGCTCTTAATCGCTGAGCCGAATGCCCGCATAGTAGGCCATTAGTAGGAATGAGATCGAGTTCACTATATAGTACCTCAATATCTAAATCATGAGCGTGGTCATCTTCTGCTGTAACTCGGGGGCCGCTGGCAGCCGTATGATCTTCACTCGTTACTCTAAATCGATCTATCTTCCTCGTGAGTATCACGTGTATTCGACCGAGAGATGTGATATCAGTTCAAGAACAGGGACTGGCAACCAAGAATTGGGGCTGCTGGCTATGCTGGTGCCTAGACGGAGGAATACAACGGCTGCGGCCAGGACCGCTCCGCAGCCCCCTCTTAACAAGAATTAGAAAAGTACATTGGAGAACCGTCGTGGGGAATTCGTCATTTCGGAAGAATTCTTGACTGCCCTGTGCTCATATTTTCGTCTTTGGAATATAGGGCTAAGCATAGGTAGGAGGAATCCCATCGGAGGGAAGCATTTGGGGGCCAGTTTCACATGCCTCATCCCCTCCACCTAGGCCCCATGAGCTGACGGGCCGGGGGGGTGGCACGGCATAAAGTAGTTGCGTGATTTGGGGACCTCAACGATACCCTAAGGGCCAGCTAAGATTAGAATCCGGGCAACAACAATTATGAGGACTTTTGTGGTAAAGGCACATGATTTGCAGAAATACTATGTAGGTTTCTCTATTAGTCTCGTTTGTCTCGCTCAGCTCAGGCAGACTGGGCAATGGGCCGAGAATTGGAGCTGCGGCGGCTCTGTTGGTGAACGGCCCCCCTATGTCTCGCCTACCATGTGAGCATAACAAATGTGAAGCTTATGCATGCATGCATGCAGGTTCTTTTTAGCTGCGGCGGTGGCTTGAGTTGATGTCTTACTTGCACGCCTAGCCCCTCGATGGTGCCCAGCCATGTGGTTGCGCACTAGAACGATCGCTTCGTTCAGCTTACCTGCGGGATGGTCACTCTAGCAGGGTGTCAGACTTGACCCATTAGACAATCGGTCGCTTGGGGCTGATAAGAAACAAGCTCTATGCATCTATGAGGCTTCACTTGGACAGTTTAACGAATCTCTATTCGTAGTTTGAAGAGTCGGACCAGCGCTGCATGCGACTTGGGAAAAGTATAAGCATGGTATACTTTACAGAAGGTCATTACGGCAGGTTCGGCTTCGGCGCAACACTCTGTTCGTAAAACTACAGCGTTCATCTAAGGAGGCGAAGTCGCAAGCCCAACGCTCTGAGATCGCGTGTTCATGCGCTGCGCCGCTAAAAGAAAGGTCGCTCTCCTCCCTCGGAGTCATGCCTTATCGTCTAACATGTACGCTCTGAATGCATCATGATCGCTAATTATCTGACAGCATGCACCGACCCGGTATCCGACTACCCATAAATATGCGGGCATGTAGCTTCACTGGAATAGATGCTTCCAACTCGTGACCTGATGCTATGATATCTCGCGAACGGTATCAGTCCCTGCAGCATGCAGCGTAGGTTCGTTGTCGTAGTTCAAAAGATCGCTGTGTAGTACGGCCACTTTGGACTTTAACCGTCATTGATAAATAATCTCGAGTACTATAGTATAAGCTGAGTATTGGCGCCGGAGTTTCCCAAATTCAAAATTCTAGCTTGCCATAAGCACAACCTGATAGAATCATTGAAAGTTAGTAACCAGTGGATTAGCTTTGCACATTTCTCCTGCGGTGCGGAAGTAAGATATTTGTTCATATTGGTATCATCATGGCTCATGTGCCGAACTATGGTCGATGCTGTGCCTCCTTTTCTAGGGGCCATTAATCTCAGCATAGGAGAATATAGGTATCGAAAAATTCAAGCCAAGCCATCCCCAACACACAGCAGCCGCCCCCTCCCGGAGGCGCCTCGCATTCTATCTTACAATTGTAACCGATTAGAGGAGTGCTCTTTTTCGTATATATCTTGCATTGTAAGTTGTACGCCAATGACCTTGGCTTCGAAGAATTGGAAAAGTTGAAAGAATGCGGTGACAAGTTCAAAGGAGCTAGTATGAACACGCAGGTCAGCAATTATGGTCCAGATCATGGCTAGGGCGAGGGCGGCAACAGAATGAGAAAGATGGCCGCAAGAACTCACACGAGAGAGGCAATCAGGCCTATTGTTGGCGACCAGAGGCCGACGTAGCGGGCTCCCCACCATGGATACATAATATGTGCCGAGTAGACGAGGAAGCCAAGGGTAGGTAGAGCGAGTACCAGGTCGATGATGGTGAACTGGAGTCGCTTAAAACGGCGACGCTTCTCAGCGTCATCTTCGTCGGGGCCCCCGAAGGAGACGATAGTCCGGTTGCCGACGGTGATGGAGATGGGCGGCAGGCCGACCGTGCGCCGCGGCGACGGCCAGAACTGATAACCGAGCACACTACACGTGCAGTGCAACAGATTCCAGAAGAACTGGATCCAGCACAGGGTGAAGAGCACTTTGTGCTCCCACGGCCACCAGCCCGCGTCAATGGCGGTGTGGACGCGGATGACAGTAGCGAATCCGAGGATGGAATTGACGGCCCGCGGCAGGGCGATCAGGGGCACGTCAAATCTCGCCACCTTCTCGCCCGTCTTGCTCTGACACCTTTCGCATGACGACGTTATTAACATTTGCTTCTCCTCTCCATCATGTGTGTTGACGTGCGCGTGCTGCGTCTGAGGGCTCCGGCTTCGAGGCGTCGCGGTGCTCGTACTCGACGACATAATGGCACCCGCGGTGAAGACGGCGGCGGCGGCGGTAGAAGGACGAAACGCAGGGTCGTGTCTCTCTGTTGGGTTCCGGATGGGAACTGAGACGGCCGACCTACTACTTCAGTTGGCCTTCGTGGGCAGTCGTCGCGCCGTGTGACTTCGTTTTCGCCTAGACGGACAAGCATGCGCGACATTCAATCCATTCAATTTGGCAGGCAAGGCTGTTAAGAATTGGCTTTAAGATTTCAATGCGACGGGTATCGTGTTGCGTGTCTCCGAGTCCGGGATACGGTCGACAATGGCGAATGAATAGACTATCCCAAGATGATTCCGATAGTCCCAATGATTCCAATGGTGGTGATGATAGTGGTGATGGTGCTGGCTCACCCTGTCGTTTTCCCTGGCGTCGTCGATCTAACTAATACAATGCCATTGAGGAGTCGTAACGGGGGATGAAGTGAGAAGACGGGCTCTCGTGCTCTGCTCGTGGTAGGGATAGACCCTCGAATTGAGTACTGCCTAGACTAGTATGTACAAGTATGGAGACTGTAATGTACGGAGCTAAAGATTAAGGGGGCCCGTAGTGAATGAGATCGCTCTCTCTCTCTCCCGCTTTCCCTTTTTTTTCTTTCTCTTTTCACAATTCCTTCCTTTAATTAGTCTAATTGCAGCAGGCAGGCAGGAATAATCGTAGTTCGTGTAACGCGCGCGCGTTTGTATGTCTCCAGCCGGTCGTTGGCTTGTTATCGTGACTCGACAACGAGGACGACGATAAATGTTTATACGCACAGTTCAGGATTCACTATTATGTGTGTGCCGAAATACTGGCCAAAGATGCTTATTATTCTTAATGCTTCAGGTAGGGGAGGTAGGCAAAGTTTAAAAGTCAAAGGACATGTCTTCTTTTACTAGTAGGTATGTAGACTACATAGAAGACTAAGTATCTACCCGGTACGTGTTTCTCACGCTTGCCTCAAGCCGACCAGCCCAGCTGCCAGAAGCTACTACACTATGTACTGCTACTGTTGCTGCAAGGCTTGGAAGCTGACCAGGGTAGGGGCAGGGGCAGGGATAGGGCTATGGGTAGGGGGGGGGAAGGGGCAGAGAACTCGCTTTCTGCTGCCTGATGGTTTGCAGGATCCAGTACCAACCAGCAAGCCAATTGGGGGGAGGACAGGCCTAGCCCCGGCGGGTTTCCTTGGGGGCTATGTTGGCGTCGCTCAGCCGAATTAGCTACTAGTCCCGACATGCCAAGGCTGAATGTTCCCCTTTTTTTGGTAGTAGGAAGGATCATTTCTTTCGAGGCCAGGTACGCAGTACTGGTACTTCGTAAAGGACTAAAAGTCTCTTCAATTAGGCCCGTTTAGACTCGTGATTTACTTATACTATCTACAAGACATACTCCAACTTTGCTCATAGATGTAGTCTGGGTATATAGATCGATAAACTAAAAGCAAGCAAGGCTGAAGGCGATATTCACTTATTTATGCTTGCTGAGCACACTCGGTAGCCGCAGCAGTAGCACCATGAGGACGAGCCTCTCGACACAGCCGAAGAAACAACAATGCATTGAACACCTTTTGCGATGGCGTCAGTCCTACTGTGCATTCACCCATCTCGTTCCCTATCCAGACCTACATATCCATCTGGAACTATAACTGTAACTATAACTGTAACTGGAACTGGAACTGGATTACCATAATGCTTCAGCCCAAATCGTTGCAGGGGTGGTGGAAGTAACCCCGGAATGAATCTCGATTTGTCTGCTCTCTCATCAAATTTTGAGTATCAGACCGGTAACCTTTCCACACACACTCCTCCGTTTGTACTCCTCCCTCTCTCCCTCCCTTGGTTCCCCACCTCGTCATCTCCTCTCATCGTCGAAAAGGCTGTTCCTATAACCGGCCTTGGCTCAGCTTCCCCTCTTCTTACATGCTCTCTCAGGCGGGACTCATTGCGCGAAACATGTACGACTGCGGTGAAGTAGCTACGTCACCTGCAGGAACCTTGGTCAAAGATCCAGTGGGCCGGCACCATCCGGTCACCAAATATAACGCGGGCGGCCGCGAATAGCGTCGCAGCGCATCCTCCGGTGGTATCGACTGCCAACGAACATGTGGTGATACACCCGCCCCTCGCTTCTCTTGTAGGCCATCAGATGCCGTCATCGTTTCAGACTCTTGAGGTTTCGTATGGAATGTTACATTGGACAACACCAACAGGCAGAACATAGAAACATTATAGAAGACCAGGGTAGGATGGAAAGACACACGTTTCGTTTCCCACCTCGCGAGGACCACCCTCCATCCCCTCAGGAGGGGCTAGACATGCGTCGGCGTCGTAGCCGTTGTTGTCGATGTCGCCAACGCTACATCAATTAGATAGACCTTCTCTATCGACATAAAGCTTTCTCTTTCTGGCTACCGTACAATATCGGTTGTTCTATTGTTAGTATGGTAGGTGTCGATAGGTTACCAACGTTGTTATCCAATTGGGTAAGTAATTGTATTTCATCTCAATTTGAATGAAGTAAAGAGATGGGCTTGGTAGCAAGTCTCGAGGGACTTATCGCTTCCATCGGCGAAGATACTCAACAAACCGATTCATCTGATCTTGTAGTCGTGCCTATGCACATGGTAGTGATGCCCGGCGCGGATTGGGTAGCGCTCCGAATATCCGTCCTCCTCACGAGTTTGCTAATAATAACTAAAAAGCCATGTTGGCAGTCGGTGTGTAGGGCTCAGCTCTCTTGGCTCTAGACTGGCCAAAGCTGTGGGCTAAGTATCTATCTCTTTACCCCGAACTCCAAGTTCGGGCTCGGCCCTAAGAAATCAGCCCCGGATTTTCTATACCGCAGCTGATACGCAAGGCTCAAGGGTTACACCTTTCGGGACTGCTGGTGCGCGCAGGCGTTACTCAGCAGGCCGCAGGAGGATTATGGCTTTAACTAAAAAGCGACAAGCGCAGCTCGCTCCTCGGTCATATCATGGCATGATATCTCGGTGTTTACAATCCCCTGTAGAGAAGGGCTGGCTCACTATGTTGTGCGATAAGTCAATGAAACGCCCTTACAGCGTACCTTATATAAGAGCAGACCTTTTCAATCTGTCTTTGCTCTTTGGATCTCCAGAAATATAACGATTCTCATATCATAGTATTACCGCTACAGTCCAACAATTTCCAGAATGCATATCGCTCAGGTTCGCGAATGGTCCGAAGGCCCACGGTACGTCTCTGTGGATGACCCCCCGGCACCAGCCGACCACCAGATCCAGCTCCGTGTCTTGGCAGCCGGGCTCCATCAAGTCGTGCGCTCCCGTGCCTCGGGAAAGCATTACTCAGCTAGAGGTCTACCTCACAATATGGGCTTAGATTGTGTTGGCCGAGACGTGGCTACTGGCAAGCTATACTTCTGCCTCAACTTTCAGCGCGGCTTCGGGTCCTTCGCCGAGCTCATCACCGTCGATAAGAATGTCGTTCACGCACTCCCAGATGACACCGACCCGGTGTCTTTCGCCGCTAGCGTGAACCCGGCTATGAGCAGCTGGATGGCCATCACCCAGCGAACTGCTAACCTACCCAAGAACTACACCGTCTTGATTCTTGGAGCCACGAGCGCCAGCGGCCGGATGGCGGCACACGTGGCCAAAGTGCTCGGAGCGGGCAAAGTCATAGGTGTTGGGCGGAACGAGACTACCCTTGCCAAGGTGGAAGGACTCGACGAGTTCATTGTGCAGAAAGACCCCATCACGGACACCGATTTCTCCCGAGTGGACTGCGACGTGGTGCTCGACTACGTTTACGGAGACCTCGCCGTGCACGTATTGTCGACTCTCAACGTCAAGAAACCTTTGCAGTACGTGATGATCGGTGGCGTCTCGCAGAGCGAGCCTACTTTTCCCTCGGCAATCTTCAGGTCGCGCGACATTACCGTTCGAGGGTCCGGTCCAGGCGCATTTGACCTGGCCAACCTGCACCCGGAGCTCAGCAAACTTGTTCCGATAATGACCGGGTGGAAGTTGTTAGACGCTCATAGTGTCCCCTTGAAGGATATCGAGGCAGCATGGCGTGATAAGTCGTTAGCCGACAAGGGCAGGCTGGTCTTCATTCCTTGATTAGCGCTAGGGCAGGAGCTGAGTTTATGGGTTGAATGAGATAGTCGCGATTCCTTGTTTATTAGCCTACTAGGTTGTACCTAGGCAACTCAGTCGTTTCCTCCACAACAGCCAAGAGCAAACTCCTAGTTGATTCCTGTGATTAACTGTTTTGTGAATTCCTATCTTATTATTTGCCTAGAGCCTAGTAGCATGTGTTACCAGTATTGCTATACGGTATTAACATTCTCTTATTTCTTATCTCATTGGTTGGATTTTAGGGTATTATTGTTGAGTTTCACAAAGCGAGGGACATGGCCAATCACTCTCTTGATGTTACAATAAAAACAGTGTCTGCACCCATGGCTTTTTTTTCCTAATCATAATTATGGAAATTATAGGTCTAGAGTTCCTATTTTTATTTTTTTTTATCGTCGTAATTACGCGATAATTAAGGAAATAGCGAGAATTTTGCCCCCCACTGACAAGATTTTCACCAGCGTTTTCTGGCACAACTTAAATATAGTTTACTCCGTCCGGTAGTTTTCTTATCTTTTGCAAACTTAGGATAATATGGTGCCTTGTCGGGTAATGGCTCTCTCGGAAAAGATGGTACGGTCATACTATCTGCATATATACTCTAAAACATAAAGTATAGAGACGTATTTTTTTACTAAAAAAAATGAAAATAATAAAAATAATAAAAAAGAGCGTTGCTATGTGGGCACCCAAGGTTTTGCGATTGGGGCACTCTTCCGAAAGCCTTAACAGCTATAACTTTACGGAAATAACAGCTATAATAATATAATCTATACTAATTAATAGCCTTTTTGGATTGCCTATCGACTGCTATAAACTTCATGACGAAATATCGTTTGGCTTATTTCTCATGTATTAATAAGACCTAATCTATCTTCCACATAAGAAAGAGACATTACCTGAGGATAACCACAGCGTTCAAATACACATTGATCGATGCCGTAGGGCTCGCATACGAACACTATATCCCCTTCAACTATATGTCTAGAGCATGGCTTCTCTCCGGCTTGGCAAGCAACTCAATTAGTAAATCTTCCGTAAATGAAATTATTGCTGCTAGGCAGAGCCCACCAGAGGTGCCATCATCTCGCAACCCCAGATTTTTGAATCGGGTACTCTGTTATGACCACTAGATTGTCATTAAGAAGATCGAGCCCACATTGAGAGGCTGTTTTAAAGCTCTCTGTGAGTATAGAGCTTCATCTGCATGCTACATCTTGGCAGGCCTAGGCAGATTTTTCCCGAATCAAGATTTCGCCATGCAGCATGGGGTAATTGAAGGCTTTCGTGTGGGCCCGCAGTGACTAGTAGGTGGGCTCTTATTGTGCTATAAAC
The DNA here is from genome assembly GCA_025201745.1 of Xylariaceae sp. FL1651. Lineage (NCBI taxonomy): Eukaryota > Fungi > Ascomycota > Sordariomycetes > Xylariales > Xylariaceae > Xylariaceae sp. FL1651. The sequence goes on from MU624248.1 coordinate 111,694, forward strand.
GACTGCAACCGTCAACTCCCACTAGAAAGGAGCTTTCCAGGCCTTGGAGAGTTATTTCAATGGCATACGAGCGTCACTACTTGCGCGACGAGACATGTCATGGAGTTTCTGCTACTATTGGCGTAGAACTCATCATACTGCGAGAGCTAAACATGATACGATACTAGTCACGAACGGGCACAAGTCATAATAACCACTAGAGAAGGAATTGGGCGACTTGGAAGGGTTGTCAGAGCAAAGGAATCTGTCATTGCGTTTGGTCCTAAGTCCTTAGGCTTAGTACCTAACAGCGGCGAGATTGATGACAGGTATACTTTCCGTCTCCGGCTTCGGGGACGTTTAGAAGTCAGCCGTTTGGTCTAGCATCTATGGAAACATAGCTACATTCCTTTGGCTTCGTATTAAGATAAATGGCTGAATGGGTTACGCTCTAATAGCGCTTTCCCTGCTATCCTAGGTTTCTGCACTATGTATAAAGTTTAATTTCGATAAAACTCGGTCCTAGACCACCATTACAAAATAAAGACATCTACGCCGCTCATAATAAATTGACCGTAGAGGATATCTCCAATGGCAGGCTACTTATTATAAGGTTATTACGATCTTATTGGACAAGGTAGGGCTTTCAATCAGGAACACTAATCTAACCCTTACATATAAGTAGCCTTTGTATATACGTTTCGAGGTGAACTGAAACTCACCACATTTTCGCAGGTAAGAAGCCTATGGGATAACAACACCGTTAATATCCATAGTTTCACATAAAAAGTGGCTGTCTCTTATTCGCCGAAGCCAAGATGCACGGACTGCATATCAGGTGACACCTATAAACCTTTTGTCATGATTTGTCTGAGCTGGTTCCCCCTTGTCGGCCCATTGATAGACTAAAAGAGAACATGATCCGGCTACTTATCAATCTCTTTGATCTTTGATGCAACACAGAGACAAGGCAACGCTTACTTTGAAGATACAGGTATCAAAATGCTTTACATAATTAACAGCAACTGATGGTACAGCATACTGAGTAGTTATTAATGTACACTGTCTATGACATAAATCTAATGGTCAAACTCTTGATAGATATTTGTGAGAAGCGGGATCCTCGAGTATGTGGTCCTTCTGTAGATATCAAGATACTACCTTTAAAACTCCTCTTTACCGCTGAAATCTCAACTGTTAGAGTGTTGAGTACCTTTGCTATCGCGCTACGTTTTCGTAATTTCGTTGTGGACTTTCATAATTCGTAATTAATACATTGATTAATTACGCACGAAGGAGAATATTAGTAGAATTAACCAACGCAAAAAACATCTGCACGATTATTAACGTAGTGGTGAGACTAGTCCCTTAGATGCGTTGTAAAGGAAGGTCGCTCGATATTTACGTGTCCAAGCAGCCCAACTATACCCAAAGATCGATTTAGGGTAGGGTAAGATGGACCAGACGCAAAAAGTGGTAGATGTGAACAGAGGAAAAATCGTCGGAGCATCAATTCCACACCATGCGAGACACCTGGGTGATTCAGGGAGCAAACCTTCTTATAATTGATGTAAACAAGGCACAAAACATGGAGGCAGATCTCTATTTAAGATATCGGGGAAGACAAAGTGATTCATCGATTGTAAAGCCGTTAGATAACTTGTAGATTTTCAATTATCATTATCATTATTCATTTGCTAATTTAAATTTTTGAATGGGCCCAATTGGGCTCGGTGAATAATGCAATTGCCATGGCGCAAGGAAGAGAGGACGAGAAAGGAGGAGAAAAGCAGTATCTACTGAATTATTTGTTAATAGACGGGTATACTCTTTTGCTCTCTGGATTTAATAGCAAGAACACCACTAATATCGACTGAGTTGTCATGTATTCATTCACCCCCTACCCCTCTCTTACTTTACCCATCTCAATCAGACCCTATAGTCTTCAAGAAAGTCATCCACTTGTCTATCATAGTACTCATGCTTCCTGTCAAGCCCGAACGACCCACAACCTATTCAGCCGAAAGTGGGAGGTGGAGGCACTCATATCTTAGAAACCTACATCGCCCCCATTCGTGAAAACTGCACGAAGATTTCGCTGTATCTCTCCACGAAAGATCGCTCTCTCGCTTGATCATCTGTCCTCTCGATGGAGAAGGATCGCAATGGCGTTCATACGACCTTACAAAGACTCCGATTTTGATGCCTGCGCACATATCGTATGCGTCTCCCATCCTAGCCTTAATCTCGACACACACTCTCTAGTCTTCTTCTACACCGTCTCGGAATCTTTTCCTTAAGATCCCTGCACGCACTCATGGACACTGACGACATCTAGTGTATCGCAACCCTCCCACCAACCCTAGCTGCTTCACCCGCAGCAGCTAAACTGTCGCCTTACTTGTGGACGCACCCGTACACTTTCCTCTCCCCGTCTACCTGTCACGTACTCGACGACGGGACGGGGACTGCCGTGGGCTACTGCAGTAAGTGCTGGATTCCCCTTCCCTCCTGGCTGTGAGACTGTCTTGTCAATGCTGGTTCAATACTTCAATATCTCCATAACACGCCCGGATATTACGCATGTGTAACAAAGCCGCCAAAAATGCAAGTTACTAACGCCACGTATCGCAGTTGGATGTCCAAATGGTAAGTCGGCAACTACTAGAGTTATTTTCACCTTGTTTCGGCCCTAGTCAGGAGCAAAAATATCATGCTCAGCCTGGTGCGATGTACCAGCAGCTCGACATGCCTTCTAAACTACAGGGGATTTCGCCTTTTAGGGAAAAAAAAAAAAAAAAAAGGCAGTCGCTAACACTAGATATCTCAGTGCACGCCTTCGCAGCAGGCTATGAGCGCTATATATCGGCCATTCTATCCCGAGACGTAGAAGCGCCTGCGTTCGCCATCCGGGAACCCTGGCTCATGCCCGTAGAAGCAGTCTCCTCCACTTGCAATACCAGCAGGCTACAGGAGCAGCAGGAGAAGCAGCAGCAGCAGGGACAACAAAATCCTAGCAATGAGAGTAATAACATCAATGTCGGCGAAGAAACTGCTTCTAGAGAGATGATGATAGTCAATCCTCGCGCGCTTGCTCAGAATGCGTATCGCGCTGACTGGATGTTGCTTGAGAACAAGGACGCAGTGACGAGGCGGTGGTGCGCAACAATGCACATCGACTTGCTGCCTCCGTGGCAAGGGCGCGGTTGGGGTCGCCAGCTGATCGATCGTTTTATCGCAAGCGTCCAGAGCAGCGGCGCTGATTACGGTGAAGGCGAGCATATCGGAGTTGCCGGCGAGAATAGCAAAGTTGTGCCCTTCTATGAAAAGGTCGGGTTTCGTGTAATCGAGGGGGGTGAGAGCGAAGGCACCATTTGGATGGTGAGGGATATTGAAAAGGTCTAGATCACTACTTTCTAAGGTTAAAGCGGATGGGTGATGCAGAGGTTGCTTCTGGTACTTGAAAATGAACTGTTTGGAATACAACGAGTGGTAAATGAGGACATATAGTTATGGCAATTTTGGCTGGACATGGAAACTAACGAGCTTGTAAATTAATTTAATACTTTGCTTTGGCTTTCTGTGATGTTACTCTTGTGAGGCAGCCTATAATTCTTCTTTGCATACCCATTGGACGCCGACTAGCCTTAGATGCATTCGTTCCAGAATATGGAAAACAAACATAAACCCCAGTGAAACCTTGAGCCCATCCGTGTGTTATTCCGCGTTGGCCAGCGGGATTGAGAATGCTGCGTCCTGTTTCAACTCCGAGGCCAGCCTAGAAATGGATCGAGATAAAACTAGATGAAAGAGGAAAAGAAGCCACGCGCTAAAAAGCGATCATTTACAAAGAATATACAGAAGCCCCGCCCTCCAATAAGGAGCGCTGATTGCGCTAAATTAGAATATCTCATACGAACATGAAAGTGGTCTTGATATCTAACGGGGGCGGGAAGGAGACTGGGAAGAAAAGTTCAGATCATGCCGCCAGGCAACCCCGTGTTACCAGGATGGTTCCTACCCTGGGTCACGACCATTCTCGATGCTGGTGGGCCAACATTAATAGGTGGACTATTCCCCCGGGGTTTAAAATTCATATCGGCCATTGCCCTCTGAGGTTGCCTTCGATCGGGTCTCGCCTCGTCCCCTTCACCAGCTGAAATAATACCCCCACGCTCGGCAAGTCGGTCCATGCCGTTGTTGAGCTCACCTAAGTGTAAGTTTGGTGTGCTTGCAGTAGCTTCATGTTCAACGCTGTCTCCTCTGCGGCGAGCGAAGGAGTCAAAGACTGTTCGCGCTTTTGTGCTGTCTTGACGTCGTCTGGGGTTGATCGGGGGCAGAGGTGGTGCAGTTCGACTATTACTGCGAGATCGGTTGTCTGCTGCTTCAGGAGGCAAGGCTACAGTGGGAACACGGGACGTAGACATAACAAATGTAGGCTGGGAGATGTCTCGAGCCTTGACTTTACGTCTCATGGCGTCATTAAGACCAGGAACAGCTGGGGCTGTATTGTCGTAGCTAAAGCTTTGTGCAACTGGTGGTCGCGGAGGTGATGATAAGGTGGCGGGAGTTGAGGGTGCGGAGTTGACAAATGGGGACGAGCCTGGAGAGATGGGTGAGGGCTGATCGGACTGATAACTACGGGACTGAAAATTCAAATTGCCGTACGAAGCATTCGGATGGGGTTGCAGGGGCATGATGTGCGAGCCCTTGATATTAGTGCCTGGTAGACCAGGTGAACGCATTGGGGGCCGAGGTGCAGGTCCAGAAGGGCCCAAGTGTATATTTTCGCGAGCCATAGACCCGTCCTTAGCCTGCGACGGCCTGCTGTTGGATCGGGCGTCATTACTAGATTCTGACTCGCTTCGCTTACGGTCAATCAACGTCGGTTCTTGAAAGCCGGGAGGTGAGTTGCCATTTCGTAACTCTTCGCTTGGTACGCGTTGCTGATAATAAACAGGTGGTGGCTTGCGGTCTCGACTTGGCGTTCTTGTCCTAGGTCCAGCACCAGGCTCTCTCGCACGTCTTGATTGCGGAGATGGAATGTCTGGCGGAGGTCCTTGAGGCGCCGGGCGATGCCGTGATTGCGTCTCGAGTTCCTTGAGCCGTTGAAGGTCCCGTCTTGCTTGCCGGAATGCAAGGAGCCCTGGATGCTGTTCTTCGGCGCCTTCGGATACTTGGCTCTCCTGCTCCCTCTCGTCTCCTGGCTCCTTATCCACGTCAATCTGTCCCCCCGATGACTGACCACCCGGACTACCTGTTCTAGAACCCCCCGGGCTGATTCCCATCATCTTGAACGCTTTCATCGAAGAGGGGTCCCGGCCACGATCAACTAGAGAACCTCTGCTGCTCTTGGGGCGTAGAATGGCTCCTAATCCACTGGGACGCGGTAGTGGCACAATGTCGGATAAGTCTTTCTGCTCCTCTGCCCTGTGCGGGGACGAAGAGCGACTGTCTGTTTCGGCGTAAAAAGTCAATCTTTCGCGTACTCGGCGAGCTCCATCGGCAAGCTGGTTCGCGAAGTCGTCTGCATCTTCGCGTTTTGATGATGCGGATGCCAATTCAGTCCCAGTGGGATTTCCAAAGTCCGAAGCGAATGACTCGGCCTTTGGGAGTGGCTCATTGACGTCTAGGTCTAGATTCCAATCACGGCCACGGTCCTCTATCTCCCAGGGATTAGAGCCCGCACCATAACCCTGCAGAACTTTTGGATCTGCGGGATCGTCAGGAAAACGAGACTCAAAGCTAGCGGTAGGAGGGACACCCCCATATATCGAGGAGGCATTGCTGTCACCTCTTAAGTGCTGCCTGACCATAACGCTCAGACCAGAGCCATCCGTTGTGGGGCCAAGGGTTGGCGAATCTGCGGGGGAGACTCCCTTCGAGTTAGCAACGAGAGACGATGACATCTCTGTTATCGGAGACGGTTCGCCATGTGGATTCATAAAGGAGAGTGGTGTTGGTAGAGCTGAGTTTCGTAAGGCTGGGTGTTCCCTGTCAGAGGGTCGTCGGACGTGAACCTGGGGAGATGGTAAAGGTCTGGGCGAGATCATGGATGAGGCTTCGCTTTCATCGGAATCGGCTAAAAATGAGGTAGGTTGAGTTTGCCCCTTCGTTGGGGACTGTACCATTGTGAACGTGGAAACTGTTGGGGAGTCGACCGTTTCTTTTCGAGAAGGTGAAGGTGACCTGGAGCTACATTTGGGTGCTGATGAATTGGGCTCATCATGAGTCCTCCGTGTCGGCGTCTCCCGTCCCCGTTGCAACTGCAGTTGTCTCTGCGCGTATCTTGATTCATCGTAAGGCTGTACGGGCTTCTGAAATACTCCAAGAGCTGTAGCCTTGCCACGATCGTTTGGGTTGATCGGCAAGATAGCATTCTCGTCTGCTTCACTGATTGGCGGACTCAGAGGCGGAGCGCCACTGATGTTCGGCTTACTTTCACCTGCACTAGGGACCAGAATGCCTAGCTCTGGTGTGCCTGTTGATGTGGCAGTGGTAGGGGGGCTCATCGAGCGAAGATTAGGGGCACTAGCTTTGGCCAAAAGCTTCCGCTCGCCACCCAGACGATCTGTGAATCCATTCAATGTGGTAGGTGACGGTATGTGTTGACCTAATTCAGGTGTTCGCGCGCCAAAAGGCCTTTGTCGGTTCATAGTGTCCATGCGAGATAAACCGCCCGTTGCTGACTCTTGCCCCTCGTGGCTGAAAAATCCGGTTTCATAGAGGCGCCTTGTTCGCGTCACATTTCGCTCCAAGCCAGAGCTAGAGCCACTGGATGGTTGCCAGTCTTTAAGGGATGGCGCCGGTTGTGAGGACGTGACTGAGGTGGCCGCGGAGGAATTTCTCGCGATGGACGGAATCGAGGATAGTGTAGATGAGGTCTCTCGCTTCCGGTTGTAGCCGCTGAGGGCTGGTGATCCCGGGCGAGGAACATCGACGTCTGCTGAAGAAAGCCTCTGGCTTAGATCTTCGTGCCTGTCAGGCTCGTCTGGTATTATTTCTCGTTCTCTCTCAGCCCTTCTCCATTTTTGAAAGGCTGATTGCGCAACATCATCATCGTACAGTGCGCGACCGCTCATACCGCCGTCTACTGTCTTCGATGAGCTGGCCCCGACAGGGATTTTATAGATCTTTTGGCGTCCACCAAAAAGGTTGTTACCCTCGGTCGGTTTGGCACGGCTCATTATACTCCCTGACTTAAGCGAATCTGCATCGTCCGAGTGATAAGAATCTATCCGAGCAAAAGGCGAGGCGGCCTTGATCGACTCAACTTCGGCAATATCTCCCAGGCCGCGAAAGGTAGCCAAGTCCATCCGTGATTGGCGCTTGGGAAACAAGACGCTGTCATCACTGGCTTTGCCGATTTTAGTGTTCGGGTCGTCTTGTTCTCTAAGCATCGAGAATCGTGCAGACAGCCCGGTCATAAGCAAACTCGTTCGGAAATCATCGTTTGACGGCAGTGCCATAGAAATATCGACGGGCTTCTTTTCAATTTCTTGGGACTTTTTTCCTTTTCTGAAACTGCGGAATGGCATCGAGGATTCTGAATCCTGTGAAGGACGAGGGGCAGCATCTTCGTCCTTACCCTTCTTCTTCGTCCTGAAACGATTCATCGCGCTGGTTCGTTTCTAATATAGTAAGAGACTCATGCAATGTCGTAGCAGGCCGTGCGATGAGGTTATGAAATTGTTTTATTAATTGAGGTAACGGTGTCTCAGCTTGCCATGAAGTTGAGGCTGAAGAATCAAAGGCTAGCCAGAGAACAACGAATTTACTGCCAGAGAGAATGAAGATGTAGCCGATAATTGGACTCGGGAGGCGGTGGGTCCTGATTCAGGGACAGATGTATCCCGAAGCTCTCAAGCCGGCCGAGGGTGTTGATTTTATACTATACTTGGAGTTTGATAGTCAGTAAAATATGCGGAAGCAGAAAGCAACAGAGAAGATAAGTGGGAAAATAGAGGCGTAATATGCCAGCCTAAGAGGAGCTAACTTGAGACTTCACAGGCTGAGTTAAATGCGTCTTGTAGATATCTCCTTATTGAACCTTGAGTAGTAATAGATGATCATGTACCCCCTACCAAGAAGGCGGAAGAAATTGGGTAGAATTCGCTTGATATTCAGGTGGCCAGTGTCGGTCACGTTTCAGAGGCAGAGGAAACCAGGCTGCTAATATCAAAACCAAGCATAAAAGGTATAGACGGTGATCATACAATGAATGATGAACAGAAAAATACCCTACCCAGAATACCGATTGATTGACCACAAAGTTCCTTACGCTCAAGCAACAATTTTTTTTCTATAGACGAGAAAGATATGGGGTTTGTATCGTAATCGGTAGAACGGGCGCTGGAGATGGCGAAATGTTGTTCTTGTCACGCTTGTCGTTATTCGTTATTGTTTCACGAGCGTCAACAGTTCCTGCACAATAGGCAAGCCGCAGATGGATGCTGTGTTCCGTACCGTAGCAACTAAGCCCTGAAGATATAACTTGAACTGGCAGGTGCGGAAATTAAGCCCGGGGAGGTATTGAATTACAGCCGCTCTGGTTGAGATATTGCAAAGTCAACGTGGGTGAGTTGCTTAGAGTGCTAGATAGCTTGTGATGCTATTGAACGTCGGTCCCGTGATGGTCCCCTTGATAAGCGACGGATTGCGTGGTATGCTATCTCATTCAACATGTACGTCTCGACTCGCTGGAATAAAGGGAAAGTGGATTGTCGATGAATCGGTCGGTCAGAGGTCGAGTCAGTGATCGTATCATGTGTAGGTTAGAAAGGAGTGACTGGAGTGAGGCAAAATCCTATGGGCGAAGAATAACGAAGAGAGTGTAAGTTAACAAGGAATGACCCGCAAGAAGAATCTTGACACGAGAGAGAGAAGAGAACGACGGGTAGATCGAAGGCGTGCTAGTGAACAAGCAAATGAGCGACAGTAGCAGGTTAGAGACAGTAGAAGTGGGAAAAACCGAACCAGTGGAAATGAAGGTGCTCACGCACAGAGCTAGGAACTTGCCTAGGTAGGTAGGCCGCCCCTCCTACTGTGCTGTACCTACAGTAGTTCGATGCACTACAAAGTACCTAACTTCGCTAACGTAAAGAAGAGCAGTGGAGAAGACGTTAGGCAATGATATAATGCCGCTAGTAGTTAAGCGTACATAGTATTGTAGGTACACTTAGACGTTCTGGGCAAGCACTAGACAGGGCACTCCTATACAGAGGGTGTATACCCAATAAAAAAGGGGGCAGACGCAAGGGTGCATAGCTAGTACAGACTTACGGACGGACACTGTTTTCACCACCGTGGTCATTGCTGCGAACACTGCTGTGAACAGTCCTTTTGCAGTGAACATAACATAATAATGAGATTATCTATACTGTACAATCGTGGGTTATCGTGAGCCAGGAAAGAGCATTGTCTTGGTCGGCTCGCATGAGGTCACAACCTTACAACAGAGTTTACGGCACGCCATACTTCCATTGCATATTTACGAATGTCCATATGGATATAGAAGGTGGCAATGCAACGATGGACAGCTTGAAGATACTCTCGCTTCGAGGCGAGACTCCTGGATGGCGTCTTCACCTTTGCTCCTAATAAAGTTCCTAGATACTGCCACAGAGATCGAGAAACATCTTGGCCAGTAGTTGGTTTACATGTACTGGTATGATCAAGGACTGGTAACGGAATCCACGGCAGTGCAAGTTACCGAAAACGTGGTAGGCCAATCCCCCCCAGAGGATCTGCCGGCCGGTCCTTGTCAGCCATGTGCAGCAGAAGCTAGGCTCTTGATTGGCACCAGCGCTGCTCGTCCTTTTCTTCTTCTTGAGTCCGGGGCAGGCAGCGTGTCATAAAAGTAGATAATATATTGTTACGACTGTATCAGGTCAGCATGCGAACACGCCAAGACGCCGTCAGTTTGGGCTTCAGTGCTCACTTCTCCGTACGCCACACATGAATGTCATGGACCATGACCAAACCTGAAGACGCTGGGTACTATGTAATTAGATACTAAATAGGTACCTAGTAATTATCGCGTTACCTGGTTGATCTTCAATGTTACTGACTCATGTGATTACTAGGTACATACAAACGGTTACTAGGTACGTAGTATGCAGGACACCAGCTCAACATGGATATTGATTATGAATTGGGACTTGGAGGGTGGATGTGGTGATTCTGTACCTTACCGCGCGTATGTAGATCCTCCATCCATGCAGGCCAGGCAACTTACCTTACGATACTGCATGTGTCCCACCATATATCCCGATTGTTGCACGCTGACAAGGTTGAATCATGAACATACACGATGTCTGTATACTATGCACGTGTATTGTTCCTTTATTACATGTAGCAAGCTGAGCCAACGTCAAGCCAACTCCGAGACACGCTTGCTCCTTGTTACACATGAACAAAGCATTTTGCTACCATCTATCACTGCTCACCCACCATCCTGGTCGTCCATGATAAGAGGAAGGAGTACAATACAACTCTGAATAACGGAGCTACAGTCGGCAGTCATGCTACAAGCGGCGCAGGATTCAGACGCCGAGGGCCTTGATGCGAGGTCACAGTTGGTCTAAATACCAATCATGTGGCGAGAAGGCCATTCCTTCGTATGCACGGAATATTTAAGGGTTCCCCTTTTATCTTTGCTTCTTTCTCATTGTGTCTTATATTTTCCTGGTTTAAAAATGTTACCACCCAATCTCTTACCAACATGTCTGTCGTCGAACGACATTCGTTTGCGTTCGAAACGTCGCACACGAACTGCAATTCAAGAATAGGTCTTGAGCCAACCGCGCGCATCCGCGCCAGGCTTACCAGACTTCGTTGGCTCTTGGAAAAGCTCGTCGAGCTGGAATGATAGCCAGTACTTGGATTGAATTCAGGGGCTTGATGAAAAGGAATCGGTGTCTCAGAGCCGGCCACACAGTGTCCAGACCAATAGGGATTTTCTGATTCCATCTTCTACCCCCCTTTCTTGTTCGGCGTGTGTTTATCATATGCAAGGTGATCCCAACGTCAACCGTCTGCAAGTCCCATCATTACGGATCAATCTGCAACTCCGCGGCCCAATGAAGTCGCTGTTCCTTGGTGCTTAACCAAGTTTGTCCGTAACTCATAGGTCTACAAGTAAGGGTGCGTCTACCCCTGAATGAAAGCACGGTGGTCTGTGGAGAACTTTCATGGTCTTTTCTTTTTCATTTACATTTTATTATATTCTCATTCTCATTGCATACTCTGCTTGTCGCTGCTGCAAGCTGGTACGGCCGTAAGAATCGGTCCAGTTCCTTACTCTTAGAGATGGTCCAGTTGATATACATTATAATTCCTTCTTTGCCAGGGCTCCTAAACTAACACATAAGCGATTTCTGTGGTGGCCACAAGTAAAATAATTAGCTAATGGTTAGTTGGCCCTCAAACCGGGAGAGTGTGGGATCCATCACGTTTCATGATCTTTGAGCTGGTTCACCTTGCAACGTCCGAGCATCCGGGTTCTTCACAAAGCCGAAAGTAATTTACCACCTGCTATCCGCCGAGCACAACGGCAGTCTTTTCAAGCTGTTCCGAAGCGCTGTTCCCTAAACCATATCACATTGGTACTCTCAGAAGTCACGCGATACCCTGGCGGAGCCTGTCAGTATTGTGTTAAGATTAGTTTGATAATCCACTCTTCCCGAGTGACGGGTGCGCGCCGATCCAAAAGGATTTTAGCTCGTCAGAGACTCTAGATTGTCCCCAAGGGGTTTGGAGGTTTCTAGTATTAGGGGAAAGGTATAGGAAAAACAAAACAGAAAGGTTGTTCTTTTTATTTTATTTTTTTTGTCACCGTCCTTCGGTACAGCCGAGGCGAACTGGGCCACTAAGATTGACCAATAATATACCTATGTAGGGGGGAGCATGCTGTGTATACCAGAGCAACCATCAACCACGAAATGGTGATTCAACACCTCAATATAAAATGATCAAATAACCGTATTTAATTAATCTCATCTGTTCCGTTCTGGCGTTGAACACCAACGTCATATCTATTCCCAAAAAGCATGATGATCGACTGCAATTAGTATTAGAGCTAACAAGAGGTGACGGCATCATCATTTCCCGTTTTCACGATAAATCAACCATATAACGTCCTAATGATGGTAAATGTTAGCGCGGCGCTAACACCTGGCCCGTGCTTAATACTACGATTATACAGTTGATTAGGGAAGCATTTACAGAAATCTCTGTAATAACAATGTTAATAATCGATCAGTCTTTTAACGATATTCATCTAGCTTATACTTCGAGTAAAAAGTAGACAGTTTCCTATATACATAAACCTTAATGTACAAGTTGCTAGCGCCGCGCTAACATTTATCCTCCTGGAGGGTTGTAGCGTATGTACCACAGGTATTGGTAAACTCCTGCCTGCAACGAGGTACTTTCCCAAGCACATGCAGGAACCATTCTTCCACTTTAGACTAATAGTAAAAGAGCCAACCAACGTTGTTCTATGCTTGATCGATTGCACTACGGTGGATTACTTTCTCTTAATCGTCTGCGGAGGGTCAGTTATTGCTGTACCTATGGTTTAATATTAAAAAACCCTGTATCCCGGTGAGCGGTACGATGATCTGCCAACCGACCTTCTGCAACTCGCCAAATGCCGACCCCAGCACCCCGTTGTGCTCTCCCTACCTTACGTTGTATGTATTATTGACTTGGTAGGGCCTTTACTCATTTCCGCGACCCAATACCCAGGAACCAGCGTGTGGTACGTAGTTCGTTACTTACTAACTGATCAGTAGCGTATGTACCTTTCCCTCTAAAATAAATTCCGAGTACACCACGATCATCACCAAAGAATAAGAGGGACAATGCGAACTACTTGGTTAATAATTAACCATTAACATGGAGATGTCCTTGTCTAGTTCCAATTGCTGCGCAGCTGGTGGAGACTAATGTCAAGATACAATAGGGGTCCAAGATATAGCTTGCTAGAGATCCATACCGATATATTATATGTCTAGTAGATTGCCTAAATTCAGTTTTATCATCCGTTCGCGCTAATAATTCGATAATTCTATAGCTCTTTGGAGACACTTCTTACCACCAGCCTTGAGCCCATTAGCGATGATCCGTTAGACAGCTCTGTTGTACTAGAAAGGCAGCTAATTCAGCCGGCGGCTTTGCACTCCGTCCCACATGGCTTAATAGTCAGCAGGCGTGTAGTATAGAAGTATAAGTGCGTGCATGTGGGCGCTGCCAACACGATAATTATCACATGCAGAAGCATTGGCTACATAACATTGGGTATCACACCACGTTATGCAGCGTATTTATTTTATTTACCGTACAATGATGGAAGGAAGACGAGCGTCCACATAGACATTCTTGGGAAGAAGAAAACGCAGTCTGAGTACTCGATGGGGTACATGGTGTGTGCGTGCGCGCGGTACGAGATAGGGATCAAGTGATTCAATAAGCAATGGTGACAATAAAAAAAATTACTCGCGTCGCCTTCAATACTACTATCGCGTCGCGTTACTTTCCCTACTATGGACCATCCATGCTACCCCATCCCGCAGCGCGGGGGTAAAGACCACGAAGTTCGCATAAGCCCAGCAGATCGGAAAGCAAATGAAAATATACTCACATATATATATTCCGAATTTCCAGTGCGTGAAGAGGTGGGTAGTCTGATTCTGATTAATACGGATGCTCTTCTCTTATAGCTCCATACGCAAGCTTCCACCCACCGGACCACTTGGTCTATTTGGCCTATCATACCAGATCATTATAAGTATTACTTTAAAAAGGGTTTGTTACTTAAATACCTCTCATGCGCTTCTGTTGAATAACATTATCTTTTCAATAATTACTTCCATCTCCTCGTGTTGTCAATGTGACATTGGCGTCGAGACGCTGTCCACTCCGTTCCATTACCACGTATTTATTTCCCTGACTGTTCGTCCCGAGACAAGCCTTCAATACCAAAAGCTTACGGATTGCTCCTGGGTGGCTCATCTGTTTCCCTGATAACAGTATTCATTAGGTGTAGTCATCGTATAACGGAAACTATTAGGCGCCAGTAGGATCACGAGGAGTGATCGTGACACATATGTGTTGAGCAGCGCAAGCGTGGGATAGGCGGCGGTACTCAGACCCGGCCAGGTCGACCGGCACCGGCCCCCTCGAACTCCCTGCAGCTGTGATTCGTGAGAATTTCTTGAGGCGCCGTGACAGCTCGGGGTAGTTTGGTTGCGGGGTATTCGCCTTTCCCCATGCAGCATGAACCACTGCAGCAAAGCCTTACAGGTCCCCCCCCCAAATATGGGCTGACGTACGTCCCTAGGTGCATAACGCCAGTCACAGCCCAGAGTTTGGGAGGTAGTTCAACACCAACCAACCAGCCAGCCATGCTCGGATGATTCCTTGGGAAGTCTGCGGTGGAAGTGGCGCAGAGCTTATGTTTAAGGATGCTGACACTTAGCAATGTAGGAGGAAAAACGGACTCGTGTGGGGGCGCGGCGCACACACATGAAGCATACCTCGGAGTATATATAGATGCCTAGGGTCAGTCCGCCCAGCTTGCTTCTGTCAGCATTAGCTTTTTTCTTCTCAAGCGTCTGTATTAGTCTGTCCTCCCAGGCATAGAAATCAATACCGGTACAGTCTAAAAGCAGACACTATCACTCGTCATCATTGTCGCCCAAGACTCGATTCCATTCGCTGCGCTTATCCTTCCACGAGATATCAACGATGCATCCATCACGATGCTGCCAGTGCGGTGGTGTTTTCGTCATAAGCACAAACTGCGCCTGGTGCAAGCACCCGTGCGTATTTGCTACTCCTTATTCAGTAAAAGTTCTTCATCTAAGTTTTTCTTTAACTAATCCCAGTGGATCTAGGGAGTGCACCAAATGCACGTAATCACATAAACCGACATCATGGTGGAATTAGAATGCCAGTATCGTCAGTAGTCACAACCTTTGAGCCTCGACAGCAGCATGCTGAGTGATATTCTAGTCTTAAAGTATCATGATATTGCGAAGAATGTATAAAGTGCGACGGGTAGGAGCGCATCAAGCACTTTACGAAAGCAAACTGCGAGGTGTTGCTCCGCAAGTCATCCATCCATCAATTGTAGTCTGGTATGCGGCACTTAGCATAAGCAAGTCGTGAAGGATTCTCCTAACAAGACTCCTCCGCCAGCGCCCAAGGACTCGACGGCCGCGTCTAGAAGGAAGGCGACAGGTAGATATCGCAGCTAGGGTCTAACTACACTATGGCGTATGGATGGGGACCTGGTCGTCAACGCCACGAGTGTTTCAGTGTACGAAAACAACGATCATAGCCGACAGCTGACAGATACCCTCAATTCAAATTACGATTAATTGCTCCCTGCTAAGGAGTTCGTCGGGTTTGGTGAAGTAAAATCGCAGTCAGCTACATATATTGACCGAGATTTGCCAGATTTCGCACGTCGCATTTTCCCATCCGGAAGTAGATATAAGGATGTCTTTACGCAAAGTAGTAGAATCTATCAAGGAATGGTGTTAAATTTAGATTAAAACACATACCTTTTACCTCGCCTGAATACAACTCGGCTGTTTTGGTTAGAATTTTGTGTATTGTTAGACCCTACGGTGATTTCTATTCCCGTATAATTATTACATATTTTGGCCGTATCATGGATATAGCTCTCTTAATGGCACTACTTTCCCACCTAGTAAGCTGAATTAGACCGCCTTTCTTCAGCTCCGAGGGCGTACTAGAGATACCGTGCTTTTGCCTAAGCGAGAGATATTAAGAATCAGAAGTCTGTTTTTCAGTATATGTAGTTTGTCTCAAGCTGTCGACTTAGCTGAGAGCCATGATGAGATGTAACCGCGCTGTAGTGTTCGAGGAACTCGATTTCGTTTATTATACGAATGTGTACGGTGGCAGAAAGCTCTATTAAATTAGAAGGCCCAATTTATAGTACGCCATAGTATTGAAAATCGCATCTCCACAAGATTGAGTAATTGGGCTTTGTCATTGCATTAATGGTCGTAATTGTGTATCAAAGCTCAATGGGCAGCACCTACCGAACTCTTACGTCCCAAATCTTTACATCTTAACTTACTACTTGCCCGTTTAAATCTAAGGCGCGGCACACTAGATCAATTACAAACTTGAATTTTCCTGCTTCCTACCCTTCCTTATGCTTGATTTCCGTTTAAACGTGTGGTGAGAAGCTCAATTCCGATGAGCGATATTGTTCAATGTACTTTGTAATGCGTAAGAGAACACTGGTGTCGGTGTTCCAATCTCCAGCACTCACGGTAGCACATATAGAAGATAATGAGCAGAAGGTAGCGATAAGTAAGTAGCACGGTGAGAGTTAGTTTTCTAAGGCGATAGAAGTTTCAATGGAAGTGCGAAGACTGCGGTTGCTAAGCATTGTTGCCCACTCAGATGCGAATTGTACAGTTAAGATACTTGATGTAAATAAGGTAAGGCTGGTAAGCAGCTTCCTCACGCACATCTATTGTTAACTTTACGAGACTAGAAACGCTACCTAAATTTGAGGGGGTTAGCTTATCGTGGATGCTCTGAATCAACACACTGGAGGTAATCACCAGATAGCGACTCCCAATAAACAAAAAGAAATTAAGGATTCCGTCATTGTCGTTGCTAATAAGGGCTAAATTTTAGAATACCTAAGATGTTTACAAATAAGCACGTGTAAAACAACTGCTCAAAGGCCTATGACTTCGAGTGAGGCTGTCTATAAGACGTCTCCTTGGGAGGATCGGCGTCATAGAGAAGATGCCTGGGCTCTCTTTATGGTAAGAATGATGCCACTCCAAGATAAATGTTATAATCTACTAGAGAAAGGTTAAGGAGTGAGTGTCGAATAGAGTATCCCATCTCATAGCTAAAGTTTTTGGTAATGTTATAGATAAAGTAGCGTGTAAAACAGAACATTGACCGCGGAGTACTTGAATAATTCGCTATTACTCTATTGGCGAGGAAGATGTCGAAAACTAATGTAACCTCATGACCCCAAACAACCTCCCAGACAATGTCACCTTTCTCCATTATAGGACCGGGTTGGCCTCCAAAGTGCTAAACTAGTGGATTAATCAGATAACCTTGTAAGTAATGAAGATTTAGAGTAAATCCTTAAGACGTGAGGTGTGTCAGGCATCGAAGCTGAGCTTTGCCTCCGATCTACAGGGCGTCAGATATGATGCACTATGGGAATCTTTTCCGAAATACCCCAACTAAAGTTTTAGTAAAATATACGGATTCGTCTAATCCATTCCCTTGTGGCTAGGAGAAATGCCAACACCGCCAGAGGCTTACTAGTGCGGCCGCGTTCCCGGGCGAATGGTATTCGGAAAGATGCCTTGTTCACAGGGCACACTCCGACCTATGTAGAATATGTAATATCCATAGCAGAGCACTTTGGCATAGAGGGTTAATGTGTGGTAGCAGCTTTCAGGTAACACGATGGCAAATAGGAAGGAACGAAATTCTCCTTGCAAACAGCCTCAGGGGCTGTGTCGACCCACAGAACCGGTGGCCAATACTTCATGATCAACGCTAACCCCACAGCATTATGTACCTTAACTCACTTTGGTAAAGTATCCGCATTAGCGCCATTCAAGTTCCTACGGCGCGCCCAACGTCGTCGCATGGCACCAGATACGGAACCTCACGTGGCTTGTTTGAAAGCATTGCTTCATCGGATTGTATCCTCAACTTCGTCCGATGGTTTCCCCTAGATTTCGCAATATCGCAAAGGTCATATTCTGGTGGTGCGGCTGCCGTCTATCGTGTTTGCTACATCGTGCATATCATGATCCTTTCTCCGTGGCTGAGCAGAATTTATACCTTGAACAAATGGGAGCATCATCTACTATCAATCTGTGAAGTCACGATGGTAGGCTATTGCCTAGGCATGTCTCTGACATTAGACAGAAAGTCACAGGACCTTGCAGCAATGTCTCGACAGTTCGTATACGTGAGTATTCTAGTAATTAGATAGATCGTCGAAAGATGCTGTACGAAGTGGGACCCGGAGAGAATCAGCCACGCACCATTATCCCCACAGTAGAGCCATTAAACTAGACGAATAACGGTCTCTTTGGCTAAGACTGGCCCAAGGTAGACGGCTCATTATAGCAGATTGCTACTTTACTGCAGATTCTACAGCTCCGCAGGAGTCAACGGTCGGGGCTTATCATAGCCTGGCATCTTGGCTAGTTTAGCTGGCTCTCTCGTGGATGATCCCTTGCTTGAGCTGGACTACTTGCGTCTGATGTTTGTGTTCTGTAAATGGCAAAGTCCCATTGACCTTAGGTACTCAGCCGCAGAGAAATCATACTGGTATCCTGAAATGCCCGTGTTTGCTGTGGGCCCGGCATTTCGAGATGTACGGACTAAAGTCTTATGCAATAGACGTTGACCGCTCACACAACCTGACTCGGTGGTCCTGGTGACGCTGATGAGTCTGTCTGCCTCACGGCGAGCTTTTGAAATATCGGGAGCCGAGATTTTCGATATAAAATGTTTGGACCGTCTCCAACATTCTTACAGTTTTTTCCCCCCCTTTATTCGGATTCCAGGCTACGCATTCCAGTCAACTCGAGTACCGATTTTGCCGTTACGCTTTATAATTTGAAATCATTCTTGCCCTATCCGGTAAGAATCCTCCATTCCAACAAGACGGGTCGCACCTTTCGACATATGATTAAAGCACGTTTAAAGCACGTGGAACTTTGACTTCTTCAAACTCGGTCGACTATCCGATAATTAGAGCCAGAATTGAAGATGAAGAACAAAAATTTTTCGAGCTACAACTCAGCGATGGAGGAGCAGTACACGGCCGATACTGTCAACGTAGCTTTTAATGACAGATATCTTGATAGCGAGTCGAGAATATCGGTGGGCACGCTCGTAACCGACGACCCAGTTGTCACCATTCATCCCCTTACGACCAAGGACGGCGTTTTAGTGAAAGTACAATCGCCTGTACATCCACTGGACCCCAACATGGATCATGTTGCTTGCGATATCGTTTTAGTAATTGATGTCTCGGGCAGTATGAGTAAGTGATTCCTAGACTCTCTGCATTCTCCTTTGAAGAGCCTCAAAAATAATAAAAAAACGCGTATTCTGGCGATCTCTACCCCATATACTCTTATATACTCCTGAAAACTCCGAGACTATAACCATGAGGGACTGTTGCTGACTTTGGACTCTTGCAGATAGTGACGCCCCGGCCGCTGTTACAGACGAGCAAGGAAATGCCGCAAAGGAGCATCTAGGGTTGTCTGTTTTAGATCTCACTAAGCACGCCGCTAGAACCATATTGTCTGCACTAAATAAGAACGATAGACTAGGCATTGTGACTTTCAGCTCTGACGCAGAGGTAATGTACCTGAGAACGGGCTGAGTTGCTTTTCCCCTAAACTTACCGCGGACTCTCTACATAGGTAGTGCAGATGCTTGCTCCGATGACAGAAGCCCAGAAACTGGAAGTAAACACTAAAATCGATCGTATGCGAACAGACTCAGCGACGAACTTATGGGCTGGGATAATTAAGGGTCTCGGATTATTTGACCCTAGGTATGCAGACGGTCGTGTGCCCGCTCTAATGATTTTGACCGATGGACAACCTAACTATATGTAAGATATTTATCAAATCATTATTCGCTGCTTAGACATGCTTATTTAATGGAAAGGGGCCCTCCCCAAGGCTATGTCCCCAAAATTCGATCCATGAGCCTTCTACCAGCAACAATTCATACTTTTGGCTTCGGGTACGGCATCAAGTCAGGGCTACTTAAGTCCATCGCAGAGGCCGGCAACGGAAACTACGCTTTCATTCCCGATGCAGGCATGATCGTAAGCCTTCCTTCCGCTTTGCGCTATAACAAGAGTACTGATTTGGGTAGGGGACTGTTTTTATTCATGCTGTTGCGCATCTCCAGTCCACGTACGCAACAAAATGCACACTGGAGGTATCGGCTCCCGAAGGCGTACTGTTGAAGCGGACGGCAGGAAAGTCCATTGATCAAAAACCAGAGGACGAATTTGGTAATAGAACATTGGGAATCAATCTCGGAAATCTTCAATATGGACAGTCGCGAGACATATACCTTGAGAATATTAGCAAAGAGGGGAAAAAAGTTTTATTCGACCCGTCAGGGAAAGACACAGTTTTACACGCCAAACTCACGTATTCGCGGATGCGAACGCCGCAATACGTCACTTTTGCCGACCAAAACTTACTTGAAAGCTCACCTCTCCCACAGTCTATCATAGCATATCACCAGAGTCGGTCGATGATTTGTGACCTGCTCTCGTCCTTCTTCTCATTAAAGAAGGACCTCGAATATGGCTCCAGACCGGTTTATAGACCGGATCAATTTCAACAAGCTCTCCAGAACACTCTCGACCATATTCCTGCGAAAAACTACAAGGACCAGTACAACAAGTCACTTATGGAAGACCTCAATGGCCAGATCAGCGAAGCTCTATCCAGACGGGATTATTTCGACCGCTGGGGTAGCCATTACTTCCTCGGTTTGTGGGATGCTCATTCCAAGCAACTGTACGTCTAGATACCCTCTCCCACCAAGGCGAATAATGATGAGCTGATATGGTGAATCCTAGCTGCAATTCATTCAAAGACTCGGGTCCTCTCATGTACAATAACAACCCATTCTTTATTCGGTGCCGTGATAACCTCGACAAGGCCTTCGATAACATCCCACCACCCACGCCCTCTAAGCCTCAGGCAGTTAGTTTTCCTATACGCTTATCTATGTCTAAGTATAATCAAAGTAACGGGCCATGCTTCGCTGCCTCGAGCCCTGTTATGCTTGCCACGGGTCGTGAAGTACCCGTCTGTACGCTCCGTCAGAACATGACGGTGCAGACACCACTGGGGCCTCGCCGAGTTCGCGCCGTGCTGAAGACCCGGGTACGCCGCATGCTGATGTGCCGTGTTGGCGAACTTGTCGCCACGCCTTGGCATCCTGTCAAAGTAGATGGAGTCAAATTGCTAGAGCGCATGGAAGATAAATGGGTGTTCCCTGCGAAGGTAGCGGAGCAGATGCTACTTTATTCAGGATTCGTTTACTCTGTGCTTCTCCAGCCCGATCGAGACACTGACGCCCATGCCGTGCGGATCGGTGGCGTCTGGGGTGTCACTCTTGGGCATGGCCTACTTAGTGGTGACGATGTGCGAGCTCATCAATTCTTAGGAGATGTAAGTGATATTCTGATTCAATTTTCATTCTCTCGGTTCTTATCAAGAAGCAAAAGACCCTCTCCTTAGGCAAGCCCCGTGTCTCAGGACAACTCTAAACTTCCGAAACTCACTTTAATCTTGGTTGAATGATTAGTTACTGACTCCAAATGCTATAGTACACTGCAGTTTCCAAAAAGTTGATGATGCTTGGAGTAGATAGATATGGAGTATTTTGTAGCGCTGGCGTGAAAAGAGATGCAGGCGATGGTATGGTGTGTGGATTTAAGCGGCTGCGTGGTGCCTATGTTAATGGTGTGCGCAACACGGGCCCCGTAAAAGGATTCGCTAAGCATCCCAGAGTCTGTATTATCTAAAGGCGGCTCTGTATTCAAGATGAGTTTCTGGTAGGGCGCCTTGAGCATGCTCGTCCAGCTCATGTTTAAGCACAGTAGTTCATTTCATCAAGCTCGAGGCTACTCTGCAACCAGACCTCTCTTATGATTCGATTGCATTTAAATAATGAAGCTTTTTGGCATGGTCCCTATGCAGTCTTTCTTGATGGTGTAGGATGAGAGGGCCTTAAAAGACTTAAACAATGGTGTTGGGATAAGTCGTGATTAATAGAATATCACGGCGGACTACAGTCTTGGAGGGGCAGTTTACTGAGCGTCAAATACTTGAATAATGACGCATGCGCGGTAAAGGCAATCTTTCAGTAATAGAGCCCAAGGCTCAGTTCGGCTTTGTTCTAAGCTTAAAAGTAGCTCGACAGCCATGCACATCTTCGTCATAGACTGGAGGCTTTCATGGAGAGCCAAGAGCTGACTGTGTCTTTATTAGATTCGTCTTTGCTCGCCTGTCGTAAACCAGAAGGAACCAAATCGCAACTAGTATACGCTCCAAAATTGCCTGCTATATCTTTCGAGACGCCACTGGTAATCTTGCTTGATTATCAAGTTTACACATAAGATGCCATCATCCAAGGGAAACCCGACCGACCCAGAGCTTCGTGAGCAACTCAAGGAGGGTAGGTACCTTGTTAATCCCGCCGACTGCAGAGACTGAACTAGTAATAGAAATCAAGCAAGAGCCAAACAAGTCAGGAGGGGGAGAGGGCCAGTGGGCTGCTTGGAAAGTATTTATACTTTACCCATACCCTATATTTCCTTGAATCATGTTGCTAAGCAAGTTTAAAACAGGCATCGAAGCTGGCCAAGGAGTATGAGAAGCGGGGCGGCGACTATGAGAATAAGCCCGGGTCCAAAAACGAGCCCACGAAGGGTAGCCCTGAGCCTAAGAGCGAGTCTAAGAGGAAGGCAGAGACGTAATTGGTCAGAGATCGCTAAGGCTTAAGAAAAATGACTTAGGCTAACGAGGGGTGATTTTATTCTCGAATGTTATGAATCTTATTGATTTTACCAACAGTATGCACAGGGATGGATAAGTAGATGAATGAAAAGCAAGATCGAAACTACTGGTTGTCTATATGTGGCTTGTGGCTGGTGGGGTGATCTTTGTAGACACCTACTGACCTACATAAGTGCGTGTATGTAGCATAAATTACTTGTGGCTGAAGCTTCCCAGTACCTACATGTACACTTGGCCACTACCTTGGACTACCACATACACGTACCAGGGTCCCATCTGAGATGGCTTCGCTGTTCAATTGACCATCGATCTTGAGGATAGCTGTTTACTGAAATGCTCTTTCTTCCTACAACATAACTGTCCTAAACTTTCATTGCTAGAATCATGCGGCAATCTCAGGCTTTGGTGCTTATGGGCATCATCGGCCAAAATGGGATTGCCACAGCTTCTTCCTTGCCGAGAGGCGTTGGCCCTGAATGTCAGTCCCTATTCTCGATTGCACTCTCTTGCTACTACATTCCCACCCCGCCACCGCCGCCTTGAGGTGCGAGAGCTACGAGGATGGGCATCAATCGTTCCAATTGGATCAGTCCTGTATTATGCACGACACATTCCGGGCATTGTATGCTAACCAACCGATCCTTGTAGTTACCAAATTCTACGAAATCAAAGACACCTTCGCCTGCATAGCCCATCCTTCCATGATCATCAAGGCCTCGCAAGTCAATGATAACACCTGCGACTGTCCCGATGGCTCGGATGAGCCCGGAACCGCTGCCTGCGCCCTTCTCGACCATCTCTCGCCCGTGCAACCCCTCCCCGCTTCCTTATCAGGTTCTACCAATACCACTAATGCTTTGCCCGGGTTCTGGTGTGCCAACAAGGGCCATATCGGAGCCTACGTACCCTTCATGTACGTTAACGATGGCGTCTGCGATTATGACTTGTGCTGCGATGGCACGGAGGAATACGGCAAAGTTGGTGGCATCAAGTGCGAAAATAAGTGTGCCGAGATCGGCAAGGAATGGCGGCGTATCGAAAAGGAACGCAAGGAGAACGCCGAGCGAGCCAGCAAGAAGCGCCACGCGCTGGTCAAAGAGTCTAAAGAGCTCCGCCGGCAGGTGGAGGCCAAGATTACCAGCCTCGAGGCCGAAATCAAAGATCTGGAGAAGAAGCAGGTCGAGCTTAAGACGAAGCTTGAGGAGGTTGAACGATCTGAACGTGGAAAGGTTGTCAAGGGCGAGGGCGTTGGAAAACTTGGCGTGCTGGCGGGACTAGCTAAGGCGAGAGTCGGCGAGCTCCGTGAGGCACTTGGCAAAGTTGTGGGCGAACGCCAACATCTCCAAGATAAGGTATCTGAACTCGAGGGTATTCTATCCGCCTTCAAGGAGGAGTACAATCCCAACTTCAACGATGAGGGCGTGAAGAAGGCCGTCAGGGCCTGGGAAGATTATGCCGCTAAGAAGACCGAGGAAGTCAAGGAGGAGCTCAATGAATCGGATCTTCTTGAAATTATGAAAGAGGATAGCGAGAGTTCTGGTGTCAACTGGAATGAGTTCGAAGACGAGGATATCACCGACACAGATATATGTACACACGCCCCTAACTTTCGCAGAACCCACTATGTACTTTTCTTCGCTAACGTTTATACAGTATATAGCCTGGAGGCCTATCTCCCAGGCCCCCTCCGGGAGTTTCTCCATGGCAAACTCAACAGCCTTCGGATCTGGCTGATTGAGAACGGAATGCTAGCTGACACGAAAACGAAAGAGGGGGAGTCACGGCTTCTGAAAGCGGCCCGAGAGGCTCACGACGCCGCAACCAGGGATGTGCAGTCCAAGCGGACAGCGCTGGACCAGGAGAAGAAAGATCTTGAGAAAGACTATGGTGTTGATGACATCTTCCGATCTCTTCAGAGCAAGTGTATCTCGGTTGAATCGGGCGAGTACGAGTATGAGCTGTGTTGGATGACGCAGACGACGCAGAAGAGCAAGAAGGGTGGGTCGCGCACGAATATGGGCAACTTTGACAAGATTAGCCTCCGGGAATCAGACGAAGACGAGCGCCACGACGGCAAAGGCCTCGGCCGTGGAAGGCGCATGGTTCTGGAATACGCGAACGGACAGCACTGCTGGAATGGCCCAAACCGACGAACTGATGTATGGCTCGCGTGCGCCGAGGCGGAGGAGCTGTGGCGGGTTAGTGAGCAAGAGAAGTGTGTATACAAGATGGAGGTCGGCACACCGGCAGCTTGTGAAGAGCCTGCCAAGCCGGGTCATGCGAAGGATGAATTGTGATAAGAAAGAAGAAAGGAAGAAAAGGAGGGCAAACCTGGTCCAAGATTTGAGGTGCCAAGTCGGCCCTGAGCCTATTCTTACCTGCGTTGAAGATTTACGAAGGCATGATATCGGCGTAGAAATAGAGAGTGGCTGGACAATGTCACATATGTATTTCCATAGCATTGTACCATCATTTTCGTGATTCGTAAACTTATATACAATTGTCATGTACAGACCGTGTCTTCACCGCGGTTATGTTCTTTGTTGGGTAATTTCATCGCGCCGCGAGCTTCCTACGCTTGTTCCGCTCGTCCTGCTCAGCTAAGACCCTGGCAGTGAGAGACGCTGTCATCGAGTTGTTAATGCGATTCGAGATACCGTCTCTTTCCTTCTGTTTCTTCTCTTTGTGCGCGGCTCCCTCGCTGTTCGTTCCAATTTCCTTGACACGGTCTTCCTCTTCCAAGACTTTGCGCTTCTTCTTCTTGCTGCCTGCGCCCTTATCCTTCTTCAAGTTATGCGCTAGGCCTAGGGTCCGCAGCCCTTCTATTCTCGTTGCACATTTCTCGATGTCGGCCTCGTCTACTGGTAGAATGGGGACAATATCGCGGTCTATGAATGCCTCGCTACACTCCGGACAGCTTCTCTGCTTCTCTGGTGTCGTATCTGTATTCCCGTTACCCTCGGCCACAAGAAGCTCTTTAATGGCGACCTCAGCGAATGCATGGCCGCATGGTACGATATACACGGCGCGGGTGGCGGCGCCCAATTCTTTCATGCTCAGCGGACAAATACGGATCTCGCCACGTATCTCGTCTTTCCGTATATTAAATCGCAGTTTGAGAACGTCCTTTAAGGAGTGGATGGCCGACCGCGCGAACTCGGCCGCTTCTTGAGACTGCCTCTCGTCGGTGGATTCTTCGGGGTAATCGGACGTCGGCATCAGACAGCGCAGTACCGTCTCGTAATTGTACAAGCGCCCTCGCCAGTCGGAGACGGTGTTGTGAGGGTCCAGCGGCGCGGAGGATATGGGACATATTGTCCATGCGTGTGTGAGGGATTCGAGGGCCGTCGCTTTGAGCTCAAAGGCGGAGGGCAGACGCGCTGCTTCCTTGACGAGTTCGCGCCGCTTTGGTATCGAACCGCCGTCGTTACCCATGGCCTTAAATGCCTTTGTTGAATACTATGACTATGTGTATGAACTTTGTTGTCTTCAGAACCCAGAGATCTTCGCAGGGGTAGCAGTGGGCGGTCTAAGAGACGCTTGCGCGCGAAAGAGAGAGGGGGGTTGTCGCCGTCGGAGTGATAATTGGATTGCCTTTGACGAGAAAATGGGAATGGGATAGATAGCGATTCTACCAAGCTTTGAGTCTAGATAAACTATGTTACTTGTTTCATGCGTGCGCGGGGTATTTTGAAATTATTGGATCGTAATTGCAAAGAAGATATTGAGAAGTTGATGATGAAAGTCGTTAATAGACTGATAGGTGGTCGGCTCGATAAGATAAAGCGGCTGGCCCAGATTCGCCCCCCAAAAAAGCTATTTAGGTACGTTAGATAAAGCGTCCCGCTCGGTCCACTTGGAGTGGGTAGGAGATAGGTACAGTAGTTATGCGCTACACTACGGGGTACAGTACGTCTACTATGTATGAATGTAGCAGCCTTGCTAGCTCTAGAGTCCCCGACCGGGATCCTGGCCACCCCCCCCTTCCCTGGCCACTCATTAATAACATTAATAACAAAACAACAAAAATAGTTAAAAATAAGCAGTTTAAAGATTTATATAATAATACTTGCAAAATATTTATAATATTAAAATTTAAAGCTAATTTTGCGCTTTATTATATAAATATTTAATTTATAAAGATTATTAAACTTTTTAAAACTTTTTATTTTATAAATTAATAAATACTTAAATAATTTGCTTTATATTTTAATATTATAATAAATAGTTTAATTTTTATTTAAAACTGTAAGTAATATAGCTTTTTATTTTACAATACTGTTAATATTAAATAATTTATATATTTTATAATATTTTGAAAATTTTAAAATAAAACTATTAAAAATAATATTTCTTAATAAAATTACATAATATTAATAATTTATAAAATAAACAATATATAAATCTTAAAACCCTTTATTTTTAACTATTTTTGTTGTTTTGTTATTAATGTTATTAATAAGTGGCCAGGGAAGGGGGGGTGGCCAGGATCCCGGTCGGGGACTCTAGAGCTACTTACCGATCTAGGCTTAGGTGGGCAGGTAGCTGATGCGTAACTTAGAGACCCCCATCAGGCGCGTGATGCACTGATGCGGGCTGTTACACCTTCGAATCCAGTGAACGCCGTTAGAACCTGGGTAGACACAGGCAGCCTTCATAAACATATGAACATAGTAAATTGACGGATCACACACCACAAGCAAACCGTCCTTGGCGCCCTTCGAAGCTGAGGGAACTCCATCCTCGACGCACCACTCTTTCTGCCACCACTATCGTTGATCAGCCTCGCGAAACTTTCCTCCCATCACTCTTCACCATTCTTGGCCTTTGTGAGGCTCTCTGCCCGATCGATCATCCAACGCATCTTGCGATCCGGCATCGCAAGCGACCTCTTGCATCCTTCATGCAGGTGTAGACTGTTGCCCTAAAGCTGTCTGGCGCGGCTGGGAGAACCCTCATTCTCGCAGCCCGTCATGGCGCAACAACAGCAACTAGCGCTCGAGACCCTCGACTCCATCACGAGGGATCTCAAGTCAAGGTCAGCTCCTCTTCGTCCTAGCCGATCTATCCAAGACCGACTGCTGACATGGCGTTTGTCCCAACAGGGCTGGAGATGATGTACGCAAGCGAGCTGCCGCCCAGCTGAGGGATTTGGTGACCGTCTGCTACCGAGGTTCGTCATCCCTCCCGTCTTGCTTTACAACCCAACATCGTCAACTATTGCTAACCGCACACACTCTAGATTTCCCCGCAGAACAGTTTCTCATATTCTACAACTCCGTTAACAACAAGATCACTAACCTAATTCTCCATGGCAACGACTCCTCCGAACGATTGGGCGGCGTCTACGCCCTTGACGCCCTTGTCGACTTCGATGGTGTCGATGTTACTGCCAAGTATACCCGCTTCACCGCGAACCTAAAGACCATCCTAAGGGGTAAGGACATCGTGCCCATGCAGCCGGCTGCCATAGCCCTGGGGAAGCTGTGCAGGCCTGGCGGATCCCTCATCTCAGAGCTTGTCGAGTCGGAGGTCAAGACGGCGCTGGAATGGCTTCAGTCTGACAGAATCGAGGAGAAGAGATATAGTGCTGTTCTTGTTCTCCGTGAACTGGCCCGGAACGCTCCGACACTCATGTACGCCTATGTCGGTCTCATCTTTGACCTTATATGGGTTGGTCTGCGAGACCCGCGCCACCTTATTAGAGCGACGTCCGGCGAGACTGTCAGCGCCTGTTTCCGCATCATTCGGGAGCGTGATCAGGAGATGAAGCAGACCTGGATGACCAAGATGTACAATGAGACCTTGGTGGGCCTTAAGATGAACACCGTCGAGAGTATTCACGCATCTCTACTAGTACTGAAAGAACTTTTAGAGCAAGGCGGCATGTTCATGCAAGACCACTACCAAGAAGCATGCGAAATTGTCTTTCGACATAAGGACCATCGTGATGTGGCTATTCGAAAAACAGTTGTCATGCTCATCCCCGACTTGGCTAACTATTCACCTGCCGACTTTGCCCTCACCTATCTGCACAAGTTCATGCTTTTTCTTTCCGGTATGCTCAAGAAAGAAAAGGAGCGGAATGACGCTTTCCTAGCCATCGGTAACATAGCCAACTCGGTCAAGAGCGCCATAGCGCCATACCTGGATGGAGTCCTGATCTACGTACGAGAAGGTCTTAGCCTTCAATCTCGCAAGCGAGGCTCCGTTGATCCCGTCTTCGACTGTATCAGTCGGCTGGCGGTTGCGGTAGGCCAGACCTTGAGCAAGTATATGGAAGCTCTACTGGATCCCATATTTGCCTGCGAGCTGACTCCGAAACTCACACAAGCCCTTGTCGATATGGCCTTCTATATTCCTCCTGTCAAGGCTACCATTCAAGAAAGATTACTGGATATGCTCAGCAAGGTGCTGTGCGGAGAGCCATTCAAACCCCTCGGTGCCCCAACCCCTAATACCCTGTCCACGGTACCAATTATTCCCAAGGACGCCAAGGATCCCCAGATCTATGAACACCGGAAAGCAGAAATAAAGCTAGCTTTGAATACGTTAGGCAGCTTCGACTTCTCTGGACATATCCTGAATGAGTTTGTCCGCGATGTCGCCATCAAATACGTCGAAGACGATGATCCGGAGATTCGTGAAGCAGCTGCTCTAACATGCTGCCAACTCTACGTGCGTGATCCAATCGTCAACCAAACAAGTCACCATGCTCTTCAGGTTGTAGGTGATGTCATTGAGAAACTATTGACGGTAGGAGTCTCGGATCCTCAACCGAACATCCGACGGACAGTCCTCGCTGCGCTTGATGAACGATTCGACCCTCATCTAGCTAAGGCGGAGAATATTCGCACGCTCTTCTTCGCATTGAACGATGAAGTCTTCAGCATCCGAGAAGTGGCTATCTCGATCATAGGACGTTTAGCACGACACAACCCTGCTTATGTCATTCCATCATTGCGGAAGACTCTGATCCAGATGCTCACTGAGCTAGAGTTCTCGGACGTGGCACGAAACAAAGAGGAGAGTGCTAAGCTCCTCAGCCTGCTCGTGCAGAATGCTCAGGGGCTGATCAAGCCATATGTTGAGCCCATGATCTCTGTACTTCTTCCCAAGGCAAACGAACCAAACCCTGCTGTTGCCGCTACTATTCTTAAAGCTATAGGCGAGCTTGCCATAGTCGGTGGCGAGGATATGCTACCCTATAAAGACAGACTGATGCCGATTATCATCGATGCCTTACAAGATCAGAGTTCTATAGCGAAGCGCGAAGCGGCACTTCACACGTTGGGCCAACTCGCCAGCAACTCAGGTTATGTCATTGATCCTTATCTTGAATACCCACAGCTTCTGGAACTATTGCAAAATATCATTCGAGCTGAACCTCAGCGTGGGCCTTTGCGCCAGGAGACCATCAAATTGATGGGCATCCTGGGCGCTTTAGACCCTTATAGGCATCAGGTAAGAGACCCTTTTCTTATTGATATATCGGATCTGGCTTGTGATGCAGCACCACACAACCAAATCACCGTCGAGCTTATCTTCCGTTTTGTTATTGATCTGATAGCTGCCTCTCCTCTTTGAACCTATTAGATATCGAGCTAATTAATCTGTAAACAGCAAGTTGAAGAGCGCACTCCCGACATGAAGAGAAACGTAGAAAGCAACCGTATGACCGATATCTCACTGATGATGACCGGGCTTACTCCCTCAAATAAGGAGTACTACCCTACCGTAGTCATCAATGCCCTGCTGAACATTCTGAAAGATCAATCTCTGGTACAACACCATGCTGCTGTCATCGAAGCTATCATGAACATCTTTCGAACTCTAGGGTTAGAGTGTGTTTCATTCCTAGATCGCATTATTCCAGCCTTCTTGTTGGTCATCAGGAGCTCTCCCCCAAATCGACTGGAATCGTACTTCAACCAGCTGGCCACACTGGTTAGCATTGTGCGACAGCATATCAGAACCTACCTGCCATCCATCGTCGAAATACTTCAAGAATATTGGGACATCTCACCGTCTCTCCAGAGCACTATATTGTCGCTCGTCGAAGCAATCTCGAGATCTCTGGAAGGGGAGTTCAAAATTTACCTAGCTGGGTTGTTGCCAATGATGCTCGGTATCTTAGAGAAGGATTCGACTACTAAGAGGACTCCTTCGGAAAAGGTCTTGCATGCGTTGTTAGTTTTCGGATCTAGCAGCGAGGAGTACATGCACCTAATCATCCCTGTTATTGTACGGACATTTGAAAAACAGGGCCAGCCGACTTTTTTGAGAAAGTCTGCCATCGAAACGATTGGAAAGATCTCTCGCCAAGTGAACTTAAACGATTATGCCTCTAAGATTATTCACCCGCTGGCTAGGATTCTTGCAAATGGTGAGATTTCTTTACGAGTGGCCGCTCTAGACACGCTTTGCGCCCTCATCCAGCAACTGGGCAAGGACTATCTACATTTTCTCGGCACGGTCAACAAGGTGCTTCAGAACAGCCAGATTCAACACCAAAACTACGATCTTCTTGTCTCGAAGCTACAGAAGGGAGAGGTTTTGCCCCAAGACTTGAGTTCAGAGGCGCGATTCGTGGATCAACCTGACGAGCCTACCTTTGCTGAGCTTGGTAACAAGAAACTTGAGATGAACGCTATTCATCTCAAAGGTGCCTGGGACACGAGAGGTAAATCTACAAAAGAAGACTGGCAAGAATGGCTACGGAGGTTCAGCACTACGCTATTGACCGAGTCTCCAAACCATGCTTTACGGGCATGCGCCATTCTGGCCAGTGTCTATCTCCCGCTTGCGAGGGAGTTATTCAACTCAGCATTTGTCTCCTGTTGGAGTGAACTTTATGAGCAGTTCCAGGATGAGTTGATCCAAAATATTGAAAATGCCATCCGATCTGAGAATGTCCCTCCAGACCTACTCGGTCTTCTCCTTAATCTTGCCGAGTTTATGGAGCACGATGACAAAGCTTTACCCATCGATATCCGGATTCTCGGTCGGGAAGCCGCTCGCTGCCATGCCTACGCTAAGGCGCTCCACTACAAGGAGCTAGAGTTCCTACAGGATCAGAGCGGGCCAGCTGTGGAGGCCCTGATTGTCATTAATAACCAACTTCAGCAATACGATGCGGCTATTGGTATTCTTCGCAAAGCACAGTTGTACAAGGATGGCATCCAGCTTCGGGAGACCTGGTTCGAAAAGTTAGAACGGTGGGAAGAGGCACTGGCATTCTATAATAAGAGAGAGCGAGAAATTCCTGCAGACCAGGCAGTTCCAATCGACATTGTCATGGGCAAGATGCGATGTTTGCATGCGCTTACAGAGTGGGATGCCCTGGCTAGCCTAGCAGGCAATACGTGGGCCAACTCGGCACCGGAGGTCCAGAGACGTATTGCACCTTTAGCAACAGCCGCTGCGTGGAGTTTAGGCAAGTGGGATGCCATGGAAATCTACTTGTCATCCATGAGGCGAAATTCTCCCGACCGTTCGTTCTTCGGGGCTATTCTTGCCCTTCATCGCAACCAGTTCCGTGAGGCGACAACAAATATTCAACAGGCGCGGGAAGGGCTGGACACAGAGCTCAGTGCTCTCGTAAGCGAATCGTACAACCGCGCCTACCAGGTCGTCGTACGGGTACAGATGCTTGCGGAACTTGAAGAACTTATTGTGTACAAGCAAGCAGACGAAAAAAAGAAAGCGACTATGAGGCGTACCTGGGAAATCCGCTTGAAAGGATGTCAAAGAAACGTCGAGGTATGGCAGCGCATGCTTAGGCTTCGCGCTCTCGTTATTACGCCTGAGGAAAATATGCACATGTGGATTAAATTTGCCAACCTCTGTAGAAAGTCCGGACGGATGGGACTCGCCGAGAAGTCTCTAAAGCAGCTCATCGGTAGTGACCATCCCCTAGACACAATCATACCCTATTGGAGTCAGAACGGCCAGCCCCAGGCCTCACCGGCTAGGAGAATCCCCCCTCAGGTGGTCTATGCCGTGTTGAAATTTTATTGGGAGTACGGTCAACAGGCAACTATGCGCCAAACCGGTCACGCTGAAAGGACATTGTTTTGTCTTCGAAAGTTCACTGCCGACACAGTACAACGCCTAGATCTAGCCCGCGCCTCTTTGCAGTCCGTCCCTAATGGAGTGGATCCAATGGGCGACTACGGTTTCCACAACGGCGTAGAGGCGGGCGTTTCTCACCTAAGGTCTCAGAAGGAATTCCAGGACCAAACAGTCCTTTTAGCGAAGTGCTTCCTCAGGCAAGGAGAGTGGCAGGTGGCATTAAATAAGAGTGACTGGCAGCATCCAACTGTTCAGGACATCCTGACGTCCTATTCCAAGGCGACGCAATATAACCCCAAGTGGTACAAGGCATGGCATGCGTGGGCTCTGGCAAATTTTGAGATAGTCCAAGCTCTCATGTCCCCGGCTGACAGGAATGCCCCAAGACCCGAGTCGCAAATAGTGATTAGTCACGTCGTGCCAGCCGTAACGGGTTTCTTTAAGTCGATTGCCTTGTCTTCAGGTAGCTCTCTGCAAGACACCCTCCGCTTGCTTACCCTTTGGTTTGCTCATGGGGGCAGCAGTGAAGTCAACGCGGCGGTCACCCAAGGCTTTGGTACCGTCAGCGTCGATACGTGGCTTGAGGTGATTCCGCAGTTGATCGCACGTATCAATCAGCCGAACCCGCGAGTTCGGCAGTCTATCCACAATCTGCTCGCTGACGTGGGTCGTAACCACCCACAAGCATTAGTATACCCTCTCACCGTAGCCATGAAGTCGGCCCAGAACACTAGGAGGTCAAAATCTGCCGCCCTTATCATGGACAGCATGCGAGCACACAGTGCCAAGCTTGTTGAGCAGGCAGATATTGTCAGTCATGAGCTAATTCGTGTCGCGGTGTTATGGCACGAACAATGGCACGAGGGCATCGAAGAGGCATCTCGCCTCTGGTTTGGAGACCACAACATCGAGGGCATGTTTGCCACCCTGGGTCCACTGCATGAGCAGCTTGAGAGAGGCCCCGAAACGCTGCGTGAGATCAGCTTCTCACAGACGTTCGGACGGGATCTTACAGAAGCACGAGAGTGGTGTCGCCAATACGAAAGTAGTCACGACGTCACCGACATTAATGGTGCATGGGACTTGTATTACCAGGTTTTCCGTCGTATAGGAAGACAGCTCCCGCAGATGACATCACTCGAGCTCGCATATTGTTCTCCCAAGCTGCTGAATGCTAAGAATCTAGATCTTGCTGTCCCTGGTACATACCGCAGTGGTGCTCCTATTGTGCGAATCCTCTCTTTCGAAACCACATTTAGTGTCATCAACTCTAAGCAGCGGCCTCGAAAACTCAACATGACGGGCAGTGACGGCAAGACATATGCCTTCCTTTTGAAGGGACACGAAGATATGCGCCAAGACGAGCGTGTGATGCAACTCTTCGGCCTTTGTAACACGCTGCTTGCAAACGACTCGGAATGCTATAAGAGACATCTCAGCATTCAGCGATACCCAGCCATCCCACTCAGCCAGAACTCTGGTCTCATCGGGTGGGTACCGAATAGTGACACCCTTCATGTCCTCATTCGTGAGTACCGCGAGAGTCGCAAGATTCTACTCAATATCGAGCACCGTATCATGTTGCAGATGGCACCGGATTATGATAATCTCACTCTTATGCAAAAAGTCGAGGTCTTTGGCTACGCTTTGGACAACACAACCGGCCAGGACCTGTACCGTGTTCTATGGTTGAAGAGCAAGAGTTCCGAAGCGTGGCTGGAGCGGCGTACTAATTACACGCGCAGTCTGGGTGTCATGAGCATGGTTGGATATGTTCTCGGCCTGGGTGATCGTCATCCCAGCAATATATTACTCGACCGAATCACCGGAAAGATAATCCATATTGATTTCGGTGACTGCTTCGAGGTGGCAATGAAGCGTGACAAGTACCCTGAGAGAGTGCCTTTCCGGCTAACGCGCATGCTCACGTATGCGATGGAAGTCAGCAATATTGAAGGTAGTTTCCGGATTACCTGTGAGCACGTCATGCGAGTACTACGTGAGAACAAAGAGAGCGTAATGGCTGTGTTAGAAGCTGTAAGTCTAGGACGCATGACCTTTTCCGGATCTCACCTACGTTATACTAACGAACCGATTTACAGTTCATTCATGATCCCCTACTTACATGGCGTCTGACCAACACAGCTGAGGCGAACGGCCCTAACTTTCATTCTGAACGTGAGGCTGCCCTCGGAGCTGGGGCACAACGCGCTCGTCGACCCAGTATTTTGGACGCGGAGCATCCTCCCTCGGAACTACTCACTGCACAGCAAGCCACCGTTGACTCAATGCACCATACTGGGCCTCCGGTTGCACGTACTCGCGCACGCACCAACTCAAGTTTAGTGAATGGCCCGGCTCAGCTTGATGGCGATATGGCTGAGATACAGAACGCTCGCGCCGTCGAGGTGCTCGATCGGGTAAACCAAAAGTTGACAGGCCGCGACTTCAAACCTAGCGAAGAACTCGAGGTTGTTCAGCAAGTTAACAAATTGATCATGGAGGCCACAAAGCTAGAGAACCTCTGCCAACATTACATCGGTTGGTGCTCCTTCTGGTAATTTTAGACAACTCCAATGGGTCTGATGTCCTCAAACGGGGTTAACTCGTTCATATTCAATGCGAGGGGTTTTGAGTGTATCAGGGTAGTAACAATTAACGTTACTAAGAAGTCTGCTTATGTCAGTAGCAGTACTTAAGAGATCATCGGGACCTTGATCAGGCTTGTAACTACGAGCGATTAGCGGTGATTTCAAGGTGGCTAGAGGCGTTGGGACGGATTACGGCGAGGTACTTAACTTGTTTCTTCCGGGCTTACTCGTTCTTGCACATGCTTTTCTTAGATCTTGATTTACTTTAAGGGACTGGAGTACTTAGAAGAGCAGCCTTATCGGACAAGCTCTAGCGTACAGCTACGTATTTGTTGTCAAAGTGCGTAGTGAGTCTATAATAATGATAGACAATACTATAATCCGAACCGTTCGAGGGAGCCTTCATCTGTGACATGTAGCTGGACCCTGCTCGGCGCGCAAAACACGTGGAAATCTAAGCGGTCGAAGAGCGAGCGAGTTGAAGCAGTGGCAGAGCTGCCCAGCCTGGCATAGGCGAACTCCTTACAATTAATATGCACTACACAGGAAGGAAACCGCTGGATGTCTATCGCATAACGAAACCACAAGTTTAACACATTATCTGTTTACTAGGAAAGGATCAAGCACAGACCACAGATAGATCTTTGGGGGAGTGGCTTTCGCCAAGGACAAAGGGGAATTGAACCTATGGCACATGTGCCATATATCATGCATCGACATTATGGGTGATTGCGATATTTCACTTAGGTGTGTGTTGTGCTTTGCCTGTCTGGGCCCCTTGGGGGTCTATAAGCCACCCTCTCCCCGTAGAGAGCAAGATAGCGAAAGGTGATCAGAGGATAGGGAGAAAAGAGAAATTGGGACCGATGTCCTAGAAGAAGCTTCCTAAGTGGCTATGTCTTAAGGTGATAAGGCATGCTATTGTGTACGTATTAGAGCGGTATTCTATATTGAAATTATATATTATCGACATTTGTTGTCCTGTCTGGCACTGTTTTGCCGCATTTTAGTATATTAGTTCGTTTATTTCCCATATCTCGCAGTAGGCCAGGAAGAGTTGTCTTTAATTCGCAACGCGATGCGCGTCGGGGTAATCTTAGAGTTCTCGTCCTTATAACTTAGAATGAGCCGTGGTGCGAAACCTGGGGTGGTCAGTGCCTTTAGACATACGATAGGGCTTGGAAGGCCAGTAAGCAACAAATTATTGAGCTTGAACCTACTATCTACTTAACAGATACGGACCTTTATTCGGTCTATGACCAAATCCCACGACAGTTCTCATATCGGGCACAGTAGTTTTTCCGCCTTGTCAGCTCTATCATAGGCAAGCATGAGCGTAGTTTGGCATACTGGTGGAGATTGTTTTCGCTAATGGAGGGTAGCTTGGGACTTAACGGGAAGTTAAGAATAGGGACCCAAATATGAAAAGGTGGTATCGTGTCAACCTGGAAGCGTATTTGAGATAGCCCTAGTAGAAGCATAATGACAAGCGCTCTCGAATCTGCTCCCAGCGTTGAGACACAGATATCTAGATGACCTGCTAGCAATTGGAGCGTCGAGATCGAAGAAAGCCACGCGTGTACACCGGGATTAGAAGAGTATCGACTGTTGTATTAATACATCTGTTAAGAAAATTAGGTGGTAGCTTAACCCACAGTGTACAGCATATGATACCACCGTAAATCGACTGAGATTAATTGTTTGTCAAAAATGAAGAGGTACGCAGCTTAAGATGTGAGATTGATAGAGAGTACTCAAGTTGTATGGATTTCTTGAAATTGCTGCATAATAAAAGACCTGGTAGCGTGCATAGGAGCTTCTGTTGAAGATGCCATCTAAATACGTACAAAGGTCGTCTAATATTCAAAGACACTCGCCTGAAGTTGGGTTTGGTGTAAATAACCATATTTACAAGGGTCTTACACCTTCTAACGAGAGTTCATCTCTCGAAGTGTTTCCAAGTGGCTCCTATCCGCGCTGCGACACTCATTCGAATCCGACTCCACAGTAGGGTTTCTACAGCGGTCATCCGAGGATGTAACTGTTCGTAGCACGTAAAACAAGGCTCTGTAATTACGCCGGTGAACTCGCTCATCACTGCGGAATCCGAAAGCTGGCTTTCGATATAATAGAGGTGATAACATAGCTAGAAACTTCAGTATAGAAGTCTACTTAAACCTTGAAATTATTAGGAGGCCATCTGAGCCATCAAATTCGACAGCCCCGTTTATAGCTT
The DNA here is from genome assembly GCA_025201745.1 of Xylariaceae sp. FL1651. Lineage (NCBI taxonomy): Eukaryota > Fungi > Ascomycota > Sordariomycetes > Xylariales > Xylariaceae > Xylariaceae sp. FL1651. The sequence continues at coordinate 149,184 of MU624248.1, forward strand.
CCATGACTTTATAATGCCTTTGGCTCATTCTCATCCCCCTTTTTTTTTGGTCAGAGCTAAAGAGGTTCAGATTAGATAGCACATGCAGGATCGGTGACTCTGTAACGTGTTACTTCGTAGAATTCTATTATAGCATTAGCTGGGTTTCTTGACTTCCTGTCTTCTATATATGGAATTTGTGACTCATAAAGCGGCAATACAGCAAACGTATAATGGATAAGGCTTTAGCTGGTGATAAACGCTTTATTTGGAAAACAGCATGGTCCCACCAGTTCCGGTTGTGGCTAAAGTAGGGAACTTCGTTCGTGTCATGATCATATAAGCGGTCCAAAGCGTATGGTGTTGGATTATTGTCTATTGGCCTTAACTCAGCTAGCTCCAGACGATGAAGGCTTCACTAGTGTAAGATCTGGTGCCCTCAGGCAGATCCAGAGTTACTACTCCAGGATTGCTACAAGGTTGTTCAGTCGCACCTAAAATAATAAAATAAAAAATGGGAAGGGTTGGAAGAGAAAAAAAAAAATTTTTTCAAAAAGAATAAAGGTAACGAAAAGCAAATAGGTATTTGTCACACGGCTGAGACTATCACCTAGCTACTAGACCCGATCAAGGGACAACAATATGCAGGTCGACCAACAATATGCAGGTCAACCAACAGTTTGCAGGTCAACCAACATTTGCAGGTCAACCAACAGTATGCAGGTCGACCAACATGCACTTAGACCGGCGGTTAGAAGGGGCAGTTGACGGCACAAATAGAAGCCCGTCTCCAAAAGGGAAACGAGGAGATAAATTGTGCCTAAGGACTCCTTGAGACCCCTGAAGAGTTATTACGAGTCATGGCCATGTTCTAAGTCCTATTATTAGCCTTTTCATAATATCCCTCTCTGGCTGGTTTTGCGTACCCTGCACACTAACCTTTCGTATTGTCTTAGGCATGGTATATTCAATTTTGGCCAGTTCTCGCTCAAAGCGATTCAATCTACAAAGTTTCCATTGCTTCAGGGTTCTAGGTGCATCCTTCTCCTATTTCAGCCCGACAACTAGTCCTTTATCTTGATTATCCCAGTAACCTGCTTCTAAAATGAGTGTATTTATCCGTACAAGTGATAGTAATCAAAGGTTTTTGATTCGAGCAAGTACTTGGACGCTTCTTTACTCGTAATTTGTAGAGTATTCAGATGGTGTTGGTCAATCGGCCGTGGCTTGTAGGCACTTTGTCGTTTTCGTTACGTATATCCTCCCCGGTTAGGTTATTCGGTGGCCTGCTTACGGCTAGTGAAGTTGTTGCGTTCCGTTCAGCCAGACCACTCTCTTAATATCTACCTATATTCTATCTCATAAAATGTCTAATCCGTTCATGGCATAGGGGATGTTGGGCATCTTCCTGCCTGAAATATGTTGGTGGCCAACTTGCTGCGTAGAGCATCGTTTCGAAGTTATCTATGTTTATACGAGAACTTTTAAGGGCACATATTGATGAAGAACAACAAAAAAAACTGACTAGTGGCCTGTTGGAGATCTGCGGCATATGACGTTCACCACTTAAGGCCTCGGGAGTTGCTAAACTGGTCGCTAAGCAGTGGCACTCATACCGGATGCTGAGTTTAATTCAAGGGATAATATATCCTGCCAAGCGAAATTTTTTCTACTAATTATAGCTCGTGAATTCCATTCTCTGTATTGAGTCTTCTCTAGATGTATAGAAGCTCCGTATGGATGCTACGGTTGTGGACTTGCCACTGGCTACATAATTAGGCATGACTGCGATCGATTTCGGTGTAATCACGTTTGGCACGAGCTCGGTCGTTGCTCGTTTCCGTAAATGGATACACTGGCCGAAGTGTAATACCAATCGCTTGCTTATGGCTACAGTTTCAAATGAGAATGGCTTTCGCAAGTATTGCTTCATTTATCGAACTGTGATTAGTTTTGACACTAATCATGCTCTTTTCATCCTCATGCATATGTCACCTTTCAGTGCCACAATGGCTATTAATATTAAACCGGCCCATTGTAGATCGAGCGTAGCGGTATGGTGGTGTCCTATGTTCCCCAGCCGTACCTTGCTGGTTCATAGCGTGGTGACTCCTGAAACAGATTATCTTCCACGTATAATAGTTGTCCGAGATTCTTAGTGTAATAGGGTATGGATGAGCTGCCTAGAGATATATTTGGTTCATCTCGATAGTTTGATCAAGAACAATCGTTGTGCTTTGGAAACCAAGTAATTAAATTGGCGGCCAAGCCCAGTAGTCGTAGATTTTACTAGAAAGCCGAACTCTCCTTGATACTCCCTAACAGTAGGAAGGAAAGGTGAGAGGGTGCAAGCATTTGCGGGCACGATGTCACGGTAACAGGCTTCCGTGCAAGGGAGTCTCTAGGAAAGGCGTATGTGCTGGCCGTTCACCGGGACGCATAGGCCTTCACTCATACTATAGCAACTGGCCTCCCATGCATATTGTAAAATACGGAAGCCTTACAAGGGTGTTCCTATACGAAAGGTTGAGAAGAGAATGAGCAAGACTCCAGCAATCGAGGGCCCGGAATAGAAAAACGCGCTAGCAACATACGAAGAAAGGCAGCGTCCACCTTGAAGGTACTGTAGGGACTCACCGTTCAACTTGCACCCAGCATAAGGGCATACACCCACGCCTACCTTCTGCCTGGACCCTAACAGCCTGCATCACTTCGGCAGCCACAAACATACCCAGCCGAAACGGCGCCAGTGCCAGCTTGAATTCAGTAAGTAATCCGATAACACGGAGTTATTTGCCTGATCAAAACGTCGAAGGCCAACATGCTTAGCGGGTCTGTGCTAGATACAGGATTCCTCTCTGGCCACGACCTTGGCTTTCGCCAGTAGAGCTAGCTGAGACACCATAGGGCTAGCCGTAGCTTAGTAAATAGTCTTGCCGAGGACTGTCTGATTAGACTTGTAGTAGTTTCTCCATACCTCTCACGAGTGCGTTCGCCATTCCTACCCCAGGCTTAGTCCAGTCATGTGTCGCAACCTTAAGACACTGTTGATCTGTCTAACCTGCACTACGTAGTTGTCAGAAAGCAGCCAATAACAGTATTACCGAGCCGCGTACAATAGAGGCCAATTCGGACACTACAGCACCGGCGTGCGTAATGTTGAGGAAGAGTTCCGTGGGGAGGAGTGTCAGCCCTGCGCCGAGGTGCGCGAGAGGGCCGTGAACGAATTCAACATGGATGATTTCGCTAACCTATAAGCTCGATTTGTTAATGTGATTTACTTGGCTTAGCCTGCACCTTCTGGTTTTGAATAACGCGAGCAGCTTTAATCGACAGACGTCTAAATATGGTAAAGAATTTAATTAGTCACCCATGCTACATTTCAGTAGTGTATCGTGGCTTTCGAACTAAACGCTGTCCTCCGTCTTTCTGCTCTTACGATCTACCACTCCTTCGCATCGGTTAGGCTAGTTTCTGGGGCTCGTGCCGATCGCAGCGTCAATGATTATGTGGCATGATGTGTTCGTTTACCAAGCTGTCAGATCCTGTCTTGTCAATAACCTCAGAGTCCTGCAAGCTGTGTTCGTATTATAACGAAGCTTTTTGGTATAGAAACAGAGCATGGCTCTCAAGCGACAATCTCTTATGGCACTCAAAAATGGCTGCTGGGTAAATTCGCCCCAAAACCTAAGGGTATAGTCGAGAAAGAGTGCAGCCTCATGCTCCGCTTGAACTCGGTGGCCCGAATCAGTACTCATTGTGGTAAGTGGCCGTCCTCTATTGACAACATTCTGCGTGTTAGAGGTTTTGTTCTTGGTTCTTGGTGTGTTGGGTAGATCAGGGGCTGGGTTGGCCAACCAACAGTGAAATGTGGCCGGCTTGTCACAGCGCGACAAAAGCAAACCTGGACACAGTGGGGGGAGGTTCGCACTAAAGAGAGACAATCCGGGCTAGAATGATGTCAAGCATCGACAAAAGAGTGATAACTACCAATAGATCGTATGAGACATGCGTCGCTAATCAAAGCCTGATGAATGGCTCTTTTCAGCTTGAAGCTTAGGTTTGATAAGAGTTGGCTCATGCCCTGCGAAACCCTACTCGGTGTATTCAGCCAAGAACCCGGCATGGATTAAGTAGCACTAGTTAAGGCGGAAGTTGAAGCCGGTCAAAGGTGGTGTTATTAAATGGTAACGCGGCGTTAACACCCGGCCCGCGCTTAGTACTACAATTATACAAGCAGTTAGGAAAGCGTTTATAAAAATTTATATTTTGAATTTACTTGTTGAACGGAAGCCATTAGGTGGTAAAAAATGACTCGATATTAATCAGTCAATGTTCTATATCTTACATCATGTAACAGCCTTGCAGATTAACAATACTCTTGCTGTCCCAGTATCTAACGCGGCGTTTATCGATTATCATCTTAAGGACTTGTAGCAAAAATCCTTGAAGTATAAGCTGCTAGCGCCGCGCTAACATTTGCTATCCTAGAGGGTCGTATATTACAGTTCAAATAAGATAATACCGTAAGAAAGTCTTGACATGTCGTTTTACAGCTAATCATCATCATTTTACTTGGTAATTGCGTTTTGGCAGTCCCTTTTCCTTATTAGGCAGTATATTATCTACTCTCTCGCTCCTTGAACTACAACGCAAACTTAGGCTAGTAGTTTACTTGCCTAGGTGGGGTAGCTCCTTTCTGGGATGCGATCATAGCACCAAGATTCCAATTCGTTAAAGACCTAGACAGTTAAATGTATTACACGTATATACTTTCATTGTGCACGTTTTGTCCATGTATTTGCGTATGGGTGCTGCTAGGAGCCCTGCCATGCAGAGACCTAATCATAAGTACCCAAGATCCTGTATATGTAAGGGACTTGCTCTGCTCTGCCGCTAGTTGATTTGACTGGCCGTCATTAATTAAAATAACCTTAACTATTAGGCACACTGTATTTATTTCACCAAGCACGGCCTGTTACTACCTATTGTGCTCGTAGATGTTTTATTACCAGTCATAAAACACTAAAAAGAATTCACCGTTTGCTCTAAACACTACCTTACCCACTCGCCCTCGGCCATAACCATATCCAGAAGCTACTTAGCACAACGATGCTTGTCCTTGGAGCGCCCCCGGGTTCAGGGTGCTATTAGAGGCTTATGGAGCTAACTGGTTGAGAAGGGAGACAGACGTCTAACCTTAGAGCTTCAACAAGAGAGGGGATAAAATTATTAAAGCACGGAATCGCCAGCGACCGATCTACTCAATCACCCGTCTAAGCCGTGGCAACACCTCAAAATCAACGCTCAGTGAGATGATGCTCATTATATCTTCGTTCTGAGTTAATTGGACCTTAGCCCTTGCAAGTGAGACTAGTCATGGTTTGAAAGCCTACGAGTCGAAAACGCCCAATCCCTCTCCCTTTATCCGTCTGCTGTCTACGTTTCACCATATCCAATCACTAACTTACACCACAATCCCCATTCACCGTGACAACGCCGTTACCGTGATCCATCACTCTTGCTTTTTCGACGATATTATTTTCATCTCATCCACCCTGTCAATCCAATATAGGATATCCCTTCCAATCAACATTCACCCGACCTGCACTTAGTGTTTACTGCATTCTCACCCGGTCACTTTAGGTCCTTACTCGCCAATGTAAAGCTCTACGTCTACCTACCTACTTACAAGTGCATCTTGGGACTGTTACCACCTCTTTAACAGATCCGAGAGCGCGTATGCTTAAGCGAGGTTGATCTCGCCGAACAACACTACACTTCTACATGTGCTAGATTTTCAGGCACTGAAAAAAGACCACGATGGATTCGCCACAGGTCGAGAGCTTCCACAAATCATGGAAAGTGCAAAAGCGGTTGATGGAAGAACGACACGACAATGAACGCTTACACTATAGGCGCGAGAGAGACAATCGCAAACAGACCGCTAAGGAGGATGCCGAGCGGGAACTCAACAATTTGCGGGCCACAGTTCCCGCCGCCGAATTTGACGCTGAGGTTCGTAGGGTCCATCAGGGCCGCGATGACATTCTTGCATCAATCCAAACGGAATACGATAAACGCATTCATTTGATCAAGGAAGCTCAACGGACGGAACAGATGAGCCATGAGATAGCCTATCGCAATGCTATCGCCGCCAGATTTTTTGGAAACGATCCCTCTCCTACGCATTTGACTGCTACTTCCACCGCCGACACTGATGGCTTAAGACCAGCAAGCCGCGAGCCTTCCCCGTCCTCGGCTAGTAGATCTCCTAGTCCTCATTCTCATGACCACATGCGTGTTGTGGAGGATGCTAAGCTCACGCTGGCGGCTTCCCAAGAGTGTGGTGAAGTTGAAATACCCCATAAGACCCCCTTCTGTACGGTTCACCGTGAGTTTGCCAATGGCAATGCGCGTCTTATCCTGCGATATCAAACTAAAAATCGCAAAGCATTGCAAGAAGCCACGGAAACTCACCAGAAACCACAATTTCCACGAACTATCACTTTTGATGAAGTGTATCGCAACGGTCAAGCAACGCACAAAGATACGATCGTAGAGTATCCATCCGGTAGCGGCCAATGGTTCATCCTCAAGTGTGAAGAGCATCAGATGAGATTCAACGAGCGGCCCCTCCAGGGCGCCGCGAAGCATTTGAACGGTAAGCGGCATGGCTTTGAAGATCGGAAACGTGAACTAGCTGTTCAGCGGCTGGGGTATTTGGTGGTCGACTGCAATGCGCAATTAGCCGAATTAAATAACAAAGCAGTGGCCGAAGCTGTCGCTAATGGCTATAAGCCTGTCGGTCATGTAAGAGAGGCCATGCAATTCTTCACAGATGACCTAGTGTGACTGACTAGGGTTTCTAGAGTAGAAACAGAGTTGCCCAGAAGAAAGCTCGCGTCGCGGTCGCAAGCTCAAGTCCCGACGACTCCGCGGTAACAAACGTCACACGAAATGTTTCTGGAAGATCAAATCAAGAAGAAGGCGCTCTTGAAACCGTGAAAAGGAAGGGCACAACCCCCTCGGCTAGCATATACCGCGAAAGCGCTCTATCGTCCTGCGAAAGAACCCCAAGAACCTCGCTAGATAACTCGACTGAAATGATTGTCGATCCAAAGATTTTTCATATTTATTATGCATATTGGAAACCAGCCGATCGCGTTTGGCCTGTTATGGTTCTTGGCTGGGATGATCAGACAGCGGGAGGTCTCAAAGGCGACCTCTTCGGCACTGGTCTTCTCAACAAGAAGCCAAAACCGCCGACATGTTACATATACAAAGATGGAACTATGAATAATGCTACGAATAATGCCATCATAGGTTGGGCAGCAGGATTCGAAGATGGCGGCCCCAAAGTCAAGCAGAGGAAATTCCCTGTCATGTTCTTGTACGTTCTTTGCTTCTCCGTTTGTTTCGTCCTTATTCTACCGGAATCTAGTCGCTCTCGCCTTTGCTGAAAAGACAATCGCTGATTTTGTATTATAATAGTGATGAGAACCAGAGTGTTAGTTGGATATCTGCTCAGGACTTGAGTAAATTTCCTCTCTACGAGCCTAATCCCCCGGAGGAAGATGATCATCCCTTTAATGCGGCGCGGCGCTGGGTTGCTAAGAAAGAGGGCTTCCCTTCATGGGAGGAATTTGAGAAGATACGCAACGCGAAAGACCCAGGTAACACTAGTAATCTTAGACGGATTAAGTCTTGTATTAAATTTTCTACAGATAAAGTAGCGGGCCCTGTTCCGACTCCAGCTATTTCACTCGCGGCATCAGTGGATCGTTCTAACTGTGGCTCTGATGCCGGAAGCTCTGCGCGGTCCGTTGCCTCTAACCTCACAGAAAACGAGTTACTGGAGTTGCAAGATAGGGCTGGGGAAACAGCCAGCGATGAGGATTACTCCGGGTCCGACATTGATAGCACTCTGGAGGCTGAGTGTGAGGGGTGGGGGCGACTTGAACCGTCCGACGGTCGACCGTGGGCGTTTTACGGCTTACGCAGTATGGAGGATAAACAGCCGGCAGCTTCCAGACCATCTAATCTTCTTAGCACCGAGTCAGTGAATACTGCGGAGAACTCATCGGTTGAGGAGGTTATGAGATCGGCACGCAGCCATTCAGTGGGGGCGTTTACTCAGGACGCCTTACACTTAGCAGAGGCAGGATATGACACGGCAATACTATCTACATTATCAACTGAGTCTCAAATCCTAAAAGAGCCGGAAGGTGAAGCGAAACAAGTCGACAACAGTGAGACCCCAGTCAGTACCCCATCGTCGAATCATAGGGATTCGTCTATATCAAAAAGGACAAACCACTCGCCTCAATACACAGTCTTCTCGGCACATATTGATCAAGGAGTTGAAGACTGCTCCATTAATGAAGACTTTTCGTTTATCCTACGCACTTCCAGAAATCTGCTGAATGGTAGCATGCCACCCCTAGCTGTATCAGAAAAGACTTCAAAAGGAACCAAGCGGGCGAGAACCGAAGACAATGACAGAACGGGCCTTACCCTGCCTATGCTCGAGCCCGTTAAAAAGGCTAAAGTTGACACTCGATGGGAGGTGATTGAGAATGAGGAGTCTCTTTATGCGAAGGGTAAGAGCTCGTCCTGGTCTGAGAACGACGCCGCAATGGTAGATACTCTGGAAAATCAGGTAATAGATATGCCTGCGGCCCCGGAAGCAGCTTCTGCACCTACGATCTCTACGGTTCCTTTTATGCCCACGGGACCGGCCATCTTTGAGCTATCATCGTACAGTAAAGGTTCCGTATCATGGAGCCGAGAAGGTGAAGAATCATGTGTGCGACTATACTACGGCGAAGACGAAAAGACACTCGTCACTGCAGATAGTCCAGATGGTCCAGTATGTCCAGTACGTCCAGTACACATCAAGATCGAGCCAACAGCGCTGGCAGGGTTTTTGAGGGAGATAATCCCCGGGTCCAATGGCAATAGCACCATGACGCTACTGAGCAAAGAGGATGGCGATGCCCCGGAAAAGCTGGTGTTCGGCAGGGCCAAGGGAAGTAAGGTAGATATTGGGAAAATACAGGTGCGAAGTTTCATTCGATGGCTTCGGAACATCAATCCTGGGATTCGGTGCTTGGGAGGCTGAGAGTAAGGAAACCCGGCCCGAATCCTTGCCCGATATGGCGAAGCCAGAGAAACGGCGCTAAGGTAAAGTAAGATCGGGGATGGTGAATTGGTAGTTGTTTGATTTGGTGTTTTGATGGTTGATACTACTCCTGTGGTTTGCGTTGGGCTTCAGCGTCTGTGTTTAAGGGCGAATGGAGGAGAAAAAAAAAGGAATCATGGATCAAGGTATGGATGATCTCTCAGGTATGCCACAAGCGGCAAGGCATAGAAAGTTCGCTAGCCGCTCCTTTCAGCCTAGGCTTGTTTCCCTTGCCCTGTTGGCCACAGAGTATAGGGAGAGAGTGTGTTTATTAATATTAATAAAAACTTAGTTACGGTGTTTTGTGAATGCTCCTAGAGTTCCTAGGTAGTCGAGCTAGTAATTATACAAGGCACAGACCTAACCCTATGTTAAAGATGTGAAATACGATGAATTATAAGCACGTCAAATTCGTGAGAATGCAGCATATAGGTAGCCATAGTAATGAATACCTATGTCAGAATTTGACAAGTCATTTGTTACCTAGTAGCCTTGCCTAGTATTAGGATACATAATGGTGGCATGTGAAAATGTCAAGGGTGGTAGCGTCGACCAAATAGATAGTCTGAACCTTTCCCCGCAATCACCATATTTATATCGTCTAGTGCCCTACCTAGTCTAGTGCCTGTTCGTGCGCTGTGGCTTCTCCTACTCGGTTACCTTAACCACACACCCTCCACCAAAGTCGCGGACGAACGCTAACAATCTATAATAAGACTGGGTACAGATTCAAGCAAAGCAACTTGATATGACTATTGGTCCCGAAGGACCAGGGTGTTAAATTTATTAAGGCCTATGAGTACTATCCGAATCCACCCGGATCAGTACCGAGGTATGTAGGTAGGTAGATAGAGGCTGGGGCAGATCACGACTCAGTCTTATTCAATATTCTGATCGGTATGTGTGTGTGGTGCATGTCATGACCTGGTCTGAGTAGCGTGTCGTCGAGCACAGAGATACTATACACCTACAACGTACCGACACACCGACGCACACTCTGTCGCCATATCAATCATTTCTAGATGACGTTGCAATCGCAGGTAATGGCGATGCAGGCCGTTGGAACATATTGAAGGTACAGCTCTCAACACTTTAAGGTAGCTACATAGTACATTGTAGCTTCCTCCGAAATCGAGGTACGGACCTGCCTAGAACCTGCCTAAGAACCAGCCAACTGGCGCGCAAATCCGTCGTGGCATCCGTCGTGGCATCCGGCTCTTCCTCCTCGCACCTCTCTGCCCTATCCTGCCTGTAAATGGCTGCGCTCGTAAGTCGAATGCATTCTATTTCATTGAAACACCTACCTACATGAGCTGTTTCAAGTTTCCTCTTCTGTTTTCTTTACCACACGCTCCTCCTGTCGTCAATTGTTCCGACCTCTCTCTTCTGAGCTCGGAGCTGAGAGAGAGATGGAGAGACAAGGCATCGAGCTACGTCAGCGCGCCTTCAGCCTCGGCACCGTTGTCGTCATCACCATCACAACCAACACCACACACTGTCACGTCAACCAGTCGTCCACCCCCAACTGACATGCATTCCTTGCTTCTCGCGCATCTCAGGACACACCTTGGATGACACACATGTCGAATCCAAAGTCCACGCCTCGCGCCAATGTCAACGGTGTCGCCAACGCTCCCGACTTCACCCCTCCGTCTTCCTACGCCCCCCCAACGTACGCCTCCTTCTCGCCTGCAAACCTCTCCGCTGCCACCTCTGCCGCCAAGCGCACATCTACCATCCTCGTCCACCAGAAGTCGCCATTGCTCCTAGCCACCCCGCCCCAGATCACCCGGGCTCTCGCCTATAGCCACCCCTTCCTGCTGCCCCTGAACAAGCTTGCCGGCCTACTGAGCTGGACCACGGGTGATCCCTGGGAGAGCTTTCTGTTGCTCGTCGTCTTCTGGGCTGTCGTACAGTATGGCGATATCTTGTTGCGTCTTGCCGGCCCCATCGTTGTCGTCGTCGGCATCATAGCTGGCATGTATGCACGACGGTACAGCCCTCTCTCGAGTAGCGGTTGGGCCGAACATCCTAGCCTCGCTAACACCAAGGACAAGAAGAAAGGGAACCCCGGCTCTTCCGCCGGCGGGCAAGTCGGCCAAGGACATCAAAGGAATACTAGCGAGGTCACGAGTACGCGACATCAGAAAACTCTTGACGAAATCGTCGACACCCTCAAGGTCTTCACATCCCGTTGCAATATCCTCCTCGAGCCCCTGCTTGAAATGACCGACTTTCTGTCTACTCAGCGGACGGCCACCAGTGCAACCACCCGACCCGCGCTCACCACCCTTTTCGTGCGAATTCTTGCTGTCACCCCCGTCTGGATCGTCTTGACTTTCCCTCCTCTGCACATCATTACAACCAAGAGAGTCGTACTCGTCTTCGGGACCTTGGTATTAAGCTGGCATTCCAAAGTCTGTCGGGTAGCAAGGACGTTGCTATGGAGAAGCGCGACAGTGCGGAAGCTTGCTATGTGGGTGACAGGATTGCAGTTCGAGAGGCCTCCGAAGCAGAACAAGGAAAGCTTAAATAGCCAGGCTGCCGTTAATACAGTTAAACAAAAGCAAGCACACGAGGCGGCCAAGATATCCTCCTCGGCCTTGACCGAGGCTCTCACACGTAGCCGCTCGGGGGCCAAGGACTCTGGGGTTCGGTTCACCTTTATATTGTATGAGAATCAAAGACGATGGCTAGGGTTGGGATGGACCAACAGTTTGTTTGCCTACGAACGCGCAGCCTGGACCGACGAGCAGAATAATCCGGTCCCACCCAAGGATGACTTCGAATTGCCCGAAGTTGAGGATGGACGGGCTAAATGGAGGTGGGTTGAAAGTAGTAAATGGCGTGTCGACGGTGTGCCAGATATGGATGAGGCAGACTTTGATACCGAGGCTGCGAAAATGGGTTGGATCTTCTACGATAACAAAGTACGCTCCATTAAGCCTCACTCAAATGTCTTCTCACAGCACGCTAACTCCTTATAGTGGCAGAATGGCCGTAGGGGCTCTGACGGCTGGGGCCGCTGGACGAGGAGGCGGAAGTGGTATCGCGATGCAGAACTGGTCGAGATATCGGAAGATGACTTACCTTCACCACCACCACCGGAACTACCGGCAAGGCCAAAGCCCATACCATCTCAGGCCCCTGAGAACGGCGACCCGGGCATCCTGTCGACATCCAATCCCGACACTACAACTTCAGACGACAAAGCGAGAGGCGAAGACGACGCGGTTTCGGTACTAAGCACGTCGTCCAAATCTGCTAGGTTTCGCATACCCGGCCCTTCGCTCCGCCGCCGTACGACAGGCGGAACACAACGCTCTAGAAGAGCAAGTGAGACGGCCAGTCTACGGTCAAATGACGACGACAGTACCCTAGATCCTGCATTAGAGCTAGAAATTCATGGGCACCAGAGGGACCAAGGCCAATGGGGCATTGGTGATGAGGCGCAAATGGGCCTGGAATAAATGAAACAAAGCATTGGCGCAACTATCACAAAGCGGTTTGTTTTTGGGTGACAGAATATGGATGGCGTCTGGTAGATACCAATTTACTTGCTGAGTTGTTTTTTGGTTTCACTCAATTTTACAAGCAAACAGCCGTGACTATTATTGGGTGGGAAACATTGAAGGCCAATATGCCATTACTACGCTGACAAGCTCATGCATGATTTGTAACTTGCACTTGAGATTTCTCTTCGTTCTTCTAAAAATCTTTATATCATATGCAAAATGCGATCCTTAACTGCTGCCCGGTCGCCTTAAAGTGTGGTGGGCAGGTTTGGGAGGACTCGACTCAGTGGGCTCATTAGTATCCTCGCTTCGTCTCCTCGCAGTCCGTTGATTAAATAAAACGTCCATGTCCTCCAGTGGCCGTCCTTTGGTTTCTGGATAGAAGAGCAGAATGATCTAGGTGCGATTAGCAATATGCTCGCATTACTCACTAGAATAGTTTCCACGTACAGGAATGCATGCGAAATTGATAACCATGAAAAAGAAGTATATGTTGGAACCGATGGCATCAATCCCAACCGGCCACACTTGGGCTACGACGATAGAGCCAACCGCGCCCCCTGAAGCTGAGAAATTGAGGCCACGCGCGCGGACTGCCGTTGGAAAGATCTATCGTGGTACTATCAATCAAGAAGAACACAGGCTCCGTCGTGACAGTTAAACTCACCTCTGATCCGTAGACCCACGCCGTTGGGCCGAATCCTAAGCTGTATCCAAAAGCATATATGAAAATGAAGACGATACAGACTATATCAGCCGCTCGATTCGTGTTGTTCGGGTAAGCCTGGCCTAAGGCCCCATTGATCTGGGTCTGTGCGTTAGCATGTGAACATCTGAAGAGAAGAAAAGGAATTTGATTATGGCCATGTATTCAGAAACTTACCATCACTACAATATCTAGCGTTAGTAAAACCTTTTATGAGCGATATCCGCACTGGTTTCAGGAGCATGTAGAGCTTGTAAACCAGACACTAGCCTGGACATGATATCTTCGCTCCTGGCAATAACCACTGTGTGAAGAAGAAAGGGAGGGAAAGAGGTCTCTTGACGTTACTTACTGGCGATGCCCATGGCTAATGTTCCTGATATAAGCGTGACCTTGCGTCCGAGACGATCAATGAGCATCATCTCAACAACGGTCATGCCGATCTTTAGAGTAGACTCGATGCCACCCGCCATCAACGATACCCGCGTCGATAGCCCGAGCCTCTCGAGAAGCGTGGGAAGATAGTACTTCATCGCGGTGGCGCCACACATCTGTGCCATGAAATGAAGAAGGGAAGCTCTCCATAGCCGGCTGAAAAGATGCGCGTCCCTGAAGAGGGACGTCCAGCTCGCGGCGCCCGCGGCTCTGAACTCCTGGACGTCCTCACGGATGCGCGAGAGCTCGAAGTGGATCTGCTCGTTCGTGAAGCTCCCCTCGCGCAGCCAGTGGAGCGACTTCAGGGCTCGGTCGTGGTGGCCATGCTCTAGCAGCCAACGGGGACTAGGTTAAGGTCAGCCAAGCCGCGTCGAGGAAAAATTTCAGCTGGTCTGGATATGCTTACGTCTCCGGGAGAAACGGCAGTCCGATACCGAATATGAAGCATGGGATGAGGATGACGGCGAGAGACAAGCGCCATGAAATGTAGAGGCCGTAGTCTGTAGGGTTCCAGAAGGTTACGCCGTATCCGACCCTGGCAGTCGTTGATTAGCTATGCGAGGATATTCGCGTCCTCCTGCGATTATGGATGGTGCTTGCCAGAAACCAGCCGCGAGTCCGGCCACAAAACCAACGTGGTTTAAGACCACGTATTTTCCTCGCTTGCCAGCAGGTGCTACTTCGCTATATTCAATATTCTATCAGCGAGCGGCAGGTTATTTATTCACTTTGGGGTCAATGCGATAGTCTTCAAGATGAGGAGGGGGTGAACAGAGTCGCAGTTTTAGGAGCGCTCAACTAATGGGTCATGATCTCACATCCAAGATGAGATGCCGCCAAAGAGAATGAATTGAGATGTTATCTGAAAAGACGAACCTCTGATACAAGGGCACGGAAGTAGACACCATCCCAACGCCTACTCCCGAAATAATGCGTCCTACAATCATCATGGCGTATGCTCCAGAGCCACTAGCACCGCACTCGAACGCCGTACCTACGGCAACAACAGTGATGCCAATTAGAGCCGCGTAGCGCCGTCCTAGATGATCGCTCGCGGGGTGCGAGATGAAAATGTAGCTAGTCCACGTGCCCAGGTAATATATCGCCGTGATAACCCCCTTTTGCGAGGCGGATAAGTGGCCCATGGCTCTCATGAATCCTGGATGCACGAGCACTGACGAGAGTATGCCGACGCTATACCTAGTAGGTAAATTTCTTATTAGCTATAAGATCTCCAGGAGCTTTTGAGAAGCCCGTGTCGAACGAGATGTATTCCAAATACGCTCATATTGTTCGAGTAAAAGCGTACGCTTTCGGTACAAATAGGCTTCAAACACCCACGCCGTAGATACACGAGAGAGAGAAGTGATCGACTCACCCCCATACGAAGGAGCCAACAGCGAAGAAGATGCATAAAAGGTGTAGTCGAAAGGCCGCTTTAGTAGGTGCCATGATAGTCGACGATATAGTCAAGGCATAAACAAGGGATAGGATTGCTTAGTAGTGATATGTTTGTGGTTCTTACAACCTATATCCTAACCTAAAACCTCCTTTTTCTTAAAATTCCTGGCCCGTACATCTAGTGACGACCTCCATCGTCTATTATAAACACGGCATTGTGTAGCCCGTCTTTCGATCCAACTGTCTTTCAAACCCCAATTTAGTACCGTCATGCAAATCCCCCGCATGCAACGTGCAGTCTTCGCAATACCACACTACGCGGCCTGTCCCACGCGGTGGGCACAACAGCTATATTGTATAAATCACTTGGAAGAGACGATCTACATCGTACCCATACCTATCCTCACCAATGTAGCTATGAGCAGGGATTCCACGCAGAAACTTGGGAGAACTGCGTGGTTGGAGCAGGAGAAGTGAAAGGGTCAGGCTTTAGAGGGCAGTGCCCTTTGCGGTTATTCGGTTAAATGGGCAACGGTGAGCGCTACCAGATTTCTATCATACCTGCTTATATACTCTCGTGGCATAGCAAGCGGAAATGGGATTGCAATTTATTTGTGCGGAGCCTGGGTAATTGGAAGCTATCGCTCATCGCGACGCAGATAGATGGTCACGTTGGGGACGGGACAGGCGTGCAGGGTTGCTCAGATGAAAGCCCATGTGAAGATAGCCTTTCCTTCATGTTAAATTGTGTCACTCTTTGAAGTGTAGGTGGAAATTCTGTCGGAATTTTAAGGGGACTGCTTAACGAGCCTCGGTCTCACGAATTCGAATAAAACACCCTAACTCCAAGCCCGCGAACCAATAAAGGTCATAGAAGCTAGTCTATTCGAAATTATAAATACATGGGGCTTAGGAGAGAACCGCTCGAGGGACAGGAACTAGAAGAGTCTCAACATGGTTCAGGATATTACTGGGATGAGCGAGGCATCGTGCTCAACTGACGGTATGTAACCCTTCATTCGTAGATGGTTTGAGTTATGAGCCACGAGTAGTACGATGACTACAGGAAGAAAGATCAAAAGCTAATGATGCATCTATATTACCACTCACTAGTTAGCGAGAGAAGAGGTTTTACAATATCGTCGATAACGGATGCGGAATGTGAGACGTCTCGGCCTCCAGAAGCTGCCCCGGAGAAAGGGATTCCTGACGTTCGGTGGCGAGATCTACCTTGCAAAGATCAACTCTTTATACTAGCTCTCTGTCGATTATCCGAGCCGCTATCCAACGTGTGTCTATTGCCCTACATCTTCTATCTCGTGCGCTCGGTGTTGCCCAAGCCTACACCTGGCGATGCAGACTCAACCAATGAAGCGGCTGCTCGCGTTTCCGAATATTCTGGGATCCTCGTGGCGGCATTCCCCCTGGCGCAGTGTGTCGTGAGTCTCCCCTGGGGTCGACTATCCGATAAGCACGGAAGGAGATTTTCGATACTAGGAGGGCTGTTCATCTCAGTACTCGCGAACATCGCGTTCGGGCTTTCCAGGTCTTTCCCTGCGCTCATGTTCTGGAGGGTGGTCGCGGGTTTGGCGAACGGCAACGTGAGTATCATGAGAACGGTGACGGCCGAGATCGTGAGAGAACGTAGGTATCAGACCAAAGCGTTCCTCCTCCTACCATTGGTTTTCAACTCTGGAATGGTGGCTAGTTTGGCGTTAGGTGGATGTTTGGCGGAACCGGTGGTCAACCTACCAGGGCTGTTCGGCCCCAATGGCATACTGAATCTGAGTCGTAACCCGAACGGTGTAGCGTGGGCGCTAGAGTATCCTTACGCACTACCAGCACTCTTGAACGCTTTCTTCTTAGGGACCTCGTTGATGCTCGCCGTGATGGGCCTGAAAGAAACTCTCCCGAGCAAAGAAGAGCACAGTGACTGGGGTTTGCAAGCAGGGGCGGCAGCTTGGAGGTTGATATCCCGCCTATGGAACAGAGGACGAGAATTTCATAAGTACGGTATCATGGAAAGCAGCGAGGACGCAGCTCTACTGAATGATAGCCAACCCGGCCCGGAGAAGACAGAAACTTCTCCGACCACTGCCAAAAGCTTGGAGATGCCCTTCCGCAAGATCTGGACACGCAAAGTTATATCTGCGCTGGTATCGTTCGGACTCCTACCTCTTCACAACT
Source organism: Xylariaceae sp. FL1651 (assembly GCA_025201745.1). Lineage (NCBI taxonomy): Eukaryota > Fungi > Ascomycota > Sordariomycetes > Xylariales > Xylariaceae > Xylariaceae sp. FL1651. Next base: position 166,591 of record MU624248.1, read on the forward strand.
CGGCCTTCATGCATATCTTTCCCGTATATCTGAGCAGCCCTCCGGCAGACAACAGCGAGGCGACGTTCTTCGCCTTCTCTGGTGGTCTCGGCCTGCGATCGGCAACCATCGGAATCTGGCTGTCGACGTTCGGCGTGGGAGGGATCCTCTTGCAGCTCTTCATCTACCCGCGTCTCCAGAAACGCATCGGCACGCGAGGCGTGTTCCGCATCGCCCTGTTCCTCTTCCCCGTAACGTATGTAGCGGCGCCGTATCTCTCACTGCTCGTGGGCGATCATGACGCGCGGTGGGTGTTCCTCGGACTCATAGTGTGTGCCCAGATCATGGCGCGCACGATGGCGATCCCCAGCACCGTGATCCTGCTCACGGAGGCCGCTCCCGCCAAGACGGTGCTGGGCACGATTCATGGGGCGGGAAACATGCTTGCCAGTCTTGCGCGCACGGTCGGTCCAGCTGTGGGGGGTTACGTGTTTGCCCTCGGGATGGAGGAGGGGGTTATTGGCCTGGTGTGGTGGTTATACTTGGTCGGCGTCGCTTTGTGTGCTCTGGCATGGTCATATATTACAGACGGTAGCGGCTAAGCCGTTTTGACCGCTGCCACTCATCACCACCATAATCATAATCACCATCATAGTCGCCATCCAGCCACTGAAGGACTCGAATAGAAAGGTGGTAGAACAGTTGCTCAGACTTACAATTCGAAGGATCATATTCAGAGACTATCTCGGGTGATGAACATTGACGTTTTTGATGATATTCGCGGTTTTATAAGTCCGATGACATAATTTCTCGGTATTACAGGCCGAGATTCGATACCGTCGGGAAATCAGCTCTTGTCTCGGTCCCGAGCTCAGCACCGACGGAATACATTGAAGCCTCAGTGCATGGAACTACCTACGTACATAGTCTTGACAAAACTCCCATCTATACAAAGGCTAGAAATGAAAATAAACTTAGCGAATAACTTTTTTGATTAGAAAACATATGGTTTCTGTCTTGAGTTTCTTTTCTATCGTATGCTGACCTAAAAGTCCGCTGATCGTGATCCTGTGCTTATATCTCCTGAATCATCAAGAGAGAGAAAGGATTGGAAATTCAAGTTGTTCGCGTCTAACTATCCCAGCCTCGGATCTTAGTTTCTCCCGAGACTATGAACCTCAACAGCTCAAGTTTAGAGTTGCTTAAAACATTTCAATGCCTTTCGGCGCCGATCTTCGAATTACACCTCCGATCTATAGCTCTAACATGCCACCGTACGATATACTGTTGTTATAATGGCACATATAAGGATGACTGCCTCCTCCGAGAGGGCCAAAAGGAATGAGTGAGGTGCATACCGACCTGTCTTTCAGTCTCAAGATACATCTACAAACTAAATCGCACTATCACGAAGCATCATTCTCGATCAAGTGAACAATACTCAGCTATTCTTGAACCGGCTCAACTCAACATGGCAGCCTCTCTACACACATCAGTTATAATCATCGGCGGGAGCGTATGTAACTTCAAATGACTATTGTTTCTCCTTCCAGTAGAATCCCTGGAGCAAACTCGCCTATCGAGGAAATTTGTGCCCTTCTTTACTCCTACATACTCCTGCAAATCACTGCACCCTTCGCTGAGTATGGCGGCTGCTGACTCTGTTATAAAATAGATCGTTGGGCTCTCTAGCGCACTATTTCTCGCCGCCCAGCGTGTTCCTTTCGTCCTGCTCGAGCGGCATCAAACGAGCTCGCCGCATCCGCGAGCAATTGGCTGGACGTACCGCACCATGGAGCTCTTCCGCTCGGTAGGCCTGGACTCGGCGATCCCCGTACCCAAAGAAGGACCCCGCGGGGGTAAGCCGCGACGCGTGACCACCAAGACACTGAACGGCGAGTGGTCCGAGGAGATCCACTGGACAAAGCCGAACACCGATGAGGCCGGCTCCAACGATGCAGGTGCGGCGCGGAGGGGATCTCCGCTCTCTGCCGGTACGGGCAGCTTTTCGCCTGTTTGTGATGCGGGTCTAGCACAGGATGAGTTGGAGCCCATCATACGCAACAGAGTGCTCGAGATGGGCGGCGACCTCCGCTTGGGCTGCACGGTGGTCTCGTGGTCGCAGAGCGAGGATAGCGTGTCCGTCACCGCTACCAAAGCCGACGGCACAGAGTTTACCGTGGACGGCGAGTATCTGATTGCCTGCGACGGAGCCCGCAGTGGTGTTCGCAAGGACCTAGGCATTGGGGGCCATGGTGTCGGTTACCTGCGCACGCTCCGCAGTATCCTGTTCCGGTGTCCCAGCATCGATCACTACCTGTCGCGCGGCATCCACCAGTGGTCCATCAAGAACGACGACATCGAGGCCTTCTTGGTGACGTACTCGGACGGCCGCTGGGCGCTGATGTCGTACGATGCGGCTCAGGATGCCCTCGATGAGGATGGGCAGAAAGCATACATCCAGAAGGCGATCGGAGAGAAGCTGACAGACATCCAGTTGCTCTCGCAAGGAAAGTGGGACCTCAGCGCCACCGTTGCGGATTCGTTCTCGTCCGGCCGCGTGTTCCTCGCCGGCGATGCTGCCCGTAAGTGATTTCTAAAATCTTGTGGTTTTCCTCTTGACGGGTTTGGGGAGCAGTCATTTCCCTGCTCCTATGTGTCCCCCCATGCACCCGAAAACCCTGAGGCCTTTGCCATGAATAGCAAACACTGACTCCTGGTCTCTGAAGATGCGCTGCCACCAAGCCGTGGCGGCTGGGGGGCCAACACAGGGATCGCCGATGTGCACAATCTGGCGTGGAAGCTGGCGGCTGTGCTATCGCGGACGTCGAAACCCTCCTTATTGGAAACTTACGATGCAGAACGGAGACCTGTGGCCCTCGTTCGCCACGACCAGATCTTTGCGCGCGACGACTATAAAGCGTTTGCCGAGGGCTCGGACTGGGCGAAGAACAGCGGGCCCGTCGCCGTCATCGGCGATGTGGCCATGGAGCTTGGCCAGTTGTACCGCTCGACGGCAGTTCTGGGCTCCGAGGATGGCGACCTTCCGGACGCGCGGACGCCAGCGCAATGGGCTGGCCAGCCTGGCACCCGCGCACCGCACGTCCCGCTCAAACGCCCCGGAGACGACAGCGGGATCTCGACGCTTGACCTGTTTGGTCAGGGCTGGGTGGTGCTCTCTGAAGACAGCAAGTGGCGAAGCCCTGAGTACCGATTCATCCAAATAGGCCAGGACGTGTTAGAAGCCGAGAGGGGAACCTTCGCGAAGGCCTTCGGTTTGGAAAATGCCAGCGGCGCTGCGCTCGTGCGGCCGGACGGATACATCGCTGCGAGATGGCCGAGCGCGCCTGAGTCTCCTCTCGAGGCTGCCAGGGATACGTTTGCTCGTGTTTCTCATTCCACCCTATGATCAGTCGCATCGGAGGTAAGGGGGTTTGCTTGGGTTAAACATTCAAGTATGTAAATATGGCTTTAGATCACATAGTAGTCCGGGCCGATCTAGGAGTTGGAGGACATTGAAAAGGAGATGGGAAAGTCAGGTGGCAGAGGCCATGAGCATAATGGGGCTATCCATATTATTCAGCCGTTTAGGTCAGAGAGTATTCGCCAGGTAAATGGCCAATAACCACGCAGCGTGGCTGTACTACAATCACGAGGCAATATTGGCAATTCAGTCGTGAGTGACGGCGTATTATCTTAAATGTTCCATTCGCTTTCTATCATCGACTGAAAATTGCTAATCAGCTGGCTTCGGCCAGTCCACGGTGGATAAATACTTCTTGATTGGTCTAGTGGTTAGGATACCTGCTTGTCAATGGTAACAAGCCGCAGGTGGCCGGGGTTCGATTCCCCGATCGAGAGCGTATCTTTTATTCAAGGCATGTTGCCAGAGTGGTTAATGGGTGAGACTTGAATTCAGCTTGAATGAAGCCATCTCATGACTTCGGTCGCGTAGGTTCAAATCCTGCACATGTCGATTACTTTTTTGAAAACTGTTACCTCGTACCACTTCACCGTTGTTCAGATACAGCAGACGATTGGCTAGGCATGCTTCTATTGCTCTATTGCACGTTTATAACTTAAGTGAAGAGTTCAATACAATCAAATATCTGTGTTCGAGTTAGACATTAGCAAGCCGAATCATGCGAAGCGAAGATCCACGGGTGTCACATACAATATTCGGGCTGAGAAATGTAGTACCACTGCTGCCAGAGATGGAGCTGATGGTGATAGTGTTGGACCCGGCAACCAGAGTGCCGGCGGGGATGCTAACGTCGTACACCTCGCCATATCCTCGATAAGCACCACGGGTGACTCCACGGCTATCGATCTTGTTAGGTGCACCGGGGGCAGGGCCTGACCAGGAGTTGACCTTGGCCTGGGGCCGAGAGCCGGCGAAGGACAAAGTGGTAGCAATGCGAAGCGTCGCCGCCCCCGGCGCGGAGGCGAGGTTGAATTTGATCGTCACCGGGCTGTTTATGCTCTTGAACAGCGCCATGGGGAACTGCCCAATCGACGAGGAACCGATTGTGTAGGTGGCCGGCGTCCAGGCGCTCATACGACTGTCCGATGGGTGCATGCGGAGGAATTTATCCGCATTGAGAAAGCCCGTGGGCTGGCCGTCGTACTCGCCGATCTTCCAGAGCGAAGTGTGGCTGGCCAGGGTGCTGGCAATGTTTTTCGACGTCGTCTGGCCCGCGCTGACGCTGACGCCCGTCACGGTAGCTACTTTGTACTCGCCCTGGTACAGAACCATGGTGTAAGTGCCAGGCTTCATCGGGGGAGAGGAGAATGCGCCATTGGCAGAGGCGATGGTCCAATACTGTGCAACCGAGTTGTACCAGTGCACGACAATCTGGAAGCTATTAGGGACGCCCGACGCAGTTCCCGACACGTAACCTCGCGATGAAGTCGGGACGAAACCTGTGACGGCGAGCTCGGAGAAGAAGGAGAAGTCGGCACTCTTGGCCGAGGGAACGCTAGACCGCGAGAAGGTAAGCATGTAAGGTCCGTGCAAGACGTTAGTCCTGTATGCCTCGGTCTGGACGTGGCCGCTGTTCATGTACCAGTAAAGATTGGTATCATCACCGGCGTTATTGGACTCGATATCGCGAAAGAAGGGACCGCCGGAGGATGACTCGGGCTGCGGTGCCAGCATACAGGCGTGTATCACATCCGAGCCACCATACACGCACTGCGCATCTTTATCGATGAATCGCGTACTCGAGTAGAACTTGGAGCGCGTCTGACCGCCAACGAGATAGACGTCGGAGCCTTCAACCGCGGCGCTGGAGCCCGCGGTCGTCGACACAACGCCGTAAGGATACTCGTTAGGTAGCTGTGACGACTTCAGCCGGGCGATGAAGCGTAGCTCACCTATAGTCGGTTCGGCCGTGATGTAGGTGGCCATAAAGATGGTGCTGTCTCCGTTCCTCACCACCATGTAGTGGGTTAGAGTCGACGTCACACATGTCACCTTGACGTAGCTATTCGCGCCTGTTGAGGTTCGTCATTCCGGCGCCAGCCAAAAAGCATATTAGGGCTTAAAGCAACTTACTACCAGCAATTTGGGTCACGCTGACGGTGGCGGAACCGAGTCCCGAGGAGATATGAGAACCCTTGGTCTGACCCTGAAGCTCTATACTACGGTATTTGATCGACGTGATGTCGCAATTGGCACTGCTGACTGTGAAGACGAGCGAGTCGGCTGACCCAGCGTCGATCACATAGTTATTGCCGGATTTTGTATATCCAAAAGCGGCAGACACAGTGGAGGCGAAGGTGAGAATCGGCAGCAGCAACACCTGCAGCAACATGATGACAGCTAGTTTGAGTTTCGAGAAATGGTTGGTGAGGACATAACACCAGCCTCCCAGCACGAGGAAGACGACACGGACTGGCTACATCCTGTATGGTCTAATGACTGAAGTAGTCTTATAGATAGCCAGACGTGCCAGTGATTAACGATCTGTACCAGGTAGGTGGATGGTTGTTCAGGCACAGGCCCGAGACTCCCTCCAGGGTGGCCCGACTCCCGTTATAGGCAAAAAGGGGCCAAACGGAGGCAGTCCTGCGCAGAGCATAGCAAGGGGCGTGTCTCTGGTAGCCAATAGACACAAGAGTACGCCTCGTAGCCATCGGGAATCAATTGAGGCTAGAATATCTGAATGTGCCTCATTTCCATCTATTGTTATCCGGGCGCGTGCCCATGTGGCTGGGCCTTGGAGTACGTAAAACGAACATCTGCTGCGGGCGCAGATCTCCCGTGTTATCAGCGACAGCGAAAAGACAACCATAAAAGAACAGAGGTATCCTAGCAGGCGATCTGCCGGATATAAGATATAGAAACAACGAAGATGCCCTTTATCCAAGGATAACAGCGCCACCTGTGGGTTCAGACAACTTAGTCAGCAATTTTGCTTCGTGGTGATGACGCCAACATAAAGCTCATATAAGCTGGATCTAACTAAGCGGGCAACAACTCGCGGTATTAAGCATTATGCTCGCATTAGGCTTACATATGGAGATAGTCAGTCAGTCGTTAACATGGTAGTGAGCAGAGCGGTCAGGGAATAACCCTCAAAAAAAAAAAAAACTAACCAATTTTTCCAGATCCAGAAAGATACTGCAAGAAAAGCCGAGGTTTTTTACTGATGCCATCATGAAGTCATTTTTTAATTTGCTGCTAGGAAGACAGGATGCATCGTGCAACGTGCCACAAGGGCGCACCACGCAGTCACAATCCCATCCTTCGCGCCCATTAACGCGTGGGCCCATATTGGCGCAGCGTTTCAGATATCCCAGCACTCACTTAACCCCCAATGGGACCGCAAACTAACCATTTTCAATGTCTCCTGTTCTGCTCTTCTTACTTCAACGTTGCGAAATCTGCGTTCTGCCAGCTTAGCTCAGGTACGGCCGAGGTTCGCGTCAGGCTGTTTCTCTACTAAGCCAGCTTCACTATAACCGGCAAAGACGAAGTTCCATGGCCAGAGACTCGAAGCACATAAAGCGGAAGGCTACGAAGTACTGTGGCACATGAAGCCTCAATACGCCCAGTGGGACTGCGGTGTAAATATAAATCGATGGTACTTGATTTTATGCTTCAATGAACTGTTAAACGCCGAAGATGCTACCTGGTAATTACACCTGAAACGAGTAGGACTCTATGGATTAATTAAGTAGATACCCGGGTATGGAAGCTGTTTACCTCTTACCTTAATTCAATAGTACTTGAGGCACCTGTACGTATACATAAGTAATCATTACGACCTCATGCGTGCCTTGGCTTCTTACATAGGCTTACCTACCATTTGATGCCTACTTAGGTAGGTATTCAGCACATCTGCTTTGTTGGCGGCCTAGCTTTCGGCCTTTCCACGCGCTACCGGGCTTAGTGGTTTGAAATCCCCCAATGGCCGGTGATCTGTCGACACGAAATAGGCAAGTCGCACGACAGGAACAGATCCGCCTCCCCCTGTCTAGGCCTGTGTTGATCACCCCGACTACCGAACGGGAACAAGACCATTGCACGTTTCTGCCCCGGCCCATGGTCACGATGGGGGCCGATGTATTATTAGATTGACTCAGGAGAAAATGCCCGGGACCGACGTACATACAATTACAGCTAGGTCTGTAGGATGGTGGGATCTTATATATTCGCATGCTCGCCCCGGATGCAGTCACGGATACAGAAAATACCATCGGCCCCCCACGGTTGTCTGCCATCGTCCTTCGTTTTCACTCAGTGGGCTCTATCTTAAAACGCAGCACAGCTGGAGCAGCCGGTAGCCAGTATGCTGGTCAAGCTAGTTCTTTCGTTCGCCGCGTTGTGCGCAAAGGCGGCCGCCGATCGGCAGGTCTTTGCTCATTACATCGTTGGCCTCACCAGCGGACAGACACGCGACGAGTGGCAGCTAGATATCTCCCAGGCCAAAGCGTCAGGCATTGATGGCTTCGCCCTGAATATTGGGTCCCAAGACAGCTACAATGACGATCAGCTTCATCTAGCGTATGGTATGTTGTATTTAAACGGTTTTATCTTCCCGTTCAGTACGGCTCCAGGGGTAAGACCGCCTATCAAGGGAGTCCTTACTCATGTCGCTGCCAGAGCCACTGAAATTTTTGCTCGCTATGGCGGTTACTGACTCTTAATCTGGGCAGATGTGGCGTCGTCCAATGGCTTCGTGATGTTCCTCTCTTTCGATATGCAGGCTTCGGTATGGACGGCAGACATGATTAGCTCCTACATCAACACCTACAAGGGGTACGGCAGTCAGCTCAAGGTGAATAATCTGCCCGTGGTCTCGACTTTTGAGGGCCCTTCGTCCTCCGGCATCTGGCCTGGCGTCCGCGCGGCAACCGGCGGTATTTTCTTCATCCCCGACTGGGCCTCTCTCGGTGCCCAGGGCGTGGGAAACATGCTTTCTCTCATTGATGGCGCTTGTGAGTGCCCTGATATCTGGCCCCCATAGGCAAAGATTTAGCACGGATCTGACACGCCACAGTCAACTGGGGTGCATGGCCCGAGGCAAACCAGTATACCATGTCGACGGGTAACGACGTCGCATATAAATCTGTGCTTCAGGGCAAACCATACATGATGGGTGTTAGCCCCTATTTCTACACGAGTATGTCATGGATCTCTGTGTCTCCTTGGGTAGGTTTGCCAGCTAATGAGTTCGGATATTAGATCTACCTGGTAAGAACTGGTACTCATCCAGCGATTCACTGTGGTTCGACCGTTGGAAGCAGGTTCTGGACATTATGCCCGAGTACATCGAGATCATCACTTGTACGTCTTTGCCCCTTGTACAACCTATACACGCACCTTAGCGCGCAAAGCACAACTAACCAGAGTAGGGAATGATTATGGCGAGTCGAGCTACATCAACGCACCAATCGCCCATCAGATCGTCGCCGGTGCTAATACGTACGTTGATGGATTCGACCACACGGCCTTCCGTTTCGTGCTACCATACTTTATCAGCGCCTACAAGGCTGGTACAGCAAATGTAGCCGTACCTAGCGAAGGGGCTATGGCCTGGTACCGAACCACGCCGGCAACCATCTGCAGTGACGGCGGTGAGTTGGGGTATAATAACCAGACGTGAATAAAAAAACTCACATATATCACAGGCACAGTTTGGGGTCAGAATGGAGGTACTTCAGCAGCCAGCGGAACCAAGGATGTCGTGTCTATCATCGCCTTGACAAACTCGCCCACCAACATCAACGTCAGCATCGGCGGAGATGCTGCCCAATCGGTCAGCGCCACCAGTATTGTCGGCAAGGCTTCGTTCTACGAGGTTCCAATTAACGGAAGGACCGGTGCTGTGACGATTACGCTGAATGGTCGGTCAACAACGGGTCCAGCAATCGCCAATAGTTGCCCGGCTGCGGGCCGTGTAAGTGATGGTGATTATCCTAATTATATACAAGCATAAAAGCTAATATACAATAGGTGAACTTCAATGCCGTCTCCATCCAGGTGTGAGATCGGTATGCGTCTACGTAACGCTGCTTGACAATCAAAAGGGGTCATAGCTCATGGCCAAGGCTCGTGATAGGAGACGGTGGATCAACATAATACGAACTCCGTAAGAATTTTAAAAATAAGAAAGACCACTTAGATTATTCATCTCTGCAAATCACTGTTACGGATTGAATAATACTTACGGTCTTCCTAGTCGGGCTTCTTTATGCTTATTTGGAATTTGTCTGCCCACTCTGTGAACTCGTCCTTTGTCCCCTCCCATGGAGTCTTGAGCATTTCTGCCGCAGCAAAGGCGTCGAAAAAACAGGAGTCCATCGCCCTATCTATAGCACCGACATCGAGATCGTAAAAGGCACAGGCTACCTCCCCAAATCGATGAGGCAAGCGCTTTAATATTGGGAATACCTCATCCAAGCGCTTAGCGACTGATATTGTATGGTCGGTCGGCAAGGAGGGCAAAGCCTTTAGTCGCCGTTTGATGATGGCAGAGTAGAGCAGCGTCGTGAGTCGCAATCGCTTCAAACACGAGTCTAGGCGTTCGCGAATCTTCTCCGGGTCGTCGCGGGGTATGTGTTGAGAGGTCATAAGGTCGTCTATCATCTGCTGAGTCGAAATATGCGTATCTTGCAACTGATTGGCGGCATCTTGTACAAGCTCGTCTTCTTCGTCTTGATCGTCATCCTCGCCGTCATCTTCCTCGCTCCATTCTTTGAGCTCTTCTAGCACATCTTGGAGGGTGTCTCTATACTCCTCGGCCTTCTTCACTAGCATACCCGCAATTCCAAGCTTTTTAAGCAGAATAACATCGTCACAAGCGGCCCATATAACGCCTGTGGCAACGATGCTCCCTTTATCTCCCTTGGCGCCGTTCTTCCGATCGGCGGACAGGATCTTGCCATCAAGCGGAATGATGTCTACGAAACCCCTTAGCTCTTTCAATACGCGATAACACCTCCAGGCAAGGTCATGGCGCGCTATGGCGGTATAGCTATCAGCGGCGCAGACCTGGACGGCGGAGGCAATGGCCGGGATAGGGCCAGCAACGAGCTCGCGCAAGACTTTGACGATGGCAGAAGGCGTGAATGGTTCGTTGATGATTAGTAGAGAGAGTTTGGTGGTGTGCGCTTTGATCAGGCTCGCAGAATCGTGGGCGAGAGAGAGGGCATCGACTAAACCTGCGGCGTCAGGGGTCGGAGGGAGAGCATAGGAATCTAATAAGGCCTTGTCGAGGGCGATGGAGTGAAGGAGATTTTCAAACTGAGTAATGAGACTGGTTGTGGAGTTGACAAGAGCTTTGAGGCTTTCGAGAGAGCCTCCAGAGTCCTTGGGAGGCATTAATCCTTCTTGGCTTGTTGGGGGCGGGTAGAAATAGTTTTGCGATGATGTCGTTATATTGTGAATTTTCCTCAGGCGAAAGAGTATATGTAGTAAGTACTCGTGTTGGGAAGGACATCAGGTTAGGAATGTAAATGTGCACGAGGAGGGGCAGTCTGGGATACAAGGGTACACTGTGGTATTTTGAGAGCCCCTCTATTGCCAGCTGCTCACAGCTGTTGAAGGGACTACGTTCCTGGCCGGCATTTGGTTGACCCAACCGAGCATATAATCAACGCGCTCACAAACGGCTTAGACACTCAGTAGCATAAAATAGGAAAGATAAGCAAAATAAATTGTTAAAGTGACTGCTATAATACTCACATATTAAATACTAGTAAAAACATTTTCCTTTATTTTAATGTTAAAATGACAGTAATATCTTTTTAGTTGTTAAGGCTCACAAAATAATACAGGCCAAGTATAACGATCAAATAGATTAAATACGAGATACTCAATGAGCGATACCTGAGGAGGGGGAAATCATCAATGTCCCGGATCCCTTGCATATATGTATACTTATCCTTTCGGACCATTGTCGGGTGTAGTGCACTGGTCTAGTCATGACAGTAATCCCATTTCTCTGGCCGGGCTTACCCAATAGATGCAGGTCCCAAGCAATTACCAAATATTCAGATTTCGACGTATAACTTTAATTGTAAAAGCCATAGTCGGCAAATACATAAATCTAAAGAACATAAAAAAATAAAATGGTCCTTTATTACAAGGGGCTAAAAAGCCTTTATGGTTCATCGTTTTTTGGGACCATAAAAGCCCGTTTGTGAAGTCGTAGTGGCAGAGTTATGCATCAATTGGCTCTTTCTGACGAAGCCTTTTCTTGTAATTAATGACCTGTATATATATATAGGCTTGGCAAGCGCGCTCTTTTAAACGTTATGGACCAATTATTAATGAGCAAACTTAGAGTTTCCCACTGGTCAACTATTTTCAGTGTTTCTGATATTAATACAAAAGCAGACCCGTGAGACATTTTGTAAACGGAGAAAACCTTGAAAACCAAAGAGGAGCTTCGCGGTTTTCATGTCTCACCAAGATACTCGTTCCTATAATGAACCGAGAGACACTGGAGCAAGCTTACAATCCCTACCAAAGCTACGGCTATTGGTGGATGCGAAATATCTTTGAAGGGGAATATACACGAGTACCTTCTCTTATACGATATACAGTTACCATAGCCAAAGTATAATTTACTGATGACAATGCAAGTAAGCAAAGTTAATACACCCGGCTATTCTTATTGATATCCTTGACAAAGTATTTAAATCAACCGACCTAACCCTGAGGGTAGAGACAAGAGCTAAGGCACAGTAATATGAATCTTTGCGGCCATTAGCTCGAGATTTCCTGTATTTGGCCATATCTATGTTGCCAACTTGCGGAGATAGTACTATCGAATACTCATTCATGAGTATGTTGTTGTACCTCCAGAGGGTAATAGCATAGCTTACTACTTAATCCTCGTGTGGGGAATAGAGTTGCACTACACCGAAATAAGTAATAAGCTCCTGTCCCTCGGGCCATAATCACGTCGCTTATTAACTCTCGGGATCACTCACAACTACTGTACCTTCGACGCGATCCCAAGGCGCTATGACGTCAGCATAGTATACCAACTCCTCCCTATCATCACTTATGATTACCTATTATGGCATTTCTCGATTTTCTTAGCCTCAAGGCCAAAAACTAGCAGAATAGTCCTCGACTACCATCCAGTAAAACTCCCACACGCTAAGTAGCAGCCGGCAAAGGCTCCGTGTTACCTCCACATTAATCAGAAGTCTCCTACTAGAGAAAAATCTCTAGCGCCTGGCTAACGAAGTTGCAGAAGCTATACGGTTCACTGTAGAGACTAAGAAAAAAAGACCTCATAAAATAGCACTTCGAGTTGCTGGCAGATTAAGAAGAAATCGTGCAGCGGGGAGTATATGGGATCGGAGGAAGAAACTGGCAACCCATGCTAAGAGCCGGTACGGGCTCGCCGACTTGTTGAGGGCGTATGTTGTTTATTTTGGCCTAGCACAAGTTCAACGTCGCAGGAATGTTTACTTGCGGTAATTAAACCGCCATAGCATTTATATAGGAGATGGTCTTGTATTAGGCGAGATAGGCAGCATATAACCGAGAAAATTTATAGTATGGGCGGAAGATAGTTCGACCTATTGCCCAATATATAAAAATGAGTTATAAACCATACCATTTTTTATTATGGCATAGGTAGACAAGGACTGAGGTGGTAACAAACACTAAAGCTGCGAGGAACTGAGAGGGACTTATCTCGCCAATGCATATATCATCTGTTGATTGGTGCAGAGATGGTGTAAGCCTTTGGCATATCTCTCATGCAATATCATTCATATTTCCATTCTTCATTCGGACATAGGAGTTCTATCGGCATTGACGAGCAGCTAGTCGAAGATAGTATATATCTTTCGTGGTCGGACTGGATGCAGCTGCCTTAGAAACTGTCCCTATTCGTGCGTTTAAGCACATGCATGAAGCTATATCAACAAATGCAAGATTATCGTCTTTCAACGTCCATCTGTCTGTCCAATTACTAACCAGACTTTCGCTTGGGCGACGATACGGCCCCGCACTTATGCAGCTAGGAAGCCAAATACCCGAAGGTTATCTGATGCTCAGTAAGCGTCATCGTAATATATGGATATGTGACCTCATGCTGCTCCGCTCCTTGTGAGCATCGTCGTGATATATGTAACCTTACGCAGCCCCGCCCCTTGTCAACAATCTCAACTATCCTCTCACTCGCCACAGAGGACAATATATGATATTCTGAAAGGATAATCCGGGAGCTTTACAACATGCAGGCCGATATTTCACGGCGGGAGCCAATTGTTAACACTCTGGTTGGTGTTGGTCAATTTTAAAGACTTTAGACTTACTGCTAAGACATTATGCCATAGCCCCAAGATGAGTGGAAGATCGAGCAAGGTATGGCTGGTGCAGAGCTCCATCTGCTAGATCAGACAAGGGATGAAGATAGCAAGGAAGAACCTCTCGACTGGGAGAAGCCAGCCTCACCTCGTGAACCAAAGTTCGATGACAAGCTCGCTCAAGATGAAATACCTGGCTGGAGCGGGTAAGCTGGGCAGCCCTTTCAACGCCATCTTCTAACAACTTGATTGTAGCTACGTCGAGTGGGAGGATTACCCCGAAAAGAAGAAGAAAGCCCACGAGATACTGATTTCACATAAATTCCCCCCACCTCCGGAATTTCAACTTGGTCCGATTCCTGATACAAATCCAGTACTTGAAGGTAAGCATGGTGCCCACTAGCCTGGTCATGGGCTGACCCATATATACCAGGCATTCGCTGGAAGGAATGGCATCGCGCGATCGGCGGCCGCCTAAAGAACGTCCCTGAGGAATCATGGGACATCGTGTTGAAAGAGAAGTCCCCGCACATGTTGCATCTCCTGCAATTCCCGTACAATGGAGAGCCACCAAAAGGGCTCGTGACTAAACAGCCTATCACGCCAAACCCCTTACACTTCATCCGAAACCACGGCGGGTAAATCTCCAGCGGGATATAAGGGTTGTGTGTAGTGTGCTGATCTGTAATCATCAGAATCCCGTCGATCGAACCTGCTTCTTGGTTTCTGCGGCTTGAAGGCCTAGTGAAGGAGCCCAAGAAGCTCACGTTAGCCGATCTGCAGGATGAAAGCAAATTCCCGCGGATGGAGAAGCTCGTGACAATTCAATGCAGTGGTACTCGCCGCATCGAACAGATCTCCCTCTATGCCGGGGAGGGAGACGAGATGATCAATGCCCCCTGGGCCGAAGGCGCCATCGGGACGGCAAGGTACGTCGGCGTGTCCCTGAAGAAGATAATCAAGTACTGCGGAGGGCTCGTTGATGGCGCCAAGCATCTCGAACTCGTCGGTGCCGATACGTATTTCAAGATGAATGAAGTGATGAATTACGCTAGTAAGTAATAGCAAGTCTCATTTTCTTCCCACTGGAGCAACTCGTAAGGAAGAATCTCCTATCTGGATCATTTGCTACTTTCAAGGGCCGTGCATTTCTCCGAAACCTCTACAGGTTTCACCTAGAAGAGTTATTATTGACATTTTTGGTCGCAGTCAGCGTGCCATACTCCAAGGTACGGGCAAATGAAGTCATGATCGCGTGGGAGATGAACGGCGAGCCTCTCCCCAAGATCCACGGTGCACCCGTCCGAGCCGTCGTGATGGGTTACATCGGCGCAAGAAGCGTCAAGTGGCTGTACCGGATCACGGCAATTCGTGAGCCCACGCGAGCACCAGTGCAAAGCCGGGAGTATCTGTACTTTAACCAGCAGGTGGGCAAACACAATCAGCGGTGGACGGACGGAATACAGATCCAGGAGATGCCCGTCAGCAGCGCCATCATGTCCCCCTGGAATAAGCAGGTAGTGGTACACGAAGGTAAAATCGCGGTGAATGGATGGGCCTACTCAGGAGGCGGCCGATGGCCTGAGAGAGTTGAAGCCAGTGCCGACGGAGGTTTCTCGTGGTATGCTGTCCCCACCGAGAATTTGAGCACCAAGCATAAGTTTGCCTGGCGGACCTGGCACCTGGAGCTTCCCTGTGACGTCGAGGGATGGATCGAGCTCGTCGTACGATGTTGGGACAATGCTATCAACACACAGCCGATCGAGGTGAGGGATGCATGGAACTGGGGCTTGCACGTCACGAGTAGTGCACATAGAATCCGGATCTACAGTGTCAACAAGGCCAAAGAAAGGACAAGGGCGAGACTCGCTGAGTTTAAGCAAAGAGGCATCAGCTTCGTTCCTATCACTCGTCCGACCGAGTTTCCTTTGAGTGAGTAACATCCAAAGACATTTCTTTCTTTCCAGCGGTCATCGCCAAGCGCAATTTTTTTTGTTCGGGCTTTTTTTTTTGTTTTGTTTTTGTGCCCTAGGAGCCTCGCATAATGCTGAAATTCCTATGGACGTTGCCATATGGCACATAACTGACTTTTGTAAATTTGCAGTGAGTTGGGAGGAGTATGATGAATACTTCTTCAAGAATGGACCCCGGGATGTTGACGAGTAATACGCCCAAACCTTGCGAGGCTAGTTTTCCGGGTAAAATGATAAAAGAAAAAATTCCTTGGCAGTCGCTGTTTGCACATTCTTTGTCGTACTGAGGCTTATGTGAACTGGTAATGAAGGCGTTTAAATCTAGTGCGCGTTAACTCGTTTCAATAAATAATCAGTTTCTATTTTCAGCTAGTCTAATCTAGCCCACCTAAGCGTACTAAGAGAGAGCTAAGCTGATCAGGCTCGTTATCCAATATGTTTAAATTAGGCTGGCTAAGGATATTGCTCGATGGCAACCATGGCAGTGCAATGTGGGTCGAAAACTAGAGGGAGGAAGTATAACTACTTCTTTCGATGGTACTATCTCTTTTGGTCAGGTTGCTTCAGGGAGAAACTCTGATCGAACGTAAATGCTATCGTCGTCAGATCGCATGAAGAAGCCCGCCAGTCTACCAATCTTTTGTTCTCCAGCTATCGTATGCAAAGCTGGATATGGCTCCGTTGTTGAATCCCGTATTCTTATCTCATCTGGAGGAAGTCCTGGACAGTAAGGAATACCTAGTAACTGCCCATCCTTGTCGAGCACCGCACCATGCTCGATCTCGATGATGCGCTTCGCGGCAGCAACCATAGTCACCTTCTCCCATAGGTTCTCCCTGGCCGCTCCCAATTCCTTGATCAAAGACAGCGCCCGTATCCTCGTATCGAGACAACGACATTTCATGGCAACGAAGTAGAACAGTGGTGTGAACCCCATCTCAAAAGTAAAGTTGTGGAGATTAGTGCGATAGTCGGAGGATTCCAAAGTGGTAGCTTCGTCGACCATTGACCGAAATATGTCAAGGTAGGTGTCGTACGCGGTTTCACTGTATTCGAATGCCATCTCTGCCCATATGTGGGCGATCTGGTAGCGTATCAACATATTACATCGTTGGACGTTTGTGATATTTGGCTCTTGAGAAACGGACTTTAGGTGTAAGAACCTCGAGTACCATTCGCCGAGTGTGGCACGAGTGCGTTCTTGTTCCATGATAAGGTCCGAGAATACAGCCTTGTGTCTTAAGTTTCCAAGACGGTACACGTCACCGCGTCGCACTAGACGAATAGTGCGACTGATGATGCCATCTAGGTAGAACTGTGCGTCGCTGAAAGTGGAGAAGGACGAGGGTATGATGTCGTCTAGCCCTAGTATCTTGGGAGAAGAACCATCACCGGTAGCGAAAAAGAATGGGAATATACTCAGACGACGAAAAAGAGGAGAAATATATTCCTTGGCCCACGGAAATGACTGCTCGACCCTCTTTAGGATGGTGATGCCGTGCTGGCAATGCTCGGTAGCTGTATCACGATTACCACGGAGGAATTCGATACAGACGAAGAGAAGACAGACCAGTAGGACTAAGGATTCGTTCTCCATGGTCTTAAGATGGCGGATTGCTGCATTATAATGTCGCAAGACAAGGCTATCATCAGGCAGCAGGTAGAGTATGTCCGGGTTACGATGGACCTGCTCATAGAGTGCACCAACTGCTACGATGGAATGCCGGACAGCCGGCTCGAAAGCACTGAACTGGAGAACGAGATGAGTCCAAAAGTAAGGGTCTAACGGTCCAGAAACTGCAGCAAAAGATGTCAATAATACAGCTATTCGTATAGCCGAAACCTATAGGGGTTTCGGAAACGTGCATGGCTCTCAAGACAAGAATCTAGCTCGAACAGGGGATATCTGTTCCTACAAGTTGCCAAAAAAGGAAGAGCATAAGCCTTCAAATTACTTACGTGCCGGGGCGGCAACCTCACTGAAGAACTGTAAGGATCGTCGTTCAGAGACGTTGTCAACGTTTGGGAACAAGTGACGAGGCCGGTGCCACGACAAGGCAGACGACGCAGGCACCGGTGTGTACCCGTCACACTGGCGGCCCGTACTCGTACACTAGATAAATGAGAGTACGGCTTGGTCAGCTGTGTGGACAATCGATGAATATTGCGTAGCTCGTAAAAATGAGCAGCGGCCGCACATATCATGCGTCTAACAGATCCACCCAAGAGTCGCTCGTCTGGTGCGCGACGTAAGATGGGAAAAGCTGGGCTAGGTAGATGAGTGCTTACACGTATGCAGTGGGGCTTGCCTTCATCACACTTGACCTTTCGAACTCTAGACACGGATGAATCGCCTCGTTAGCTACGATGGAGAAGCGCACTGAGGAACGCTGATGAAGGGCTGAGAGCTGGACGTACTTGCAGGTCAGACAGCCTGTTCGAACTTTAGTGCTGCCCTTGCGAGGCATCGCGACAAGGGTACCTTAGACAGAAGAATGACTACTGCAGAACGCCCAAGGGAACAAGTCGTGGGATTTCTATAGACGGGTGAGACTATGCAGCATGATACCGACCCATAGAAGAAGAGCGAACTGGGTGTCTGGTCCAGAAAAAGTGAGTATCGTGCATACTCGGTATTTTGGAAGACATCTCGAACCAAGCTTGGATGCCATTCTCCTGTTGTTACTGTACAGCCTAACCAGATTCGTAAGCTGAGCTGAGACGAAACCCGGGTAATCAGCTGAAGATAGAGATGTCAATCGCTCTTGAATCCCTAATGAGGCGCAGCGACACACATAGAAAGAGCGAGGGAGTCTAGCCGATTAGTCATTTCGCCCATATCACTCGTAGCCGAGGCGGTGAGCGAAAATAGCTGGACTAGCCACACCATAACCAGCCACCGTACGTTATTACCTCTCCATATTATATGTGCAAAATAGTTGCCAAAAAAAAAGGTTGGCCTACTAACGTTTTCTTTCAGTATTTACAATGAAAATAGCACTCCTATTCATTCCAAATCATGAAATAACACCAGAAGTGTTGTTTGGAGTGTAAATTGCTTGAAATACGGTGTATAAAGGGATGGTATGACTAGTCCAACTATTTTCGCTCACTGTCTCGGCAGCCTAGCAAAAGCGCCATGTCTCTCTATGATAGAGCCTTTAGTTGGCGCGGAGGCAGTAGCCAGGAGGCACAGGATCTGCCAGCATCCATGTGCAAACGTCTGTAATGAATTCACGCGTCAAGATGATGTTCCTACAGTTTGGTATCTAGGGCAATCCTTCACTTGCGTGTATTCTAGTGTCTGTAGTAACAAGTTCTAATACGAGATGCCTCGTAAATCTGAGCCTATTACTAGACGCCCGGTTTTATAGTCTGAGGCGTCCTTGCCCAGTTGCGGCGCAAACCTGTCGCTTAGAAAACATAGGCTTATTGGCGGGGGACTGGCTTGCTAGCTGGTGTGTTCTCTAGAACGTAGGATGATATACTCATAGCTAAAGAGCATGCTTGGTAAGAGAGAACGCACGGGCGACGCTTACGTATGACATGACACAGCGACCAACGCAACACGGCGGATGCACACCCCGGCGATACAGTCCTAGTAAATACCTTGATCTTTCTATCCTTGCCGCATCTACTGATACATGCACTCACTTTTCCCACCACTTCTCTACTCTCAATCCAATACACCGTCGTGCTCAGGTACCCGCGTCAGCCGGTCTATTCCTCATTGTAGCGGCCTTGCCCTGCTGCTTCCATCTTAATTTCGATTGGCATATAGTCGGTCGTCATTATCGCAGAGCCTACATGGCGCGAGTGCCATTAGCCGAGGTCATTCGAAGTAGTCATGAATAGTTCCCACATAGATGGGAAGATAAAAGAAAAACAAGTTGACGAACCGTCTGACCACTTCACCTTCCAGCTACTCCTAGCTGCTGGAAAGGCAAGCCAGGCACCCCGACCGTCGTTAGTCAACTTATTATCCGACATCATCTGGAATGTATCCCACTCCTTGACCTGGCCGTTTCCAGGCTTCGTCCCATTGGGGTTTACTATATCGGTGAAAGTCATGAGGCCGGGAGGGCCGACGAGACCAAGGGCATGGTCGACAAAGCCGACGGGGTACGTGTGAAGCTCCATGCAGCCTTTCTTCTCGCTGCTCTTTTGGTAGACTCTGACGGGGGAGGTATCGTCACCCTCGTAAAGACCCAGGCTAGAGCCATTCAGAGCGAGATAACGGCCGTCGAGTTCCGCATTGGCAGGACTGAAGAATCGAAGTTAGAAATCGTAGGCATGAGGCAAGGTTCTCAGGAACGAATGGACACCCTACGAAGAAATCTTGAGTTTGAAAAGGTCGAGGCCACCATCGACTGGAGCAGCCCATACGTGACTAGCGGCGACGCTAAGGGAGAGTATGGCTGTAGTCCACATCATATTGAAAGTCTAGAGGGTAATAATAATGCACAGGTTTGCTATACTGGAGGTAGATCGAGGATGAATTGCTAAGGCTGGGAGTAGGAGAAGACGGTGACTATTTATGGGTATGACGAAAGCAACCCGTCAGGGCGAATACGAGGTCTGTGGTTATCCTATGTGTGCTTGGGATCAGGACAAAGATTACATTCGCATTGGAAAGAACTCGCCCGAAGGCAAGGGCTCTGTTAATCACTCAGGGGAACCGGGCAGCCGGGTAACGGCGACGCTGTGCTATTTCCTACCCGTACTTCAAATAGGTAGGGTCGCAAAAACGGTGAAAAGTAATAATGACAATAATTATATTAATAACAATTAAATAAATGTATCATTATAGATACTACTGCAGTGCTAAATGGACAGTGACGAGGGCGCGGGCGTCACCAAATTGGCAAGGAGGTGTACGACGGAGCTAGACAAACAAAATGCAAACGTTTCTTCAGGAATGCGGAGGCTTGAGCATAATTACCGAGACAGCATATGTTATCCACATGGGATCTACGTTGAAGGACTTGAAGAGCCAAGCATGAGTGATCCTCGCGCGTAGCACCAAGATGTAATTAGTGAGTAAAACAAAAGGATGGCAGCCGGAATTTCGATGTCATCCTGCAGACTGCACCGGCAGGAGTCGAGACCTACGACCAGTATCGAGTTCAATTTACATCATCGCCTCGGGTGTCCTGGAATGAGGGAGATTCTGCCGTACTATGTCAATCCCTTTCGGTGATTTACTGTTATTAGATGAGAAGACAAATTGGTGCTTTCCCTTTTCTCTTGCTTCCCCAACCGACGCTTTTCCGAGTGCTAACTGCGTGTGTATGTGTATGAATGTCAAGACGAAGCTGCACGTAACATCCTAGGTAGTTGTCGATCTGTTAAACTTACTAGGTCAATCGGTTATTTCGTTTACATGCGGTAAAGAAACCAGAAAGGAGGGTGGGGCAATATAGAGAGCTGCTAATTATAGCGATCTCGAGCTGGTACCAGACTCTTGGCTCATCTGAACAAGCCTTAGATAAAGCCCAGCCAAAGCCTCTGGATCGCGGAAAATAACAGTAGAATTTATCGTCTTGATCAGAAATTGACTTATCAGTCAGCCCTGGAGGCACATCTGCCGTAGCCCGCAGGCTAAACTCAAACAACGCCATGCCAAAAATAGACCAATATCATCCTATTCAACCAGTGTCTCGACTCAGTCTATTTTACCCGTGAGCCACCAATACTCAGGAACTCAGAATTAGAGGGTACGGACACGGGCGTGACCATAGGCAACGATGCTGATGTTATTCCACACCTACCCGCTCATAATCATAACATAGATGTATTCTCACACTTACCTTTGTATTATTATGTACGATGCTATCATTTGCTGTATGTACATACTGACGTACTTTAGGACAGTCAGGACCGATTCTACCCGCTCTTGGCAAGCTTAGGGCCTTTTCATACCGAGCTGTAATTACATGTATATCGTCGACCGAGGCTCCGAGTGACTGGGCCGGCGACATATGGCCGTCCGAACGGGACGGGCGCTTTAGCACCCGGAGGCTTTCACTACACTACATTGGCGCACTCTTGATCATAAGGTACTACGTTCGCTATTGGCGCATGCACAGACAGTGCTGCGTGATGAGAGCAGCGACTCCGGAAGGAAAGATTAGGTTACCAACACGGAGAGCTTAGCCAGTCGCCATCTGGGCAGGGGCTCCTTCCATCTTCTCTTAATCTCAGCTATACTTCGTAGTACTGGTTACAACACACTCGGCGCCATTAACCTTGTTCGGGCCCGTGTGTAGACATACAAGGGATAGTACAGCCCCTCCCCATTAAGGCTGGTGAGTCAACTACCTTATGTAGGAAGTACCTGCTCCAGTAAGTACTCAAGTGAGAAATAGAAAGTGTTTTATACCCTCACGTCCCGTGTTTCTTGCTGCGGTTCGTCTTTGTGCAAAATGGACCGAGATTCTCGCCAGCTATCCTATACATGTACTTCCCCACGCACAGCAACACCGAGGCGCTTTAATCGACGAGTGCGAGGGTTTAGGGTTAGGCTTTTGTTGCTCGAGCATTTCCCATCGCAAAGATTGCCGCGCTGCCACTACACTAGGTAAATAAAGGGATTGGGTCTTGTCCATACTTCATCGGTTGTCCGTTCCCACGCAGAATCTACGCTCTGCATGGATTCCGTCCGACGCCATCTCCACCTCGAGCACTTTTCTTAGTTTTATCCACTGTTTCAAATGTTTTGGGCCTCCCGAGACGCGAATGCCCGCTGGGAAAGGCAATCTTGAAACGAATAGGTTCGTTACAGGCCACCAACCCTATCTAAAAAGAGACGATCTGCAACAGGCTTTCTTGGACGCCCGGACGCGCGTAATGCCTCTAATGAACTGACACGCGCAGCTAAACCCACCGGTGAGCGAAATGCGCCAGGTTAGACTCTCTACCCTAGTCGTATGACGAGTGATGCCTTGCACGTCTTGTTTAAAAAGATGCGCGACGCTCAGTTCAACCGCCACCACCGGACCTCAATTATAAAGTACCCAAACAACCCGTTCAGAGAATTGTCACGTTGACGCAGCCCCAATACTCACGCACGGCATCCTTTCGTCGTCTTTCCAATACCGCTGTATATGTGAAGCTATTCTCTTTCGAAGACACATGAGGAGAAGGGTCCTAAACTCTGAACGACAAGCCCAAATCTCCTTCCGAAGACCACTAAACAAACGACTAAGGTATCTAGGGAGCCATCAAGTGCATTCACGCTTTGAATACTAGCACACCAAAGACCCGTCCCACTAGCATGGATATCTCGGACCAAGTCATCTATGCCGGATGCTGGGTTGTTCTTGCGCTGTACATCATTACCACTCTTCTAGTCTTTACCCAACGAAGCTGCGTCAGCTGCGCCGCATCCTTCCTATTCGCATGCATCCTCTGGGTTGACCTTACTATTTTCAACATCTGGTTCTTTTTGCCTGCACTTGCGCGCCATACACGCGAACTAGACCTACAGTACGACAACCCTATTAGGTTGGTACAAGTTTTACTTGCCAGCGACGCTGCAGAGGATATATGTTTGATGATGCTTGGTTGGTGTAAGTAATACTCAGGAGTGCTTGTTCTCTGTCACCCGGGTTGGCGTCGGTTCTACGTGTCCCGGGTGTAGATTGCCTAGACTCTAATGCACAATTGATATTCTAGTATGTGCTAATACCATATCATCTAGTCGGTAGTTGCCTGTCGATATCAAATGCTGCTAACATGCTGGAAACCGAAGGCTGCCGGGCGGTTGGCCTACATAACCACGGAAGATTCGCAAAGTATACCATTTCGTTAGTATACCAGGTTCGCGAATACGTGGGCATGGAAGACTTCACAGCATTTGGCCCTTTCACAACTAGCGCAGCAAGCAGGCCTGTTAGGCAAAGGAGCCTGTTGTTTGCCATACCACGATTCGTCCACGCTTACATCTCACGGCCAACGGCAGTCTTGCCGCCATTAAATCCCGCCTCCAAGGAGTAATCGATAAGTAAAGATATAGCAGCGACGACGAGAATACTCCCTCGCAGAACTAAGTGGTATTATTGCCAACTGCCACTTAACCACTACTCTCTCCTTTCCATCTAAACCTGCGGCTGCAGGCTTAGTTGTATCGATGGCTGCACTTCCTTCTTTATACGTCACGCAACTGGATTGTTCCATGCTATGCTGGTGGTTAATAGTGGAATGAGTCACGGTCATGCGTCCATTACGACTAAACATAATCAGTCAAAAGAAGAGAGGGCTAGAGCCCACAGAAGTACAAAAAGCTAGACCGCATCTAGCGAACAGTCCCCATTAGATTATACAAGGTACACTCGAGGCGGTGAAGATCTGTTGGAAGCACTTGGCTCCAAGAACGTCATGTGTAACGAGTGCACGTCAGGGTTATAGTAGGCAGGACGCAAGGGATCTAACTTACGAGGATTATAAGGCACGAAGCAGCTACCATCCTACCTGCTTGCTAGAGGTGAGGCCTCTTCTAGCTCAGCAATGGTTTTAAAATGTCAAGAGGCACTTGAGTACACTGAGCATTGCAATTCAAGGTCGTTTGTGGTTACACAATCACAAGCCTCGCAAACGGCATGGAATTTGGACCCAGCCTGTTATTCAAGCCCTTCTACCGACTACAAGGCAAACCATAGAACTAGGACTGATCCAAACATTATTTCTAGATCTCGTACCTGTCTGTCTCATGCTTCACGGGACGGTAGACAAAATAGTCAAATCGAGCCGGCATTACAGTCCCATTCAAGTCCGAACAAGCCATTCCTACAAATGCACCTGTGAAGCTCCCGTGCATTTGGTGTCCGCCGCATTCGTCAGAGATTATGGACGCATCAAACACTGGTCCAATCTTCTGCAGTTCCTTATCGCTCTCGAGAGCATACGAGAACTGCAATTTTCGGCCGCGGATCGAAAGGGCCAGCCTGACTTTGCCCTCGTTAGGAATCTGTTTCGGCTCAGTGAGGGGAACTTGAAGTTTGCCGTTCGGCCAGGACGCCTCAGATGTCATGATGAGAAGCTCTCGTTTTCCATCCGAGTGTGCCGTCACGGCAAGGTAGAAGAAGTTGTAGCGGCTGTAATAAGCCGTAAGTCCAGAAAACTGCCGCTCATCGAGTGGTGAGAAATCCACAATCGTCTCGGCGTCGTAAGAGAAGTGTGTCTGACGCCTAGCTACTAATGCTTGTTCAAACCACGAGCCAATAGATTCGCGCCCAAATAGCGTCAACTTGCCGTGGTCGAGCGCAAATATGCGTTCGGTCTCCGGCGTTCTAAGCCATTGGAAGTCCTTGTGTAATTCATCAATAAATGTGTACTTTCGTTCAGCCCAATACTGGCTTTCATCTCGCGCACCCGGTAGTTCTACAATTAGTGAAGGAACCGGGCCATTTTTCACATAGAGCCAGTCGTCTTGCCAGAACGCCTCCTGGATTGCAGTCTCACGGCCCAACACGCAACGACGCTCCTGGGCTATGGGGCGCCCCGTCAGGTGTACCAAATACGTCTTGCCATCCGGCGTGTCCACTATATCACCGTGCCCAGCTCGTTGCAGAGCTGCGAATGGATGATCCTTCGAGGAAAGGATATGTACCTGGGGGTGAACGGTATACGGTCCCCAAATATCACGAGCGCGGGCAAGGGTACAGGCATGATGATATCCAGTGCCTCCCTCCGCAGTGAGCAAGTAGTACCATCCATTCCGTTTGTACAAATGCGGGCCCTCCACAAGATCAAGCTCCGTGCCAGGGAATATATTCTTTCTCTGTCCAATCAGTTTTCCGGCAGACGCGTCAAATTCCTGTAGCACAATGCCAGCAAATGCCCGGGGTCGAGCGCGGTGATCACCTAACATATTAACAAACCACTTTCTCCCATCGTCGTCATGAAAAAGTGACGGGTCGAAACCAGAGGAGTTGATATAAATAGGATCAGACCAAGGACCCTCTATGGAATTAGAGTGGACAATATAATTGGGTGTGTCTTTGAAGGAGCCGTCCTTGCGCTTCACATCAGTATAGACAAGCCAGAACTTGTCACCGTCATGGGTTAGACAGGGAGCCCAGATCCCGCAGCTGTCCGGATTCCCACGCATGTCCAGCTGACTTTTCCGGTTCAGCGGGCGGGTAACCAGCTCCCAGTTCGCCAGATCTCGGGAGTGGTGGATCTGGACTCCGGGGTACCATTCGAACGTCGACGTCGCGATGTAGTAGTCGTTGCCGACCCGGAGGACCGAGGGGTCGGGGTTGAACCCCGGGAGGATAGGGTTCCGAACTGGCGGCATGATGAGGCTTAGATTGAGGTTTAGCACGCGAGGGACAGCCGTAGGATCTAAGCAACCGTCGATAGCACAACGCGATGAACGCTCAACGTATAACTAGCTGCGCCTATCTTAGCAGGTTAACTTTGGAATAACGAGGCCTGCTCCCAACGCGACTCAACGTGGTATCCCAGAAGCCTTGACCACCGTAGCTACTGCCAAGCTTCATCGTGGCATATATGTATATTTATCCGGAACGGACCCAAGTGGTCCGAAGCTGCGAGGGGTATTGCCGCCGATGATTGGCGCGCTACAGAGCCCCAATGGCCTCTACCTGCCGCGGCCAGGACGCCAGCTCTAGGGCAATCGGCCGACGACTGACGTTCTCGAGTTTGGTACACGCTATCATGTTTAGCAGCGGTCTTCAGAGTAGCCCGCCTGTGACATACAGCCCTTGGCATTTGCATTCGTATTCGAAGTACATGCCTATTCGTTAGTAATAGTATAAGGGAATATATAAGTTAAACCCTTTGTAAAGATATAAAGGAGAATATAGACAGGTACCGACTAAAGGTGTAGTAATATAAGCCCTGAAAAGGAGCCCATACAATCGTAGAATGCCCTTTTACTCTTCCCATCGCTACAGTATCTGGAGTCCGTGATTGCTCCTTTGGGCAACCTTTCGGAGATCTCGAGAGCATGCAAAACCCTAAAGACATAAAAAGAAACTCCCGCATAGGAAATATCTGTTCTTGACAACAACCAGAATACAAGAAAAAAAAAATAAAAATAAAAATAAAAAGGAAAGCCACTCACTATCGTACCAGTAGATCGTGCCCCTAAGATTTGCAGTGTAAAATCATCGGTTCTTCGTGTCTAACTTGATACCGATAGCCTCATGCAAGTCCTGGACTAGTAATTTATAGTCTCCGAACGGCAGAACTCGTCGCCATTGTATCCACAGGTTTCTTAATCTGATTGAAGGGGACCTTGTTTACTCTGCTGCCAATGCACAGTTCTCAGGACTACAATAACCCCCCACCCCCCAAAGAAAGAAGAAAAAAGAGCCCGAACAGGTAGGGAGCGAATCTTCATATTCATTATCCGCTGAAGCACTACTTCGCCGTGTGCACATTGCCTTGCCAGACGATTGTCGACACGGTCGCTCCCGCCGAGTCTGCACCTCTAGATTGCGTCGCTGTTTTCGCCAGGCCAATCCATACTCAACCATAAGAGCTTGCCGGCTTCAATCGACGCGTCGATGCCGTGGGCAAGGATGAAGTTATCTACTAATGTCTTCATAGGTCGCCCATCAGGTGTAGGATTCGGCCCTTGTGCAGGAACTCTCTGCGGTCGCCTGAGAAGCCTATATCGAAGGAGTGAAGCGTAGGAGCGTGTAGGTTGTCGCCAATTCGGTGGTGTTCATTGGCCGTTTTGGTAGTATAGTCAGGGGGTATAAGCCACCTTTGCCCGACTTCGCGCCGAGACGCCCGGATTCGATACACTCCTTTAAGTACTCAACCGTGTGCTCTCTTGGGAGGTTGCATTCCTTTTTGTACTGCTGTTCAATGAATGACAGTGTCCAGCCCTACAGCGTCTACCATTACACAAGGCTCCGTGGGCGTCGCATACGTCTTCTCCAGTCCGAATCGAATTCTTCAGGTGTGGTGACATCCTCCGACGACAACGCCAGGACCTCGCGCTTGATGGCAGCCCAGACCTGGTTTAAGACGAACAGGTAGAGCCAGCGCTAGCGACGATGTAGGAAGGGGAATATCTGGGTACCGGTCTTGCCGTCGCTCATTAATTCCACGACCTGCATCTTTGGGGACATCACTACATCATCTGGATTCAGCAGTTCCCCTTCTGGGCAAAATCTGTAGCGGTTTCAGGGAGCGTTCAGAGTCCCCAAGATATGGAACCGATCAGAGTTGTGATTTGATTCTTTAGTACTTATTCACTTTTAGTAACTTACTGAATAAGTTAGTATTATTCAAGGTCCGTGAATAACTAAAATACTAATTTAGCAAAGAAGGTTAAAACCCTTTATATTAAAATTGATATTTAGCTTAAATTAAATAGTAAATATCACTAGTTATTAGCTTCGTTTTATTAATAGCTTAGTATGTTTACAAAACTATTGAAAAAAAAAAATTTATAATTTTTAATATTAAAAACTAATTTATCATTAATAAAATGTTAAGTTTTATTTTGTTTAGTTTTATTTATTAACATATTATATTATATTATAATAGATTTTTAATAAATTAAATAAATAGCTTTTTTATTTATATAAATTAAAATATTTTTAAAACTATAATTATTAAGAAAAATTAAGGTAAATAATTTAATTATTAAATTAGCAACTAAAAATATATTATTTAATTTTATTCAACCGACTTAAGTGAGTAAATTAGTATTATTCAAGCACCTTGAATAAGCAAAACTTAGTAACTAAAATACATTATTTAGTTAATAAAATCACAACCCTGGAACTGACCAAGGCAGAAAGAAGATAAACCTAGATATCACTGACTATAGTAATAACCGGTGAATCTTCTCTTTATTACCTCACCTAGCTCTACTGATACTTTGCGAGAATTATACGAGGATAGAATTTGTGCACAAAGGTACATTTCGCGGCGCGAGCTTCTCTAATTTCTAGAACATGCCTATCTTGGATCGATAGAATCTCAGGGATGCACTCAATTACCTGTCATGAATTCTGCATAGCTATTTGCGGATTGCCGACTATTGAGATCATACCCGGCTGTGGTGCGTGAGATGGGTACTCGTAGAGGCTGGCTTGGGTATAATGCGAGCAGCTGACCTCTAGTTCGTGTCTGGGCCGAAGACGACGACGCCGTAGCCTCCCGCTGCCCAGGCACAGGTGGTGCAGCCCCCCATGACTCTAGCTCCCAGAACAGCGACCGGGCGGCCGTTGACAGAGGGCAGACCGTATCTGACGACAGCCATTACGTAGATCTAATGATTGGAAAAGAAAAGAAACTAAGGAGGCCATCGTGAGTTCTGATACGAGAGGGTGCCAAGCCTGGCTGAGTGGGCATCTATGCTTTATATAATCAGTTTCTCGACTGGGAAGCCTACAAATTCGAAAGCATGCCATCGCGTCAAGGTCAGACCTATCTCGCTCACATCTCAGATATCCGAGCGTCCTCAATGGCTCTAAGTCAAAGTCTCCGCAACTCTGGGTCTGGAATTCGCGCAAGTCCCACGGCGAGCTCGTTAAAAGGCGCGAGGCCGAAATCCGCAGCGGTAAAGCTCCAGATAACGGTTGCGCCGAAGCACCTCGGTTAGCTAGTTGATCCTCTTTACCTTTCTGCCAGCCCTAAGCAGCTCGTCCGACAGTCTTCTAGACTCTCAAGAACCCACCCTTCTCACCTCTTCCGCTGAAGACACTACCTAACAACGGGCCTATGATAGCTAAGCCCATACCAAAGAAAGTAGTAACGGCTGTGTCGAAGTTTGCGGCGGAGGGGGTGCCGCAACAAGTCGGTGACAGAGCTTTAGAATTCAATGTGTTTTGAAAATTATGTCCAACGAACCCAGGCACATCCTTCTTGATGAAAATAGGCGTGTTGCTGAAGGACCTGTAAAATATCATAGCTATAAATTTAACAATAAAAACAGCGCTTAAGCTTGGGAATAAAGTTACTACTCCCAACTAGTAAAAGAAGATAAGGAGAGTTAAAAGGATAGACAATCAAAAGTCTCCCAGACGCCTTCCTACAACCCCCGACGAAAATGGGGAACCGAACCCCAGACAAGGACAAGGTGATGATAATCTCCGTCCTTACTTTGGCACCAAGATCCGCAAACAAGCTAATCTCAAAGTGTGCCCTCCAAAGGCCGCTCTATAAGGTTACCTTGGTGGTTTATACATCTCCTGTGACCAACCTACTTCTTTTACATAGTCAACTTTATCCAAATAATCCCAGATACCATCAACAAAAGAGTAGCGGGTGAAATCTATGCCTCAAGACAGCCCAGATCGCTTCACCAATAGTAATTTCATTTTTGATGTAGTTACCAAGATGCTCCCTGGCTCTCGGGGCAAGGTCGGAGGCTATGACTCTTTACATACGGCCAAGGAAGTGGATCTTTTACTTAGCCAATGGCTCGAGCTCGTGGGCATCGATGATCTTGATTGGCATTGTAAGGTTTGATGTCAAGGAAGGAAGAGTTTTTTGAAATCAAGATGGAAATAAAGCTAATGTGCTTAGTCTGCCTCATGGCATTGTTCAATCACTAACCCTAGCTGTATGCCAAGAAGATTATCTCACAGTATATCCACTACCCTCAAATCTCGCATCCAAATATTCGAGACAAGCAATACGCACAACATTCATTAATACTGCCTGCATGAGTGGTATCGCTTCGCACAACCAAGAAAAGTATCCTATGGTTCCTATAGCAACTTACTTAGGAGCGAAAAATACGAACCAGTCCATATAAAAGAGCCCATACGACCTCATTACTGGGCTAGCTACTTAAGTGTAACTTTTTGGTTGCGATATTTAGTTTCCGTGGAGTCATTGTCATGCCATTATTTTTCCTATAACGGACTTGATGTTTTTCTAGCACAACGAAAACTCAGCGCTCACTAAACTATAGGCTATACAAAACTTGGCCGAGTAGATAATAAACTACAGTGGCCGGTTCGAGATTTGATATTATAAACCGCGATTTAACCTACTTATTTAACTTGTGCTAACCCACAAGAGGCCGAAAGCCTCGGCGGCGCCGTGAGTCACGGCATCAGCCATTCTGATTTACTTCGGTAGCCGTCTCAATGACTATTCGTAATAGTTAACATTAGACATAACTTCTCTTGTGCGTCCATTCTGACCAGATTTCCCGCCCCTAGTCGTCGTCCAGGAAGCTTGGGGCGAGAGATATCGGGGGGGGGATCATTGTTGTACAGTAAGAAAACAACCTTTGTGCCGATTTTCTTGAACATATTTAGTTTGAATTCGCCCAACAACAACTCGCCTCGCTCGTCCCAAATGTTAGCGTCTAAGTCTCCGAGACACTCTCCTTGATGTTTTGCTTCCCAAGGGTCAACCCTTTGAGAAGCATCATCAGTAGCAATCTGAAGTAAATTCCGCAGGTCATTTATCCTACCACCGCAGCTGCCGTATGGACTTAGTTGCAGAGCTCCACCAAACCATTGGGTATGCTCAAAATCCTGGGTTTCAAGGATCCATAAGCGGCCGACGTCTTTCTCGGCTAGGCATAGGATTTCACCAAGTGACCTTTTTAAGCTTAATATAAAGTAACTCGCGTTACGCTGCCTCGAAAAGGTGTCCGCGATCACATTTTCTCTTAGCCACGCCCCTTGTTGAGATACTGCTACTGAAGGCTTAATGGCCAGACGCCCTTTAATCAGCTGCTACTTAGTTTCCCTAGATATCAAAGAACATACGATATGTTAGTATAGTTCTGTCAAAGTTGTATAGTGCAAATACTCGTCATTGAGGTGCATGCCCAATCGGCCCAGATTCATAATACAGAAAGAATTTTTCAGAAGTACCCGTACTCCACAGTGCTCGGCTGGGAGAAGTTACCTATCGATAACGGTAATATTATTTACGCTTTAATTCTTCGACCTAGCATATTGGATGCTCAGTCAGGGTATTGATCATCCCCTGTCTCGAACCTTCCTGGGGCAGCAGGATGCAGTCATAGGGATAGATACTGGAAAAGGCACAAGAGAAGTCGCAGTCAATTGCATGTTCTCGAACTGGTGCCAGATTATCCGCATCACACACCGTCTGATAAACCCGAAAGGCATAAGAAGGAGTGTCGCGGCGAATATGCGCCAGTTAATTCTCATGCCTTAAGAGGCAGGTAATATATCCACTTCGTGAGCATAAGGCTGTAGTTCAGCTTTTCTCGGTAATTACGACTCCTTAAGGGACCACCATACGGTATGATCATGATCTGAAAGTAATATATGAGAGGTTCGACTACCAACGCTAATCCACCCAACCCCCAAGATAACACGAGGCTCCTAACCCTTGGGGCCCAAGCAAGGGTATAGCTTCCTACCCATAGTTTATGTATTAGACATATGCAGAATTTACAATGTGTTGCAACACTAGGATTATCCTAACCGTAGCAGTATTCGCTATTTTAGGACAGTCGCCACGTGTATTTATCGGTAGAATTTAAACTGCCAAAGGTGAATAAGCAGGAGATGCTATTAATATAGATAATCATTAGAAGAGGCAATAGGGCTTAGAGTGTATTCAAGGTGGAACTGGGCTCAACATCAATTCAATATTACCGTCGTCCGTCCATCAATTTGATATAAGTATAACAAAGCCTATATTAACAACCAGATTAGCCGACAGGTTGTCCTCCTCGAATTACTCCGCTCAAGATTAGCCTTGACCCTATTATTGGCTATATCAAGATAATCACTCTTTCATGATAGGGGTTTAATGAAGGTCGTCCCTCGCAGGGTAAGCTTCGGTTGCGCCTCGTAATTGACGGGGGTCCGTTCCGTGACCCAATCCTACATACTCCTTTTGTATTAAGTCCTAAGCACAGATAACAGCTAACGCCCTTAACATCTGCCATTGCACATGGCAAGGTATTAGCCACAAGGGACAAAGAAGCTAGTATGCTGCTTTGTTACTGTAACATAAGGCATAACGGTCATCTCGTGAACCGTAAATCCCTGGTGTTCACGTTATATCCTACAAGATAAGGACTATCCAATATCATGGGGACTAGATGATAAAGCTCGGCCATTCGTATAAGACTACAGATGCGGCCGTCTTTGATTTCCTTGCTAATTGAAATGGCCGTTTCTTATGATCATTCCAGTCCACATTACTTTGATTTGAAGCTATTTCTTTCCCTATCATCGCTATGAAGGTTGTCCGACTTATCAATGCTC
This sequence comes from Xylariaceae sp. FL1651, assembly GCA_025201745.1. Lineage (NCBI taxonomy): Eukaryota > Fungi > Ascomycota > Sordariomycetes > Xylariales > Xylariaceae > Xylariaceae sp. FL1651. The sequence continues at coordinate 199,529 of MU624248.1, forward strand.
TCCTCTGCGCGAGCGCCGCAGTGGCCGTCCCTGGGACCACTGCACGCCGCCTTCGTCGTACCAGCTTACCCCAGCTAGTTGGCGGCGAGTTGTTAAACTCACTACCGGCTGATAATGCTACTCACCTGGAATACACGCAAAATTGGGCTGGTGCTGTTCTGATCGGTCTATCGCCCTCATAAATCTCAATAGAGTGACGTGAAAGTGGGCTTATACGTTAACAGGTACCGAATATAGTACGGTATCTGGCACTATTGTAATCCCAAAGCCGTCCATTCCAGTGGGAGGGAGCAGTGCGAGGACGTACTCAGCCTCTGCGTGGGTTGGTATCGATGGCAGTACGTGCCAATCAGCTATTCTCCAGACAGGTGTCGACTTCAACGTCAGGGGAGGCGTCGCGTCATTTGAAGGTTGGTACGAGTGGTATCCAGACTATGTAAGTAGGCGATCGAGGCCTCTTGGATCTTCTCAAGAAAGATCAGCTAGGCAGGCTCTGCACGAAACGCAGTACGGCAGAGAATATCTCTCTATTTCGACAATTGTTACAAGATGGTGAGCACGTGTGCTGATCGAGGCTTCCAAACAGTCATACACCTTCTCGAACTTCAAAATTTCCTTCGGTGACACTATTGCGATGAGTGTAACAGCTACCGGCAGGAATAGCGGAAGCGTGACCCTCGAGAACAAAACAACGGGGCAAGTCATCACGCATTCTTTTTCTAACCAGAATGGAAACCTCTGCCGGGTTAACGCCGAGTGGATTGTTGAAGACTTTTCCCAAGGGAATAGTTTGGTCCCTTTCGCGAACTTCGATACGGTGACTTTTACAGACGTGTCTGTTAACGGCCGCAAGGACTTAAGCGGTGCCACAATTTATGATATTAAGCAGGGTAATAGGGTCTACACTAGCTGCTCTACCCCAGGTTCAAACTCTGTTAGTTGCTCCTATATAAATTAAGTATCCCTGACATATACTATAAATAAAAACAGTATATGCTTATATTAAATCTTATGTTGTGATTTAATTAATTATTTTTATAATTATAATTACTTAAATAGATTAAATATAATTAAACTATAAATTATAGTTTATTTTAAAAAAACTCAATTTTAATTAATTGAAATGGCTAGTATTTTATTTACAACTATTAAACAAATTAACCAGCCGCTAGGCTATTATTTATTATTTTAGTAAATAGTAAAACAATTATTTAGTAAATAAAATACTGAAAATATCTATATACCTTACTAATCTTTGCCTATATATTTTTATACTGCAGCTATTAAATAAATATTTTTATTATTATTTTATTTTAGTTATTTTGTAAAAAATGTACGGTAAATTTAGTTTTAAAATTAATTGCTAACTTTTAAGTCATAATAATAACTAAAATTAATTTTATTTGTTTAAAGAAATGTTAAATTTTATTTAAAAAAACTAAATTAAACTAAATAATAACGCATAATATTATTAAAAAAAATTAATGTTATTAACGTTAAACGCTAAATTTAGTTTTAATTAAAATTTTAACTAAAATAAATAACGTTAAACTAAATTATAACAGTATTATAAGTTATAAATTTATTAATTTAGATTAATTATACGTAAATTAAACTAAAATTATAAACTATGTAAATAACGTTATTAATGTAAAAAAAGTAAACTAAAATATTATCGAATATTTTTAATAATACGTTTATATAAGCTAAAAATACGAAAACATTTAATATAACGCAAATTTTTATAATATTTTTAAATTTAAAATAATCGCTTATTTAAAAATAATCGCGATTTAATATTAAAAAAAACTTGCTAAATTATATTTTTTATTTATACCGTTTATTTTAAATAGCAGAAAATTATAAAAATTATAAAAAAAACTATTAATAAAATATTTAAAAATTATATATTAAAAGTTTAAGCTAAAATTTTTTATAATATATACTTATAAAAATATAATTTAAAATATATATTAAAACGTTTAAATAATTTAAAAAAAAAAATTGCAATATAATATATAATTACATCAAGTTTTTTAACGTTAAAATTGTGACGGCTAGTGTCCTATTTGCAGCTGTCAAACAGATTGACCAGCCATTAGGCTATTGTTTATTGTCCTGGTGAATGGTGGGACAATTACCTGGTAAATGGAATATTTAAGGTATTTATGTACCCTACTAATCCCTACCTATATATTTCTGTACTGCAGCTGTTAAATAGATATTTTCCTTTCTTCCTCATTTTAGTTATTTCGTAAAAAAATACGTAAATTTGGTTTAAAAACTAATTGCTAACTTCTAGGCTGTAATAATAACTAAGATTAACTTTATTTGTTTAAAAAAAACATTAATTCCTACCCGAAAAAACTAAACCGAATTAAATTAAATTAAACCGAACAATAACGCGCAATACTATGGAAAAAAATAACGTAGCTAACGCTAAGCGTTAAGTCCGCTTTTAATTAAAAAAATTTAAACAAAATAAACAACGCTAAGCTAAATTATAATAGCATTATACGCCGCAAATTTATTAACTTAGCTTAATTGCACGCAAATTAAACCAAAACTATAAGTTGCACAAATAACGCTACTAATATAAAAAACGTAAACTAAAATACTATTAAATATTTTTAACAATACGTTTATATAAGCTAAAAGTATAAAAATATCTAATATAACGTAAACTTTTATAATATCTTCGAGCTTAAAACAATCGCCCGTTTAAAAACAATCGCAACTTAATATAAAAAAAAACTTGCTAAATTATATTGCTTATTTATACCGCTTATTTTAAACGGTAAAAAAAATATAAAAATTATAAAACAAAACGATTAATAAAACTTAATTTATCGAACAAATTATAAAATATTTAAAAACTATATACTAAAAATTTAAGCTAAAAATTTTTTTATCGTATATTTATAAAAATATAATCCGAAATATATATTAAAACGTATAAGTTATTTAAAAAAAAAATTGTAATATAATATATAATTATATTAAACTTTTCGGCCTTAAAATCTAAAAGTTAACTAATAAAAATAGCGATTTAAAAAACAAAATCTAAAAACTAACCGCAAAAGTTTAAAAATTAACTAATAAAAGCCTATTAATAAAAAAAACGTACAAAAAAAGCAAAAAATAATGCTAACAAAACTTAAAAGCTTAAATTAAATAACGCAATAAAAAAATCGCAAAATTAAAAGCAAATAAAGCAAATATTAATAACGTTTAAACTAATTAATTAAAAAAACGCAAAAAAAAAGTCGCAGCGTTAAAAAGCAAAATCGTTAATATATTAAAAAACGACTACCTAAAAACAATACGCAAAACTATTTTAAATTTAAATTATATTAAAAATAATTTTTATCGCTTAGCTAAAGTTTTAAACCCGTTTATTTTTACTAACAAAAAGTTTATTAAAAATAAAATAAATATAAATTTTAATTATTAGCTTATATTGTTTAAAAAAAAACTTAAAAATAACGCCGATTATTACATTATAAAAAAATAATAAAAAAATAATTATATTGCTAAAAAAAGTCGGCAATAAAACGTTTAAAAATTTAATGCCGTTTTTAAATTATAAAAACGGCAAACTTTTTTTTAAAACAGCTTAAAAAATAATTATTTATTTAAACAAATAATACTGTAACTTTAATATATACGAAAAAACGCGTAAAATATTTAAAAATTTAAAAATAAAACTAACCAACGCTTTTATTATGTTTTATATAAAATTTATAAAATTAGCTAATAAAATACGTATTTTAGCTAAAAATTATAAACAAAAAATATAAAACCGTTTATTTATTTGTTTTAATAAAATTTATATTAATAAATATTATAACAAATTAGTAAAATTTTTAAACTTTTACGACTATATTAACTGTTATAATTATTAATAGCGTAAAAATTACGTTGTAAAATGAATATAGCGCAAAAAAAAAAAAAGGCGAAAAATAATAAACTACCCGTTAAACCGGCTAATAGTAATAATAATAGCAGTAATATTAAACTAAATAATTTTAATATTAAAAATATTACGTTTTTTAAACATTATAAAATTTTAGTAATAAAAATTTTAGCAAATAAAAAAAAACTATATATAAAACCGACTTTTAATTAAACTAAACAATTTATTTTACTAAAACAATATTTTATTTATTATAAACAAAAATATTAAAGCTTTATATACCCGTATAACGCAAAATATGCTAGTTTATTTAAATTTTATTTTAATAATATCGTAATCTGTGCTTTAAATATCGACTAACTTTTAGCAGTAAATAATCGTTTAAATTAAGCAAAATCGGCAAAAAACGATATTTAAAATTATTAACGCATCTCCCACTTGGATGAAACACCCAATTGAATGGATCACTTTCTAGACCTTCGTACGTACATTCGCAAATAATCCAACAACAACATATCCGATCAATTCAAACTAGTTAAATTCTTATTCGCTAGACCTGTTTATACTATTCCGACAAGTTCGCGCATCATAGCTACTTTTGCTACAAGTTTTATAGTACCCGACGCGAGTCCTTTTTCCTTTCGTACGACAAACGAACCGACGAATAACCCGACGAACGAGCCGACGAACGAACCGATAATAAAATAAACGCAATTATAAAACGAATAACCCATCTCCCACTTGGATGGGACACCTAATTAAATAGGACACTTTCCAGACCTTTGTACGTACATTTGCAAATAATCTAATAACAATATATCTAATCAATTTAAATTAATCAGATTCTAATTTACTAAACGTTTCTATATTATTTTAATAAGTTTACGCATTATAGCCGGGTTTGTTGTAAATTTTATAACGCCGGGCGCGAGTTTTTTTTTTTTTTTCGTATAACGATTATTTTAACGATTTTTTAGGGTTTTTTATTTAATTACGTTTTTAAATGCCTATAAATCTTTTATTTTATAATCGGGTTTATTTTATATAACGACGTTAATTAAGTTTATAATTTATTTCGCGAAATATTGCGACTTTTTTTTTTAATAACGTAAAACGATTTATAACGTTAGTCGTATTACGCGTTATTTAGTTTATAATTTTTATAATAAATATTAAAAAGCTATTTTCGTGTCGTATAATTTTTTTTTAATATATTAAAATAGTAAATTAGCTTCGGTTAAATTATTTAAAATAGTTTATTATTGGGTAAAAAATAAAAATTCGATTTATAAAATAATTAAACGATAATTTAGTTAAAAAATTATATATTTCGGGTCGTATAATATTAATCTTACTTTTCGAAAATTTTTTCGTACGTTATTAAAAGTTATTAACGCGTTAAACGCGTAAAAAAACGCGGTTAAAAAATCTTTTTTTTAATATATATAATATACGTTTATATTAAATGCTCGATATATTTATTATATAACCGTTTTAAAATACTAAAATATTTAATATCGAAAAGCTAAAATTTATAAAAAAAAATATAAAAATATATAAAAAATAATAATATTATAGTTTTTATAATATAATTTAAATTCGGTTAAATAATAACTTTTATAACTATCGAAAATAAATAAGCAATATTTTTTTTATACGACGTTTTATATATTTATCGAAATATTTAATTTAATTTAAGCTTTGTTTATTTATTGTTTAATTATTTTTTATAGTTTTAATTTTTTAATTATTAAATAATTTAATATTTTTATATTAAAATAATATAAAATAAAATAATATAGCCGTATAATAATATATTTTAAATAACCGTAAACTAATTTAAATTATTTAACTATAAAACTTTTAGTTTTTATACGCGGTTAAATATAATTATAATAAAATCGGACGTAATTTTATTTATTATAAATTTAGTTTTATCGAAATTATAAATATTTTTTTTTTTTTAATTTTTATTATTTATAATTATTTTTTATATAAAAACGAATTAAACGCAATATTTAATCGAATTTTCGTTTTAAACTCGTTAATAATCGATTTGGCAATTAAATTAAATTTTAAAATTTAGTTATTTTTATACGAAATTTAAAGTTTAATTTTTTTATATAAAACGTTTTCTGCGTAATTTAAATAGCCGATTAGCTATATTTTTAATTGCGTTATGTTTAAATAAAAACGATCAATTAATTAAATTAATAATATATCGTACGATCAAATTTTTTTCGAATTAAGTTAATTTAAACTTTAGTAGTTATATTTCGGCAAGTAGTATAAAACCGTTCGTTCGTCGGATAAAAGTTATATAAAATACGTTGTATAGCTTAGCAGCGCGTCGGAAAAATAAACAAAGGTTATTTTTACGAGCCCGTAAGGCAAGCTATATGTCGGCTTTTTTATAAGGCTTAGCCATTGTTGCGAATGGAAAGATAAGGGATTTTGTTATGTGCGTACAAAGGTTTAGAAAAGTGGCCTATTTAATTGGGTGTCTTATCCAAGTGGGAGATGGGTTAATTGTTTATATAAAAGGCAAAAAATTTACGGGCTTCGAAAGACGTAGTTATGTAGGTTTGTCGGCTCGTTCGTCGGTTTGTTTATTGTACGAAAAGGAAAAAAACTCGCGTCAAAACTCGCGTCGGGACTCGCGTCGAGACTTGCGTCGGGTGCTATAAAACTTGCAGCAAACGTAGCTATAATGCGCAAACTTGTCGGAATAGTATAAACAAGTCTAGCGAATAAAAATTTAATTAATTCGAATTAATTGTTTATATTTTCGGTTCGTTCGTCGGGTTATTCGTTGGTTTGTTCGTTGTACAAAAGGAAAAAAGATTCGCGTCAGGTGCTATAAGACTTGTAGTAAACGTAACTATAATGCGCAAACTTGTCGGAATAGTATAAATAAGTTTAGCGAATAAAAATTTAATTAGTTTAAATTAATTAGATATGTTGTTGTTAGATTATTTGCAAATATATGTATAAAGGTTTAGAAAGTAATTTTTTTAATTAAGTGTTTTATTTAAGTAAGAAATGCGTTAAATAAAAGTATAATAAAAATAAAAAAACAAAAAGTTTATTTTAATGGTAAAAATTAAATTAAAAAGCGTTTTAATTAAAGTTATTATTTGTTTAATAATATATATTTAAAAATATTTTTATTATTTAATGTTTTAGCTTTATTAATTTTTTAAACTAAATAACTAAATAGCTTAAAAATTAGAAAAAATATATTTTATATATAAAAATTTTAGTTATTAAATTACTATTTAAATTATTAAATAAGTAAATAAATTATTTTTAGTTATTTAATAGCTTTAAATAATACTAATTTAGTAATTAAAAATTTTAAATAATATCAATTTATTTAATTAGTTATTAAAATGAATAAATATTAATAAATAATTTTACAACTTTATATAAAATAAACCTAATTATAAAATAGAAAAATTTTTACTATATAAAAAGTAAAAGATTTACGAGCATTTAAAAACGTAATTAAATAAAGAAAATTAAAAAAAAAATCGTTAAAATAATCGTTGTACGAAAAAAAAAAAAAAATTGCGCCCGGCGTTATAAAATTTATAACAAACTAGGCTATAATACGTAAATTTGTTAAAATAATATAAAAACGTTTAGTAAATTAAAATCTAATTAATTTAAATTAATCGGATATATTGTTATTAGATTATTTGTAAATATGCGTACAAAAGTTTAGAAAATATCTTATTTAATTAAATGTTTTATTTAAGTGGAAAATAGGTTAATTTACTATTATAATAACATAAAAAAAAAGTTAATAATTTATTTAAAAAAAATAGTTAATAAGTTATTTATTTACATTTATATTTATTTTAAAAACTAATTTTTAATAAATTAAAAGCTAAAAAAAAAAAAAAAAAATTAACGTTAATATTATTATTAACGTTATTAATAACGAGATAAATTTTAATAACGATATTTATTTATTTTTATAAAATAACTTGCACGAAAAAGTAAATTTATATTTAAATAAAAAAACTTACTTTAAAAACGTTAGTATTTTTATATTAATAAATTAATAAATAACTTGTTAATATTTAATAAATTAATATATAATTATAGTAAAAAATAAATATTATTAATTTTTTTATTTTAAATATTTTAACACGTTGTTATTTAAAAATTTTAATAATATTAGCTTTTATTAAACGGACTTTTTTTATTTCAAATAATATTATTATTAAAAATAAAACTAAAATTAAGCCGAAAATAGTTAGTTAAATAATTTTATTAAAAAATAAAAAAGTTAAAAAAAATAAGCTTTTACAACAACAATTTATAAAAAAAACGAAAAAGATAAAAATTAAAAAAATAAAAAAGTTTTAATTTAAATTGATACAGTGTGACAGGGGGGTCCTGCTAAAAGACCCACATATCACGTGTATATTAAATACGTTGATTAAATAAAGGAAACTAGAATATCTTACATCCCGTAAAGATGTGTGGATATTCCTAGTCTTTCCTATCGCAATATAAAATATACTACACTACCTTATAGTTTTTTTTACTAAATAGTAAGGTAAACGTATATCGCGACCTTTATATTTTATACTTTAGTTACTTTTTTTTTCGGACCTTTAGAATACAACGGCTTAAGCTAAATGCTTTGCTTTAATTAAGCTATATTTAAAACGATAGCCATTTTTAACAAATTTAAGCCTAAAATCCCAACCCGGCAGCGAGGTTTTTTAACAAATTTGCCGTAGCCGTAATAGCTAAATTAACTATTTTATAACAACTTTGCTTTGTTTTTTTAAACTATAACCTACTATAAAACTTTAAAAACGATTAAAATTTACTAGTAAATTGTTTTTTTAAACTGCACTTTTAAATACGTTGTAAAAAAAAAATAAACAAAAATAAAAAGTTTTGTTTTTTTAAACTATTCTTTACTTAACCGGTAGTTCGAAAACCTTTACTAATAATTTTAAACGCTTTTAAATATATATATTATAACTAAGTAGTTATTTTTTACTTTTAAAATAGTCAAGTTTACTTTTATTTTTAATATTAACCAGATCTAAGTCGCAAAATTTTTTAATAGTTAACGCTAATGCTAAAATAGCCTTAAATTAATTATTTAATTAAATTTTTAACTAATATATATACCTTTAAATTAATACGTTTTATTTTAGCTAAATTACGCAAATATTTAAAGCATATTTATATACGTTTTTTTTACTTTATAATATATTATTGCATTATATTAATAATAAATATAATTTATACTTTAAATAATATATATTAATAATAAATATTAATTATATAAATATTAACTTTAAACGGTAAATATAAACTTAAAATTATAAATTTATTATTAATAAATTACGTATTTAATATAAATAATATTATTCGAAAAACATTTATTTTAAAAACTTATTATTTATTTATTCGAGTAATTTAATCGATTTAATTAATATTTATTATAAAACATTTTATAAAAACAAGTTTATAAAAAACGAAATTTTTTTAAATTAAACACTTTTTTTTTTTTTACACTTATAATATATTTTTCCTTTCGTTATTTTTTATAACTTTTTTTATTAATATTTGTTATTATTTTATATTTAATATATTAATATTATAACTAAATTTAGCTATAATTATAGTAGTAATATATTTAATAAATATTTATTTAAAAACTTTAAAAATTTATATTAAAAAATAAGCGGTTAAGCTTTAAAAAATAATAGTTTATTAAAAAAGCTTATAAAAACCGTTTAAGTTAATATAATAATTTTCGAAAATAATAACCGAAATAAAAGCAAAAAGTAATTTAAAACGCTAACTGCTAAACCCGGATTTAATTTAAAATTATTTAAATAAAGTAATAATAAGTTAACTTAAGCTTATTTTAAAAAATAATTCGAAAAAATAAACGGCTTTTTAAAAAAATTCGACAATATTATTATTAACCTAAGCGTATATATAAATATAGCTTATAAATAATACGAAAAAATAAAAAAAAATAAATAATAAAACGCGTAAACGAAATAAAAAAACCGATAAAAAATTTAAAACCGTAATCCGGATTTAAAAAAAACTGTCGAAAACGTTATTTAATAAGCCAGCTTTTTAATTTTAAATATTTATATTATATTAAACTATATTTTTAACTATTTAAAAAATACCGTTTATATTATTAAATAATATATTTAAATTTATATAACTTTTTATATTTTTATTAAACATTTTTTTATCGAATAATATATTTTTAATAAATTTATTAATTAGCGTATTAAATTATATATAATAATAATTTGCTAATTTTTGGTTATTAATTTTTTAATAACCGATATATTAATTACCGATATTAGTTACGTAATATTAAAATATAAATTTATTAATGATAGCTATTTTAAATTAAACGAAATACGTACTATTATAAATTAATAAACTAATAAATATATAATTAGTATTAATATTAAAGCTAATATTTAAGCAATTTATTTTTAAAGCACTTTTTTTTAATTAAATATTATCGAGTTAATATAAATTTATTATATAATTTTCGTTATTATTAAAAACTATATTAATACCGAAAATATTATTTTAATTTATTTAAATATTAATAATAAAAGTAGTAAATGCGTCGGTAAAAAGCTTAAATTATAACGGGCTAACTATATATTTAACGTTATATAATTAATTGTAAATAGTATAAAATTAAGCAAAAAACTAGCGCTTTATAGTTTAAATATTAAACCTTAATCTAAGAGGCGATTTAAATAACGATTTTAACCTAGGTCGTAAACTATTTCGTAAATTATTTAATAAATAATTGTATAAATATTAAAATAATACTTTTAGCATAACTATAAATAATTTCGTAAGTAGCATTACTAGCTTTACAAACGGTATACGTTGTTTTAAAAAAAACGATATCGAAGTATTCGATTTAAATCGAAACGATTTACGTAACGAAAGCATAATAACCGAAAAAACGTCGACGATATTTATAAATATTAAAATATTTTCGAAATAAATAATATTATTTTTCGAAAATTTTGCAACAAAAAATATATATAAAAAAAAAATTATTAAAATATTTTTTACATTATTAGCAAAAAAAGTTACGTTTTAGTAAATAAATAAACTTATTTTTAAATAACGAACGAAAATATAAATAAAAAAACTAAAAAATTATATTAATATATTAACAAAAAAGTTTTTTATATTATTAAATATAATTATTAAAAAATTTAATAAATCGAAACTAATAATTAAAAAAATTTATCGAAACGAATTTTTTTTAATAAAGTTTGTTTAAAAAAAAATTTACTACGCAAAAGCTATAAAAACATTAAATAAAAAAAATATAAATTAACAAAACGTTATAATACAAATTTAAGCGTTAATAAATTTTAATATTAAAATATATTTACTATTACTAAAAAATATATAAACGATATTTATATATATAAATATTATTATTAAAGCTAAATTTATACTTTTAATTGCGGTTTAAAAAATTTATCGTTTATTATAAAAAAATCGTTTACGAAATAATAAAAATAAATATAAATCTGGCCGAAAAAAAAACCGTAATAAGCAATTTAAACGCTTTTATAATAAAATAACGATTAAAACGGCAAAAATCGAAAAAAATATAATAAACTTAGTTAAAAAAAAAAAAGTATAATAAGCAATATAGTTAAAATAAACAAAACAAAAAACGTAACGAAAAACGTAATAATAAATAAATTAATTACGCTAATAATAGTAATAATAAATTCGATAAATTGCTATTTATATCGTTAAATTTTAATTTAAACTTTAATTTTAAATTAAACTTTAATAACGTATATATTATTATTAATTAAACCGTTATATATAATTATTGTAAAAGCATTTTTAATTTTAAACGTTAAAAAAATAAATATACGCGTTTATATAAAAAAAAACCAAACGAATTTATTAAAAAACGATTTAATTTAACACGTCGTATTTGTTAGTATTATTATATTACTTTTAATTTGCATAATAAATTATTTAAGCATTTAAAAAAATATAGCTTGAAAATACTTAACGTTATATATTTAATAAATAACGTTTTAAAAATATCGGTCGATAAAATAAAAAACTTTTTTATATTTAATACACTAAACTTTATAAACAACGTAAAAAAAAAAGTTTTAAAACTACGATATTTTTATTTAAAAATACTTACGTAAATATTTTAAAAAAAGCTTAAGTTAAACATTTACGTAAATATAAATATAAAATAAAACATAATTATACGTAAATTTTTTAATATATTTAAATATAATATAAAGTCGAAAAAAAAACAAATCCGAAAAATTAGTAAAAGTAAAATACGTTATATATTTTAAGCTATTTTTATTTTTTATATTAAAAAAAAAAAAACGGCTAAAACTGTTTAGTTAAATATAAATATTTAATATAAATATTAAATTGAAATATCGAACTTTTTATATTATTAAGTAATAAATTTTTTAATTTTATAAACGTTTATATTAACTATTTTAGCTATTTAATTTTTTTTTAGCGCTTTAATTTCGTAGTTTTATTTAAAAATTAACTACGTATATATTTATACGTTTGAAAAGTTATTTTTAAAAAAAAATAATATTAAAATTTAAATAAATAGTAACAATATTTATTTAATATAAACCGTTTTTAACAAATTGTAACTTTATATTTAATCTAATTTATATTAATAAAATTAGCGCATTAATAAAATTTAATACAGCACCGGCTATTATATTAATTAATTTTAATTTAAAAAAAATAATAATACTAAAAAATATTAAATTAAAATTAATTAACGAATAAATAAATACCGGATTTATTAAAATAACTTAAAAAAAGTGTTTTAAAATAATAAACTTAACGGCTATATTTATAATTATAGCCGCTATAAGCGCGTTAATTTTTTTAAATTTATAAATATTTAAGTTTTTAAATATATATATAACTAACTAAAAGTTTAATTTTATACCGATAATTAAAATTATAGTTACGGGCGTTTTATTATTATACGTATACGTTTAAACCGCTAATAAAATAGATTTTACTAATATTTGTATATTTAATATTTTAATAACGGACGCTATATATAATATAATTAACGGCTTATATTAACTATTGCCGAAAATTTTTAATACCGACGTAATAAATATAGTATATAACTTTAACCAATTACCGCAAAATTGTAAGCTCGATATACTTTAAAAATAAGCATTAAAATAATATAACGCACCCGAAATATTAATATGTAACGACGCGTATAATATAACAAATATTGTATAGCTGTAAAAGCTTAGTATTTTTATAAACGCGCTAATTTATAAATTTATATGTAATAAATTAAATAATACTGCGGAACTTTTTTTTAAGCTTTTTTTAAAACGTTTAAAAGTTTTCGAAATATTATTTATTTTAAGCATTAAAAAGCCTGCCGATATATTAAAATATAAAGCTTTTAATAAATAATTTATATACGCTAAACTAGACGCATTTATAATTAAAATATTACGCTTATTACAAGAATTTTTTAAAATATAAAAAAACCAAAATATTATAAAAATGCCCGAAAACGAACAGATAAAAATACTTTTTGTTAAAAAATAACAAAATTATAAACTTAATAGCCGTTCGTATTTACTAAGTTTTAAAAATTAAAAAAAATCGATAAAATATTCGATAAACTGCATAAACAAAACAAAATAAAATAAATATATAAACTAAATTTATTCGCATATTTTTATTTTATCGTATAATATATTGTTAAAAGTAAACCGAAATCGAAACTAATTATTAACTTAAAAACTTTAAACTATATAGCAGTTTTTAATAATTATTTTTTGCCGTTATAAGCCGAAATAATAACGTCGATTAATAGTAAAAAATATTTTACAATAATTAATATAATATCGTTTTTTTATTAATTCGAGGTATATTTAAATTATAAAAATTATTTTACGATTGTTAACTTAAAAAGTTTAAAACGGTTTACTATAGCGTTTATAAATTTTAAAAACTCGCTTATTTATATATAACGTTTTATAAATCGTTTATTACGACTTTATCGTATATATTATAAAACGTTTATCGACGATATAGTAATTTTTTCCGATATTAAAGCGGAGTATTTAAAATATTTACGTACTATATTTAGTTTTTTTTGTAAAAAAAAAATATCGCTATTGCTAAAAAAAAATTTTTTAAATTATTTATCCGTTAAATTATTAAACTTTCGAGTAAACGTTTTTAATATATTTACTATAACTAAAAAGCTTAAAACTTTTTACATATTAAAATTCTCCGATTAGCTTAAAGTTTTTAAGTAATATTTAAATAATATAGGATTTTTATAATTATTAATCTTATATTATGCGTAATATATTAAGCTTTTGTAAAAAAAAAAGACCGCGTTGCTTAACGAAAAACAAAAGTTTAAAAAAATACTAGTTAAAAACTTTAAGAAAAAAAAAACATACGTACGTTTAACGTATTATAAATTAATAAAAGCTAAAATAATATTTTTTAAAACAGTATAAAACTTAATTTATAAATATATAATTTTGTAATACTACGACTTTAAAAAGCAATTATTTATGCAAATAAATAGTTCGATTAAACGTAGCTATAAAGTTATAATATTTTATTTAAAAAATAGTTATCGATAAAAGCTTAAAACGGTAATTTTAAATAACTAGTTTTATTTAGTAATATTTTTTAATTATTGTTTATTTTAGCTTAAAATATAATATAAACTTTTTAAATTAAAAATAGTTTACGTAATATAAATTTATAAACGTTTTTGCATTATAATCGAAATATATTATAAATTTATTATTATATTAACAGATTATTTAACAATAAAAAATATTATAAACTAAACTAGTTTTAATATTATATTTATAAATCGAGCAAATAAGCGTTTATAAAACGTATCGATTTATTTATTTTAGTACGGTTTTTAAATATATTATATATTTAAGCGATTAAACTACGTATTAAACGCTTTAAATCGTTTAAAAATAATATATAATAAAATTAAGCCTAACAGTAAAATCGACCGTACGGACGAAAAGCTTATTTTAAACTAAATATAGTTAATAACGAAAGTAGTTATAAATAAAACTATAAAAAAGCAATTTTAAATAGCTTACGTAGCCGATATTAAATATAAAAAAATAATCGAATCGCTACGAAAAAACGACAAAAACGCCGATAATATTTTAAAACTCGGCTATTAATTTGCGATCGTAAATAATTTATTTTATTATATTAATAAACGTAATAAATATAAGCTATATATATTTAAAAGTTTTATATAAAAGTTTTTCGCAATAGCTTACGATAATAAATATTATTTTAGCTTTAATTAAATATATAAAAAGCTTAACCAATATTCGATTAATAAAAAATTGTATAAATTAAAAAATATATCGCATATTGTTTTATATATAATTACTGTCGAATAGATAAAAAAAAGCTATTAAACAATTATTAACTAATACGCCTAAAAAACGGTAGGCTAATAAAAACGATTGTTATAAACTTTATTATTAAGCTTTTTGTAATACTTTTTGCTAATACGCCTTAATAATTAAACGGAAAAAATAAATATTATTATAATACGTTAATAACGGTAATTTGCGCTATATTTAAGCAGGTTTTACTTATTTCTAACAATAAAAAATATATAGCTAAAAACTAAAGTATTGCGTTAGTTAAAATATTATTATTAGTAAATTAAAAAATATTAACTAGTTTTATTTTTAATAAAAATCGTAAATTTATTTCCGATTTTTAAAAAAAAATGTAAAAAACGTTCGGTATACGATTATTTATAATAATAGCGTATTATTTGCAAAAAAATGGTCTTTTTTAAAAAAAAAACTAAACAGTAAAAATAGCTATTTAATATTATATTTATATATATTTAAACAAAATATAAATAAACGTATTGCCGGCGTTGTAATAGAATTTTAACAGCGTATATTTTAAAATAATTTAATTATCCGCTTATAAACAGTTATTTAAATTTTAATTGCCCGGTTTAAATAACGTGTTAATTTAAATATATACCGAACTATATAAAAAAATGCGATTTTTAAAAAAACACTTGCGCAAAAATGCCGAATTAGCTATAAATTTCGTAACGGCACGGGCTAAAAAGTATTACAATATGCAATATCGACTTATTAAATTTAACGTTAAAGACGAAGTTTATTTTAAATTATATTATAAATATTATTTATTTAGCAAGTTATTTAAAAAGTTTTCGTAATAACGCGCTGGCTTTTAGAAAATTAAGTCTAAAATAAAAAAACTAATTTACGAATTAAATTTACCCGAAATATTTAATATTTATCTTGTAATTTTAATAGCGTATTTGTTATTTACTTAAAAAAAAAACGACTTTTTTTACCGCAAAATACCAGCCCCGGGCTTTGTTAAAAATAATTAAAGCGACTCCGGCGAAAAAAATAAAGACTTATATAAAATTAAAATCATTTTTAATTATCGTTTTAATTGCACAAAATTAAAGTACGACTATTTAATTAAATAAAAAAAATATAGTTACGAAAATAATTAATAAAAGTTTAAATAGCAGCTACGTTATTTAAAAAAATTGCTAAATAAATACTAAATCAAAAAAGGAAAAAAACCACTTGTAGCAAAAAAAGCCGAAGCTAAAGCAGCTAAACTAATAAATTAAACTAAAAAAGGACGGAAAAAGCCTAAAAAGGTCAAAATTGTTTAAATAAATCTGTTAAAAGCAACAGAAGCTTTTTTTACGTGCCCGGCACTTAATACAGTGTAACAAAGGGGTCTTGCTAAAAGACCTACATGTTACGTATATATTAGATACGTTAATTAGATAAAGGAAACTGGAATATCCCACATCCCGCAGGGATATATAGATATTCCCAGTCTTCCCCATCGCAATACAGAATATACTACACTACCCCATGGTTTTCTTTACCATAAATATATAAATTAAAAATAACTAAAAATATTTTTTAATTAGTTTATTTATTTAAATAATAACAATAATTTTTTTTTAAATATTTTTAAGTATTTTTATTATTATTTACAAAAATTAATAAAAGTTTTTATTTTAAAAAAGCTTTAAATATTAAATTATATAAACTAATAAAAAGTAACGGTTTTTTATAAATAAAAGTTTTTATAAAATAAAGTTTATTTTAATTAAAAGTTTTAAAAATAAAAACTTTATTAAATAATTAATTATTTTTAATTATTAAAGTAAGTAAATAATTATTTTTTTATTTATTTTAAATTTTAAATAATACTAATTATTTATTTAAAGACTTTTAATAATATTAATTATTTAATTAGTTATTTATAAATAAATAAATACTAAAAATTAAAATTATAACTTTGCTATTAAATAATTAATAAAAAGTTATTTAATTAATATAAAAAAAAGAGTAAATATTTGAAAATATAATTTAAAAATAAATTCGAAAAGCTAGCTATTATTTTTTAAAATTTTTCAAAAATGTATATATTAGTATAGTTAGTAATTAAATTTTTAAACTTAATTAATTTATAATTTAAATTAAATTTAAAATTAATAAAAAAATAATTACTTTTATAAAAAAAATATTTAAATTAAAAGTTTAAATATTAAATATTATAAAAAAAGTTTTATAAGTATTAATATTAACTTATAATTTAAAAATTAATACATTTAAAGCGTTATTAAATTTAAATATAAAAATATTTTTAATTTTTTAATTATTAATAATAGGTGAATTTTTATTAAATAAATAAATTAGTAAATAAATATAAGTTATAAAATAAATAAATAAATTTATTTATTATAATATTTTAATAAATTTTAAAATAAGATAAAATTTATTATATTAAACGATAAGTTATTTTGAATAATTAGGTTTAATATTTTTTAATAAGCTTTATTTTTATTAAAAGAATTATTTTTATTAAAAAAATTATTTCCGGTAAGTGTATTATTCCGAAGGCGTTTTTTGCTTATTAAATTTATAATAGCCGTATTTGCTAAATAATTGCATTTTATTTATTTTATTTAAAACGGTTAATTTAATAAAATATTAAATAAAGAAATAATTTTTTTTTTTAAATTTAGTTTTATCGTTATAAATAATTATTAGGTATTTAAAAAAATAATAACGTTAAAAATTAAAAAATTGAAAGCGTTTAATATTAATGGTAAATTTAAAAAAACAGTTAAAAAAATTAAGTTAGTAAATAAATAAATAAATAAATATAATAAAAAATAAATAATTTATAAAGTGCATTTTAGTTTTATTTTTCGAGCTTTAAGTAAATTAATAGGTAATAAAGTTTAAATAGATAAATTATTTTTAATAATATAAATATTAAAATTTTCGATATTTTTTAAAGTAAATTTAAGATGATTTTTTTTTAATAATTAAATTATTTTTTAAAATATTATTTAAAATATTAATAACTTTAAAAAAAAAAAAAAGACTGGTTGTTAAAAATATTAAAAATAAACGCTATTTTTATTATTATTTTAATAAAAAATAATAAAAAATAAATAATAACTATTAATAAGTATAGTATAAAATAAATAAATAATAATAAAATGTTGTAAAAAAAAATATTAATTAAAAAGAAATATAGTTTTTTTAATAAAAAAAGCATTTAATAAAAATATACTAATAATATTTAAACTTAACGGATTTATAATTTAAAAACCGGATTTATAATTAATAAATTATGCACGTTTAATTAAAAGCCGACTTTTAAAGCTTAAACCTGGATTTATAATTAATAGATTATATATAATTAATGAAAAGCCGTATTTATAATTAATAAATTATGCAAATTAATTTAAAAGCTAATTTTTAAAGTTTAAAGCTAGATTTATAATTAATATATATATAAATTAATTCAAAATACGGATTTAAATTTTAAAAGCCGTATTTATAATTAATAAATTATGCAAGTTAATTTAAAAGCCGATTTTTAAAACTTAAAGCTGTATTTATAATTAAAAGATTTTTAATAGCTAGATTTTTAATTATACGTTAAGAATAGCTTTTATTTTTTTAATAAAAATAATAAATTTCTTGATTAAATTAATGTTTTTTATTTTTTATTATTAGTTACTTATTTATTTTTATATATATACGGTTATTACTTTTATTATTATTTATTTATTAGTATTTATTTATTAATAATTACTATTTAATATTTAATATTTTTTTATTAATATATATTTATTAATATATATTTATTAGTATTTACGGTTTAATATCTAATATTTAATATTTATTTATTAATATATATTTACTAATATATATTTACTAATATATACGGTTTAATATTTAATATTTTAATAAATTATTTATATTATTACTATTTTACTTTTATACTTTTATTAACTTTAAAATAGCTATTATTAAATAATTATTTTATTTAATAATAACTTTAATATATTAATAAAACGTTTACGTTTTATTAATATTTAACGTTTAATTATATTTAAATAAGTTATTTTTTTATATTTTAGTTAATAAAATTATTTTATTAATATATTTATAGTTATTAATTAAATAAAGTTAATATTAAATAATAAAATTTATTTAATATTAACTTTAAATATTATTAATAAATAATATTATTTTATTAAATATATAAATTTACTTTCTATTTATTTTAATAATAATAAACTAATATTAAATAGTTTTTTTTAAAAATAATAAAATGTATTTTTATTGTTCAATATATTGTAAAATTTATTTTATTTTTTTATTAAAATGCATTTTATTGTTTAATATACTGCAAAATTTATATTATTTTTATTTATTAAAATATATTTTTATTGTTTAATATACTTTAAAATTTATTTTTTCTTTGTTTTTATTTAAATATATTTTTACTATTTAATATATAAATATATATATATATATTTTAATTTTAATTAAAAAGTATAATTATTAATTAATTAATATAGTTATTAACTATAAAAGTATAATTAGTTTTAGTTTATAGCATTAATTAATTATAGTAGTTAATGTTAAATTAAAAATATTTAAAAAGTTTATAAATATATATTAAAAAAATTATATCCGTTTAAAAGATTTATATATAGTTTATTTTTAAATAGTTTATGCTATTGTAATTTAAAAGCTTTACTATTTAAAATATTTTAAAAATGCAAACAGTATAGTTAATTACGTAAAATATAATAGTAAACTAGTAAATCTAATAATTAAAAATTTTATTAATTTTTATATTTTATTAACGAGTTTATTAAACTATTTTGCGAAAATTGCAAATATATTGAATAAATTAATTTATATTTTTATAACTTCCGATGATTTTTTTTTTTATGAAATCGATTTTAAAAATAAAGCTAAACGATAGAACTTTTAAAAATATATTAAAAAAAACTTTATTTGCGTTTTTTAGCTTAAAAAACTAAAAGCTTTTTTAGTTAAAAATTTTACTTTAAATATAAATGCCGATTTTAAAACCGATAATTTATAAAATTTTATAATATATAAATTAGCTAAATTTAATATTACTAAAGCACGTTATAATAATTTAATTAAAGTTTATAATATTTATTTTAAAATAGTTATTAAGTTTTACGATTAAATAAAAGTTACGATATATTTTAATTATTAAAAAATTTATTTAAATTTTAATAAAATAATCGATTAATAATATTAGAAATTAAAAAAGCTAAATAGCGTAATTAATAAAGCTTTTAAAAATAAATATAAAAATTTTGTAAGTTAATTAGCTAAAAAAAACTATTAAAAATTTCGTTAAATTAACTAATTAGTAATATAATAAAGTTTTTTTAAATAGTTAAAAAAAAAAGCCGATATTATCGACTTTTTTAATTTTATTATTAATTTAAAAAAGCTTTTCGATAAACGTATTTTATTTAAATTATTGCTTATTAAAGCTAATATAATAAAGTTATAGCGAATAATATTTTTAATTATTTAATAATTATTATAATTTTACGTTAAAAAGTTTTTATTTTAAATATTATACGATTTATTAAAAAGTTTATTAAAAACGTAGCGTTTGTTATTTTTAAACTTTTTAATATTACCGATTTTTTTAACAAGCCGAAAAAAAATTATTTTAAACAAAATTACCGAAATAAAAATTTATAAATTTAAAAACTTTACTAAAAAAATAAAAGTAATAATAACTAACGGTTATATTAATAACGTTTTAATAACTAAAAAAGCTTTAAAAATATTTTTACAAAACGTTTTAAAATAAATACGCAAACGGAAAATAAAAAAAAATTGTAAATTTAACAAATTATATTGCTTATTTTAATAAATATTTATTAAAAAGTTATTATTATATATTTAAAAAACTTGCTTTTAATAAATAGTATATAAATAAAAAAAATTAAAAAAATAATTTAACAGCAAATAAAATCCGATAAAAACTTTTAACAGCAAATAAAAAAAACGTAATAAAAAAATAAACTAGAAAAAAAAGTTAAATTCGATGTTTTAAAAAAATTTTAATTAAAATTAATTATTAAAACTTATTATAGCAAAAATTAAAAGCTTTTTTTTTAATTAATTAAAAGTTTTTAAAAGCGTATATATTACGTAATTATATTATATTAAATTTTGGCTTTAATATTTATATTTTTAATAAAGCTAATAAGTTTATAAATATAAAAAATGTTAATTTAAAAAATAAAATATTAGCAAATAATAATACAATTAAAATATATAACTATAAAAAATCGATTTTAAAATAAAAAGCTTTAAAAGTTTATAAATATATAAATTTTTTAACGTTATTTTTTATTTAAATAACTTATTTTTTACTTAAATAAGCTATTTTTTAAACTTTTATATATATATTTGCAAATAATTTAATAATAATATATTTGATTAATTTAAATTAGTTAAATTTTTATTTGTTAAATTTGTTTATACTATTTTAATAAGTTTGTATATTATATTTACGTTTGCTGCAAGTTTTATAGCATTTGACGCGAGTTTTTTTTTTTTTTATATAACGAATAAACCGACGAATAACCTAATAAACAAGCCGATAAACGAACCGATAATAAAATAAACGCAATTATAAAACGAATAATTGTTTATATAAAAAGCAAAAAATTTACGGGCTTCGAAAAACGTAGTTATATAAGTTTATTAGCTCGTTCGTCGGTTTGTTTATTGTACGAAAAAAAAAAAAACTTGCGTCGGGATTTGCGTTAAAACTTGCGTTAAAACTTGCGTCGAAATTTACGTTAAAACTTACGTCGGATGCTATAAAACTTGCAATAAACGTAGCTATAATGCGCAAATTTGTTGGAATAGTATAAATAGGTCTAGCGAATAAAAATTTAATTAATTCGAATTAATTGTTTATATTTTCGGTTCGTTCGTCGGGCTATTCGTCGGTTCGTTCGTCGTACGAAAGGAAAAAAAACTCGCGTCGGGTGCTATAAAACTTGCAGCAAACGTAAGTATAATGCGCAAACTTGTCGGAATAGTATAAACAGGTCTAGCGAATAAGAATTTAACTAGTTTGAATTGATCGGATATGTTGTTGTTAGATTATTTGCGAATATACGTACGAAGGTCTGGAAAGTGGCCCATTCAATTGGGTGGCCCATCCAAGTGGGAGATGGGTTATAGCTATAAACTTAATATTATTATAAGTTTTAAATTAAATAAAAATTTACTAAAATAATAAATTTAAGTCCGATTTTTTTAAATATAAGTAAAAAAAGTTTTTATACTATTTATAGCAAATATATAATTAATAAATTATGCTTTTTACGTATAAAAACATTTGCTAAATAGCTATATAAGGCTTTTTTAATTTTAAGCTAGTTTATATAAATAATACTAAAAGCTAGGTTATTTAAAACTTAAACTATTAAAACGATTATTAAATCGTATAAAAAAAATAGCGATTATTTTATAAGTTAATTACGAGATTTATATAATTAATTACGTTATATATATTAAAATAAAAGCTAAACGTCGAATTTTTTAAAAACTAAAATAAAAAATATTAAAAGCGGGGATATAGTTTATAGTTAATTTTTACGAATACAATAATTTTACTGTAAAAAATAGCAGGCTTTAAAAAATTATATTAATTATAAATCGATATTTTGGCTATACGTAAGGTTATTATATTAATAATAAATAGGCTAATATTATACGAATAGTTTTTAAAAACTGTATATAGTATATAATAATTAAGTATAAAATTTAGGTATAAGTTATAAAATATAATAACAAGTTTGTCAATATTAGAGAAGTTATAAATAAGCTAGTTAGGGCTGTTAAAGTTTATTTTTTAAACATTTAGTTCGAAAGTGTTTTAATAAAAACTTAAAAATCTAATAGGGCAGCCGAAAGAATAGGAGGTATTATTAAAAAAAAAAAGGCGAGCGTTTTATAAAACGGCTGCAAATTTTTTATTTTTTTATAGCTAAAAATAGTACGTATAGTTATTTATTTATATAACTAAACTGTTAAGTATAATAACCGTTAAAAAATGCTTTATAAAAAGTTTTATAATTATTTCAATAATTTTAAAAAAATTGTTAAGTATAAAAAGATTTTTTTAATAATTAATTTAAAAGTATACAGCTGTACAATATTTGCTATAATTATTAAAGTTAAATAGAAAAAAAAACGGCGCTAAAAGCTTAATTTAAAAATTTAAATAAGCCATTTAATAAGGTATTAATTTTTGAGCGTTGTTATCCGGGCACCCTGTTTTTCTTATCCGGGCACCCTTCGGCCCGAAACGGTCTGGAACAGCTGCGCAGCCAACCTGCAGCTTTTGCCAATTGAATCCTGAGTACTTGCCTAGTAAATTTGCTGTAAACTCCTCCGAATTCCACTATAGCCTTGCTGCACCGCTGTTTTAAACACCTCTAAAATCTTTATCCAATATTCGGTTAATACTTTTTAGCCAACAACACCTCTTTTGGCCAGCTTTTTGGCCAACACTTTTGCCAACACTTCTCCTAACACCTTCTCTATTGCAAAAGACCCCGGGAAACGATGCCGCCGATCCGAAATCCACTTAAAGGTGTTAAAAGGGTTGAAAGGGGTGTCGATGGATGGATATGTTGGGACGGGCAGTTAAGGGCAATAGGGCCCTAGTTTTCTTAACCAATCAGAGGCCTGGAAATAGATAACGCTTTCGTTAATTAATTCACATTTATTAGAAAAGTGGCCAAAGTGCTAGAATAGGTTTAAAACAGCTAGAAAAGCCATTTAACGGCATGTAGGTGTTGTTGGCCAGGCAAGGTGTGCTAGTTACCGGCTGTCAAAGATGTGGCAGCTGTCAAAAATTTTTGCGGGCCGAAACGGTCCGAAGGGTGCCCGGATAAGAAAACGAGGGTGCCCGGATAACAACGCTCTAATTTTTTAATATTTATTATATTTAGTTTTTTAAAGAAAATAAAATTATAATTATTAAAAATATACGGTTTAATAAAAACGAGTTTTTTAGCAGTAATAAAAACAAATTTAAAACCAATTTTTTTTTAAAATAACGTTAAAAAGGTATAAAAAATTAATTAAGAGCTTCGTTTATTAAAAAGCTTTTAAAATAAACGGAAATATATTTGATAAATAAAAATATAACGCGTTTACTTGCTATATTTCAGTAAAGTATTTAAAAAATTTAAATAAGCTAAAGGCCGAAAAATTAAACGAGCTTATAAAAAACATTTTAAAAAATTTAAACAAAAAAAATATTTTTATATTAATTTAAAATTCGAGTTAAGCTTTTTTATTTTGCTAAAATTTTTAAAAGCAGTTTTTTTAAGCTTGCTTTTTATCAAGCTAAGTTTTTTAAAGTTTAATTTTTTGTTAAAAAAGCGTACTAAAAACGATTAATAAAATTGTTTAAAAATAAATTTAGCTAAAAATTTTATAAATTTATAAATAACTATTTTTAATATAACAAAATTATACAAATTTGCATTTATAAATAAAAAAAACAGTTATTAAAATATAGAAAGTTAAACTATTAAAAAGTTTTAAAAAGTTTTATAGCACTAGATTTTAAAATAAAAGCTTTATTGTTAAAAAAAATTTTTTTAAAAAACTTATTTATAGCTTTTTAATTTTATAAAAAGCTTTAAAAAATTTATTAACTACTATTTAACCGATTTTAATTGTTAAAATTTAAAAAAAGCTTTAAAAAAGCGTTTTTTATATTATAATATTATAATTATTAAATCCCGTTAAAAATAAATATAAAAAAAAAAGCCTTTAAATTAATTAATTATTATTTAAAAACTTATAACGCATCTTCTACGTAGATGGGCTACTTAAGTAAATGGGCCACTTTTCTAAACTTTCGTACGCGCATTCGCAAATAATCCAACAACAACATATCCGATCAATTTAAACTAGTTAAATTTTTATTCGCTAGACCTGTTTATACTATTCCGACAAGTTTGCGTATTATAGCTACGTTTATTACAAGTTTTATAGCACCCGACGCGAGTCCTTTTTCCTCTCGTACGACGAACGAACCGATAAATAACCCGACAAACGAGCCGAAAATATAAACAATTAATTCGAATTAATTAAATTCCTATTCGCTAAACCTGTTTATACGATTCTGACAAGTTTACATATTATAGCTACGTTTGCTGCAAGTCTTATAGCACCTAACGCGAATTTCGACACGAGTCTTAACGCGAGTCCCGACGCAAGTCTTTTTCCCTTTCGTACGATAAACAAACCGACGAACGAGCCAACAAACCTACAAACCTACATAACCACGTCTTTCGAAGCCCGTAAATTTTTTGCCTTTTATATAATAAACAATTATTCGTTTTATAATCGCGTTTATTTTATTATCGGTTCGTTTGTCGGCTCGTTCGGCGGTTCGTTCGTCGGTTCGTTCGTCGTACGAGAAAAAAAAAGACTCGCGTCGGGTGCTATAAAACTTGTAATAAACGTAGCTATAATGCGCAAACTTGTCGGAATAGTATAAACAGGTCTAGCGAATAAAAATTTAACTAGTTTAAATTGATCGGATATGTTGTTGTTGGATTATTTGCGAATGCGCGTACGAAAGTTTAGAAAAGTGGCCCATTCACTTAGGTAGCCCATCTACGTGGGAGATGCGTTATATTAAACTATAATATATTATTATAATTATTAAATTTTATCGGAAGCATATATAAAAAAAAGATTTTAAATTAACTAATTATTATTTAAAAGCTTTTTTTTTTGCTAAACTAATATATTTAATTATAATTATTAAATTTTATTAACGGTTTTATATTATTTAAAACTTTTAAATATATTATTAGTTATTTTAAAACTTAATTACTAGTTTTATTAGTTAAACTTTAGAAAATTTACCGCTAAAATCTACTTTTTTATTAAAATAGTATAAAAAGTTTAATATATATTTATTAAAAAATTATTTTTAAAAGGCAAAATAAATATATTTACGAAATTATAAAAAAAATAAAAACTTAGCGTAAAGTTTCGAAAGATTTTATAAAAAAAAGCTTTATTTTAAACTATATATAAGTTTATATATATAAATTTAATAAATATAAGTATTATTTTAAATATAAAATTCGTTTAATAATATTAAAAAATTAATAGTTTAATATTAGTAAAAAAAATATTTATATTAGTATTTTAGCCGGAAAGTTTTTTACAATTTTAATACCTATTATTATTAAATTTAACTTAAAATTTAAATAATACGACGCTATAAATATTTTTATTAACGTTAAATTAAGTAAAAAAATATATATATATATATATATATATATATATATATTATTAAGCTATAAAAAGCTAGATATTAATATAAAATTATTAAAAGTTTTATACGGTTTACGGAAATTTTTTTTACTATAGTAAAAAAAGCTTATAAAATTATTAAAAAAAATAAGTTTTAAATTTACTTTTTACAAACTTTACTATTTTTTAAAAAAATAAAATATTATTATTTATTTATACTAATAATATAATAGTAGTTTATAAATAAAAAAACTAAATAATAGCTAATAAAATAATTGCTGTTTTAAAAGCTAAATATAATTTTATTAAAAAAAGCGATTTATAATAATTTTTAAATATCGAAATAATTTAAAATAAAAATAAAAAGTTTTTTTTAACTAATTTAAACATTATATATTAACAAAATCGGTAAATTAAAAGATAATTTATTTATAATTTATGCAAATATTTTAATATAAACTAAAAAGCTTTTTTTTTATAAAAAATTGCTTTAAAATAAGATATTTAGCGCTATTAGTAAAAAGTTAAATTTATATTATATATTATAGTAATTATTAAACCGGATATAACATTTATAATATTTAAACTATTTCGTTTTAATTATAATTTTTTTTAAAACACTATAAAGCGGTTAATAAACTTTTTATATATTTTATTATAATTTAATATTTTATTTTATAATTTAGCGATAAAAACGATTTTATAGTAATAAATAATACTTTTTTGCTAATAATAATAATAATTAAAAAAACTTTTAAGTTTATATTATAAAACTTTTCGAACAAATAATAAAATAAAAACTTAATAAATAAAATACGGTGATTATTTTTATTACTAAAGCTAAGCTTTTTATATTAATTTAAATTATTAAAAAAGTTATATTTATTATAAACTAATAAAAAACTTAATATTAAATTAAATAATTAATATATAGTTTTTTAATATAATAATTAGTAAATTATAAACTAATTATAAAAAAAATAGCTTTATTATATATTAAATTATAGTATATAAATATTTATAACTATTAGTTACGGCAAAAAGTCGAAAATAAAACTTTTTAAATAATTTTATTAAAGTTTTATTAATATAAAAATAGAATAATTTTTTAAAATAATTTAATTTATATAAAGTTTTAAACAAAAAAAATATTTTAGGCTAATTATTTACAATTAAAAAATTTAAAAATTAGTTTATAAAAAAAGAATTTAAAAAATAAATTATAAAAAATACACTAATAGTATAGCAATAAAAAAATTAAAAAATAATTTATTTAACAATTTAAAAGCTTTAGTTTAAAAATATTTAAATAAAAAAAATATAAAAATAAAAAAAATATAAAAATATTATTTTAAAAAAGCTAGCGATTTTATTATTAAAATAGTTATAGCTTATTTATAAATATTTATAAAAATAATTTTTTTTTAATTTTTTATTCTTTTTTTTCGTTTTTTTTACTAATTTGTTTTAAGCGGAATAAAGTTTAAATAATAATCCGGAAATAATAAATTTTTCGGTTATTCGAAAAAAAAACGCTATTTCGATAAACGATTAAAACGTTACGAAAAACGCGCGCTAAAAGTTTAGCTAAAGTTAGTTTATTAATCGTTAAATAAAAATTAACTAATATAAAAAAACTATTTATATAATAAAATCAATATATTTAAAAGTATAAAAATAGCAACGTTAGCTATTTTTTATAGTTTTTTTATAAACGCTGTTTGAATAGCTTTTAAAAACGTTGTAAACGTACCGTAAATAAAAAGTTTCGCGAGCTATTTTCGAAAAAATAAAACGCGCGCAGTAAGCCGCAAGCTTTTGCAAAAAAGTACTACGATTACGTTTAAAGGATTGTATAGTAGCGCCGCGAAAAAAGCGCACTATAGCAAGGGTCTTATAACTTAGCAAAAGCAAAAACACCGGAATAACCAAAATTACTCGGCTATTCGGAAACGTATATATATTACGCAAGCCGATCGCTATTTTAGCATGTATGTTAGGAGTAGCGCTTGTCGCAGTAGCGGCAATAGTTTTGCTATTGCAAAAAATGGCTAGTGCTAGAGCTAAAGCAGGAGTAAGAACAATAGCAGCGACGGCGCAAAAAAAAATCTCGATTGCTAAAACTAAAAAAAGCCGCGCAAAAATGTCGTAAATTTCGTCGAACTTAAAATCGGATTAATCGCTATCGAATTTATCAATATATTTTTAATAAAGCGCATTTATTATATTTACGAAAAAGCTAGCAAAGCTTAAATTTTTTGTTATAATTTAGCCGTATATTACGGTAAAAAAAAAGCATAATATTAAACTATCAATACGTTAGCGAATTTTTTATTCGATGTTTAAAAGCTTTATATTTTAGCTAGAAAAATAACAAAAAAAAATATTATTTACGAAAAAAAGCATTTAATTATATAATAATCTACTATTAATAGTTAGCTTAAATTTTATTATTTATAAACGAAAAGCTTGCTAAAAAGTTATTTTAAAATTTTATAAAAAAATCGTAAAAATGTGCAAAACAAAAATACTAAAAAAGCTCGATAATTAAAAATTTATTTATTTTTTAATACAAATATTTAGCAACTTAATTATTGCAAGCTTTTTAATAATATATAATATTATTTAAATGTTTATATTTTAATATAAAATAGCTTATTAAAATAGCTTATTTTAAAAAAGTATATTAAATTAAAAATATTTAAAAAGCTTGTAAATATATACTAAAAAAATTATATCCGTTAAAAAGACCTATATGTAGCTTAATTTTAAATAGCTTATGCCACTATGGCTCAAGAGCTCCACCACTTAAAATATCCTGAAAATGCAGGCAGTACAGCTAATTACGCAAAATACAACAGTGAACCAGTAAATCTAACAGTTAGTTAATAGGTCACTAAGTAATTATAAACTACAAATTAACTAATTAGTGACTAATTAGTGGCTAAATCACAACCCTGCTTTTTTTTAAACTATATTTAAAAATTTATTTAATTTTTATATATAAAAAGCTTATTTTAATTAATTAAAATATTTTAAAACATTAAATTTATAATTTTTTTTTTTAAATTACTTATATATAATAGTATAATTATAAGATTTATATAGCTTTTTTAACTTGCTAACGGCTACGTAATGCGTTTAAGATTTAGAAAAACAAAATTTTGGTTATTTAAAACTACTTTTCATTATATTAATTTTTAGTTTACTATTTTATTACTAAATAAAATAATAATTGCGCAATTTAATCTTTTATTCAATACTTTTGTTTTTAATAACTTGAGAAACTATTTAATAAGTAAAAAGATTTCTTTTTAAGTTTAATTCCATTTATTTAATTTATTAATGCTTAGGTAAAAATTTTGCAGCTTATTTATTTACTAATAAAACTTTAACAATTGTTTTTATTGATTTAAATAATACTAAACGTTGGCTTATATGTTTTTAATTTAAGGTATTTATAAAATAAAAAAAAGCTTTTTTTTAAAGCAGTATTTACATTGTTTAATTTTTAACACAGTGCAACAAAGGGGGTCTGATAAGACCTATATGCAAGGTTGTGATTTAATCACTAAATGATGTGTTTTAACTGACTAAAATTTTAGTCAGTCAGTCACGTGACTAAGACTGACTAAATTTTTTTAATTTGTTACTGACTGACTAATTTAGTCACTAAAACCTTTATTAATAATAGTTATTTATTTAATATGTTACTACATATTTTAATAGTAATAATAGTTTTTAAATAATAAAATTGTTACGAAGCGTACACTAGTGTCCAACACTATATATGCTCTTGTGGTATCGGGGTTATAAATGCTTAAAGTATAACCAAGGATACTTTTAGGTTTATGTTTAGAGTATACGTTAACGATAATATTGCGGGCAATAAAAACAATAATATTTTAAATTAACTGTTTCGTAAAAAATAATCTCTTATAGTTATTTCTAAAAACTAACTATAAACATAAGTTAAATAATAATAATTAATTAATTAATTATATAAACAACTTTTTTTTTTATATTTATTTTTTTATTTTTTAAATTACTTTTTTTATAATAATTTTTACGGTTATACTGTCGCTTTTTATTTTTTATATAGTAAAAATTACTATGTTAAATGCGTAAATTGCGATTTATTTTATAATTTAAAAAGTCACGTATTATTTTTAATCCGTGCTTTTTTCGTTTTAGCTTTATTATCGGGCTTTTATTTATTAATTTGTAATATTATCCTTTTTTTTTGGTTTTATTATTTTTAACAAACTAATTGGTAAGTTTTTTTTTTAACTTTTAAGTTTTTAAATATGTTTAACCGTATATAAAAACCGCGTATTTATCGTAAGCTTTTTGAACGGTTTTTTAAAACTAATAAACGAGCCGTTTTATATTTTTACGCTATTTTTTACGATATATTAGCTAATATGCTTTATATTTTTTGTTTTTAATATAATTTTTCTTTTTTTTATTTTCTTTTCAAAAATTCTAGTCGCTATAAAACGTATATTTGTCGCAGTTATTTTTGCGATAGTATTTTAATAGCGTTTTTTTTTAATATTAAAACAATAACGCAAATTAAACTCTGAAAAAAGCGAAATTAATAACAACTTGCTTAACGTTTACGAATAAATAACTAAAATTTAATTCAAATTAGCTATTATTATTAATTATTTAATATAAATATGTTGTATTTGTGCTAAAATAAAAAAGCGTAACTTTAAGTTATTTTAATAAAATATAATTAAATTAAACAAAAAAACGGTGTTTTTTTTACTTTAAACAGGTACGAAAACTTTTTTTTTTTTAAAAACTTTTAGTGCTTAAAAATTATTTTTAATACTAACTAGTTAAAGTTTAATTTAAAAATAACTAGTTTTTTCGTAGTTAACCTCGACTTTTTAGTTTCGGCCGATTAAAATATTATCGGTAAAAGTTTTTAATAAAAATTTTTTTTATTTATAACATGGTTTTTTAATTCTTATATAATTTTAGTGTATATATAACTTTTTTACTTAATAAAATATTTAAACTTTGTTTTATTTTATTGTAAATTTGAAATTTTTTCTATTTTATAAATACTTTTATTTTCGTTTACTTTTAGTTAAATTTTTAACGTAACGTTTAAATATGTTTTAGTTAATAATAATATAAAAAAAATTAGTTAAATAATTATAATATTTAATAATTTTAGTTTATATATTACTAGTAAAAATATTTTTTTAATTTTACAAAGTTTAATATTTTTGAAATCAAGTTTTTCGTTATTGCGTTTTGTTTAAATATTACGTTTCAAAAAATAATTTTTTTTTTAAATTAGTTTTAACAATTTGTTTTTATCGTAATATTTTTTTATTTTTTGTTAAATAAACATAAAATTTTTTTATAACTATTTTTTTAACTAATTTATATTAACATATTTTAAATATATATAATGTATAGTTATAATATAAATTAATTAGTTTATAAAATTCTCGTAATGCTTTTTAAAATTTCTTATCCCATTTTTTGTAGTTTATTTATATTTTCGTATAATAGTATTTAATTTCTTAATAATATTTTTTATTTATAATCGCTTTTTCGGCTAAAAACATCGGCTTTATCGTTTTTTTGCTTTTAACGTAAATAATTTTAAAATTCAACTATAATAAAAATTTTGCTTATTATATTTATCGTTTATTTAATGTTTTCGTAATTATAAACGTTATAAAATTTTTATAATTTAAATATTTCGATTATTGCTATAAATTTTATATTATAAATTTAATAGTTTAATTTAAATTTTAAAAACTTTTTTAAAAAAATACTACTAAATAAAATTTACTATTTTCGTATTGTTAAATTAATTATTTTTTTATAACGTAATTACTTACGTCGATTTTTATTTTGTATTTTTTATCCGAATTAAATAGTTTAAAAATTAAATTATTTAAAATCGCATTTTTAAATATATCGAACGCTTTTTGTTTTTTTTTGTTTACTAAAAAAGTTTATTTTTTTTAATTAAATCCGTAAAAAGCGCCGTAATTTTTTTAAAATTTTTAATAAATATACGTATAAAGTTTATAAATTTTACGAATAACCGTATATTTTTAACATTTTTTAATATAAATTAGTCTTTTATTACTTTTAGTTTAAAATATTAAATTTATACTTTTTTTTAAAAAAAAATAATATATTTTAAAAAATCTATTTACTATTTATAAAACTTGCTTTTTTTAAATATGTTTTTAATTTTGCTTTTTATAACGTTTAAAATACTTATCGTATATATTATTTATATTTTTTTTAAAATATTTTCAAATAAATTAAAATATCGTTAAAATATATAATTATAAACTTATTAATAAACTTTTGTAAAACGTTTATAATTATTAACTAAAATATCGTTAATATATTAATAAAGCCAAAATTTATTACTAAAAATTCGTATAGCCTATATTTTATAATAAACGCTATTTTTTACTTGTCGCTTTATTTAATTTTAATATAATAATAAAGTTTTAAAACGTTAAATATTGTTATTTATTTTATTTTCGTAAAACGATTTTTTATATCGTTTATGCGTAATATAAGTTTTTTATTTTTAATAATAATAAAGTTAAAATATCGCTAATTTTTGTAATTTTTTTATTTTCGTTTTCCGTTTTTTTTTTTAGTTTTTTTTTGATATTTATAGTATCGGTATTGCTGCCGATAATTTAAAATATCGTATAAACCTTTTTTTTAAGTTTTTGTCGAAATATTTCTGTAGTTTTTTAAACTATTTTTTATTTAACTTATACGGTTTAAAAACTTTAAAATATATTTTTTCTTTTAAATTAATTGCGTAATTATATTTACTATACTTTAGTAGCTTTATTTTTTTATTATATTTTTTTATAAATAAACTTTTAAATTTAACGTACTTTTTTAGTACTTTGATCGTAAATTTTTTTATTAATTTACTATAATATTTTGTTTTATATTTTATTTGATTATTTAAACTTATATATAATTTATATTTAAAGTTTTACAAAAGCTAAGTTTTTTTTTTTTAAGTTTAATTATACTAAGTAAATTTTATTACAAACGGCTAGTTTTTTACTTTATTTTAAAATTATTTTTTTGTAACTAAGCTAACTTTAATATTATATCGTATAATATGTTTACAATGTCGAGTTTAAGGCGGTTTAAATAATTTTAAATAATTAATAAAAATTTTACAATTTTTCGTATAACCTTTCTATTATCGTAACTTATAGTTTTTTTATCGAAAGTCGTAAATGTATAAATTTTTTTTTTTAATTTAAGCTAAGTTTAATTCGTTAATTAAATTTAAAAAAAATAAAGTTTTAATAAACGCCCGTATTAAATAAAACTTTTTTTTTTTTCGTAAATTACGTCTATTATTATTTACATTTTTTTAATTTATATTTTTATTTTATACAAAAACTTAGTTATTTTATAAACTAGCTATTAGTTTTGTTTTATAGTTATTTTTCGTCGTTTTTTATTTATTAATAAATTTATCGTCGGTTTTGTTTTTTCGTAAATTTTGCCGATTTGTTATTTTTTTTTAACGATTATAAATAAAAGTTAATCGTTTACGATTATTTTTTTTTTATTTTTTATTTTTGTATTTTTGTATTAAAAAACTTTGTAAAATATATAAACTATATATTAAATATATTAGTATCGTTTTTAAATCGTAAACTTTTTTTTGCAATTTTCGAAATATTATAGATTTTATTTAAATATAACATATTTATAAACCGTTTAATATATTATTATTAGTTTTTTTATAAAAATATTAAATCTTTATTTTAGCTATTCGGGCTAAAAACTGAAGGTTTTCGATTTTTTTATTATATATTTTTCGCATTTATAAACTATATAAATTGCCTATAATATTTCGTAATATTTTTTATAACGTAGCTATAATTGTTTATCGTTATTTTTAAACATAGTTTTATTATATAAACGACTAATTAAAATAAAAATATTAAACTTTTTTATTTTTAAAACATTTATTTTTGTTTTAATTATTATATTTTTTTATTTTTTATAATATTATAAAAGCTATTATTTTACTTTAGTATTAAACTTTTATTATATTTTTGCTTTAATTAAAACTATTATTTTTTGTTTTAAACATAATTTATTTTTTTAAAGTATATAACGTAATTTTACTTTAAATTATTACTTTATATACCGTTTAATTTAGCTATTTATTATTAGTTTAATAATTATAAATGTCGCAAAAATATTTTAAAATTTTTTTAAACATTTTTTTCTTTTAAATTAATTTCGTTTACATATTATTTTATTTTTAATATTTCGATATATATATCGATTTGCTTTCGTTTATCGTATTTTTATGCTTAATACTATTTTGTCGATTAAAAAATAAACATAATTTTTAAAATATTTTTTATCGTTTTTTTAATTAAAAAGTTTTTTAACTAACTTTTTTTTATTTAAATTAAAATTTTTTTATCTTTTTTCTTCTTAATTTAGTTTTGACTATTTATTTTAAGTTTAAATACATTTTTATTTATTTAAAATAATAATTATTTATTATCATAGTTTTTATTAAACTTGCTTTGTAAATATTTTTATAGCTTTAAATTTTTGTTTTAAAATTTATACTATTTTTATTAAACTACGTTTTAAACATGCCGCTTTTTTAAATCGTACTTTTTTTTCTAAATTGTCGTTAAACTATTTTTTATCGTAAACAACTTGCTCGTAAATTTTTTTTACTATTCGTTTTAAATATAATTATATTATTAATTAATTTGCTAATATTTATATTTTTTTTATACTATTTAATTTTCAATTTACGCTTTGCTATTTTGTTTAATATTTAAAACTTTATCGTCGTAATATACTTATATTAAATTAATTTATTGTTTATTTTTTTTAGTTTTAAATATTTTAGCTTTAAATATTTATAAATTTTTGCAAAATTTTTTATCGCAATTTTTAACGTAATGTTTAAATTTATTACAATTATAGCATTTAACAGTTTTTTTCGATTTTTGTTATCTTTTTTTACTTTACTATATTACGTTAAGTTTTATTAGTTTTATATATATATTATATACTATAAACTATTATCGTTTTTTAAAATCGTTAGCTTTATTTTAGCTTTTTTTTTAACTTTTTTTTTTAAAAAAAATCCCTGCCTTTTTTTAATATTATTTATATAATCGGGTATTAATTTAATTAGCTATAATAGTTTAATAATTTTATTTTTAAATTTATTTTTTAATTTACTATAAAATATTATAATTTTAGCTTAATTATTAATATTAAATATAGCTAAAAAATTTTAAAACTTAATTACGTAAATTAATGCTAACTTCGTTTATCGTAACTTTTATAGTTTATTTTAAGCTTGTCGCTTTTTTTCAAGGTTAAAAAATAGATTTTTAAGTTCGGTTTTAAATAAATATTTACTTAGAAAAATTTTTTGCGTATTTTCGGGCCATTTATTTTTAAATTTATTTATTACCTTAAACAAATACAATTCGAACTAAGTTAAAGCTTTTTTTTTTTTTTTAGCAAAAATGCCGCATAAAAAATTTGTTTTTTATTATTTTTAAAAGCGTTATTATAATAATATTAATAAACTTGAACTTGCGTTAAAAATTTTTTAAGTTTATTAAAAATTTTATTAAATTTAAATAGTTTAACGATTTTTAAGTTTTTTTTTAATAACTATTGTTTAACATTCTTTACATTTAGCTTTTTTTAAAAAATTTTAATAAAGTTTACTAAATAATCGTATTATTTTTCGGTAACTTCGAATTTATCGTTTTTTTTTTTAGTTTTTGTAAAGTAATTAAAGCTTTTTAATCGTTTTAAAAGTAGTGCCGGGGCTTGTAATAGTTCCGCATTTTCTTAAATTACTAGTGCTAACATAGTTTAAATATTGCTTTAATTAACCGCTGAACGTAAAACAAAACTATTTAAAATATTATAAAACATATACTAATATTTAACACTATATATGCTTTCGTAGTATCAGGGTTATAAATGCTTAAAATATAACCAAAAATACTTTTAAGTTTATATTTAAAATATACATTAACGATAATATTACAAGCAATAAAAACAATAATATTTTAAATTAACTGCTTCGTAAAAAATAATTCTCTATAATTATTTCTAAAAACTAACTATAAACATAAATTAAATAGTAATAAATGAATAACTAGTTATATAAAAAACCTCCTTTCTTTATATTCATTCCTTTATCTTTTAAATTACTTTTTTTATAGTAATCTTCACAGTTGTGCTATCGCTCTTCACTCTTTACATAGTAAAGATCAGTATATTAAGTACGCAGATCACGATTTACTTCGTGATCTAAAAAGTCACGTGCCCTTCTTGGTCCGTGCTTCTTCCGTTCTGGCCCTGCCATCGGGCCTCTACTTGTTGGTTTGTAACAAAAATGTTATTAAATTATTTAAATATTTATTATTTATATATTTAATTATTAAGTTATATAAATAATACAAATTTAAGTTTGTTTTAAAATAAACCCTAAATTGATTAGATATTAAATAATAAAAGTACATTTAAAATTTTTTTTAACATTATATTACAAAATAAAAATACATTTTAATAAAAAAAAAGTAAAAAATAAATTTTAACAGTATATTAAACAATAAAAATACATTTCATTTTAATGACGAAAAGACTATTAAACGGTTAGTTTATATTTTAAATATATATTAAAAAAAAACTAGTTACTTACTTAATAAATATTTAATTTAGTTTAAACTTTATAAATATAAATATAAATATAAATATAAGTAAAAGTTAATTATATTATTTATATTCATTAACCTTAAAATCACTATTAAATAAATTTTATTATTTAATAATAACTTTAATATAAATAATAGCTATAAAATATATTAATATAAATATAACAACAATAATACTAGAATAACTTACTAAAATGCATTAAACATTAAATAATAAATAATATTAATAAAACGTAAATATTTTATTAATATATTAAAGTTATTATTAAATAAAGTTTATTATTTAATAATAAATATTTAATTAATTAATAACTATAAAATATTTAAATAAATAAATATATATTAAACAATATTAATATAAATAACATACTAAAATGCATTAAACATTATATATTAACCAATATTAATAAAACGTAAATGTTTTATTTATATGTTAAAATTATTATAAAATAAAGTTATTTATTTAATAATAACTTTTAAACAGGGTTGTGATTTAGTTACTAATTAGTTACTAATTAGTTTTTTTTGTAGTTGTAGTTATTCAACAGCCTTGAATAAAACTACATTAGTTTTCAAAATATTGAATAAAACTACAATAGTTATTCAATAACTACAAATTAACTAAAAACTACAAACTACAATCACAACCCTGCTTTTAAATAATAACTGTAATATTAATTAATAAATAAATATATATTAACGCATCTCCCACTTAGATAAGACGCCTAATTAAATGGGACATTTTCCAGACTTTTGTACGTATATTTGCAAGTAATCTAATAATAATATATCCGATTAATTTAAACTAATTAAATTTTTATTTGCTAGACTTGTTTATATAATTTCGACAAGTTTGCGCATTATAATTACGTTTATTATAAGTTTTATAGCACTTAACGCGAGTTTTTTTTTTTTCGTACGACAAATAAACCAATAAATAACTCGACAAATAAACCAAAAATATAAAGAACTAATTCGAATTAGTTAAATTTTTATTTGCTAAACTTATTTATATTATTCCGATAAGTTTAAGTATTATAATTACGTTTGTTATAAGTTTTATAACACCTGACGCAAATTTCAAGGCGAGTTTCAACGTAAATTTTAACGCAAATCTTGACGCGAGTTTTTTTTTTTTTGTATAATAAATATACCGACGAACGAGCCGATAAATTTATATAACTACGTTTTTTAACGCTTATAAAGCTTGCAAAGCCCGTAAATTTTTTGCTTTTTATATAATAAATAATTATTCGTTTTATGTAAGTTTATCGGTTTGTTTATCGGTTCGTTTGTTTAAAAAACTCGCGTTAAATGTTATAAAACTTGCAGCAAACATAGCTATCATGCGTAAATTTGTTGAAATAGGATAAACAAGTTTAGCAAATAAAAATTTAATTAGTTTAATTAATTAAATACGTTATTGTTAAATTATTTGTGAATATACGTATAAAGGTCTGGAAAATGTCCTATTTAATTAAATATCCCATTTAAATAAAAGATGCGTTAAGCTTATTTATTTATTTTTATTATATTAATTATATCAAATAAATTAATAAGATATAATTATTTAATAAATAGTTTTGTTTGTGATTTAATAACCAAAAAACGCTTTCGAAATAATATATTTATTAAAGACAATTCTTTTAACGAAAGTAATTTTTTTGAAGAAGATAAAGTTTATTAAAAAATATTAAACGTAATTATTGAAAATAATTTATCATTTAATATAATAAATTTTACTTTTTTTAAGATTTATTAAAATATTATAATAAGTAAGTAAATATTTATTTTATAAATTATATTTATCTGTTAATTTATTTATTTAATAGAAATTTATTTATTATTAATAAATGGAAAATTAAAAATATTTTTAAATTAGAATTTACTAACGTTTTAAGTATATTAAATTTAAAATTATAGGCTAATATTAATATGTACAGGACTTTTTTTTTAGTATTTGATATTTAGACTTTTAATTTAAATATTTTTTTTATTAATGCCGAATTTAATTTAAATTATAAATTAATCGGCTTTAAAGATTTAATTATAAATTATATTGGTATTTATATTTTTTAAAAATTTTAAAATATAATAGCCGGTTATTTTAATTTATTTTTAAATAATATTTTTAAATATTTAAACTTTTTATTTATTAAATAAATAAGATTTGTTAATTAATTAATAGCATTACTTAAGATAACGCTTTAAATAATATTTTATTTGTTGAACGTTTTTCTAATATTTATTTGCGAGAAAATAATAAAGATGTTTACAACGATATACGCTGTATAGTATACGTATTAAATATCGTTCTAAAACATATATTAAAAGATTAAATATTTAACAAAGTGGTTAACGATTTTTTAACTAATTATATTAACGTTTAAATTTTTGATATAGAATACCGTGAAGAATATACGGAAAATAATGATATTGAAAAAAGTAAGTTTATTTTTTTATTTTATAACGTTCGTTATTTATAACTTAAACGGATATTTGAAATATTTGTTAAAGCCAGTTTTTATTTATAAAACGAGTATTATGTTACGGCTAGTAAAGGTTTATTATTTATTTACTAGATTTAGAAAAATGTAAATAATTTAGTTACTAAATACCGCCGTTTAATCGAAAATGGAATGGACATAGTAAGTTTATTTATTATTTATTATATTTATTTACTAATTAATTAACATAGGAACCTATTTTACAAAGCTATATTAACGCTTTAAGAAATGGGGCTATTAAATTGCATAAATATTTTCTACGGAAATTAAATATGCAATTAATAAAAAAATACGACTTAAAAGCTTTTATTTTAAATATTATTTTAGATCTAAAATACAAAACAAGGCATTTTAAACTAGGTGGCTTAAGTTACTATTATAATAACATAAAAGAAAATGTTATTAATTTATTAAAAGAAGAATATATTTAGTAAGTTATTTTATATTAATATTTATTTTAAATACTAATTTTTAATAAGCTAAAAGCTGAAAAAGAAGGCGATAATAACGCCAATATTAATATTAACGTTATTAATAACAAGCTAAATTCCGATAACGATATTTATTTATTTCTAGAAAATAACTCTTACGAAGAGGTAAATTTATATATAAATAAAAAAACTTATCCCAAAAAGGTTAATATTTAATATTAATAAACTAAAAAATAACCCGCTAATATTTAATAAACTGATATATTATTATAGTGAAAAACAAATATAATTAGATTTCTTATTTTAAGTATTTTAGCCTGTCGTTATTTAAGAATTCCGGCAATATCGGCTTTTATTAAACGGACTTTTTCTATTTCGAGTAATATTATTACCAAAAATAGGAATAAAATTAAGCTAGAAACAGTTAGTTAAATAATTTTATTGAAGAGTTGGAAAATTAAAGAAAATAGGCTTTTATAACAACAATTCATAGAAAACGGAAAGGACGAAAACTGGGAAAATAATAAAAATTAAAAATAACGTTT
This sequence comes from Xylariaceae sp. FL1651, assembly GCA_025201745.1. Taxonomy (NCBI): domain Eukaryota; kingdom Fungi; phylum Ascomycota; class Sordariomycetes; order Xylariales; family Xylariaceae; species Xylariaceae sp. FL1651. The sequence goes on from MU624248.1 coordinate 240,499, forward strand.
GTTATTTAATATAATTATATATAAATTATTAAAGAAATTTAATATCTTTTTATTATTTATCGTTTTAAATAATACAAAAATTTAAAAGCAAAGTAGTTAAAAACGTTTTTTAACAATAAAATATTTAAATCTAAAAAAAAATAAAAATATTTTAACGTTAACCCATCTCCTACTTGGATAAAACACCTAATTAAATGGGACACTTTCTAGACCTTCGTACGTATATTTGCAAATAATCTAATAATAATATATCCGATCGATTTAAACTAATTAAATTTTAATTTATTAAACGTTTTTATACTATTTTAATAAGTTTGCATATTATAGCTAAGTTCGCCGCAAATTTTATAACGCCGGGCGCAAATTTTTTTTTTTTTCGTATAACGATTATTTTAACGATTTTCTAAGTTTTTCTGTTTAATTACGTTTTTAAATACCCGTAAATTTTTTGCTTTTTATATAATAAAAAATCTTTTATTTTCTAATCGGGTTTGTTTTATATAATAACGTCGACTAAGTTTATAATTTATTTTATAAAATATTGCGACTTTTTTTTTTAATAACGCAAAACGATATATAATATTAATCGTATTATGCGTTATTTAATTTATAGCTTTTATAATAAATGCTAAAAAACTATTTTTATATTATACGATTTTTTTTTAATATATTAAAATAACAAATTAACTTTGGTTAAATTATTCGAAATAATTTATTATCGAATAAAAAATAAAAATTCGATTTGCGAAATAATTAAACGATAATTTAATTAAAAAATTATATATTTTAAGTCGTATAATACTAATTTTGCTTTTTAAAAACTTTTTTGTACGTTATTAAAAATTATTAACGCGTTAAACGCGTAAAAAAACGCGGTTAAAAAATCTTTTTTTTTAATATATATAATATACGCCCGTATTAAATACTCGATATATTTACTATATAACCGTTTTAAAATATTAAAATATTTAATATTAAAAAGCTAAAGTTTATAAAAAAAATGCAAAAATATATAAAAAATAATAATATTATATTTTTTACAATATAATTTAAATTCGGTTAAATAATAGTTTTTATAGCTATTAAAAATAAATAAGCGATATTTTTTTTTCGTATAACGTTTTATATATTTATCGAAATATTTAATTTAATTTAATCTTCGTTTATTTATTATTTAACTATTTTTTATAGTTTTAATTTTTTAATTATCGGATAATTTAATATTTTTATATTAAAATAATAAATAGTTTCGTTTTCCTAAAATAATATAAAATAAAATAATATAGCCGTATAACGATATATTTTAAATAACCGTAAATTAATCCGAATTATTTAGTTATAAAACTTTTAGTTTTTATACGCAGTTAAATATAATTATAATAAAATCGGACGTAATTTTATTTATTATAAATTTAGTTTTATTAAAGTTAAAAATATTTTTTTTTTAAATTTTATTATTTATAATTATTTTTTATATAAAAACAAATTAAACGCAATATTTAATCGGATTTTCGTTTAAAACTCGTTAATAATTAATTTAGCGATTAAATTAAATTTTAAAATTTAATTATTTTTATACGAAATTTAAAGTTTAATTTTTTTTTACAAACCGTTTTTTGCATAATTCGAATAGCCGATTAACTATATTTTTGACCGCGTTATATTTAAATAAAAACGATCGATTAATTAAATTAATAATATATCGTACGATTAAATTTTTTTCCGATTAAGTTAATCTAAACTTCGGTAATCGTATTTCGGTAAATAGTATAAAACCGTTCGTTCGTCGGATAAAAATTATACAAGGCACGTTATATAATTTAGCAACGCGTCGAAAAGATAAACAAAAGTTATTTTTACGAGCCCGTAAGGCAAGTTGTATGTCGGCTTTTTTACAAAGCTTAGCCATTGTTGCGAATAGAAAGATGAAAGATTTTGTTATATGCGTACAAAAGTTTAAAAAAGTAGCCTATTTAATTAAATATCCCATCTAAGTGGGAGATGGGTTAATAGAATAATTAAAAATTAAAAAAAGCGTATTTTAATTAAAGCAATTAGTTGTTTAATAATCGAAATTATTAGTATGTTTTTACTATTTAGCGTTTAAGCAATATAAACTTTTAAAAGTAAAATAATAAAACCCGTTTTTTTGTAGCAAAGTATTTAAATTATAGAAAATAAAATAATTTAGCATTAGTAAAATAGCTAAAAATAAGATAAAACATTTTTATATTACTTTATTTATTAATATAAAAATATATTTTTTAAGATATTTTTTATTAAAATTTGTAGTTACTAATTAGTTTTTGTATTTATTACGAAAACTAAATAATGTAGTTGTAGTTATTTAAGGCTTATGAATAAAACTACAAATTATTCAATAACTACAAATTAACTAATAATTACAAACTACAATCACAACCCATAATACTATATTGAAAACGTTTAAATATATTAATAAAAATTTCCGAAGTACCGGTTGAATAAAAAATACTTTAAAAAAACAAAGTTTTTCATTTTTACTTAATTTTTTTTTAGCAAAACGCAATTTAATTAAAATAAAACGTATCGTTTTTAAAATTTTATAATAAGTTATAATTTTTAAAAAAAAAATAAAGTAAAACTATTATAAAATAGTTAATTTAGTTATTATAGCTACGGCAAAATTATTAAAAATTTTTGCTATTAAATCGCAATTTAAAGCTTAAACTTATTAAAATAGCAATCGTTTTAAATATAGTTTAATTAAAATAAAACATTTAAATTAAGCCGCCGTATTTTACAAATCTAAAAAAAAGTAACTAAAATATAATATATAAAAATCGCAATATACGTTTATTTTACTAATTAATAAAAAAAACCTTAAAGTTATAAAATATATTTTATATTGCGATAAACAATACTAAAAATATCCCCAGATTTTAACAAAAAGTATAAAATATCCTAGTTTCTTTTATTCAATTAACGTATTTAATCTACACGTAATATATAATCAGGGTTGTGATTTTAGTCTTTAATATTTAGTCATTTATGACCAGGGTTATGATTTTAGTTACCAAAACTAAATTTTTAGTTACTAAAATTAGTTGTTAGTTGCTAAGTAACTAAAAAATTAGTTTTTAGTTAGTTAATGCTCTAACTAAAACTAAAAATAATTTTAATAACTAAAATTTTTATTACTAATATATATTGAATTAAATATTAACGCATAAATTAGTAATTAAAGTTTTAATTTATATATTTAATACATTTTTATTATATTAATTTAATTAAATAAATACAATATAAATTAAACCTTAAAAGTATATTTAAGTATAAAATAAATTTAACATTATATTAAACAATAAAAATACATTTTATTTTAAAACCTATTTAATAATTAGTTTAATTTTTCAATATAAAATTATAAATAATTTATTAACTTACTTAATAAAATAATACTTTTAATTTAAGTTTTATCGTTTTATAAACTTTAAAATTATCATAAAATAAAATTTATTATTTAATAATAACTTTTATTTAAATAATTACTGTAAATAATATTAATATAAATAAAATAATAAACTATTAATAATATAAATTACTTACTCAAATACATTAACTATTTAAAATTAAGTAATATTAATAAAACTTTTTAAATTTTATGAATATATTAAAATTATTATTAAATAAAACATATTATTTAATAATAACTTTTAAATAAATAATAACTATAATATAAATTAATAAATATATAAAAGTAAAATTAAAATAATATTAATAACTTACTTAAATATAATTAATACTAAATATTAATCAATATTGATAAAATACAATTGTTTTATTAATATATTAAAATTTATTAACTATTAAATATTAAACAGTAATTATTAATAAATAAATACTAATAAATAAATGTTAAATATTAAATAATAAATAATAGTAGATAAATATTAATAAATAAGTATTAAATATTAAATAGCATTTATTAATAAATAAATATTAATAAATAAATATTAATAAATAAATATTAAATATTAAATAATAAATAATAATAAATAAATATAAATAAATGTTAAATATTAAATAGTAATTATTAATAAATAATTACTAATAAATAAATATTCATAAATAAATAAATAAACAAATAATAACAGCAGTAATAACTGTATATAAATAAAAATAAATAAGTAACTAATAATAATAAATAAAAAACGTTAATTGTAACGAAAAATCTGTTATTTTTATAAAAATTAAAGCTATAATAAATTTGTTAACTATTATACCGGCGTTTAAGCTATAAATCCGATTTTTAAATAAACTTGCATAATTTGTTAATTATAAATCCGGGTTTAAAACTTAAAAGCCGGTTTTAAATAAACTTGCATAATCTATTAATTGTAAATCCGGTTTTAGGACTTAAAAACCGGTTTTAAATATACTTACATAATCTATTAATTATAAATTCGGTTTTAAATATACTTATATAATTTATTAATTATAAATCCGGCTTTTAAATATTAAATCCGTTAAATCTAAATATTAATAAAATATTTTATATTAGTTAATTTTTTAATAAAAAGACGTTATTCCCTTTTATTTAAATTTTTTCATTATAATACTTTATTATTATTTATTTATTTTATACTATAAATTTTAATTATTATTATTTATTTTAATTGTTTCTGGTTATTTATTTATTTATTTATTATTTTTATTAAAATAATAATAAAAATGGCTACTTTTTCCGATATTTTTATTACTTAGTTTTTTTTTTTTAAAGTTATTAATTTTTTAAATAATATTTTAACTAAAACTTTTATTATTAATAAAAAAAATCAGCCTAATTTTATTTTAAATAACGATAAAAATTTTAACGTTTACATTATTAAAAATAGGTTATTTATTTAGATTTTATTATTTATTAATTTACCGGATGTTAAAAAAATAGAATTATATTATATATTATAAATTATACATTTTTATTTTTATTATTTTATTTATTTAACGGGTTTATTTATTTATTACTTATTTTTTTAACTATAACTATAGATTAATAATTAAAATTAAAAGCTTTCAAAATTTTAATTTTTAACGGCATTATATTATTAAACATTTTTTTATTGCTTATAACACTAAAACCGAAAAAAATAGAAAAATTAAAAATAAATAATTTTAAATAATTTTTTTAATTTATTATTAATTAAATTAACCGTATTTAATAAAATAAATAAGATATAAATTTTCGGTTAATACTTTTGTTTTTAATTTAATAAACCAAAAACGGCTTTGAAATAATATAATTATCGAAGATAATTTTTTTAATAAAAATAAAGCTTACTAAAAAATATTAAACGTTATTATTAAAAATAATTTATCGTTTAATATAGTAAACTTTACTTCTTTTCAAAAATTATTATAATATTATAATAAATAAGTTTATATTTATTTAAACGTTATATTTAATTACTAATACTTAATTTAATAAAAATTTACTTATTATTAATAATTAAACAATTAAAAATATCTTTAAATTAAAATTTAATAATGCTTTAAATATATTAAATTTAAAATTACAGGCCAATATTAATACTTATAAAACTTTTTCGTTAATATTTAATATTTAAATTTTTAATTTAAATACTTCGTTTATAGGAGTAATTATTTTATTTATTAATTTCGAATTTAATTTAAATTATAAATTAATCGGCTTTAAAAATTTAATTATTAACTATACCGGCTTTTATATTTTTAAAAAATTTTAAAATATAATAGCCGATTATTTTACTTTATTTTTTAATAATATTTTTAAATATTTAAGCTTTTTATTTATTAAATAAATAAGTTTTATTAATTATTTAACAATATTACTTGGAATAACGCTTTAAATAATATTTAATTTATTAAACGTTTTTTTAATATTTATTTTCGAAAAAATAATAAAAACTTTGATAATAATATACGTTATATAGTATACGTATTAAATATTGTTATACAACATATATTAAAAAATTATACATTTAATAAACAAGTTAACGATTTTTTAACTAATTATAGTAACGTTTAAATTTTTAATATAGAATATTACGAAAAATATATAGAAAATAATAACGTTAAAAAAAAATTAATTTAATTATTTATTTTATAACGTTATTTATTTATATAGCTAATTATTATTAAATTTAGTTATTCGTATACTCTGTATTATAATTTTAACTAAATATAAAATAAATATTTAGAAAAGATTTATTTGAAGAATAAATATTGCAAAAACTAATAGCATTTTACCTAATAATTATAATAAACGGATTATTTTAATTGGTAAGTATTATTTTATAATTTTTGTATTAAATATTATTATATTAATTATTTATAAACTTTATTACCAGTTGGAATTTTATTTATAATATGATTAAGGTTTTTATTAAATTAAAAGAATTTTTAATATATATTTATCGCAATACTAACGTTGTTAAGTTTAAAAAAATCTTTTTAAACGAGATAAAGTAGGATATATTTAAGCAATTTAAACGAATATTTGAAATATTCGTTAAAGCCAGTATTTATTTATAAAGCGAGTATTATGTTACGGCTAGCAAAGGCTTATTATTTATATACTAGATTTGGAAAAATATAAATAATTTAGTTTTTAAATACCGCCGTTTAATAGAAAATGGAACGTAAATAGTAAGTTTATTTATTATTTATTATTTATTATATTTATTATATATTATATTTATTATTTATTATATATATTATTTATTATATTTATTATTTATTATATTTATTTACTAACCCATCTCCTATTTGGATAGGATACTTAATTAAATAGGACACTTTCCAGACCTTTATATATACATTTGTAAATAATCTAATAACAATATATCTAATCGATTTAAACTAATCAAATTTTAATTTACTAAACGTTTTTACACTATTTTAATAAATTTGCGCATTATAGCCGGGTTTGCCGTAAATTTTATAACGCCGGGCGCGAGTTTTTTTTTTTCGTACGACGATTATTTTAACGATTTTCTAAGTTTTTTTGCTTAATTACGTTTTTAAATGCCCGTAAATTTTTTGTTTTTTGTACAATAAAAAATCTTTTATTTTATAATTAGGTTCGTTTTATACGACGACGTTAATTAAGCTTATAATTTATTTTGTAAAATATTGCAACTTTTTTTTTAATAACGCAAAACGATATATAATATTAATCGTATTATATATTATTTAATTTACAGTTTTTATAATAAATATTAAAAAACTATTTTCGTATTATATAATTTTTTTTTAATATATTAAAATAATAAATTAATTTCGGTAAAATTATTCGAAATAATTCATTATAGAATAAAAAATAAAAGTTCGATTTATAAAGTAATTAAACGATAATTTAGTTAAAAAATTATATATTTTAAATCGTACAATATTAATTTTACTTTTCGAAAAAAATTTTATACGTTATTAAAAGTTATTAATGCGTTAAACGCGTAAAAAAACGCAGTTAAAAAATTTTTTTTTTTAATATATATATTATACGTTTATATTAAATATTCGATATATTTACCGTATAACCGTTTTAAAATATTAAAATATTTAATATCGAAAAACTAAATGTTATAAAAAAATATAAAAATATATAAAAAATAATAATATTATAGTTTTAATAATATAGTTTAAATTTAGTTAAATAATAGTTTTTATAGCTATTAAAAATAAATAAACGATATTTTTTTTTCGTACGACGTTTTATATATTTATCGAAATATTTAATTTAATTTAAGCTTCGTTTATTTATCGTTTAACTATTTTTTATAATTTTAACTTTTTAATTACCGGGTAATTTAGTATTTTTATATTAAAATAATAAATAGTTTTATTTTATTAAAATGATATAAAATAAAATAATATAGCTGTATAATAATGTATTTTAAATAACTATAAATTAATTTAAATTATTTAATTATAAAGTTTTTAGTTTTTATACGTAATTAAATATAATTATAATAAAGTCGGACGTAATTTTATTTATTATAAATTTAATTTTATTAAAATTATAAATATTTTTTTTTAATTTTTATTATTTATAATTATTTTTTATATAAAAACGAACTAAACGCGATATTCGATCGGATTTTTGTTTAAAATTTGTTAATAATTAATTTGGCGATTAAATTAAATTTTAAAGTTTAATTATTTTTATACAAAATTTAAAGTTTAATTTTTTTTATAAAGCGTTTTTTGTATAATTTAAATAACCGATTAACTATATTTTCGACCGCGTTATATTTAAATAAAAACGATTAATTAATTACGTTAATAATATATCGTATAATTAAAATTTTTTAAATTAAGTTAATTTAAACTTCGGTAGTTATATTTCGGTAAGTAATATAAAACCGTTCGTTTATTAAATAAAAATTATATAAAATACGTTATATAGTTTAGCAGCGCGTTGAAAAAATAAACAAGGGTTATTTTTACAAGCCTGTAAAATAAGCTATATATCGGCTTTTTTACAAAGCTTAGCCATTGTTGCGAACAAAAAGATAAAAGATTTTGTTATATACGTACGAAGGTTTAAAAAAGTGGCCCATTCAATTAGGTGTCCTATCCAAGTGGGAGATGGGTTAATTAGTTAAAATCGGGACTTATTTTATAAGGCTATATTAACGCTTTAAAAAATGGTGCTATTAAATTGCATAAATATTTCCAACGGAAATTAAATATGCAATTAATATAAGAATACGACTTAAAAGCTTTTATTTTAACTATTATTTTAGACCCAATACAAAAAACAGGGCATTTTTAACTAAGTGGCTTAATTTACTACTATAATAATATAAAAGAAAATGTTGTTAATTTATTAAAAAGAGAATATATTTAGTAAGTTATTTATTTATATTAATATTTATTTTAAATGCTAATTTTTAATAAATTAAAAGCTGAAAAAAACGGCGATAATAACGCTAATATTAATATTAATGTTATTAATAACGAGCCAAATTTTGATAACGATATTTATGTATTTCCAGAAAATAACTTTTAAAAAGAAGTAAATTTATATTTAAATAAAAAAACTTACCTTAAAAAAATTAGTATTTTATATTAATAAACTAATAAATAACCTATTAATACTTAAAAAACTAATATATTAATATGGTAGAAAATAAATACAATTAGATTTCTTATTTTAAATATTTTAGCTCATCGTTATTTAGAAATTCTAGCAATTTCGGCTTTTATTGAACGGATTTTTTTTATTTCTAGTAATATTATTACCAAAAATAAAAATAGAATTAAGCTAAAAACAGTTAGTCAAATAACTTTATTAAAAAGTTAGAAAATTAAAAAAAATAAGCTTTTACAACAACAATTTGTAAAAAACGGAAAGAATAAAAACTAGGAAAACGATAAAAATAAAAAAGTTTTAAGTTAATTTAACTAGTTAAAAATTAAAAATAATGTTTTTTTAATTTATATAATTATATATAAATTATTAAAAATTTTAGTAAATTTTTACTATTTATTGTTTAAGTAATATAAAATTTTAAACGTTAAATAATTAAAAACGTTTTTTTTTACACATTAAAATTTAAATACTAAAAAATACAAAAATATTAACGTAATTATTATAGCTAAAATTATATAAACTTGTTTTTTATTTAATATATTTATAACTATATTTATATATACTCTAAATATTTTTTTACAATCAAAAGCCTTTTAATTATACAAATTAAAAAAAGTGTTATATAAATATTAATATAATAAAATAATACTTTAAAAACAAGCTTTATTCATAAAAATTTTAGTTACTAAAATTAGTTTTTTAGTTATTAAAAAACTAAAAAATTAGTTTTTAGTTAATTAGTGCTTTAACTAAAACTAATTTTAGTAAATAAAATTTTAATTAATACTAAAAAATTAGTTAGTAACTCAAAAATGACTAAAAACTAAAAACTAAATTCACAACCCTGTTTATGACTGACTGACTGACTAATAATTAATTTAGTCAGTTATTTTAGTAAACTTTAGTAACTAATTCAGTCACTATTTTTTTTAAAAATTATAAATATTTTATTTAAAATGTCTTTTCATTTAAATTACTTTATTAACCTTTAAAAATTAGTAATATAATAATACAGAAATTTTATAATATAAACAAATAAATAAATTAACTATATAATAAATAATTAAGCTAAAACCTCTTTATTTTTATTATTTTTCCAATTTTTATCCCTAATATTTTCTGTAAATTGTTGTTATAAAGCTTTAGTTTTTTAATTTTCCAACTTTTTAATAAAATTAACTAATTAACTGTTTCCAGTTTAATCCTATTTCTATTTTTAATAATAATATTACTTAAAATAGAAAAAGTCTTTCTAATAAAAGCTAATATACTTAAAATAAAATATTTAATAATATTAGTTTCTTACTATAATAATATATCAGTCTATTTAAAATATTTCAACTTTTAGCCTATTAAAAATTAATATTTAATAAAATAATTTTAGTGTAATTAATTTACTTACTAAATATAGTCTTCTTTTAATAAATTAATAACATTTTCTTTTATATTATTATAATAGTAAATTAAACCGCCTTGTTTAAAAATGGCCTATTTTTTGTATTAGATTTAAAATAATACTTAAAATAAAAGCCTTTAAATCGTATTTTTTTATTGTTTTTATATTTAATTTCCTTGGAAAATACTTGTGTAATTTAGCGGCACCGCTACGCAAGGCTTCAATATAGCCTTACAAAATAGGTTCCTATTTAATTAGTTAATAAATAATAAATGAAACTTACTATTTCTATTCCATTTTCTATTAAACGGCGATATTTACTAGCTAAATTATTTATATTTTTCTAAATCTAGTACATAAATAATAAGCCTTTAAAAGCCGTAATATAATACTCGTTTTGTAAATCAATATAGGCTTTAACAAATATTTTAAATATTCGTTTTAATTATTTAAATATATCCTATTTTAAATTTATTAAAAAGATTTTTTTAAACTTAATATTATTAGTGTTTTAATAAACATATATTAAAAGTTTTTTTAATTTGATAAAAACTTTAATTATATTATAAGTAAAATTTTAACAAGTAACAAAATTTACAAACAATTAATATAAATAAAAGTAAAAGATAAAAAATAAATAATATTAACTAATAAGAATAGTTTTTTTATAATAATCGTTAAGTAAAACGCCGTTAGCTTTAGCTATATTTATTTTTAAATAAATTCTTTTTGAATATTTAATTTATATTTAGTTAAAATAACAATTTGTCGTATTCGAATAACTAAGTTTAATTCAAAACTAGCTTTATAATAAATAAATATTTATATAAATAACTTAACTTACTTTTTTTATTATCGTTATTTTTCGTATATTTTTTATAGTATTCCATATTAAAAATTTGAACGTTAATATAACTAGTTAAAAAATTATCAACTTTTTTGTTTAATATATAATTTTTTAATATATTTGTATAACGATATTTAATACGTATACTATATAACGTATATTATTATTAAAGTTTTTATTATTGTTTCAAAAATAAATATTGAAAAAACGTTTAATAAATAAAGTGTTATTTAGAGCGTTATTTCTGGTAATCCTATTAAATAATTAATAAACAGTTATTTATTTAATTAAAAAAAAGATTAAATACCTGAAGATATTATTTAAAAATAAATTTAAATAGCCGGCTATTATGTTTTAAATTTTTTTTAAAAATATAAAAGCCGGTATAGTTAATAATTAAATTTTTAAAAACGATTAATTTACAATTTAAATTAAATTCGGCATTAATAAAAGAGATAATTACTTTTATAAATAACGTATTTAAAGTAGAAGTTTAAATATTAAATATTAAAGAAAAAGTTTTATAACTATTTCTATTAGCTTATAATTTAGAATTTAACACTTTTAAAGCGTTATTAAATTTTAATTTAAGAATGGTTTTAATTTTAATTTAAGAATGGTTTTAATTTTTATTTATTTATTAATAATAGGTAAATTTTTATTAAATTAAACTATTAGTAAATAAACAAAACTTATAAAATAAATATAAATTTATTTCTTATAATAATTTAATACTTTTTTTAAAAAAAAATTAGAGTTTATTATATCAAACGATAAGTTATTTTTAATAATAATGTTTAATATTTTTTGATAAGCTTTATTTTCGTTAAAAGAATTATTTTCAATAATTGTATTGTTTTGAAGGCGTTTGCGGTTTGTTATATTAAAAATATATTTATTTGGTAAAACATTATATTTTATTTAATTAATATAGTTAATTTGATAAAAAAATAAATTAAATAACTTATTTTTTGTTTTTTTTGCTTTACTTTTATTGTTATAAGTAATAGTAGGGTGTTTAAGTATATAATAACGTTGAAAGTTAGAGCTTTGAAAGCTTTTAACTTTAGTTATTGATTTAAAAGAGCAATTAAAATACGTAAGTTAATAATAAAGAAAGTTAAAATATAATACTTACAGTGTACATTTTAATTCCACTTTTCGAAAATATGGTAGGTTAATACGTAATAAAGTCTAGGTAATAAAGTCTAGGTAAATAATTTAATTTTAATAATATAAACTTTAGATTTATTACTATTTTTTAAAGTAAAATTAGGTTGATTTTTTTATTAATAATAGAATTATCCGTAAAAGTGTTATTTAAAGTACTAATAAGTTTCAAAGAAAAAGAGGACTGGTTATTAAAAATATTAAAAGAAGCAGCCATTTTTATTATTATTTTAATAAAAGATAATAAAAAATAAAATAAACGTAAAAGACTAAAACAAATAACAATTGTTGATATATATAGTGTAGGGTAGGTAAATAACAGTAAATTGTTGTAACGAAAAAATTAAGGAAAGGGGAATCAGGTTTTTTTATTCAAAAATTAACTAGCATAAAGTAAATTAATATTTTGGATTTAACGAATTTAAAATCTAAAAGCCGGAGTTATAATTAATAGACAGCGTTGGAAACTAGTACTATAGTATAAGGGCTAAATACTAGTACTTTTAGTACTACTAGACTAGTATTAGTATTGACCAGTACTAGTACTAGTCTAGTATTTATAAAAATAATTTATTTTAAATAGCGGTTTTATTTTATTATATATATTTTTAGTACATATTATTAGTTTTATAAATATACTTTTAAATAAACATTATTATATAATTTTTATTGTTATTGTTATATTAAAATCGGGTTTTCTTTTTTTATTTAAAATAGTTATTTTATTTTATTTCTAATGATTTATATAGCTAAAATTAAATAAATAAATACTTTAATTAAACAATCTGTAAATAATAAATAATAAACTATAAAAAAGACTATATATATATATATCTTTTTTTTTTACATTTATTAATATTTTTGTCGTTTAATTTGTTTAAATTTTTAAATTTTTAATAACATTAATTGGCTAATCGTTTTTAGATTTAGTTTATTTTTATTTTTAGTAATAATATTATTAGTAATAAAAAAAACCCTTTTAATAGGCGCTGAAGTAGCCGGAATAGCTAGGTATTTTCGGGATAAAATGGATAAAATAGGAAATTGTAAAATATTATTTTTTTACTATTTTAGCGGATTAGTTTATAATTAATTAATAAATATAAATATAAATATAAATATAAATATAAATAATAAATTAACTTATTTTTTTTAGTAAAAGGCTTTTGTTTAAGTATATATTATATTTTTTTTTTATAGATAAATTATTTAAATAAAATTTATCGTTAAAATTAAAATCGTTTAACCGATAATTATTTAAATTATCGTTATAACGCGGATTATTTAATTTATTTATAAATAAATTTGCAAGGGTATTTATATTTAAATGCCTAATATATATTAAATTAATAAATAAATAAATAAATATATAAATAAATAATAAAATAAACTTATTGGTTATATTTAATTTTAAATAATTGTAAAATATTTTGATTAATATTTTTGTAAAAATATAAAGAAGCTTTTTTTATAAAAATGGACTAATTTAAATCGTAGATTTAAAATAGTGTTAAAAATATAGTTTTTATATTTATTTAAATCGTTTTAATTTAAATAACGTACGAAATATTTTTTTAGTTTATTAATATTAAATTTAATAATATTAATTAAACTACATAAAATATTTTTTTATTAAATAATTAATAAGTAATTAAATAATTAAATAATTAACTTACGAAATGTAGATATTGTTAGATTTTGTTTTTTGCTTTTTTAATAAAACTTTTTAATTTGTTATATATTTAGTAAATATATAATAAACTTTTAAATAAAGTAATATATATATATATATATACATTTATAGTTTAATAGATGGTTTAATAAATATATTAAAAATTCTAGTTAACGCATCTCCCACTTGGATGGGACACCTAATTGAATGGGACACTTTCCAGACCTTCGTACGTACATTCGCAATAATCCAACAACAACATATCCGATCAATTCAAACTAGTTAAATTCCTATTCGCTAGACCTGTTTATACTATTCCGACAAGTTTGCGCATTATAGCTACGTTTGCTACAAGTTTTATAGCACCCGACGCAAGTTTTGACGCGAGTTTTGACGCGAGTCTTTTTTTTTCGTACGATAAACAAACCGACGAACGAGCCGATAAACCTACATAACCACGTCTTTCGAAGCCCGTAAATCTTTTGCTTTTTATATAATAAACAATTATTCGTTTTATAATTGCTTTTATTTTATTATCGGTTCGTTCGTCGGCTCGTTCGTCGGGTTATTCGTCGGTTCGTTCGTCGTACGAAAAGAAAAAAAACTCGCGTCAGGTGCTATAAGACTTGTAGCAAACGTAGCTATAATATGCGAACTTGTCGAAATAGTATAAACAGGTCTAGCGAATAAGAATTTAGCTGGTTTGAATTGATCGGATATGTTGTTGTTGGATTATTGCGAATGTACGTACGAAGGTCTGGAAAGTGGCCCATTCAATTGGGTGTCCCATCCAAGTGGGAGATGGGTTAATATTTTAAATTGTTATTAAAATCCGTTAAAGCGTTTTTAAACGTAGTTTTTAAAACGGTTTTAATTTTATAGCAATTAATCGTAATATTTTTAAATAAATATTAGAGTAAATAAATAAATAATAAATAAAATAATACTTACGGCTTTAAAAATTTAAGTAAATTAATAAAAAATTTAAAATTAAAGATATTAAAAAATAAGTTATTATTAATAATAAAATTAAATATTTTATTGTTAATAATATTTTTATAATTAATATGTTGTAAAGTAGCGTTACGTAGCTTTTTACGGCTTTGTAAATTTAAAAAGTCCGGTTGTTAATTTAAAATATCGCTTTTTAAAATAATAATTAGCAATAATACTACGAAGCGTATATTAGTGTTTAATATTATATATGCTTTTGTAATATCGGGGTTATAAATGTTTAAAATATATGTTAATAATAGTATTACAGGCAATAAAATAATAGTATTTTAAATTAATTATTTTTTAAAAACTAACTATAAATATAAATTAAATAATAATAAATAAAGAATTAGCTATATAAAAAACTTTATCTTTTTATATTTATTTTTTTATTTTATATATATTTTTTTAATTTATTTATATTTTTTAATAAAATATTTACATTATGCTTTGTAAAATCTTTTTAATTTAAACAATTTATAAATTATTTAAATTATTTAAATTATTAACGGTTACGTAACTATAAAATACTACGTTTCCGTTTTTTATTAATAGTTTTTTATTATAGTTTTTTTTTAAACTATAATTTTTACTGTTAGTTCGTAATACTATTTTTTTTTTTTAGTTTTATTATTTTTAATAAAAATTAACTAATCCCTGAATAACTTTTTAATATTATTTAAATAAATAAAAAATTTTTTACGATAACTAGTCATATTTAAAAAAAAATAGTCGTTTTTGCTTTCGTTAACGCAAAAATCGTAAAGCTCGTTTTAAATATATTTGGTAAAATAACGTAAAAATTCTTGTTTATTTTTATTAATTATCCGATAATATTATTTATTTTCGTATTAATTATATTTTTAATTATTATAATTATATTCGTTTTTAGCATTTTTATAACGTATTTTTTTTAATATTTAATTTTTAAAATATTATAAACGAATGCGTTTATTTATTTATTTGTTATAAAGCCCTAAAAAAAAACTTTTAAAAGCTTAAAAAAAGCTAAAAAAATAAGTAAAAAAAAAGCAAAAACGTTAGCAAACCGATTTTTAAACACTATTAAACCGTTTAAATATTATTTATCGTTTATAATAATAAAAAGAATTTTTTTATAAGTGCAAATTTAAAATTTTTTTAAAAAACAAGCGCTTAAACAAAAAAAAGCGAATAAACGGCTTTTTTTTTTTTTTTTTTTTTTTTAATTTAAACGGGTTTAATTTTTCCGTAGTTAACTTTGTTTTTTAACTTCGGTTAGTTAAAATATTGCCGATAAAAATTTTTAACAAAATTTTTTATGTTCGTAAAATATTTTTTTAGTTTTTATATAGTTTTAACGTACGTATATCTTTTTTATTTAATAAAATATTTAAACTTTTTTTTACTTTTTTATAAATTTAAATTTTTTTTTATTTCGTAAATATTTTTGTTTTCGTTTATTTTTAATTAAATTTTTAACGTAGCGTTTAAATACGTTTTTGTTAATAATAATATATAAAAACTTAGTTAAATAATTATAATATTTAATAACTTTAGTTTATATATTACTAGTAAAAATGCTTTTTTAATTTTAAAAAGTTTAATATTTTTAAAATTGAGTTTTTTATTATTACGTTTTGTTCGAATATTTCGTTTTAAACAATAAAAAAAAATTTTTTTAAAAATTATCTTTAATAATTTATTTTTGTCGTAATATTTTTTTATTTTTTGTTAAACGAATATAAATTTTTTTTATAACCATTTTTATAGTTTTAACAGGTTTTTTATTTAAGTTTCTATTGTTAATATAATAATACCGTTAATATAATATCGTTATATATTTATATTATATTTATAATTTGTTTTAAAAGGAAATATTTTTATTATTTTATTCGTTAAACTATTATATATTAATTTTACGTTTAATAATAATTTTATTTAATTATTTTAATTTTCATTAATATAATAATGTAAATATTAAAATAATATTTAGTTTAATTTTTTTATTTATTTATTTATTTATAAATAATAAATTATAAATATTTTATATTTAATTTTTAAAATTTTAATAAATAATTATTAAAATTTCAATACTATTATTTTATTTTTATCGGTAATAATTGTTTTTAAATATTTACGTTTATTAAAAATATATTTTATTATTATGTAAACTAAATTTTTTGCTAAACTTGCTTTTTTATATAATATAAAATAAACGTATTTTATAAACTTATCGGCTATAACTATAATAAAATGAAACTTTATTTTTATTATTAGTTTTTTTAACTTTAATAGTTTAATTATATAATTAAACGCTATCGTTTTTTAAGCTTAGTTTAATATTAATATTAATATTAAATTTTTATATAGTTTATATTTTATTGCTTTAGATTTTTTGCATAAATTGTATTGTACGATTATATTTTTTCCTATTTTTAATATTTTTAAAAAATCGTAATTTTTTCGTAATTTATTAAATATTTTAAAAATAAATGTTTATATATTTTTTTAACCAATTTATATTAATATATTTTTAATACGTATAATTTATTATTATAATATAAATTAAATAATTTATTCAATTTTCGTAGTATTTTTTAATTTTTTAATTTTACTTTTCGTAATTTATTTATATAAAGTTTATAAATAAGCTTTTATTTATATTTTTATATAATAATACTTAATTTTTTAATAGTATTTTTTATTTATAATTATTTTTTCGGCTAAAAATATCGGCTTTATTATTTTTTTGTTTTTAATATAAATAATTTTAAAATTAAATTGTAATAAAAATTTTGCTTATTTTGTTTATCGTTTATTTAATATTTTAATAGTTATAAACGTTATAAAATTTTTATAATTTAAATAAACTTTTATTAATATTATAATGTTGTTTAAATAATATTTTTATTGTTTAAACGTTTCGATTATTGTTCTAAGTTTTTTATCGTAAATTTAATAGTTTAGTTTAAGTTTTAAAAATTTTTTCGAAAAAAATACTATTAAATATAATTTGCCGTTTTCGTTTCGTTAAATTAGTTATTTTTTTATAATATAATTATTTACGTTGACTTTTATTTTGTATTATTTATTTAAATTAAATAATTTAAATATTAAATTGTTTAAAATTATATTTTTAGATATATCGAACGCTTTTTATTATTTTTTTTGCTTATTAAAAAGGTTTGTTTTTTTTAATTAAATTTATAAAAAATACCGCAATTTTTTTAAAATTTTTAATAAATATACGTACGTAATTTGTAAATTTTATAAATAATCGTATATTATTAATATTTTTTTATATAAGCTAGTTTTTTACTATTTTTAATTTAAATTATTAAATTTGTATTTTTTTTAAAAAAATTATATATTTTAAAAAATTTATTTATTATTTATAAAACTTATTTCTTTTTAAATATATTTTTAATTTTATTTTTTATAACGCTTAAAGTATTTATTATACGTATTGTTTAAATTTTTTTTAAAATATTTTTAAATAAATTAAAATATTATTTACATATATTATTATAAATTTATCGATAAATTTGCGTAATATATTTATAATTATTAATTAAAAAATTAATAATACGTTAATAAAACTAACATTTATTATTAAAAAATTATATAATTTATAATTTATAATAAACGTTATTTTTTATTTATCGCTTTTTTTAATTTTAATATAATAATAAGCTTTTAAAATATCAAATATTATTATTTATTATATTTTTTTAAAACGGTTTTTTAAATCGTTTATACGTAATATAGGTTTTTTATTTTTAATAATAATAAAGTTAAAATATTGCTAGTTTTTATAATTTTTTTTATTTTCGTTTATTACTTTTTTTTTAATATTTTTAATTTTTTTTAATATTCGTATTACCGCCGATAATTTAAAATATTATATAAACTTTTTTTTTAAGTTTTTATTTAAGTATTTACGTAATTTTTTGCATTATTTTTTATTTATTTTATATAGTTAAAATGTTTTAAAATATATATATTTTTTTTTAAATTAATTGCGTAATTATATTTATTATATTTTAATAGCTTTATTTTTTTATTATATTTTTTTATAACCAAACTTTTAAATTTAACGTATTTTTTTAATATTTTAATTGTAAATTTTTTATTAATTTACTATAATATTTTATTTTATATTTTATTTAATTGTTTAAATTTATATATAGTTTATATTTAAAGTTTTGCAAAAGCTAAGTTTTTTTTTAGTTTAATTATATTGGGCAAATTTTACTAAAAACGGCTAGTTTTTTAGTTTATTTTAAAATTATTTTCTTGTAACTAGGCTAATTTTAATATTATATTTTATAATATTTTTGTAATATTAAGTTTAAAACGTTTTAAATAATTTTAAATAGTTATTAAAAGCTTTGCAGTTTTTTATATAACTTTTCCGTTATTCTAATTTATAATTTTTTTATCGAAAATCGTAAATATATAGGATTTTTTTTTTAATTTATGTTAAGTTTAATTTGTTAACTAAATTCGGGAAAATAAAACTTTCGTAAATGCTTAAATTAAATAAAGCTTTTAGTTTTTTTTTGTTATAAATTATATTTTTATTTTATATAAAAACTTAAAAACTTTGTAGACTAATTATTAATTTCGTTTTATAATTGTTTTTCTTTGTTTATTGTTTATTAATAAATTTATCGTTAGTTTTGTTTTTTTATAAATTCTGCCGTTTTATTATTTCGATGATTTTAAATAAAAAATAATTTTTGTCGATTTTTTTTTCAATCTTTTTTTTTTTTTTTGTATTAAAAAATTTTATAAAATATATAAACTATCTATTAAATATATTAGTATCGTTTTTAAATCGTATATTTTTTTTTGCAATTTTTGAAATATTATAGATTTTGTTTAAATATGACGTATTTGTAAATTGTTCGATATATTATTACTAATTTTTTAACTTTAATTTTTTTTACTATATATTTTTCGTATTTATATATTATATAATTTGTGTATAATATTTTTTAATATTTTTTATAATATAATTGCAATCGTTTATCGTTGTTACTAAATATAGTTTTGTTATATAAATAATTAATTAAAATAAAAACATTAAACTTTTTTATTTTTAAAACATTTATGTTTACTTTAATTATTATATTATTATATTTTTTATAATATTATAAGAACTATTATTTTAATTTAGTATTAAGCTTTTATTATATTTTAGCTTTAGTTAAAATCGTTATTTTTTGTTTTAAGCGATATTTATTTTTTTACGTATATAGTATAATTTTTTTTTCGAAATATTGTTTTTTGTATTAATTAATTTTATTATTTATTATTAATTTAATAGTTATAAGTTTTATTAAAATATTCCGGAATTTTTTTTAAATATTTTTAAGCTAATTTTATTTATATATTATATTATTTTTAATATTTCGATATATATATTATTTTGCTATAATTTATCGGGCTTTTATATTTAATATTATTTTATCGGCTAAAAAATAAATATAATTTTTAAAATATTTTTTATTGTTTTTTAGGTCGCGAAGTTTTTTATTTTAACTTTTTTTGTTTACATAAAAAATTTTCTCTTTTTTTTTTTTTTGTTTAGTTTTAGCTATTTATTTAAAATTTGCGCATTTTTTTATTCGTTTCATATAATAGTTATTTTATATTACAATTTTTATTAAATTTATTTTACAATTATTTTTATAGCTTTAAGTTTTTATTTTAAAATTTATATTATTTTTATTAAGCCGCGTTTTAAACGTGCTATTTTTTTAAATGGTAATTTTTTCTTTAAAACTATCGGTAAACTATTTATTATCGTAAATAATTTATTTATAAATTTTTTTTCACTATTTTTTTTTAAACGTAGCTAAATTATTAATTAAATTATTAATATTTGTATTTTTTTATGCTATTTAATTTTTTATAAATATTTTGCTATTTTGCTTAATTTTTAAGCTTTTTTGTTGTAGTAAATTTATATTATATTAATTTATTAGCTATTTTTTTAATTTTAAATATTTTAACTTTTAATATTTATAAATTTTTGCGTAGTTTTTTATTGCAATTTTTAACGTAATATTTAAGTTTATTATAATTATAGCATTTAATTGTTTTTTTTAACTTTTTTTTTTATTATTTTTTTTATTATATTACGTTAAGTTTTATTAGTTTTATATAAATATTCAGGGTTGAAATTTAATACTCTAGTATAAGGACTAAATTTAGTACTACTAAATTAGTATTAATATTAGTACTAGTTTTAAAGTACTAAGCTAGTATTAGTACTAGCAAGTACTAAACTAATTTAGTATTTAGTAGTACTAAAGTTTTTTTAGTATATTAAAATAAATTACTATACGCTTGTTTTTTTATTTTTAAATATTTTATATAGCAAAATAACTATTATTTTAAACCATTTATAAAAGTTTTATTATTTAAAATTAATTATAATATTAAGTATTATAAATTTAGTACTTTTAGTATATTTAGTACTACTAATTAGTATTAGTATTAGTATTAAAAAGTACTAACTAATTTAGTATTAGTACCAGCAAGTACTAAACTAGCTTAGTATTAGTATTAGCAAATACTAAACTAGCTTAGTATTAGTACCGGCAAGTACTAAACTAAATTAGTATTAGTACTACTAAATACTAAATTAGTAGTACTAATTTTCAACCCTGTAAATATTGTATGCTGTAAACTATTAGCGTTTTTTTTTTTTTAATTAAATTTATAATTCGTTTTTTTGTTTGTCGAACGAAAGTTTTTTTTTTCGTCGTTTATATATTTTAATATCGATTTTGATTATTTTAATTATATAATTTACAAATTTCGTTAGTTAAGCTATTTAACGATTTCGTTTTTAACGTTATTTTTAAATTTATTATAAAGTATTATAATTTTAGCTTTGTTGTTAATATTAATAAAAGCCGAAATTATTTAAAATTTTGGCGTATATATTAATGCTAATTCTATTTATCGCAGATTTTGTAGTTTGTTTTATTTTTGTCGCTTTTTTATTAAGTTTAAAAATGCCGCTTTTAATGCGTTTTTAAATATTTTATATAAAATAAACATTTTTTTTGTGTTTAAATGTTAGTTTTTTTGTATTTTAAACGTAATTTTTAATAAACGCGGTTTAAACCAAGCTAACGCTTTTTTTTAATAATAATATTATATAATTAATTTTTTATCGCTATTTTTAAATATTTTTTAGTAAAATAATTAATAAACTTTAATTTATGTTAAAAACTTTTTAATTTGGTTTAATTTTTTTTAAATTTAAATAGTTTGGCAAACTTTAAATTTTTTCTAAGTTTAGTTTTTTTAATATTAATATTTTTAGTTACTATAATTTTAAACTAATTAAATATAGTATGTAGTCGATTAGTTAATTTTTCGAATTATGCGCATAACTGTTAATTTTTTATATTAAAAGTCGCAAAGTTATTTATTATTACGTTGTGTTTTTTTTTAGTAATTTCGTTATCGTTATTTAAGTCGCTGTCGATATTTATAACTGGGTTATTAATAAGTTTATAATAAATAGCTATAGTTTAATATTGTTTTAATTAACAGTTCAACGTAAAATAAAACTATTTAAAATGTTATAAAACGTATATTAATGTTTAATATTATATGTATTTTTATAATATCGGGGTTATAAATGTTTAAAATATAATTAATAATATTTTTAAGTTTATATTTAAAATATACGTTAATAATAGTATTACGGGTACTAAAACAATAATATTTTAAATTAACTATTTCATAAAAATAATTTTTTATAATTATTTTCAAGAACTAATTATAAACATAAATTAAATAATAATAAATAAATAACTAGCTATATAAAAAAGTTTATCTTTTTATACTTATTTTTTTATTTTTTTATTTTTTTTAATTTTTTTATATTTTTTAATAAAATATTTAAATTATACTTTTTTAGATCTTTTTAATTTAAGTAATTTATAGATTATTTAAATTATTTAGATTATTAACGGTTACGTAACTATTAAATGTTACGTTTCCGTTCTTTACTAGTAGTTTCTTTTTATGGTCTTTTTTTAGGCTATGATCCCTACTATTGGTTTGTAATAAATAAATATAAATATAAATATAAATATAACTTACTGTTAGTTAAAATTTTTTCTGTTTTTTCGTTATAAGCAATAGCTGGATGTTTTAACTTATAGTATTTAACAGGGTTGTGATTGTAGTCTGTAGTTATTAGTTAATTTGTAGTTACTCACTAACTACCAGGGTTGTGATTGTAGTTTGTAGTTTTTAGTCAATTTGTAGTTAGTGAATAACTATTGTAGTTTTATTCAATATTTTGAAAACTAATGTAGTTTTATTCAAGGGTTGTGAATAACTACACTTTTTAAAAACATTAATATTTACTGTAATTTAAATAATAAAAATCTTTTATTTAGTTTTTTTAAATACCAGCTTTTATTGTATTTCAATTATAGTTATAATTAATTAATTAATCTAATTTTTAAGTATTTAATAATATTGTAGTGTGTAGTTAGTTGTAGTTACTACATTAGTAACTAATGTAGTTTAGTTTTATTCAATAGCCTTGAATAACTACTGTAGTTTTATTCAAGGCTGTTAAATAACTACAACTACAAAAAAAACTAATTAGTAACTAATTAGTAACTAAATCACAACCCTGGTACTACTAAATACTAATTTAGTTTAGTACTTGCTAGTACTAATACTAGCTTAGTACTTAAAAACTAGTACTAATACTAATACTAATTTAATAGTACTAAAATTAGTCCTTATACTAGAGTACTAAATTGCAACCCTATAAACACCCTTTTAAAAGCCTTAACAGCGATAACTTTACGAAACAATAGCTATAATACTGTAATCTACATTACTTAATAGCCTGTTAGATTGCTTATTAAGTAATGTAAATTGCAGTATTATAGCTATCGTTTTCGTAAAGTTATCGCTATTAAGGCTTTTAAAAAAGTGCTTATATAATAATGCTCTTTTATTATTGCTATTATCGTTTAAAAAAATAACGCTAAGTTTCATATATTTAAATAGTGTTAATAATCTTAAGCTAAAAAACATATTTTAACGTTTACATAATTAATAAATTTGCCAGACTGTAAGGTATAGTACAAGATAGAATGATAATGTATTAAGTATATAAAGAGAATTTCTGGCATAGCCAGAGATTCCAGCTATATAGGCTAGGCTAGGTTAGCTAGGTTAGCTAGGTTGGCTAGGCTGGCTAGGCTATTACTCTTGTAGGTGTGTAACATATACCGTTTAATAAAAAAGCCTTGCTGTTTTTAGTAAGTCTAATACTTTTTTTATTTTAATAACTTTTGCGAAAAGGTTTAAGTTAAAGGTTTGTCAAATAGTCTAGTGGTTGCAGAAGGTTTGGTTTTTGTAAAAGGCTAGGTTGAAGGTTTGCTGAATGATTTAATGGTTACGGAAGGTCTGGTTTTCGCGAATAAGTTAAATCAAAGGTCTGCTGAAAGGTTTAGTAGTTGCAAAAGGGTTGGTTTTTGCGAATAAGCTACGTTGAAAGTTTGCTGCGGCTAATATATATAGTAAAACGACTTTGTTCCTTTATATTTATATAAATAAGCTAGCGTTTTGTACGCTTATATTTTTATTAAACAGCTAAACTAAGTTTGTATTTTTAGCGATAAACTAGCGAGTAAAATACGCTTGCATTTTTAGTAATAAGCTAACTAATAGAGTAAGTTTTATACAAAAGAGAATTCGGCTTACAAAGTGGCTTTGGCGAGAAAAAGGAATTTAGCTAAGTCTTTTGGTTCAAGTAGAATTGCCTCGAAAGTTATACAAAGAAAATTCGGCTCGTAAAATAGAATTTGGCTCGCGAAGTAGCTTTAGCGCGAAAAAAAAAATGCGGCTCGCAGAGTAGCTTTATTCGTGCAAATCTTTTATATTTATACTTCCGCTAAATACCTAAACTAGGCCTGCACTTTTAGCAATAAGCCAATATGTAAAATGTATATACAAAATAAAAAAGATGGTTTAGTTTAGCTTTAAGCCAAATGCTTATAAAGGCACTATATGTAAAGTATAGTGCGGGATAAAATAATAATGTATTTAGTATATAAGGGGAATCTCTGGCTATGCCAGAGATTCCAGCTATATAGGCTTAGCTAAGTTGGCTAAGCTGGCCAGGCTACCACCCCTATAGGTGTGTAACACAGACTTTTTAGCTATTAAACTTTTTTTAATTTTAGTTGAAAATAAAATATACAGACGTTAATAAGTTTAAATTTCTTAGCAAAATAATATCGGCTAAAATAATTAGTTTGCGAAATTTAAAACGAAAAAATAAATTAGTAAATAGTATAAAAAATTTACGGCAACGTTTAATAAATAATTTATTTAGCTATTAAATAAAAAGACAAAAACGTTTATTTAAATAATAAATATAAAGCTAAAAAAATTAAAGAAATTAAAAAATAGCTTTAAAAACATTGTAAAAACAGCTTAACGGTTTTATATAATTATTAAAAACAGAATAAATAATAAAATTTTAAGTAAAAAGGTTTTAATTTTTAAAGTTATAATGGTTAAATACAAGAATTTTTAAATAATAAAAATAATTTAAATATGTTAAATATATCAAACCTTATTTGTTTATTAAAACTTTTAAACTAGTGATTAAAATAAGTTTAAATTGTTTTAAATATAGTAATATATACTAATGGTTTTACAAAGTTTAAATAGCTTTAAATAGCCTAGATAGCTTTAACAGCTTTAAAAAACTTAAAAAATGTAATAATATTTAAAATGGCAATATTACACCGCTTTTTTATTTAAGAATTATTAATTTTATTATTCTATTATAGTTTAGTAAATAAAAGTTTGTAATTATAGTAAATTTAGCTGTTTTAAGGTGTTATAAATATAGTAGGCTAATTAGTCTTAAATAAACTGCACTGTGTTAAAGTGCTAAGATTTATAAATAGTTTTGGTCAGACTTTTGTATATTATATTTAACTGCTTAAATAAACTTTAATTAATAATACCCTTAGAGATTTAATATAAACTAATAAAAAGATAAACTAGTTTTATATACTTATTCTTAGTTTTGATATTTTGTACTTAGGTATATTTTCGTAATTAAAAATATATATAAATATTTATATAGATCAATTTTATCTTCTAGTTGTAGAGAAGGACACTCTGTGCTTTAATCTAGTTTATAATTCCACTTCTGCATATTACCCAACAGCTCTTAAAACAACGGCTTGAGACCACTATACATCAAATGCAAGTTACCAAGGAAAGCAGTTGCCCGTTTAATGATAGATAATGATGTAGCCTTTCCCTACTAGCGCTCTTTCGTGTGCCTGCTCATTTGGAGCTGTGATGCCAGATCCGTTATGCTGTTGGTAGATTCCGATCCATGAATTGCATCGTAGACGCAGTATGGTTCTGTTCCCGCGACACAGCTCTATGGGGTGATACTACAGGATTTCAAAGCTTTGCAGCATCCGAGTCAAGACATATAGCAGTGATGTAGACAGTCCTTCAGAAGGCAAAGAGTATGAATGCATGTAGTAGTTAGCATTAGCACAATCGTTACCCTAAAGTTTATGATTCTGATTCGCTACGTTGACCCTCTCCTTTCCATGCGCAGCTTCGACGAGATGGAGGAACAGGCGAGAAAAAGGGAAAAGAACTGCCTTGCCCAGCAAAAATATAGCAAAGCACTTTTCTATACTATCATTAGTCACACACAGTAACATCGCTAAGTCATCGCATACAGGGAAGAGACTCAAGTCACATGTCGAAAACTTGGAAAAGCGAGCAGGAGTGGCTGGACAGATAAAAAACTCTAACGACATGAGAATTTCTTCATCAATGCATACACGCACAGCAATGACGGAATCATCACGTATTTAGTGACAACTTGAGCCCAACAGAACCTTCGACTGGTCGCACAGTCATGAACATTGGCAGCATGTGGGAGGTTAAAACGCAACACCTCGATAGTCCGGCCCGTCCATCAACTAGGCCATAGCATTCGACATAGTTATTCAGAAATGCTTGACGCGAGGCTTCTTGACATGAGCCTAATATTTACTCATGTAAGCTTTGGGACAGAGGGAGACGAGCCAACGACCTACTAACCATGTGGCTTGAAAATAATTGTTATTTGGCAATAATGACACTTTCTACGATGGTAGCTTCTACCTGGACCCAAGCGGTGCCGAATCATCTGGCTCCTTACCCTCCGCCACGCAGTGAGTCGTTTCTGAGACATTCACCAATGGTGTAGTACGTCGACTAACCTCTTTGAGTGATTCCAATGAGTCCTACTCGCCTAGCACTATCGCAAACCGAACAAGTAGGGCAGCGAATCCCTCCATGTCGGTTACACCAAATAAGCACCAAGAGGAAATGGACAGGCAAGTCGATCGCATCCTGCTATTTACACACAGTTCTGGGTTTGATAGCGTTGATTCCTTCGCCCTGTCCTGCTACACAAGTTCGTTCAAAGACTCATCGACGGCGAGGTCAGCACAAGAAACAAGCCAACCTCAAGGACTTTTGACGTCAATCGACGGTCTAAGTGTCAAGTCAGGTTCTTGGTCATCGTGGGAGTGCAGTTGATACAGGCACACTATCATCAAGTCTGCCGCACAACTGTTATAGAATGAGCTTAATGGACTGTCCAAAAAAAGATACAGCAGTGAGCTGCAACTCTGGCAAGGTCTGGAGCATGATACGAGCTTGCCTAGACCAAACATTGGAGCAGATCTCATAGAGTCGCTAGAAGAGATGTCGGCTGACTTAAGGCTTATCTGACGAGACGAGGTGAGGAACCGACATGGGTAGCTTCCCTCGGCTTCATATAGCCGCCGTTAGTGAAATAATGAGTCGACTGGTACCTAAACTATACTCATTCATGGCTATATTGTCAGCAGATGATCCCGAGACGCCAAGTTCCGAGAGGCTACAGCTTTTGCTGTCAACGGTACAAATGGTTACCGCTACGAAAGATGGCTCAATACAAGATGTCGTCAACTGGGTGAAACACCGCAGAGCCACACAGGGGAAGCAAACGTCACCTCACAAGCACTGATCAAAGTAGAAAGGAAAAATAACAATCCAGGTGAGCTTTGTCTAGACTGATAGGTCAGCTGACTTTGAATTACACAATGCTCTTAACTACAGTAAAAAGGAAGAGAAAGGGGCAGAAAGATACCTAGTTAAAGTCAAACTTGTTATAGTAATAACACTGAGTTACTTTGAGAGAGTTGTTATGGGGAACACCCTTTGGTCAACAAGGCAACCGCCACAGCCCTGACAGCCCTTGACTGGCCATCTTTAACTGGCCAACAACAACAACGTGCCGTTGGATAGATTTTACTGCCTTCTCGAGCTTTTAGAGTAAGTTCAACACATTGGCCACTTTTCTGATTAATCGGAGTTAATTGACGTGAATGCTAGCCATTTCCAGGCTTCTGATCGGTTGGAAAAACTTCGGTGGTTCCGGCTTAACAAGGTGATTGTTGGTCGAAGATGTTGGCTGCAAGGGGTGATAGCTGCAGGCTGGAGGGCGCCTCAATGAGAAAAATAGGGTGCCCCCATAACAACTCTCTACTTTAAACATGACGACCACGGCCTTTTCTAACCCTTTCCGTGGTGCACATGATCCACAACCTCCCACTCGATCCGGGACCTCTCTCTCAATCCCCATGACGCAGGACGCTCGCTAAGGAAGTGCGAAGCGCCAAAACCAACCGATTTATCATGCTAGCGGAGGACCTTCCCCCCTAATGCAGAGCTGGCCGGACTCTCACGCAGAAGAAAACATCAGAAATGAACAAACCCAGGCATTCGCACCCCGCGTTGGTAACTGCTTTGCATGACGAGCGTACCACATGTGCACGTTGAGAAGAGCTTAAGGAGAATGGCCACGGAAGATATTTTTGATTATTAAAAAATCCCAAATAATTAGAAGACTACACTTAAAACGGATATAACAACATTTATCTACAAAAAGCTCGAGGCGGCGAATAAGCCAAATTCGCAGTTTCCCATGCGTAGCAATTAATGTATGCTCCTCCTTGGGCATATGGGGCCGCGTTCTCAAGTAGATATGCATTCAGGTCGTGCTCTCATGGTGATTTTGCACGCTCTGTGCTCGTAGATGCCAAGTTGCTTTCCCTCAAAGGGAGTGTTTAGTAGTGTCTAGTGGCCTCAGGTACCTCGGCTGCATACCCGGTACGGCTTGAGAGCTATGACTAAGTAAACAGAGACAGAGCGTACAGCTTCTGACGATTTGGTCTCCAGCTAATTAGGCGGTGCCCTTAGACCCCATTTCTAGTCATAGTAACTTCCGCAGTACCACGTAAACTTCTGACCAGTTTCGACCAGCATTATCCTTTAACCGTCGTCCTGACAAAAAATAAAAGCCCGTTCCGTAAACTCCCAATAAAACTGTCACTCATGAAGAGTCCATTATGCATAGTCACGATCCAGCGAGTGCTCAGATGTTACGTGTTGGTGATCAGTCGATTCGCGTCATCATGCCCGGGTGGAGCGAGCTGGAAATTTGTGTATTTATGTAATGGTAGACAGTACCGCTGGCCACGTGGAAGAGACAATGAAATATCTTGATAGACATCGTGCGAGTAGGAGATAGACTAGTGTATCGTTGGAGAATAGCAAAAGCTTAGGCGAGCAGCCAATCGCAGAACAAAATGGACAGCATCCACGCCATAGACGTCTTTCCTGATATGTATTACACCAAATTATTCGCCGTCCCACATTTAGATGACCGACCGAATGGAGAGATCATCGAGAGCATTTTGCGTCCGCCCCCGGTGACTTCGGAGCAGAACGTCTGGGCATTTTGGGACAAAGGGGTACACAACATCCCCCCTTGACAGAAATCCAATGTAGCCAATTGGTTCAGGATGCTAGGGCCCGATTGGACAATTCGGGTCCTGGACCTAACTACGGCTCCCTGGCTAACGTATTCAACTTTGTCGACGACGCATATTTACCGAAACATTTGAGAGACGGCAAGATTACGGGGCGGCTTGCCGGTGCGAATATTTCCGATACTGTTCGCCTGTCGCTGGTATACTAGCACGGCGGTGTGTGGATGGATGTCGGAATTATCTTGTTGATGCATCTAAAGCAAGTTTGCTAGGCTAAGCTTGAGGTAGTCGTGGCGTCGGCTGATCCGGCATTGAAATCTGGCATTGCTGAGAATTTTTTTATCGCCGGTCGAAGGGGCAACGGCCTTATCAAGCATTAGATGATGGTCCTTTTGGAGGCTTGGACCGGGAGGATTAACAATAAAGGCATCCCCGCCTATCTGCTGTTTCAGCACTTTGTTCGTGATAGAAACATTTCGCATGTGTTTCAAGGCGCCGATAGGGATAAGCTAGACTATTTCCAGAGATATCTGGTCTACGAAAAAATTTGACTGCTTGAAGACCCGTCGGACGGCTTCAGTAGACCACTCTACTGCAAAACTCGCGTCATGTTAATCGAGTACAAAGAGTTTGCGTCGCCAGCCATGCTGACCAACGATAATAGGCCGAAACAGGCTGAGCTGCTCATGATAAAATATAACCAAGACCAGGACAGCGAGCGCTACAAAAAGGCACGGGAATTCTTCGACCACCTACTTTCGAGCGCAGCAATGCTTAAGTTATATCATTGGCGAGAACACGATGTGCCTACACTGACCGACTTGTGAGACAAGCCGGAGAACTAATTACGGCGCCGATTGCGGACCTAGCACCTTTGGGGCACTGTTGAGACACATTAGCTCCCATTTTACCCAGGATCGCGAGATCTCGCTTTTCGAGTCTCCAGCTATCCGAGAGAATGTTCTGGTGGCTGGCGTTCTGGAGACGTTCGATAGTTAGGGAGGCGCACATTGAAGAAAGGCACAGGCACTTTGACTCGCCATCGAACGACAATTTTCTTGGATTTTCAGTTGATAAACTCCAGCCGCCATCCCATTTACAACCACAATCCCGGCTAAGAAATCCATTCATTATATATGCCTTGGATTATCAGCCAATACGTTGTCCAGTTTGCTCAAATGAGTCGCTCGAGGAGTCAAACCCTGACTCACGGTGCCTATGTCTCTCTACGTGGGCATCGGAGGAGTGGCAGCTACTTTAAGTCTCTGCCCTAAACAGCTTCTACGTCTAAGCTAGTTGCGAAAGTCCCGTGGTTTCTCTCGAAGTAACCAGCCCGTATAGTTGTATAACGCATGCGTCTTTTGATTGAATGTCATATCTGTCCTAAACTATCTATCTTTTATATAGTCAACTATACTAAGGGGGTAATAAGATTTTTTTTTTGGGCTTCATGACATGTTCTTCTGGATTCGAATTACGATGATGTTAAGGGTCAACACTACGGCAGGGCCCAGTGGTATAAAACACCACGGATACTTATATATGCAAGACTGGAAGGATTATATAAGGAGTCACGCGACTACTCAACCGGCTCGACAGCGAACAACGAGAGTACGAACTCGATCGACCCTTGCGAGAGCTACGCGAGTGGGATACTCAATGGGCTCGCTGACAAGCCGCATGAGTTGCAAGAAACTCTGAGGGAAGGAATCAAGTATATAACTGTGGACACTTCCCCATATTTCTAGTCATCCCTTCACTCAGTTGTCAATCTAAGCATCCTCTGCCTTTAATAAATTGAGTAGGAGTAACCTCCTAACAACCTACATAGTTACGAAGGCCGATCAGTGAAGTATCACCCTATTGCTTAGTTGCTGCTGCTACTCTCAGGAGTAGTAGTTGTCGTTGACATAGTTGAATCCACCACGCCGAGAACCCTGTGTCACCTGCGAAGGCGACTACGGCCTAAGAGACCAGATATGCTCCCATTTCAGAGCGCATAGAAGATCCATCACGACCACCTCGCAGTAATGCATAATATACCTGAGAACGGCCAAACACTTAGATTCATACAAGACAAACGCTGAAGAACGTGATATAGTCTATTAAACTGTATTGGAACAAGCCTTCGAACAGAAAATTCATAAAATTCTACTGCAAAAGCCATATCTTGTTCGGCTCGAGAACAAGTACGGAGCTACCACATACCCGGCATCAAGCCATCCGGAATGCTGCACTGTGTTGCCCCAGCCCGAGAACCTATCTAGAATAGAGACCAAGCCTAGAGTCATGGCGTACGTCTAAAAGGCGTGGAGTTGACCTCATTATACGACAAGATCAATGACCTCGATGTGCAGCGCACCCGACACTTCACTGACAGCCTCTCGTTAGCAGAACACTCACAAACAAGAACAGAATATATCTAGCAAACGAGAATAATATCCCACGGGACAAACGAAGTCGTATGTATACATATATCACAAGATAGAAGATAGTCGACTGCAATTCTGCAAAATCTATATCCAGGAAAGTGGCGGCTAATTGCATGACAGGAGTGGTATCCTGAGTCGGTTGTATTATATAAATGCGGCAACAAACGCAAACGGTCAGTCTGACAAGAGGGGCAAAATACGTGTAGGTAAGGATGACGTGGTGATCCTCTTGGTCCGAAATTCAGCATAACAGCAAGAGCAGGAACTTGCGGAATGTAATAAGAGCTGCAATAGGACATCTTGGCAAACGGTTAATGCTAGGTGGGATGCTAGTCTAGCTGCACAGGTGAACGCACTATTAAACTAGTCCTATTTGGCCCAGATAGGAAATATAAACCAAGTACCCGATCGGGAATCGACCTCCCATAGAAAAATGTACGACATAAAAACCCTCGTCCTACTTAATTAAGCAAGCCTAACCCGAGGGCAAATGCCACATATGTCTATTTACTTACTATTGAATAGCAAGCTGGCGATATGTATCAAAAACACCTTACTTTGTAGCACCATCAAAACCCATTGTTCTAACACCAGCTAGTGGTCAAGTAGCGTGAAAGAGAGGAGAGCTTGACTGCTCTACCATAAGTACTTGTCAAGCGCCTTGCGGAAGAAAGTGGCGAGGTAATTACTGCCTCGACCTGTACCCTCTGTTATCCCCATATTTGCACGGCGATGCTCCTGGCAATGAAGATTTTCTATAGCATCCGCCCTGCCGGCACGTACCGCTCAAAAGATCCGTAGCACTAGCCCCTCGTTGATTTTCTATTCCTGAGTAACGCCTATGGTCCCCCAAATTTATCTATTAGTCCACTGTAATATTGTTAGCCTGGGCGCGTATGGTAACGTATAATGCTAAGGTTAGAAGAGCTTGAAAATACAACCCCAAGGGTTGGTTTCTTGCTGACTCAAGTACCTCATGCCTGTCGAGGTCATACTTGAAGGAAGGGAAATCATATAGAGGGAGAGTGACGTGAGAAAATATGAATAATTACTGACTGTACATGGGGTCGCCGCACACGACCCCCTGATTTGTGCCACCTGTATAGTCACCACTGTTTACATGTCCATGTTGTGACTGGCCTTGAGTTGCCAGAGCTGAGGCCGCATTGGCATTGGGCATTGATCGCCTGACACTGAGCCCCCTGTTGCCACCGTTGTTGCCACCGTTGTTGCCATTCACAGCAAATCGTCCATCAGTGCTACTGGGAGCCCGCTGGTTGTGACCTCTCGTCCGTGGTACTTCGAGCTGAGCCTGCATGTGCGCTGGTGGCTTTCCGAGGGCCGGCGTGATGGGCGTGAAACTTTCTTCCTCATCCATCTCAGCATCCGCATCCTGATCACTGTTGTCCTCGTTCGCTACAGACGGGGCCGCCGTTGTCGTTGAAGACCCGGTAGATAGAGCAACGGGTGCGGCAAGAGGCTTCTGTGGAGGCTGCGATTGCGCACCTAAGCTGCGTTGCGGCGCAGGCAGTGTGGTGGATGTAGCACTGGTGGGTGTTGCTGTTGGTGTAACCTGGTCGAGAGACTTTTGACCACTCATCCCAGCACTCCTGGATGATACGATGACGGCCTTCCAGCGATCGATGGCACGGGAGACCATAGTATTCAGGTCTACGTGGCGTTCCTCCACGGTGACGCCAACGCCCTGCACACCCTTGGCGCCCAGACCTAGCAAGTAGTTGAGGAGCGATTCCTCTATGGGTATAGTTGCTGGCGGTACAATCCTGAACTCCCTCGGCTGCTGTAGACGGTTCAACTGCTCAATTTGCGTCTTTAGATTTGCGTTTTCCTGCTTGATGGCGTGCTGGGTTTCCTTGAGCTTCTCCAATTCCTTCTGTCTTCTACCGACACTTCTGGCTAGTTCCAAACCCCAGAGCTCACTCCGGCGCTGCGATGACAGCTGATCCCAGACGTGGTAAGTCGACTGCAAATGCTCGTTGACCTGCTTCTCGAGCAGCGCTGCAGCCCTCTCTGCTTTCTTGACACCTTCGCGCATGTCGCGAGGGAAATGTGTTTCGGATGGTGGGTAGGTCAGGTCTTCCGACGAAGTAGTTGTGGCCGTGGCACAGGCAACGCGCCACTTATGGAACTCATCACGGAAATACATTTGTAATGCCTCGTACTGCTTTTGCCCAGGCGACTGGATGGACCATGATGTCGAGGTTGGGTGTGGCGTAGAGGAGAAGAGCGTGGGCGGCGCCTGAAGACACTGTAGAGTAAGCGCTGGAAAATCGAGAGCCAGCGGTTCGAAGTCGAAGGGGAGCGAATTCATGTCGACATGTTGCCTGCCAGAACACACCACCAGTTAGCAGTAGGCCACGGGAAATGGCAAGAATAGAAGATAGGCGTACTTGGCAGCTCTCATAGAGCTGAGCAGCTCCCGCAACGCAAGCTCAGCAGCCCGTGCCGTGTCCATAGCGTCAGCTAACCTCTGTCGCGCATCGAACTGCATCTTCTGGGCAACCCGACTCGGTGCTCGTTGTGGGTTTTGGGCGCGTCCCGACGCTTCCCGAACTGGACTTGCCCTTGCTCGGGCATCTTCCCAAGCGCTGCCACTACCACTCCCAGCATCGCCAGGTGCTGTGGGTATATCATTCATAACGCCGGTAGCCTCCCACGAGGGCTGGAAAGGGTAGCGGAGAGTCTGGTGATCAACAACGAATTGACCTTCTTTAGGGATGGCAGGAGGTTTGATGACAGGGTCGGAGGTCGGGCTCCTCCTTGAAGAGACACTCGGTGTGCCAGGGTTAGAGACATCACGGCGCGGAAGAGAGCCTCTTGGTTGACGGCGGGTGATAGACCCTCGCATCTTGCGGATGGCGTCGACATCGTGGATACCATCTGGTGGCTTGGGATTCTTCTCCTTTATGTACAGATCGAGATGCCTCCCCAGCGACGAGGAGGTGAAGGCCTGACTACAATAGGGGCAGTTTCTGTCCTTGGGAGCACTCGACTTAAGGCCGGCGGGAGACTCGGCGGCGGCAACGTTAGCCGGCTCGGACATGTCGGAACGGCGACGGGACAGTCGTCGAGGTCGTAGTCCGGGTTACAGTCGAGGTTCTATTCTTGGCGAAGTGCTGGAGCTGCAAGTAGAGAGTGCAGCTAGCTAGCTACCTTAGCGGGCAACAATGCTGTTGGTTGGTAGAACACAGGAAGGGAGGAGAAAAGAGAAAGGGACGGGAGGAAGGGAGAGAGGTCGAGGTCGAGGTTGATGGTACGGGTGGACGGCGTCGGGTGCTGGCAGTGCCCCCCGAGGAGCTCTCCCTGCTCGAGGGTCATCCAAGATGCACGCCTAAGGAAGTTGTCGTATGTCGGATGTTGAAAGCACACGACGCTCCTCAGAGGGGGAGATAGCAGAAGGGATTCGCAAGAGTCTCTTTCTTCGGGCAATGCTTCCCATGATATTATTTTTTGGTGAATGTGAGAAGAACAAGAGGAACTGTCTTTTTGCTGCTCTTTTTCCTTCACATTTTTATTTTATTTTAATAAAACAGTAATTTTTTTTTCTCCCTCTCCCTTTGCTTCCCTCTGCCTGCGCCCTCTTCATCCAAAATCCCCAAGAGTCCAGCCAGGGGTTATCACACGAAAGCCCACCACTAGCCTATTGTCAAGAACTAGGCTCGTGCACACGAAGTATTCCATACTTCAATAGCTGCCTAGCGCGTGTGCAGCGTGTGCTCATCCTGGGTTGGAGCAATGTACAAGTACACGGTCTACAC
The DNA here is from genome assembly GCA_025201745.1 of Xylariaceae sp. FL1651. Classification (NCBI taxonomy): domain Eukaryota; kingdom Fungi; phylum Ascomycota; class Sordariomycetes; order Xylariales; family Xylariaceae; species Xylariaceae sp. FL1651. The sequence continues at coordinate 276,797 of MU624248.1, forward strand.
TGTGCCTACTCTGAGTAGTCGACCTTGGTGGGATGCAGCGGGCTGAAAACCCGGGTGGAGATCTCCACTGAGCTGCAGGCCCGCCCCACCAATAGCTATCTGAGTACCTCTGTGAGTATAGTCTTATACATCAGGCGCCTAACTTGACCGAGAGCGCTTACAAGCCGGCACTACTCCACCCGACGTTGATGGCTGCTGGGTGGTTGAACACTGTGGCCGTTGCCGCTTCAGCTGCCGCCAGCTGGCCCAGCTAAGCTTGCGATTTCCGCCATGTACCTTATTCAAGGTACCGATCGGACTCCTGCACGGAGCCGAATGCACTTGAACAGTGCGCAATTGAGGTAGTTACAAACAAAATACAGTACCTGCTGGGTTAGTTCTCTAAAGCTTGGGCCAAGCAGTGGTAAGCTGGGGGGTGCTAGCCTCGTCAATTCAAACAGTCCAAACCATCTCGTGCAATACCTAGATTAATTCTACCAGCCCTTCGTTACCTTCCACCTGCACATTATTCAGTGTCAATCGCCGGTAGCAGAGCATCACGTGCAGCATCGTGATCGTAGTCGTTAATTGTCTGCTCAGAACTCGCTGTAGTGTGCGCGCATTACTTAGCACTCTCTTTGTCTGCGACTCGCGACGCTGAACGCCTCTAATTTTGTATATTGCAGTCGCGAGGATGCCACCTGGTACGCGTTTTCAAACTTCTCTGCCCACCTTGCGCGGCGGCGCATCGCCGCCCGGGTCCCTTCATTCCTTTTATGCGCAAACCAACTAATCTCGTGTCTTTCTCTCAAGCTATAAGTGATGACGAGAAGTCCGATGCTGGCGATATCGCCGTTCCTATGCCTCTCAAATCGACTTTCAATACAAACGGCGTGGGCCTCAATGACGAGGATGATGACGAGATGCTAGACGTTGTTGGGAACGACACTAAAGATGATCAAGATGAAAACGAAGCCGCTCATAATGACGACGACGAAGATCTCGAGGAAGATGAGTGCGTTGCACCGCAACTCCTCAGTGGCTTGTAAATGATCTACTAATGCCTAGTTGCCAGGTACATTGTCGAGAAGATACTCGCCCATGTGCTTGAAGCCGACGTGAGTCCCGTGACACGTTTTATGTTTTCTCTACGCCTGCCGCCGCCGCCTCCACCGCTGTCGCTGACGAGCAGTATAGGGCTCCCTTAAATACAAGGTTAAGTGGGAGGGTTACGAGAAGAAAGCAGACCAGACATGGGAGGATGAGGAAAATCTAAGGTACATACTTGGTCTTCGCCGGCGCGTGCGCACGCGTGTGCGTATGCGACTAGTATTTCGTCAACACTCATCTAACTCTGCTATATAGGGAGAATGCCACCCTAGTCCTTGACGAGTATCTCGCCAGCGTCGGTGGTCGCGATAAGATTATTGAGGAGGCTCAGACTGGCTTGAAGACGAAAAAGCGCGGCCGACCTGCAGCGGGCGCGCCCGCGAACGGCACGAAGCGACGACGCAATGATAGTCACCCGGCTTCAGCGACCCCACCAACCAGCGCCCGCGCGTGGAAGCCACCACAAGGATCGTGGGAAGATGATGTGGAGTCCATCGACGCCTGCCATGACGAAAACACAGGCAAGCTCATTGTATTTCTCACGTGGAAGAACGGACAAAAAACGCAGCATGATACTAAGGTCATCTATCAACGCTGTCCTCAGAAGGTATGTGATTTACCAAAGTAACACCATGCTCCTTGTCTCCCTTACTCTGGGACAATGACTGATCAAAGTCTCCTTTGGCATGCATAGATGCTGCAGTACTACGAGCGACATGTTAAGATTGTCCCGACTGGCAGCGAAGCAGTCAAAGAAGAGTAATAATGACTCGGGGGATACGCGCATCGCATTCAATGAATGAGCGGACAACATCAGCTATTAGCATTGTGCGTAGGCAGCCTTGGAATGATGGTATATGGAAGGCATTTGACCGATGCCGGTAGTGCAAATACATGGGTTCGTTCTTCTCATTGACATTCCGATTCTACTGCACCGTAGCTTTGTCGTGTCGCTTACGGTCCTAAGATTGGGTTATCTATCATGTCGACCCACGAGCAGGTTTCTTTTCTAGTGTCTTGAGTCCTATTCTGAAACATATCGAGCTCCTTGGGACTGGATTACCGACCACATTACCTGTCTAGGCACGTACTTTTTGTTACTTACCTCCATAACATAGCTAGCCACCTGGCCTGCTGAGGAGCTATAAAGTGTATTTATATACTGCACCATTGCCTGGCAGTGAGGGCCCATCCAAGGTGTTTTAATTATCGTGCATTCGAGATTATTCACTGTTTTTGCCCCTGTGCATAGTTACATGAGAAAGTTGTGTTGACGAAGGGAGAGCACGGAACAAATGGTGGCTCAACTCGGTGGCTGGTATGTGCGGGGTTTCTACTTGGTACATCCTAGACTAAGGACCCCTGCCGTCACATCACTGTCATCATCCTCGCATTTCCCCTGTCGGCCCACTTCGATTTCCTACTTCCAGTCCCAGCCTTGCACTTTTCGCGCAGTCTTGGCACCAGCCTCGCTATTTACCGAGGCGGGATGGCAGGGCAACCATCCAGTTAAAAGGCGTCCGTATCGGGCTCGTCTTACATTGAGTAACTTACCTATTCAGTATCTGACTCTCAACATCCACAAACACCACTTCACAGTCTTGAACGACAGTGGAAAGATCGATTCAGTCTTGATAAACCCACGAATAGATACTTCGTCCTTTACATCCCGATTATACTAGACAAAGATAATACTGCTTGTTGAGGGATCTTGTTGTACCTATTACACGACAGACTAGCCGACGGTGATCTATTGATACGAGGTAAGTCGAATCAGTCTCCAACATCCGTCTTCGCTATGGCTGCATACTGATTGCATCGGCACCTAGAAACCATCCTGGCATTCCTTCGTACTTACCTCGATCACGTCCTGGCCATCGATCGAATCACTAGCCTCATTCCTAGTCAACCGTGTTCTTCGCTGACTCCCGCGAACCACTGTGCCCCACCCCTCTCGCGCGCCTTCGCTGCCCTCGCTTACCAAGCGCAACGTCACCATGGTCAAAGAAAACGACGTTATCGCCATTATAATCATCATTCTGTTCGTCGTACTGGCGGCCATCGCGTTCGGCATCTATCGATTGGTACATGTGGCCCGGCATCAGGGTTCTTTAACGTCGGAGAGTAGTACGGGGTCTTCTGGAGATATAGCCTAGCGATAGGCTACGGAGCGAGTTTTTACTTTTAAATTTTTAATTTGCGAATAATGAGGCTGTGATCAAGGTCAACCAAACTATAAGGGGCCTTGCGGCGTATCCGAGCAGCACGACTTACAGCATGGGGGAGGTCCGTGGATGATGATACCCTGATCACGACATAATTGGACTTGGGAACATGGAAGCTTGCTCTTCTGCCAACTAAAGATGAATACTACTCGGGTTCCTTGCTTTATGAAGATACGACGGTCGGGTTGAACGGGAACATTCATGCTCGTTGATCCTTTTGGATGCCAACAGGAACACAAGGATATGAGACTAAGGGATCACTTTTTGATGCAAGCGTATGTATGCTTTGATTTTACGTTCGCTTTTGGGATGAGAGCGGCACGGCCTCGGATAGGCCTGCCAACCCGAGCGAAACACGTTAAAATATGCTAGATACATGATGGTATCGGTTGATATGGGACTATAGATTTAGCTATCATGGGATATTTGAAAGTATTCACTATATATTTTGGGGTCATGTAAATAGATTTGTTACTGAGCTACTACCGTAACCATATATAAGTGTTCCTTTCGATAAGTGTTATACCAACAATAGTTTCAACGGTGCTACCCTCTTGTATCTTGGCTGCTCACAAATCAAGACAACGCTTCTTCATTTTGTGGCCCTCTGTTGTCGCCTTTTTTTAAAGCTAGATTTGATAGGATCTACTCACTGTGGCGGTCGGACGACCAACAGCGCGATTTGGTTTCCCTTCCTTGGCGTATTAGCGTCGTTGGGATGAACTGCAGTCTCAAACTCTCACTGGTGCTATCATTGATATCTCCTCTGACATGGCACCATTACTGATTAGTACCATGCACGCTGAGGCCGACTTTATGACTGCCTACCTGCATGCATATGTATAACATGTATATATAATTTGTGTTTTAATGTTGGTTTAGCCATAAAATTCCATAATAAGCAACCCTTTTGCGCCTTGGCCACCTTGGCATCATGGATATTTTGTATGCCCGCCCCAAAACTCCACATGTAACGCGTGTACTTTCACATGGTTGCCCGTATTGCCCTTCTACAAGACAAAATTATGTATATAGGAAGCAGGAAACCGTACCGAGAGCCGCTTCCCCCAACTAGAACCTGATGCATAGAGTATGTATTTGATCAGAACGCCATCGCCCGTAGCCTCATTCTGAACCGCCTCTTGTTTTACTTAGGGAACTACAAAGCCCCATTAAATGAAACGATTTGTGCGAGCCGATCTGCGAGTTGTGCCCACACCACTGGGCCAAGTGGGTGACTGGATGCCGTACAAAAAAATTTTGGGGTTTTTTTCTTCGAAAACACCCTGATACAACACACAACGCCTGAAGAAGCACAAATGCTGCTTCAACGCTGAGCGATATCATCGTCATGAGGTTACTTCAGAACCTGTAGACCTTTCGATGGGAGTAGGAAACGAAGTACTGCCAGCTACACTATCAGTTTTATCTTTGCGTTCTGATAGTTGCAACGAATTAGTCGTCGGGCGGGCAAACCACCCACCGCGTTCCCACTCTCCCGGCTTATACAGACATTGTTCTCGTACATTATCGTGGGTAATACCGTCTAGGAGAACATTTAGACGCTTGAAGTCGATGGGCTTCAGTATCCATCCGTCAAACCCGGCTTCGGTATAGATAAGTCTGTCTTTTTCTACTAGCGACGCCGACACTGCGAAAATGGGAATTCGTCCATGCCTGCTAGCTAAAGTAGATAACCCGAGGCAGTTGTCTGACTTTTCAAACGCCCTGATCGTCTTAGTGCTATTAAGGCCATCAACGATGGGCATCTAGGATATGGTCAGCTCACTTCGCACCCCTCCCCCTTTTTTGCCCCTTTTGTCCTTAACGGCTAGTATCGTAGGCACTTGTTCTACATACCTGCATATCCATGAGAACAGTATCAAATTCGAGCGACTGCTCTTTATAGACGGTTGCGCAGTCCTCGCCGTTGACTGCGTGGTAGACCTCGTGTCCACTCTTTTCTAATCGTTTCTTGAGGATCTTCATGTTCACTGGATCATCCTCGGCTATGAGAACTCGCAAATTGTCAGAATGGCCACTAGATGATACGTTGTGAGGCTTGGCTACGCTCTCGCCCTGGGCAGATTTTTCGGGTATTTCGAACAAGACACCAGAAGTTTGCACTGTTTGTGGCTCCGTGGGTTGGTCAAAGTACTCGTCTTGCATCTTCACAGGCTTGATGGGAGTCTTGCTATCCTGGACAAAGTGAACGCCTGGCTGCGCATCGGGAAGTGTGATGGGACCCGTATTTGATCGGCGCAATTTCGGAGGCTGCTGAGCATCGCCTGTATGCAATGCAGGTTGCAGCAACACATCGGGGCCAGGCAGCGATGAACTACTAGTAGTTGGCTGATGTCGTCGCCCCTTTGAGTTTCTGCGTTGAATACTAGCTACTTCCTCGTCTAGTTCCCCAAGAGATAAAGGCGTTTGTATGGCATCAATCAAACGATCCGCATCGCTCTTGGTGCTGCGGACACTATTACTCGCGCCGCTCATCAAACTACTTACGCTATTTGTCTCATCGAAGCTTCGTCCCTCGCTCATGGAACGGTTAGAAGGATTAGTGGCGTTGGCACTTCCACCATCGACTAGTAAAACCTCACCCGCCTCTACAGGTGGTAGGGTCTTGGTAACAGAAGCCAAGGTTGTAGAGTCAGAAGCCGAACTGACTGTAGCATCGCTCACGCCCAATTTTTCAAGCGCTTCACCTGTTGGTAACTCGAAGGGGAGCTGAATGACGAATCGCGAACCATTGCCTTCTTCAGATTTCAATCGTAATTGGCCGTCCATGTTTCGCACTATGCGCGCGACAACTGCTAGGCCGAGGCCTAACGTGCGACCTTCGTGTGTCTGGTTAATCGGAGCGTCAAGAGACGTAGACTCATCGAGGTCAGCACTGCTAACTTGCTCCAGCTCTTGGAAGAGATTATCAAGCTTCTCATTGCTCATGCCACAGCCGGTGTCATGCACGGTGATCTCAACACGAACTCGTGACTCAAGCACCTCGATGACGAAAGACTCAACCTTGACAGATCCGTCGGTCGTGCTTTGTATGGCATTCGCCGTTACATTGGCCACAGCTTGGCGTACCCGCCGGCCATCGCCGTAGACATACTGCGGGAGACCTGGGTGTTGCACCACCTCGTAAGTTATACCCTTCCGTTTAGCATCGACCTTAAACGGTTCCGTAGCCTCTAAGATGCACGCTGGCAGATCCAAGAGCTCATCTCTGACCAACTCTTGGCCCTCTTCCGTTTTCGTAAGGTCAAGAAGGTCATTGATCACGTAAATGAGTGACTTAGAGGCAGAATGCGATCTTGCCAAATTATCGCGTGTCTCTTGATCAAGTGATCCCTCCAGGGCAATCTCCAGGTAATTGATTATAGCGTTCAGTGGGGTGCGAACTTCATGTGCAGAATTAGCCAACAGAAGACGAGTGAGTCGGCTGCTTTGAAGTGCAGCTTCCTTCTGTCGCCACACCTCGATAAATTTGCCTAGGAAAAGTCAATTTTTGTCATAGACTACGTGTTGAATGGTTGTTCTAGGTATTGCATGCTTACCGTAAATTAGGCAGAGAACGGCAGCAGTTTCAACCTGCTCCTCGGACCATTCTCTACATTTGCCAATGACCGTCTCCTGCCATACTTTGAAGCTGGAACGCGGCTCGAGAAAGTTAGAAGTGCCCTCTTTTATTACCTTTTCGTAAGGATTGCCCGCCCATTTCACCTCTCTGATTTGACCTCTGCGGAAAAAAACGATAAAGTCATGGCCACCCACACTGAGAGGTACATATAACAAGCCTGCAATGACACAAAACCCCGGGGGATAGCGGAGGTCGGGAAAGTCCTGGCGAATATCCTGTGTGGTTAAGACAGAAGTGAAACTTCTAAGGCGAAGATACTCGAGTAAGGCGAGCGCTTCCTGCGACTGCTCAATCTTACCAAGAATCTTGGTCTCGCCATGTATGGATAACATGCCAAAATCTGCGTCAAATAACTTCAGCAAGTCCTCAGAAGAGGCAATAATGTACCCCGAGGGGTTTTTATCAGTCGGCATAGTATTGATAAGCTTTCTAGCCTGTAGACGGGAAGCGTAGGAGAGGCGCTCAATATTTCGTGATGCTGTGTCACCCACGAGCCGGCACATCTTGCGAATCGGAAAGGGGACGCGCATGCCTTTGGGCCCGTAGCTATGGCACGCAATGAGCCCCCACAGTTCATTAAATGCGTTGATCGAGATGGACATGGATGACCGAACGGCCATATTGGCGAGATATTTCAGGTGGATGGGGGACATGGCTCGTAGATATGAGTGACTTAGATCGAGAGGCTGTTCCAAATCCTGCACCGTCCGGCAAACTAGCCTGGCCGACTCTAGGTCCCGATCATAAAGCAGCCTGACCTTATTGAGCTTGTAGAGTTCGCGAGCTTGCCTGGGGATATCAGACGCAGGAAAATGTAAGCCGTGATACAGATCGCGGGTGTGGGCGGGATCGACTAGTTCGGTTACGACTTTGCCATTGAAGGCGGCGTCGAATTGGTAAATCATAACTCGGTGGAATCCCGTCAATTCTTTGACGATACCTACAAGAATTTTCAAAAACTTCTCCAAGTTCGGCGCCGATGCTAGCTGCTCTTGTACTTGAGACATGATATCAAAAACTTGCATAGCTCCAGCCTCACCTCGTCTCTTGCGCGCACTCCTCAGTACCCTGAGAGGTTTGCTACTGATTTCGGTGCTTTCGTGGAACTCTTCCGCCGTTGGGTTCTGGTAGAGAGTATCCTGGGGCTCCTCAGGAATGCGTTCGTCTGGCGGTCGAATAGGATGCAGTTGGTCATCCTCCGGCTCAAACTCGCAGATGATAAGGTCTGGATGACTCTCATTGACATGCATAGCACACCACAGTTTAATTGGTTTCATTTTGGGTGGTCGCATAGAAATACTAAACACATCAGGGCCATTAGTGGCAGGGTCAGTTTCCTCATCTCGAATGAAATCAATATGGTCAAGGAGATTGTCCGCCTGCTGCTCGGAGAAAATTTCGGTGAAACTCCCAAGTCGGAAGAGCTCTTGCGGCGAGTAGCCGAGGATCTGCTTCGAATTTTCGCTCGCTATCCGAACAGAGAATCGACTATCTGCTTCCTCTTTTAGGGCCACGAGGAGGCCAAAGGGTTGCACGGCGCCAGGAGCATGGATTGGCTCATCCTCGCAGCGCTGCAAGGTGCCGTCCCGGCCCGTTATAACGGCATGCCCATCACCCATAGTGACATGGCGAAAGCGGATGGTCATGAATGCTTCGTTCTGCTCAGCTTGGGTCCTACTACTCGAGTCGCTATGTTGGCTACCTCCCGTAACCAAAGACCTAGTCTCTCTGGTACTCGTTCGATCAGAGGTGTCCGAAGTAGCATCGTTAAAGAGAGGAAGCGTTGCGGTAGCCGCAAAACGCTCCTCGTCTGGCGGGGGACTGCCGAGGGTTTCAGAGGCAGTATTCTTCCTGCTGTGACGGGTAGTAGTAACTCTGTCTTTTGGCGATAAGGGAGCAGGTATGGTGTCGGCCCGGCGCAATGCGGGTGGTATTTCGGTTGCAACGCGAGGATTGCTTGGGCGGCGTCGACCGCTCCATGTCATATCCTGGCCCGGGAAATAGTCGATATCGGCGGGATTCCGTGCATTCACCCATGGTGTGGATTGGGACTGGTCAACGCTAACGACAGATCGAATTGGAAAGACACGATCGGAGGGGTCAGCATTGCTTCGGGCACTCCCGCCGTAGCCCAGCTGGCGATCTGAGCTGGCGCTCCAGGAGGAGATAATGCTAGATGCACGGTCATGCTGGCCATCAGCGGATATGGCAGCGGGAAACTCGTGTGTAGATACGGGTAGTAAGGTGGGCCGCTTCACGGCGCTGACAGTAGGTGTAGGAGAGTCGGCAGGCGACTCGTGATCAACCATGGGGTCGGGTTCGTATGGTAGGGACAGGTGAGCATCGGCGGACTTGTCGGGCTGTGGTCGCGGCGATTGGCTCGGATCATGGCCGAGTTCCATAGCGAACTCGTTGTCGTGTTGCAGAACAGCAACGACCTAAAAGTCGTGCTCGTGGTTCGTAGTCGGTGCGCTAGTGAGCTCAAGGTTGTGATTTAACCTGGAGGGTATCGATTTGGCACGTGCATTCCGATATCTAGACCAAAGGCTACCGATAGTCACAACGACACTGCCACATCAGATGGAAACAGGCGCGCACCTCTGGACTGCGAACCGACGAAAAGCGACAGAGTCACAGACAAAAAGTAGACACTACAGAGCTTGTGGTTGATGATAGCTGTACGACACAGCAGGTAGCAATGAAGAAGTGCGGCGGACGCAGGGGTGCGGTGGCGACCAACCAGGGCAAGCCAAGGCCAGGGAGCGATGTGGCTCCGCCAGTTCTGGTCCTGTTCTGGTACCGTAGTGGATAAATATCATACGTCACTTCTGTCCGTGTGGCGTCTGATCTATTCAGATATGTGTCCGGATAGTGGAGTACCGACTGAATGGAAGGTGAAGAGAAAGGCGAAAGTGGAACAAGGCCGAGCACGAAGACGGCGAGAGAAAGAGACTGCACAATCGACGAACGGCGGTGGTGTATACTAAACTAGGACGTCTCTCAAGGCTAGTGGAGAAAATGGACGTGGGAGGCGGTTTGGACCTTTTCCTTAAGACGCAAATTCCTCGACGGTTGTGTCGATCATCTGCGGGAGCTTATCGGTGGAGGCGAGTCGTAGATGGACGTGTATAAGTATTACCCAGTAAAGTGTAGTACCTCAATTCACCAGACACCAAAGGTGAGCCCCATATGAAAATAATGCACGGCTAGACATCTAGGCATAGGTAGGTACGATTAAAGGGATCAGAACGAGACAAGGCGAGGAGGACGATTGCGAGATGGCGAGATTGACAAAGGCGGAGTGAACGTAGGAGAGGAAGGGCTCCTAAAACGCTCGCACGGCCGGAGGCGACAAGTCAACACTAGAGGGAAGAACATTGAAGTGGCGATCACTGTCCGCTATCGCCTTAACCTAGGTACAGAAGGTCAGGCAATGAACCCACGGCAAGCGCTGTCGTAGATTCTGCGCCACCAGGATACCAACAGCTACCTAGCCTTTAAGCCTGTTTAAGCGTTATAAGAGTCGATCATTGATGTATGATGTATGCACGTACTTTGTGCGTGTACGGTCGCGTATTGCAGTCTGACGAAATCAGCATGCCGGTTTAAAAAAACAAGCTCGATATACTTAATGTTGGGAGAGATTATGAACCCAAATTCGCTCTAATTGCTCGATATCCGGGACCGAAAGGGTGATTCCTTCTGAGACTAGCCGGTGTAGTCAGGTTAGTACTTATCCGTCTGAGCTCGGGTTATAGAAGATTTCATGAGTTGCCTACGCATCGCCAAGTCCAAGATACGTGAATTCGGCTTTGAATGGAAATATTACTTTTGTTGACGTCTGCCAGCCCATCGAATATCACATTCACCTCTATTGAGTCGCGCCCTATAATGACAACGGCGGTAATTATCAAAAGTGTTCTCTACTTGACTTATAGAAACGGATGATGACGAATTTGAAATAGGCGCGCAGGAGGCTCTTTCTATCGCACTAGAACGAAGTCCAGCTCTGGGTGAGAGGTTCGACAGTCTCATCTGCATTAGAGGGTACGTTAATGATATGAACTTGAAACCACCGAATGTGAACCCACGCCACCATTATGACTGTGCTTGGTGAGAGTGCCAGACACTCGTGGCTAGAGCCAAGGTATAAGGTCAACATGAGGTTCTGAAGGGTTTTCACCTGTTTACAAGTCAGTCCTCCCCATCTCCCCAACGATACAAAAGATCCATATTAATTCTATCGCGTACTAGCAAGAAGTTAGAAACACGTGTGTCCAGGTACGCGTTTACGAGACTCAAAAAACGGGTGAAGAGTAGAAATACGCCTGCTATAAACATTCTGTTGCAGGGCCCCACCTAGCCCGAGCTACGTTCATTGCGGCCTCATGGAGATGAAATAACTCACGGCAAGATGCCCTACGCAACTCGGGACATCCAACTTCAGGCATGTCTTGCCGATCCGGATAACGTGAGCGAGTATCGCTTTCTCGTCGATGGGAAAGATATTAAGTATATTACTATTGAACCCGGCGTTATCCCCCCAGATGATATATCTTTTGAACCCGCCCTTAAATCCGGGCTGCCGGATTTTCCACCGAGCGACTGGAACGAGGTCCACTTCGCGAAGGACAAGATCACCGGGAATATTATCGTCACTACGTCTACTCGGCTTGATCTCCCAGCTGTCAGGAACATATGGCACGAAAAATCAATTGACCATCTCCAGCTTACTGGATTGATCGGATGCGGCAAAACATACGCCTCGTGACCTGTCCTCTTTTTGGACACCCGGTCGTTTACAAATTTGCCGAATTTCCATGGCAGACCTCTATGATAGAGATGGGGACGACAGCCTATAGCTGGATCAACGGCCATGCTATTGCGCCACAGTTTCTAGGACATGTTACCGAGGCCGGGCGTGTGATTGGCTTTCTGCTCGAGTACATCCCAGGACACACAGCAGAAGTCGAGGATCTAGAGAAATGTCAGCGCTCGTTGAAGAGTTTGCATGCACTAGGAATCAAGCATTGTGATGTTAACAAGCATAACTTTTTGATCAGGGGTGGGAAGGGGGAGGCAGGGCTGATTGATTTCGAGGCTACTGTCAGGTGTCAGGACGAGAAAGAGCCATTGGAGGAGTTCGAGGGATTGCGGGAACAACTAGAGCAGAGTGATGGGAAAGGGGGTATTGCAGAGGTGGAAGATTAGAGTCGCGAATAGGCTCTTAATATATGGTAATATCATAAGTTTGTTCTCTCGCATTATGGTGGTGATGCTTGAGCGGCCGGTTTATAAGGAAAGGTTTAGATTAAACTCTTTATACGTGAGCCACTTGTGTGAACAGAATAATAATTTTCCAGAGGTGTTGGAGTTTCATAACGAGGCAGAGACCCTATCCGGAAAGGAATAACTTTAATGCGATCTGCATTGAAGATGGACAGCTTTCCTGGAGTTCTAAAATCTGTCATATTCAGCGAAGCTTCTACACTCATTACACTAAAGTACATAGAACAGAAACAACATAAATTGTGTACTGTTACGGCCGGGGCATCCAGTCCAGTGCGACCTTGAGCCAGTACACAGCTGGTCACGGACTGGCTGGTACGATATTCGGAATAGCAGCACCACATATTGGTCCTCGCGGTGCTAGTCGTATCAAGCTTTGATGTTAGCTGTGCCGGCCTGATAGTCATGATATCAGCTACAAAAGGCACGATATATATGCAAGAGAAGCTCCAGACACGGATTTCACCCACAGCATACAGACAGTCAGGTAGGTGTATGTACCTCATCCCCCACCTGCAAGCCGTCAGACTTTCTACTGTCAATTATTATGATTCAAGGGAACGCCCTTTGACAAAACTCTTACATTCACAAATGTACGCAGCATAAACAACTATTGACCACCCCTTTAGGAGCCCAAATCGTTGATCTTGATATGGGATAGGTGAGGTTTTAACTTGACCTTGGGCTTTAGAATATTGGCGCAAGACATCCCACGATGCCAGGGAGCTGAGTGATGAAAATGGGCAAAGACACGATACCCAGGAACTGGCCTCCTTCCATCCCGTACCTCTCACAGCCATCATTCTCGCCCCATCTTACCAAAACACAGCATGAGTCCCTCCGAATCCGACCCCCAGACCTAACTACGACCATTCCGTCTAATTTCCCTCGAGGACCTTGCTCAGTAGTAAGGATAACCCTTATTGACGATCCATCCCACCCGGCAAATGGGCAGGCTGGGCTCTTTGCAGCTCGTCACCTTGAACCTGGGACTCTGATCTTACCATATTACGGTATTATTCATTCATCGCTACCGCCATATTGTTCTGTTCATGACAAGTCGGACTATGACCTTTGGCTAGTTAAGGAGGCTGATGTTGCTGTTGACGCTGAGACCGCTGGAAATGAGGCGCGATTCGTTAACGACTACCGTAGCGTCCGCGAGCGTCCCAATGCAGAGTTTAGGGAGTGCTGGGATGTGCGTAGTAGTCAGCGTTGCATGGCTGTGTTTGTTCTGCCTGCGGGAAAGAAGACTTTCGGAAAGGCTGATACTGGTGGCATTGCTAAGGGAGACGAGATTCTTGTTAGCTATGGCAAGGGGTTCTGGTCTAAGAGAAAAGAGGAGCAGGAGGAGAAGACGGCCCTCGGCGAAGCCACGATATAGCTTTAGTGCTAAGCTTGACTATGCTTATGGTACTTTTGGTGAAGGCGCAGATGGGCAGAGAAGAATAGGACGTTCAGCGCAACAAGACAGCCGTTTACGGGCAGGTGTGAAGGTTCAGCCAGTCAACAAACCGTGCGACTATAATGCATGGTGCCGGTAACCGGCAGACAAAGGAAAATGAGGGGAAATGTGCCCCGAAACCCCAAATGCTACCAACTCATGCGTGGAGGAAGCGAAGGTGACGTTGAAGACGTTGCATTCGGTCTTTCAATAATGTCCGTCGACACGGGACGACATAGAGGTTAATATAAATGCCATGTGCTAATGCAGCACAGGCCGAGTATACAGAGAGTTGGGGTCATGATGAGTTATGAACCGTTTGGGTTGGCAATCCGCGATGAAAGTCATAATAGAATCTCCTAGGCTGAAGTGGTGGACACGGGAAGAAACAAAGATGCATGTGTGTTCTTACGTATTTCTAGGCGGGGAGAATAAATTACGAGCACTTTGGCTTATTAGCTTTGTGATACGGGCAACCAGCATAATGAGTTCCAATATGCCTGCGAGGTCAATTACATACATAATGTATTCACTCGAGTGCTATTAACCACATGGTGTTGGGAAACGGTAAGAGCTGCCTTAGACTATAATTATGTACCTCATAGGTGTGTAAACACACATTACTAGACGAGCCTTCCGACATCAGCTTAATCACAAATTCAGAGTGTCTGATTACTAAGACGGTAGATGACACCACTACCGGCCTAGCTAGCTATGGTTATTGGTCCAAACTAACTTACCTTGCCTGCATCTAATGTACCTCTACCTACCTCCCTACCACCTACCTTAGTAGGTGCTGTGGGAACTTATTTTTCCTCACTCTCACTTACGCAAAATTCTTTTTCCTCTCCTTCCCATCCTCTAAGCACTGGAGCTCCGTATCCTACCTAGGCCCCAAGTTCCAATAGGCCCCGACCGTCCCGGGCTCTCACAATTTCTCGAGGAAAAAGTAATTCGCCGGAACGGCCAATCTTGGGATAATTTACATCTCGGCCGTTCGAGTTCTTCCTCTTCCGCCTGCGCCTCCGCCTGCGCCGCTCTATTCGCACCCCGGAACTTCTGTTCATTCGTTCTCATGATTGGGGACAACATTACAGGTTCGTCGCCTCAGTTGCAAAGCTCCTAGAGCACTCCCATCAAATCCCAATCGTATCTCTTTTGTCGCCATAATCCGCGATTTTGTAAATCCGCGTCCTTCCGAGGCTTCACCATGTTCCGCTTCTTACTTCGCTCCTGTATTGCAGTCGGCTATCTAGCGCCGGACCTCTATCGTATTATGCCATGTATCTAATCTGTTTGTACTGATGTAGGGAGTGTATTGACCGCGTCGTTGGCTTGCTCAGCTCTTTCGAAATACTTAGTGTGATTGATCGCCCGTGAAAGCACTCGACTCTGTCATCTCGTTGCCGCGGCTTTCGAGGCGCACCGATATTGCGAAGCGTGAGGCGCATATTTGTCCATCCGTCCTTGACGTTCAGCCTACATTGCCCCAACCAGTTGCAATAGCTTGGTTGCGTCTGCATTGCCTGACGCGTACCTGACTTAGTTTGCTGGCCGTCATGCCTGAGATTGAACCATTGCTCGATGGTGCTAAAAATATTCAAGATGATAGTGTACTGCAGCAATACCCATCGCCCATAGCCGAGGTTCAGGATGGCACCTCGTTCTACACTGATGACCACGCCAACCATGAACATCAACATCTTGAGCAGTCGACTGATCCCCACGAAACCGGATCCCCGTCCCCTCGCCAGCAGGCCGCTCATCCTGGCATTACGAGCGCTGAAGAGCTGCAATTAGCTGCGCAGTTAAGCCAAGATCTCAGCCAGGGTATACCATCTATGCTCGAGTCGACCGATAACCGGAATGACGATCCCAACCTACGTAATGGCATCCCGCATCACGAGCCTCACGATCCGCAACTCCACCATGACGACCAGCTGGCATCTGACCTAGATCGGCAAGACGACCAGCACATGTTGCATGTTGATCAATCTATGCCACCCCATGAACACCCCGTTGAACACCACGAAGAGCCGTTGCAGCACTCGCACGAACAAGCTTCTCAATCACCATATTTACCAGATGAGCAACAACCTCTCGACCAACAACCACAGTATATTCCTAATCAACAGCAACATAATGATCAACAAATGCAACAGCACTATGTTTTGGATCAGCAGCAACAGCAACCTCTTTCATCACAGCCCCGCCAAACGTTGCAGCAGCCACATCCACCACTTCAACCGCACGGTGCATTAGACCAGCTAGCCCAGCAGTACGCCGCTCACGCTCATCAGACCGTTCAGGATAATATCCCGCCACGCAAACGATCCAAAGTGTCCCGTGCCTGTGACGAATGCCGCCGTAAAAAGGTCAAATGCGATGCTGCGTCCGAGACAGGCGAGGAGCCGTGTTCTAATTGTCGTAGGTCATCAATCCGCTGCCTTTTTAGCAGGATACCCCAGAAGCGCGGTCCGAGTAAAGGTTATATCAAGGAGCTTGCCGATCGGATACACCACATCGAGGGGAAGTTGGCCAGCGAAGGAAATATAGATGCGCTGACAGAACTTCTGGGAGGTGGTAGGCGCGAATCCTCAGATATTTTTGCGCCGTCTGGACATACAGACGAGAACAGTCGGAAAAGACCCTATTCAAGTATATCAGGCGCCGATTTTGGCACGCCCAATTCATCGCGCCAGGGAACATGGAACTCAGAGCCACGACCTATTCAGCCTTATCAGACACCATCGAACGGTCCTCGGGGGACGCCATACTCGGCCAACGGCTTGGCACCACATCCCTTGTCCAAGCCGGAAGCTGATACTCCACCTCGCAGAGCCGCCTCGATCGATGCGATACCTATCGACCTCGATGACTCCAGTCCCCTTAAAGAGGTCAACGGCGATGCTTTCGACGTGTATCTCAATGTCGTGCACCAATGTTTCCCCGTTCTTGCGAGGAACAAAGAGCGCATTGAGGCACAGTTAAGCCAATGTCCACCCCTTCTGCGAGATGCATTCACGGAAGCATTCTATTCCACAATGCAATCTTTCGTCTCGGCCCCCGGCTTGTATACAAACGGAGATATTGGCTCCGCTACTCGACTAATTGCTGAATGGGAATCTGACCCGTCTCCGCGGAACTCTTTGAGAAATCTTGTACATCTTCAGGCTCTAATATTGACAGCCATCGGTACTGACAACTATGGGCCGTCATCTTTAAAAGGCGAACACGGGGGTCCCTCGAAAGCATCTGTTTTGGGACGTGCTGTAGGCTTGGCGTACTCGATGAGACTTCACTTGGCCAGTCTTGATACCAGTACCGATGTGGAACCAGATGATGACTCTGATGAGAGCATTGCCATTCGGGCGTGGTGGACGCTTGTCATGTTGGATCGTTGGAACGCGATCTCAACAGCAAGCCCCTTGTTCATACCTAACGATAGCGTGGTGATCCTCCCTGGGCTAATCCCGCTGCTTGGCGAGAATGGGTATCATGTTATACGTAAGCACACAGCTCTTCTACTTGAGCGATTTTTGGCACTGACTCAATCCGCCCATAGGTCTGTCCAACATATTGGGTCACTTTGCACCGGTGTCTCTCACCCCTCCTCGGGCACTCTCACCAGATGCTACAGCCGTGCCTATACTAAACTCTTTCTTCAATCTAGCAATCGAACTTTTTCGTGAGGTCCTTCCAGCAAACATTGCACCGTCTACACATCCTATACTCAACCTAGTATATTGGCATAGCCGACTACTCTCATACCTTTTTCAGACTAATGCGAGGTCTAAGGACGTCTTTTGGGCGTGTAAGGAATCTGTGGGTCTTCTACTGGCCAACGCGCAGTTACTTAGCCCTCTCAATCACCATTTCTTCTGCCTTACTACTTTATCTCTATTAGAACTCTCTAAGGTGGACAAGACCCAAGAGGAGGCGACTTCTTTGCTGAAGGATCTCTTAGATTTCAATCTCGCTCCGTCTACCTGGGACGGCGTGATCCGAGACCGCATCGCGGAATACATCCGACCCTCCACTGCCCAGGCCGCCACGAATCGGAGTCTAAAGCACCTGGCAGATCTAGCCACGGCGTCAGAAGCAGACGCCACTAAACTCGAAAATGGCACTGGGCCTACAACGTTAAGGATAAGCACAACCTATGCGGACCTAGGATTTGACCCAAGGGCTATTCTTCATGGGGGCTATCTGAATGTACTCGCTGGTGATCATGCGACGGCAACGCGCTAATGACTGTGTTTTTGAAATTTACAATTGTGGCTTACTTTCAAGCCAAGTGACTACTTAAGTTGCTATAATAAAGGATGGATGGCGGGATGCCACTATTTAGAGCCACAAGCTCGCGCATTTTTCAGGATATTATTATATGTATATATGTATACTCTTCGGCGAACGTCGGCACTGACCACTTAGCATGTATATACGCATGTGCATGCTTACGAGAAGCTTGCGCTAGAATACCTTCCGTTTCCTCAAGGCTCTACATAACACGTTCAGTTAGGGGACCTAGGTGGGCAGAGACGTGAGGAGGCGCTCGCATGACAGTCTTGACGAGCATGAAGCTACTGTATTTTCGAGTACTCTGAGTGGACAAGCGGGGCGGTGATTCCACAGTGAAGCATTGAGGAAGCTAATGGCCCTGTTGAAGGGAACGAGAAAACTGTATATTATGAGTAAATTACTGGCAATATGTTTTCAAGTTACTAATATTCTCACCTCATGAGGTATGAGCTAGCGTCTAGACTCGATTTATTACGAGCGACTTGACTGCCATCGGCTTGAATGAAACCCCGAAGTGTGTAGCTCGAGAGGAGCAAGACTCTGAAGCTCACCTTGGCGGGTGGGACTCTAGCATGGGAGGCGAGGAAACTGATGTACAGCTCTGAGTAAGTCAAGTGGCTATCTATCTTCAATGCAAAACGGAAGATTATTGCTGGGTAAAGTCAGTGGACCTCCGTTTTCCTCGAGCCTAGGAAAACGACCCGAGCAGATGGGAGAACAGTGGCGGGGGTATATTTCAAGCTGCCTTGATTCCTAGTCTCTCGTGGTCAGTAAAGCTCCCGTCGTCGTGGCCAGACGATAGGACGATGAATAAGCGGCAAGGACGGCTTTTTTCCCTCATCCATCTCGCGTGTTGACTTCAAGAGGTGACGAGAAAATCACATTCGAGAGTTCAGGTATCGCAACGCTTTTTCTTTCGAAAAGTCATATTGGGCCGGCGAGCTAGCCAAGGCGACGACCAAGACGCTGCTGCATTCAGCCGGCCGAGTTGCATACACCCCTGCGCCAATCACGGCGCCGCAAATGCCCCAAAAGGGCAAGTCTTGGATGGGCGAGGGGTCGCAATTCAGCGAACGAGGTCCAAGATGGTTTACTAGGACGCGCGAGTTTCTCCAGCCGCTACTATGTTAACTAAGCAAGATAGGCACCTAATTATGCACAAGACACATAGATTCAAGGGTAATCTTACGACCAGAGAGAATGAATTGGTGGGCACCTATGCGCAGAACCCGGCGCGGGCAGATAATTACAAACCCTTGTACAACTGTATCTATAAGTCATGTATCTGCATACACGGCTGATGATGACGATAACGATGATGATGATCGAAAAACAACCATCGACCCCACGGAGAAAGCTTCGGTGGTTGACCGGACCTGTGGTCTTGACTCCGCGGGCATCGTCAGGAACTCGGTCCCACGGCCTCCACCCAACAGTGAACGAAATCATTGGAGCCCGAGCCTCGACACAAGTAGAGCCTAAGGAAGCTTCCCTCATACGCGACGATTTCCACAGCACAGCCATGGCGCCAGATCAGCCAGACGCTCTCACCTACGAGCAACAGGTCTTCGCCTCGGGACTCTATAATACCAGGCCCCCCCCCCCCCTTCCACGTTCTAGACCTCACGCTGGGAGCCCCATGGCGTGCGAGATACTTTCTAGATTATCATGGGGTTTTGTGCACAGCAGTGCCGGCCAGGGTTCAGGAAACCCCCTCTTCTGCCAGGCTAACAATTGTCATACCCTATAGCCAAGGCACTGGTTGGCGTACAGAAGGCGAGCCCTGCGTCTCTATATATGCCTTCTATGCTCATCTTCGACTAAACGCTGGATGTCCTCACGATCGTCAGTCACGCGGGCAAAGGTGGCCACCGCAGGTGCAGCCGTAGCCGCAGCCGTTGGCGTTCCCCTCACGCCGAGTTCTCTGCCAGTTGTACGAGCAAGGGAAGATGTGGCCAAGGTTGGTATTAGCCCTAGGACATGGACACAAACAGCTCAATGCCCTGCATATATCACCATCTCACCCGCTTTACAGTTCCCGTGCGCACAGAGAGGTGAGGGGGGAAATTCAAATAATTTCAGGCTGAACTGTGGCATGCACCCCTATATATGCCAGGCGAACAGGCCAAAAAAAAGCCTGCGAATATTTCAGATGTACTGGTCGAGCCGGGTGCACCATAACATATCACCCTCGCTTTCTGCTGAAACATTCCTTTACCACCACTGGGACAGGCTTCTCTCGTCATAAAGGGCGTCCAGGCGGTTAAGAACGCTTGGAAGGCGGTGGAGACGGGGCTGCTGGAGCATCGTGTACGCCGTAGGCGGTCGGATCATGTGCTCTTCAACAGCGGGATCCAATGCGACGCCGACATTGTCAAGGCCGTGGCCGTGGGCACCAAGAGCATCCTCGTAGGGCGGCCTTACAGCAAAGTACCACCAGAAGTTCGTCCCCTCCCTATTTGGATCGTCCCTTGATAGCCAAACATTCCTGTTCTGACTTGTTCTACATCTCAGCATCTCCGCATGCTTTGACACGTCGCTATAAAGAGCAGTTATTGACATCAGATGTTGCAGTCTAAAGCCTCGCCCTCGGTGGCGAGGATGGCGTTAAGCCACGTGCTGAGATCGTATTGCTGCGAGCAAGTCATAAGAATGCACCTTGCGATGTTTCGGGAGTTGAAGAGGGCTACCCGAGACATAATTGCCAAGGTTAGCGATCTGTTTTGATGAGATGAAAGACAATACTTCAGGTATGACTATCTCCCCACGCTCACCAGCTTCCACTCATCTTGTACCTGGAGTACCAAAAAAAATGCTACACAGTTCGGACTCGAGTAGATAATGATGACCATTGTTATAGCACTTTTATTACGAGGAACTTGTCTGGACTCGCATACTTAGGGCGGCAGTTTGACAACAATATTGATAACTCCAATGGAAAGAGGTAAGAAGACCTGATTTTGCGTTTCTATCACAGCCTCTTTAAAGGTGTTT
Source organism: Xylariaceae sp. FL1651 (assembly GCA_025201745.1). NCBI lineage: Eukaryota > Fungi > Ascomycota > Sordariomycetes > Xylariales > Xylariaceae > Xylariaceae sp. FL1651. The sequence continues at coordinate 297,786 of MU624248.1, forward strand.
TACAAATTGCTTGGTCGTAACCATAAAGGGCTGGCCAGGCGGCCCCTGTCAAGCAGAAAATCAATTCCTCGCTATTCGCAAGCAACAAATCGAATTAGTAGGAGGTAGGGGGACAACTACTCCTGAAGTCGTTACAAACCGCACGGCGCAACGCACCCCTTGTCGCGTATCGCTGTGCCCGACGAATCCAGCAGACAGCCGGCCAGGTGTTTCTCAACAGCCACTTTTAAAGCATTGCGTAGGAAACTGGGGTTCACCTAGGCTTGTCCTGGGAGATTCGTGTCACTGTAGCATCCATTGACCCAACACGAGTCTGCACATAGTCGGGAAGGGGGGAGAACGCCACCTCGATATCTAGATTCACAGAGGCGATCAAGCCCAAGATGATCGCGCCACACAGCGAGCCAACAACTACATTATGCGTCTAACCTAGGATGCTCTGCGAAAACGACGAGGGTATAAAAGTTACCGAGGATAGTACGACCGAATTTCCGATAGAGATACCGAAAGCCGAGCTCTATCTTATCTTCCTTGTCTTCGGCCCGCCGCATTAAGATACCCCGTCGTTGCTTTCACTTTGCGTTCTCGCCGTTTACTTCACAAAAGTTCACATGTTGTCAAGACGGTAATGCGAAACCAGCCCGCAACTCCGTGGGAATGCAGTACGCTTTCATCTACCTAGCTGCGAAGTCTCGTTGTGATCGAATGCCTCTGCTTTTGAGCCTAGGCACTATTCCAAGGTACTCGTGATGTATGTATTGTATTGACCAGCGACTGCGAACTAATATTCAATTGGCCGGGTCTCCCACTCTATGTACCAACGCCTTGGCCAAGCCATCTACTTGTGGTATGTGCAATGCCACGACCTGTCCAACAAGCCAACTCCTACCTCCATGTTGGTGTCGAGTATAGTCTAATTGCCCAAGAGGACCATCGTAAATGCTGAACTATATACAATGGTGAAAAAAAGGAAGCGAGAAATATAAAGGGGAACAGATCGCGATGCGTACACCCATATCTCGAAGTGTAAAATAAATGAAACCCCCAAGTTACCAACCGAGCCAGCGCCATTCCCATAATCGTGTAAGAAACTCCGCCGCCTTAGGGGTAATAAAAACATGGCAGCTTGTATCCGATCTTTTTTTTCCGCCCCGCGCCTATCCATGATAAGATAATAGTCGTGATTGAGGAGCTTAATAAATGAAGAACAAAAAATGAGCCGCAACAGGATATCGCATAGGGTATAAGAAGCAGAAGGAGCCAGAACTTCTAATCATCATCGCCTCGGTGTACCAAAGACCATAATCCCCAATAATTCTCAGCTGTGGGTATGTCGCCGTGGTTCCCCATCATATTTGATGAAATGCCGTCAGGGAAACGCCACGCCATGCTTATACGTTATCCCAGAGGGCGGTGGTTATGGGATCAGGAGAGTGTGAGATTCCGTCATTGAAGTTGCTAATACCCCAATACGCCTCCTCATCGACGTAGCCTGTGTCCTCGAGCGGCGTAGGCTGAGACAGAAACTTGCTCGCGACCGCCGTTCCCTTGAATTGATCGAAGTCGAGATTGTTAAGGTCATTGCCAGTCACCAAACTCTCGGGCATGCTCAAATAGCTACCCACGGCACCACTACGAAAACCGTCTAATGGTGTGTCGTTGAACGCGGACGCAAAGTCCTCTGTCTCAGAGACGTCCCCCGAATTCGAGGTCAGTGTAGGCTCTACGGAACCGGCTAGATCAAAACCTGCGAAAGCTTGCGACGGGCCAAAACTCGAGGAGCCCAGGCTATCGCCGTTGACTTCGAGGCCGTCATATTGCGTCCAATCGACAGAGACGGCGCTTAGCCCGGCGCTAAATATCGGGGCTTCATGATCGGAGAGACCACTGCTACCGAATAGGTCAAACGACGACGAATATTCGGGATACTGAATGCTTGACAGATCTAGAGGCGGCAGCTGGCCGTTAAGTTGCTGGAATGTCGAGCTGCCGGACATGAGGGGAGAGGCCTGCTCGGATTTGACCAGCCGCGCCTCCAAGTCGGATGAAGACGTCGACGTAGCGGTCCGCGACCGGGCAGTGGTTTTGCCATAGTGGACCAGGTTGTCGACGGATCGGTTGGTCAGTGTAGTGCCGGTTCCCGTGCCGTGCATCGAGGCACCACGATTCAAGTTGTAGGGGCCACACTTCTGTGAGGGCCTAGCGTGTTTGTGGGTGGGTTTGTGGTGACCGTTCTCGTCGAAGCTAAGCAAAGGCTCAGAATTGGACGTGTCGGCGCGGCCGCGGCGGCTGCTACAAGCGGCTACGGGCTTGACCGTCGAGGACTCACCCTCGGACTCGGACTCTGGAACAGGGTCGAGCGACGGCTCCTTTTTGTGGGAGCATGTGCAACGCCCTCCATGGTTGCAACAGCAGGTGTCTGCAGGAGGAGACGAGGCGCGGGTTAGACGGGATGGTAGACACGTAGCAGAGGGAGCTCACCCTTGTGACCATCTATCGTGGGTTGCAGATGAGCGCATTTATGTGTCTTCTCACCGCAGTCGCATTTGATGTGGGATGACCGCGACTTGCGCATGGCGCGACAGTGGTGACATTGCGACACAGGTCTGCCTTTCTTGTTGATGTGCTGAAGAGGTCGGTCTGGACATGCACCAATAGGCGCGCGTTAGCTTATTGCAATCCTTGGCCATTCACAGGGTGCAAGTTTGAGATGAAAGCAAATGTGGCTGGGTGGTTGGCCTGGGCCGAGAGAGTCCAAGCAGAAAAACGAAGTATTCAGGGTGTGTAGACATGTACATATGTATGTAGGTAGGTGGTTTATTAGGCAAGCAGGTAGATGTCTGGTAGGTAGGTAGGTAGATATGCATGTGTGTAAGTCTGTAAGTGGATCGAGAAGATGTTCATGAGAGCTATGCCCCGCGGTTGGTGCAGACAACGGGTATGCAAGTGACGCAGGGAGCTCAATGTACGACTACAACTAACATGGCCACCAACGGGCAACGGTAGAAACGGCGGCGGCGGCGGCGGCAGCAGCAAGCGAAGGAGCTCGAGCTGACTGAAGTTCCATGTAGGGGTGCAGAGGGAGATGGAAGAGGACGCGCAATAATCGCTCACCTGAGTGTTGACAGTTGCTAACCCTATGTCCCCGAACACAAGCCTCGCAGGCCCATTTCTCGCCATTGATTAACATGGTGTTGGTTTCTTTTCACTTCCCCTTCTGGTGGGAGAAGTTGAACAAGTATAAGTCCAACCAGACAATGTGGAGTCACGGCAGGCGACCGAATACAAGAAATAAAGATGGGAGAGTTAAGTGAAAGAAGAGAAGAAGGAAAAAAACAGAGGCGGAGCGCAATGTGTATTGCAGCTGTTGCACACTACCTAGGATTCGAGGCGGATGGGGGCGCGCGCGCGACGAGGGACAAAGGCCCGAGTAACGTCTGTGGTAATAAACGGGCAGATCCAAGGCGTTGTTACCTTGTCCTTTGACGGACAAGACAGGAGGATGGTCGAAAGGGAATACGGCGGCTGCAGGAAGTGGAACACACAAGAAGAGACGGACCGAGCTATGCGCTCATGGCCTAGGGCTCTAATGTCGGCTTCAAGGACATACAAGTACGCATATATCAGTGGTACCTCGTCGTAGTGGGTGCTGTAGCCCGTATGCGTAGTAGTGCTTGTATGCAGCAAAGGTACAGTACCTGGCAGGCCTGGGTGGGTGCGGCGTGGGTGGATAGTAAGATCGCGAATCGGTATGCCGAGCTGAGCGTAGGGCCAACGGGTGATACGTCGTAGTTCCTCTGCTGCTGGGTGGAATTGGTAGTAAGGTAAGCTACCTGGGTCGACCTGGGTAGCTACAGATTGCAGGGGAGGAATTGTCCGGAGAATGAAAGGCCGGAACAGACAGGAACCCAAGAGGCTCCCGTCTAATAAAAAGCTAGGCGCGGGAGGCCAAGCGAAGCCAAGCGAGGCCAAGCAGAGCCTGCAGGAATAATAAGGATAGGGTTGACTCTGTCGAGGAGGCTTGCCCAAGAAAGTCTTCTGTTCTCTTGTTGGTTTGTGGAATTACACCCTGGAGGCAGAAGAAGCCAGAAAGAGTTTTCCCGGAATCTTTCTCTCTCTTTCTCTTCTCTACCTTGGTGTGCAGTTCCTCTCCCGTTATGGCCTGGTCTCTTTCTTTGATCCTTTTTTCTTGGGTCCTTTCCTGAACACGACAGCGAAAGCGGTCCGAATGCTATGGGGAGGATTCGGTAGGTCGGCCAAGAGGGAGCTAGATCAGTGGGTATGGTATGGGGACTATATGGGTATGAGGTGAGGCAGCTGAGCAAATCCGGTAGCTGAGTAAGGTAATAAGGGCCGCACCGCGAGAAAGTGTAGAGATGACTTGGACTGTGCTGTTGACCAAAAGAGGGAGTCACTAGTCTAATTAATGGCAAATACAGAAGTCGGTCATCAATCGGCGAGACGGGTTTGCTGCGGGTCAGGATGATGCTTATTTAGGATCGATTTAGGGTCTTTTCGTCTTTGTCGTCTAATGACCAGAAAAATATTTTCATGTCAGTACTGTATGGATACCGCATCCACCGTAGAGGACAATAACGAAGAGCATTTGGCGGCGTTGGCGGCGGCGACGGCGGCTAATATTAACACTGGTAGTAAATATTTCTCCGGTCTTATAGGTAGAGGGTGCTTGTAATAATATGAATTACTAACCGGCCGAAAGCGACGACTGTCGGCCAGCCCAACAATAAAAGACTAAGACGAATAAGTAAAAATTGGGGTCGAACAAATCCGGAGCCGACGGTCACTTGCGACCACAGGCACAAACGAGATAAAGATGGAGTTACCAGTTTGGCACACCTCCAGGAATATTCGCCTTGGTAGCTATTCTCTATAGATGGGCTCCGGGCCGCACAGGGGGATAGCTGCAGCAGAGGAGCTAGCTACATACCGATCCGGTGGGGGATGTTAAGGCATACAGGTAGAGAGAGGTATTGTAGCAATAGACTTATGGTCATGGAACAACTTGAAGTCAAAGATGTTGGCCTGGGAGTAAGTACTTCGTGGTAGTGTCAATGGCAATAAGAGAGGCTCCGGCAGGTTTCCCTACCTCTTCTTTCTTTTCCCTTCCCCCCTCTGATGAGGAGAAATGGGCTGTCTGAAAAAGTCAATCCGTCCTTCTAGGTTGCTTGACAATGAATGAGAGTACTATGGAGTGGTAAGTGGGATGCGTGTGTGATGACCGGGGTAGGGCCTCTTCGCTTTACTCTGTTTCTTGTCGCCGTCGCCGCCTTCGCCCTTACAAGTATACGCAGGGTTTTCAACGATTAAAGTACCTAGTGTTGGCAGGTCGCCGCGGTTGTGGCCGAAGGTTTTCTAATCGCTGCACTTGCAGCATAGTACTTTGGCGCGCACTCCGTATTAAGACATCCATCAACTGCGCACTACCCAGGTTACCTAGCCCTGGCCAAGCCCGATGCTTGTTAGGCCTACTCCGAATGTCTTCAGTACGCAGTAGACGACTTTGTAAGACGGCTATCTCCTCGCGGGCAGATGGATGGGGGTATATGGGTCACGGCCCATGGGGGACGATGACGGAATCCATGTGCATTGGCTGCGTTCGAGCTCTAACCTCTTATTACTACCGGCTAGCTAGCTACTCCGTACAACATACTGTACATGCCCCAAGCCCTGCTATTGAATACCTAGACCACCCTTTATGTTATTTGGGTTGTTTGCTTGTTTTTCATCCTCCAATCCATCCTCATCGCTCTCTAAATTCCTTCTGGGAACGAGAAAACCATACTTATCACGCAGCCGGAAGAATCGCATGGCAAGGCGGCAAACATATATAGAATAGGGATACTGTACGCCCTGTCATCTAGATTATTGTCGAGTACGAGGTACATTTGGAATCTTTGCACATACAAATAATTTGCCCAGCCCGTCAGCGGTTGACGGCCAAGGCACATATACGATAACAGGCTTATGTGTACGGAGCGAATTCGTCAAGGTGCAGAACCGAGAAGCCCCGGCACTTTGCTGTAGTCGTCGCGTTTGCCAATCCGAAGTTTTTCTCTTATTGCAGATTTTTTTCCTTCTCAATAACAAGAAACATGATTTCGGCTTCCTGGAGGATGCATGGTAACTTGCATCAGTTTACTGACCATCCCACGCCGAGATCCCCGACAGCGGGCTTCCGATGGTCAGCCTCTCCAATCTAGTGCCACCCATTACGATTGCTCATTACAGTACATACGGGCCAGAGCCTCTGCTTTCAACATTTTCATGACACTAGCTGATGTCGTGGCCCATCGATCTCGGAGACCCCTTTTGCCCAGCACGCTGCTAGCTTTATCACTATAGAGTATGGCGGAACTTCTGGAATGCCAAGTGGCTTGGGGCTAGGCAACGTGCGGGATCTCCTACATACATTATCGGACAAGGGTTCTGTGCTGTTGTGCAGCTATGACCGAGCACTGTAGTGCGTACTAGACTACACTACCGTAGTATTTACTGGTTAGTGCAGTGGGAGAGCCGCCGCTCGCGTACCTGATGCACGAATTGCGACAGATCTCTCACCTGTGAAACGAAAAGTACGTCACGACGAATGCAGTAGTAGCCGAAATGGAGATGTACAACAACAAGTGGTAATTATGATCAAGGACTGTGGGCTAGTGAGGCAGTTCCCAACACTGGACATTCTAACCACGCCAAGAGAGGACAGGAACCACCATCAGACTGCGAAATTTCTATAAGCAATACCACCACGGCTACGTGTATCTTTAATCGCATCTTTACAAGTAGAAGTAGTTGGTCGATGCGATTCAACAGGGGCATCTCGTTCCGTTCCGCCCGCCCACGTCCTGGCGGCGAGCTCAGCACCAGGGTTGTGATATTTCCAGCCCCTCCTCCCAAATCGGTGTTTCCCAGCTGTGCTCACCGACGAGTTCCTCAGCCTACCTCACAAAACCAAGCGTCCGCGATTGTATCCCCCACCCAGCTGCTTGCATCGAATTCCCATTATTATACGTCTGACTGTCAATTTTTCGACATTCCACATCACAAGGTCCTAAGTATTTCCAAGTTACATGTAGCAGTATATGAATTGGCAATGGGCTTGGCACGGACAGCCGGGCCGGGGCAAGCCTGCTTAGAGTATTCAGGCACTTAGACGAGCAAATGCCTGTGTTCCGTCTGGGTGTTAAAATGCTCGAGTAGAGAAGCTCGCCAGGCCTTGTAGGGGCATTTATAGTCGAGCTCACATACGACAAGGGGGCACATTTTACCGCTCCGGCTAGCTACGAAGTGTCAACGTTTTAGGTTTTCCATGTATTCACGGCCAGAGATTTCACGATTCGACAATACTACCTGGACGCGGGTTTCGTGAAGTTTCGCAGACCAGTTAATCAGAACTCGGCCGGTGGTCGTATGGCCACCAAGACACAACACGCTCTGCTAGGACGGGTAACGTAAAAGGAGGACTAAGTGGCCTTGTATGACGGTAATGATGACGATATTTAGACTTATGGACAGCTGTCGTCTTCCTTACCTACGCAAAAGAGGTATGTCAGCTGCCTAATCTATACAGGTAATCTGCATTGTCTCTGCATGAAAACAGAATATGCATTCTGTCAAGCAAGATGTATTGCACTCACTACACAGATATTGTCAGTCATTACGCTAGGCCTTCGCCTTAAATTGGGAATCAGCAGGACGGACTGGTAGGTACTTTGTCTGAGTAGATTACATATTCTTTCATCGTCGGTACCCGTAGCGGCAGAACGGCCAGATCGCAGTCAATTCGTTCAGAGTGTGAACGCGGGCTCGACGTGCCAGCCGAGTCAAGACTTACAAGCGGTGTAATTCAAAGGACACGAGGAAAAGAGTAGGTGATCATCAATCACCAAGTAATTACAGCGTGGCCGTTGAGCAGACCATGACCGAATAGAATATTTGGGATCGAGGAACCATCAAAGAGTGGCAAAATTGGCAATTGGTTATAGCACATTGTTGTCGCCCAGCCTTTTCCAAATAACATATTTCTCAAAAGACTTGGGGAAAAGTTTAGTGTTCAAGGTTGATGCACAAGCCAACCACCAATGAATCCACAAGTGAGTAGACTGAGTCTTTCATGATTGGATGTTCGTCTCTCGCCCTACTATCGGCGTTATGACTTTGGCGGATAGCAGTGACTGGTTTATCTCTTGGTTGATACAAACTGTCAATTACCAGCAACTACAAATTCCACTGGTATAATTGGACACTCTTGACGATGATTGTAAGAATCTTGGATCTTTGAGATACTATTCCTCTACACAGAGGGTCTGTTGAAGTACTAAGCAATTATGCATGGCTAAAAGGATGTACCCAGCACCACCCTTGCTGCATCATTCACGGGTCAATAAGGCCTGGCCCATCACTTAAGCGGAAATAATATAGACATTGCATATATTGACGGCCTCAACAATACGCGATTACCCGTGAGATATTGCTTGAAGCCTCAACGCTAGATTAGTATTAACCCTCTGGAAATTTTCGAAACATCATGCAAGGATCGAAATAGAAGGTATCCGAAGCGAACGAGAACGTCTTGAACAAAAAGTACTCTTAGGAATGGCCTATACTATGTAGTACTTTGTGGTGCCTCTGCCAAAACGGTTCGTTTATAATATAAAGTAGACAGTGTGGGATGTGGAACTGATATGTACTAGAATAAAATAATTAGTCCTTCGGGACGGAAAACATATATGTCAACGGGTATACAGATTTACCTTGAAAGTAATATTCAAAAATGAGGTGAGGATGTCTCGCACCTTTGATCAACATGTAACATTATAAAAGACTTTGCCCTGCTTAATCACTCTTCATTTCAAATACTTTCTAGATCATTTGTATGTATACAAATTCACGAACGAGTTCTCACCTGCCCTAGTGAGAATTGTACATGGTGGACAATATTTCAGGAGGGTAGCTGTAGGACTAACATATTGACTTTTTAAAGTACATATAAAAACTTCCAGCAAGTGCACCCAAGTTGAATTAACCGGGTTGACAGAAGCAAGCAGTTAACAAAGCCTCAAATTGGATGCATGTGATGGAAGGTGAGTTTGTAACATCTTCGCCTGCCTTTTCGTTGCCAAGGCCGTCGTCTCCTATCACAATACTACTGGTGCGCTACGAAACAGTACTGCACCGTACAAGCATACTGTATAGAAGACAGGATCTCCACCTTTTCTGCCAGCTTATTTCTTTCCTTTAAGGATAGTCGACAGTCTCTCATAGGTCACCACCCATAAAAAATTTTGCGCTCACACAACTTCTCTTTATTTTTTCTTCCTGAACTAGAAGCGAAGTCTTGCTCGACTCCTTCGCCACCAAGGGCTGGCATACCCAGCTACTTGATTTTCAGCATCTCCGTTACCGTCCCTCTCCTCTCACTTTCTTTTGCAACTACCTTTTATGGTACAGCGAAAACGCCGACAGCCATTCACTGACCATCATCACACCACCATTACCAATGCCTACAGATACTTTATATGCAGCTCCGCGGCGGTCGGCTACTCCGCACTCACCCGCCTCTGGCCAGTACGGCATAATGTTAAATCACCTAGGTCATCACGGGGCCATCAGTGCCTCCGACATCTTCCGAGAAAGACCTTTGCACTGACGAGAGATGTCTGTTCTGTACCTGCACCACAGCTTTGCTGGGCCAATGCCTTGCAACATCATTTCCATATGGCCGGATTGGTGACTACTACCATGGTGATGCCTGCCTGCCTCATCTTGCATGTGCCAGTCTGTTGACCATCTTTTGGGCCTATCGATTCGCCAGTCTTACTTCCGAGCACTGCTTAGTGATGACATCGGTGGCTTTGGGTTTACCCTACCGACTACCTTGGGGCTCACCCAAATCAACAATATTTTGTTTACGCATGATGGAATGTCTACCATTTTCGTCCTTTTGCGGTAACTTTCGGCTCTCTGGTCTGGAAAGATCGGCTGTAAAGGGGAGTTGAAAGCCTATCAGGGCCAATGACGCCTTCCCACAAGCCAAACTCTCCGGTATTCTCTTTCCGCTCAGCTCCGATGGGGTTGGCTGACATCTGCAAGCTTAAGCGAAGAGCTTTTTTCCCTTTTAGGCCTGAAAAGAAATCAGGGAACGTTCGTGCTCTGCGGCTTATTTAAGCCAGAGGGCCTGCGTACTTGGGTTGGACGTGGGGGTCGCCGCTGCGAGAGTGGTTGGGCACCTCCAGCATCCAGTGGGCTAGCATGAGACTATTTCTTCGCGTCGCGCATTATTTGTCCGCCACCGCTCTCCCTAAATCTAAATGAGAGAAAGAAGCGGAGAAGGCGAACTGTCAAATGAAACTTGGATTTCCCATTTCCGAACCAACAAGCCATTTGGTTGTCAGTTGCAACCGCTACTGCATGGCTACACTTAGCGCAACTCAGGCCGCTAACCATCTCGCATCCCTATTCGTCAATTACCTGTGACACAGGTTGCAACCACAACTCAATTTTTTGTTCTCAACTTCACAGCTTTTCCGCAAACCAATTGTCAGCAAGGTAACGCTGGACGTGCATGCATAATGGTACCTAGCGGCATAGAGTACCTCTACCGCCTCTGGATCGTCTACCCCTCGATTGCTAGCGGCTATTGTCGCAATTACCAATGCGATTTGTACAAACTCTCTTTCCATGGTGCGAACACGCTGGAAAAGTCCCGATGTTTGATGGTCTCATCCTCCCCTACCATGGCCCCTAGACCAGTGGATTTTATATCTACTGGTAGGTTTATACTCGCGTTTTAGTCCAGCGGACAGTTAGTCGAAACTTTGGAGTCGATACGCGTAACTTTGGTCTTGACTTGGGTGTCAAGAGAAAGAAGGACTTGAGGTTTCACTATCATCGGAAGATCATGATCGTGCGATTATGGAAGACTACCTGAACGCCAAGACCTGTACATCCGTCTTAATGCGTTTAGTGGACCTGACAAGAACGCACCGCAGCTTGGCAACTACGCTTGCCTTACCCCATCAGAGATTTGGCTCTCATTCTGCCCAATCAAGATGGCGCCCGCCGGTATGGTTAAATGCCCGGATTCTTGGGTTCCCTTTTGTGCAGTTCCCTATATTTCTAGAAGCCTGCGCTATTGGAAGTCTCCAACAAAAGCCGCCACGGTTCCATACAGCTGGGTCAGGTAGCTCCTCCATCCCTGCGCTGTCATTAACCAAATCGCTATAGCAATGCACGCCGGAAACACGACTTCCCGTAATCCAACATTGATGCGGTTTTGAGAAGAGTCCCTTTGAATTATCAGAACAGAAACGGGTAGAAGCCAAATATTGCCTCCCGTAGGATAATTTTCTCGCAGATGCGACCTCGCAACTGACGTGATAGCTTTGTATTGCCTTTATACACATACAATAACAAGAGGCCTTATCCTGTATTGCACCCAAGGCACTGGCATTACACATGACAAAGTACTGGGGTTTTAGTGTGGCTGTCCGCCCACCCTACACTCCCTGTCATCGATGTAAAACAAGCGAACATCGAAGATACGCCGTAAGCATGAGACAAAAGTCACGCGGAAGATCCCCCACGTGGGCTGCAGTGTTGCGGGTTTGTTCACACCGGCACCGGCACGCAATATCATGCTTATACGATGCGACCTTACGATCATTCACAAAGTCTAATCCTAGTCTCAAGCGGCTAGTGTCTTTACCAGGGAACTTTTACGAACAGCTCGATTGAGCCGCTCATCTGCGACTCTGATAATGAACCGACTGCTTTCCCACTCATAATCGCTGTAAGTCAATGTCCATCATTGCCTCGCGCAATATAGAATTTGAATTTACGTTCTGAAGATGTGGTTTCTTTATTTTGCCTTTCAGTTCGCTTGTCGCTTGGTTAAGCTACAGCCGAACTTTCTACTGTTTTCCATTCTCTCAAGACATTATTGCCAGCAAATACGCTTCTGCGTATATCGGCATTTGCTTTCAAATCTATTGACGCAAGTGTTTTCGCTCCTGGCAGAGATCGAAAGATAGACCCGTTGCTGGGCGCCCGTATTTGAGAGGTCGTTTTGAACTTCTTGGAGAATTCGGGAATCAGTAGAGGTTACATGATTCGTGGGATGGTATATAACAACCCCATCATTTTAGTGAAATATATTAGGCAAAATCTAATCCTTAGTATCCATAGAGTATATGGGATGTGCAAAGAGATATGTACCAGATTAATGAACAAGTCATTCGTTATTCGGGACCAGAAACATACCTCACGTGTACAACTACTCTATCTTGATAAGTTCGCGTAACCTCATCTTTTATTTGCTGGATGATAGACGTAGACCCGGTCCTAGTTAGACAGCCAAAATCTCAATATCCAACCTAAGCGTATGGAATACATTCTTAAGCATGGCGGCTTATACGCTTATACGGTTACACGGCGAAGTTATCTGCAAGCTTGACCAGTCTACTACATGGCAGGTCTCTTCCCATAAGGCACAGGTTATTTCTAAGACCTTTCCAGAGAATCACTGCAGATAGTGTCAGATCAGAAGGGGTTTTTTCCACTGCTCTTGTCCATTAATATGGTGAAATGGTGCATGTATCAATGGTTTGTCGATACGCCTCGGAAACGAACCCGACCACTCATAGCTACCATCACGACGGCGGCACCTCGTCCTTACCGCCATAGCCCTTATTCAATATATATGCATTATTATGGTCCGATTATTTTGCACATTTCTGAGAAGGACGGCATGAAGCTTTTGCCTCTAGCGTTTGTTTTGCGTGGAAACCCAATTTTCAAGTAGCCGACACAACGTTACCAGCAAGTTGTGAGATCCATAAGGAAGATTGTCACGAGGCAGACGCTTGAACAGGGTTTCGCCTCCGCGAGGCTCGCACTACGGCGATGTCCAGCGTCGATGGGCCCATGAACCCTCTATGCCCTTCACTTAGGGCGAAATAGAATTTGGTGGGGGTCTATTGCTTGTTGTCTGAAATTTTATATCTAGCTATAGGCGAGTCCCGTGAACGAGAGCTCCGTAGTTCGCTAATGCATGCAACCCCTACTTTACCAATAGCTGGGGACCTGCAAACCCCAATGGCAAGCAGTCAATCTGCGGGGTAGCACGAGTGATTTCTGTGCTCGTTCTGGTCATTCGGAGTTGCGGTGGTGTAGTGTAGTAAAATACCAAAAGATTGTTGGTCCGGTCCTTGGCCGACGGTTACGGTTTTACAACGGAGTTTGTAGATTGTAATTAAGAAAGCCACATCCCACAGGAATATACAGCTACAATTCAGGCAGTATATGTGCAGAGCTTTACCTGGCGAAGTATACATCACATGTTAGGAATAGAGAATGCACACCTAGTTTCACCATATGAGATGAAGACCGGGGCAGGAGGTGCTAGAGTGATAGGCTGTTATGCCGTCTGTATGATCATATATGCCCGCGCGACCGGGAGGGACGGAGTACACATATGACGTTGGAAGACGTAGCTCTTAGTGCAGAGAGTCGACGAGGTCCCCTTTCGTCCCGCCTTAAAGGAGCATAGATGACCAGACAAATCTGGGCCGAGCGACACAAGCAGAGCACAGAGGCCACGGCAAGCCACCTTCGTTCCCTCTTCCCCAGCGTAATCATATACACTGTTTACGATAGGGTCGTTGTACAATCGGGTAGACGTCCGGCTTGCTACGTAAGCAGTCGCACACTGAACACCGGAAGCAGTGGGCGCTGCGCAAAGATTCCTTAGACCTCAAACAGCCAAGAGTCCACGGACTTTACGGCTGAGGTGGATTGCCGTCGATAGGTTTGGAAAACCTTTCGCTCGGCCGAGCCCCATGCCTCCTATCAGAGTACGAACAGAGATAACACGAATAGCACGACGGCTACGACTGACGTGGCTATGGGTCGAATTCTGGGACACCTATTGCTCACTAAGATGGTGACTTAGGTGGCTCTCTTACATAGAGGGTCATAAGCATGGTCTCAGCGTCGATTGGTACACGGTAGTTGCGAGTCCGGGCGAGACCTATCTGGCGGCGCCGTACAACGCTGAAAGACGCCAAAGAGAGCGATATGAGTATGATGATGGGCTATTCGACGTGCGTGTAATCATGCCCAGGGGAGCTTGGAATACAGTATTCTTGCATGGTCGTGAGAGCCAGGAAACCTCTTAGTGGGATGCGTTTCGTGCCGGGTTGCGTAAGGGACTTATGAACATAGTGACTGCGCAAGGAGGAGGTACGGCGACATTGGCTTGTTGAGCCAGCGAAATTCTAAATCCTCCAGCCACGCTCGACAACTCCGATTCCAACTTTATAGAGATAGAAGCTATGCAATATAACGAGATCCATGATGGGGGGATACGGGTTTGGGACTAACCACTCTGCTGCTTCATGAGAAAGTTTCAGGTTTATATGGAGATGCATACCGATTATTCATCAATCGAATTGCTTGCCTAGTCTTTCGTGTGGTGACATCCTACGTGACCTTAGCATTCAATGCAGACGGTCAATAGTAGCGATAATGACAATGAAAGAAAGAGGTAAGAATGAATCGGTATATCTGAGCTCACGAAAGAGGCCCGAGCTTCATAACTTATAAGAACTTAACCTTAGTCTAGTGCTTAGGTTAAGCACTTTAACCTAAGTAATTGTAGGGCAACGTCACCCGCGACTTCAGGGTAGCACTGCACGTCTACCTGTCTGACTGTAAAGTACCTCGGTCTGTTCTGGTCCCGAGACTTCACCAACACCAGCTACCTTAACTACCCGAGTGTTAGATCACAAGCTATCCAGGTGTCATTCGCCCCGCGTCCTCATCAACCCCAAGGCCGAAATGGCAACGCGAGATTCGGAGGATGCACATCGTTCGACGCGGTGAGTCGAGCGAGCTGAGCGTCCCCAGGCTTCGGCCAAGTCGCTAATCAGTCCGCTCCCGCCAAGACGGACACACATTCTCTTCGTCGGCGCGGGCGCTGTAGGCTGTTTCTACGCGTCACGGTTGCATCACGTATGATACCTTTCTCTAGTCGCAGCACCCATTGGCCTAACTAACGCCTCGTTGTGAAACAGCCGTCACAAAATGTATACACCTCGATCACGGCACGGTCCAATTATGCCGCTATCGCGTCTTCTGGTGTCTCTCTAAAAACTCACTCCTTCGGCGACTACATTTTCCATCCACACGGCGTCTTTCCCTCAGTATCTGCCGCCACCCCGGGCGCGTCCGCCGCGAAACCAGTCTCGCCCGCTCGTCAACTGCATGGACAGCAGGTGCCGCCAAGCAACGGATGGGATTACATTATCGTCACGACTAAGGCGCTCCCAGATCAGACAGACGATGCCGCGTTGATTGCTCCAGTGGTGTCCCCTCGAACCTGTATAGTGCTGATTCAGAATGGCGTCGGTGTCGAGGAACCCTATCGAGAGCGCTTCCCACAGAATCCCATAGTAAGCGCCGTCACCATAGTCAGCGCTGAGCAGATCGCCCAGGGTGTCATCCGCCAGAACAGGTGGACTCGCATCAGCTTGGGCCCTTACAGCTATGGCCTTGGCGCCCGGGACCATCCGTCGCCTAGTCGCCATGAACTAGAGACGCGTGGTCGTGAATGCATGGACCAGTTGTCGCGCTGGTGGACCGAGTTGGGAGGAATCCGTGACGTTGAGACGCATACCGAGATGGAGCTGCAGACGATCCGGTGGCACAAGCTATGCATAAACGCAGCCTTCAATCCCACGGCTGTTCTGTCCGGTGGGCGCGGCAACGCAGACCAGTTGCTGGACCCCGAGCTGCGAGAGCACCTTGCCGGCGTCATGGCTGAAATCTGGGACGCTGCACCCAAAGTACTAGGGAAACCGTTTCCCGAGAGTCTCGCGACGCCCGACCGGATCATTCGAAGCAATGAAAGGAATGCTGGCGCGAAACCGAGCATGCTGCTTGATTGGGAGGCCGGCCGACCCATGGAGCTTGAGGTGATTCTTGGAAACCCTATCCGCATTGCTAGGAAAGCTGGAGTTAAAATGCCGAAGCTGCAAACTCTTTACGCGCTATTGAGTAGTATGCAGAAGACTCGCGAGGAGAGGAAGGCGAAAGAGAAACTGTAAGGGTCTCTAAGATCCTGCAAAGGACTTTTTAAGTGATAAATATACCTACTCCAAAGCCACTTAGTAAAGGCTTTGGTCGATTCTACTTTACGTCCATATAGTTCCAATTCTTACCATGACCGAGCTGTCTTGTCTTACAGTATCGCGACCGTCAACAGCATAGATGAACGCGCCAAGTCTGGCTAGTTAGCGAGCAGCGGCGACACTCTGAAGATCAGAAAAGCTTCCCCGTAAATTAGAACTCTTAATCTCACAGCGTTAATTGCTAGAATATACTTGGAGGGATTAAGCTACTGTCTCAGATAAACGCTGAGCTTTAATAGAATGTGCCTTTGTATTACTAGGGTTCCAAACGGATCGGATAGGAGGGAAGGGCAATATTCGCCCGGCCTTGCCCACCAGCCTCAGTAGTTTGCTCTTGAAAGCCCGTTAGATAAACATGTGAGTTCGGGCCCATTTTGGAGGTACATCTGCTTTTTGCACACTGAAGTTGTATGATAATGTATGACGGTCGCTGAGACACAAGAAAGCCGCAAGTCGGCGCAAAAAGGTAACCAGCAAGGTGCCCCGGCGCCTCTCCACACTGATTATCATCCAGATATGCTGAAACGTGCAGCTTACCTACGGTGAAGCTCCTTTATGAATAGCTAACTAGTGCGCTCTAGACGGTTGATTCGAATCTGTCTCCCTCGTACCCTCTCACGAAATTAGTGTTAGGAACGAGGTCTGCGGAGAAAGCCTGCGCTCGTTCGACTACTAGTTTCGCAGTTCACGTTGGCTTGTCCAGTGAGGTCTAGTTCAAATAATCCTGGCAGCTTAGTGTCATCCTTTCCGTCTCATTCCACAAGACTCCTGAGGGCTATCTTGGAGAGAGAGCGGGAGGAGCATTTGTATGTTGCCCGAGCAGGTTTTACCTTTCTCTCTAAGTTTTTGTTGGCCTGAAGAGAAACAAATTCTCGAGCCTCTCTTGCGGTCTACCCCAGTGACGACGCGCATTATTGCGGGGGTGGGTTTGGCTTATTATTCAAACTATAGTGCCACAGATCATCTCCCAACAAGGTAACATCGGCGTATGAATTAATTCCATGTCTGGGGCATAAAAGATTCCTCCAGCTCAAATTCTTGAGTGTCATTGGCCGCATACGCCTTTAATGGTCCATAACCCTGGGCCTTTACGGAGTAACTACCGAAGACTGCCGCGCATCAGCACGAGCTTACGACTATCGTATGCCCACCAGCAGAGCGAGCTTAACGGAACAGGCGGTCAACGCATCGCCAAAATTGTGTTGAAGGCGTCCTAAACCCTCACATATAGGACGACATCCTGGCTATTGGACCGCGGTCCAAAAACCAGAAGAGTTCTATTCAACGCTCTCACCCCCCTATCCTCTTGGACGCAATGGAGGTCACTAACAAAAACGATGATTCCGAGCTCGAGCCTTCGAGAAGTCCTCGAATGTCCTCGCCTGAACTTAAGATCGACCCTGCGCTCGAAAGAAGCGTTGTGCGAAAGATCGATCTGTGTTTACTCCCCTTGGTTATGAGCCTTTGTGAGTATATCCTGGTGGATGGATTACTTGGTAAGCGGGCTGACTGCAAATAGATCTGGTAGCTTTTCTGGACCGGTCGAACATTGGAAATGCTCAAGTTGCTGGAATGGTAGGCATGTCCTGTCCCTCTTTCCACAGGTCCGCAGCCTCGGGGGCCCTTCTAATGCCAGTTTGAACCCAGGGCAAAGATCTAGGTCTCAGCGATGGGCAATATCAAGTAAGCATAGCTCTTGGCATCAGTAGCACAGTAACGGACTCTTAACATGACGGCGCAGTGGCTCTTAACAATATTCTATATTCCATACAGTCAGTCAGCCGGCCTCATACCACACTCGTTGTGACCTGGTTGCTCAGATCTTAACTTGCTCATAACAGTTGTTTTTGAATGGGCCGCATTGCTGTGGAAAGCTGTCCCACCGTTCGTTTATACCATGCGTACTTAGTACCTCACACCTCCCTGCTAACTATTACTTATGAAGGCACCTGTGGGCTTTTGGCTGCGTCTTAGTCTGGTGAGACTTGTTACTGTCGCTTTGCATCCGGTTCATCCAGGCCTGAATACTAAAAACTACCGGTTCTAGGGGCGTGGCATCCACTCTACAGGCGACAGCATTCAACTGGTCTGGCATGTTGGCGGCCCGGTTCTTCTTAGCGACGGCTGAGGCAGCTTTTGCGCCTGGCATTCCGTATCTGCTCTCATTCTTCTACAAGAGACATGAGCTGGGGCTACGTTGCGGTCTCTACGTCTCTGCCGCACCGCTCGCCACCACCTTCGCCGGGGCGTTGGCGTACGGCATCACCTCCGGCCACCCTGCTATCGCCAACTGGCGACTGCTTTTTATCGTCGAGGGGGTGCCCTCCGTGCTGCTCGCGTTCGTCGCACTTCGGTACATGCCCGATTCGGCCGATACGGCCCGCTTCTTGAACGAAGAAGAGAAGCAAGTTGCCAAGGCCCGGGCGATCCAGCAGACGGGTAGTGAAGGCATCGCACGGATAGGACATGTAAACTTGAAGGAGACGTTCGTGGCTCTCAAGGACCTCAAGACGTGGATACCACCGCTCATGTACTTCAGCTGCAACGGTAAGTCGCCGGTCCTTTGCCCAGCAACCGTACCGTTATAAGCTCAAATTGTCCTCCAGTCTCTTTCAGCAGCCTACCCGTGTTTCTTCCGGTGATCCTACAGAACATGGGTTTCACCGCGATCAATGCCCAGGGGCTCAGCGCGCCGCCTTATTTTCTCGCCTTCCTCGTGTGTGTCGCCACCACCTGGATCGCCGACAAGACCCAGCAGCGCGGTCTTACGATCATCGGACTCTCGCTCGTCGGAGGTGTTGGCTACGTTCTCCTCGCGACATGCAGGAGCGTCGCGGTACGATATTTCGCCGTGTTCCTAGCCGCTGCAGGCGTGTTCCCTTGCATCGCGAACATTCTCCCGTGGACGATCAACAACCAGGGCAGCGATTCCAAACGGGGCGCTGGCATTGCGTTGCTGAATATCATCGGCCAGGCCGGGCCGCTGTTGGGTACGCGAGTTTTCCCCGATCGTGAAAAGCCGTACTTTGTCAAGGGTATGAGCATATGTGCCGCCTTCATGTTCTTCAACGCATTACTTGCCCTTGTGCTCCGGATTCACCTTCAATGGGAGAACAGGGCACTCGAAAAGAAGGATGCGGCGAGTAGACAAACAGGAACCGGAACCAAACAAAGGTCAGACGAATTCGAGGATGAAGGCTATGGGTTCAGGAATGTCTTGTAAGGGCTTGCACATGCTGTTATATGTTGCATGTTAACCAAATACCGCATCGACTTTTTGTAAAGTTAGGTAATAGGCCATTATTATGGGTGCTCAAACATTAGAGCCCCCGTATATAAAGGCTTAAAAAGGTCATGTTCGCTTCACTACGTGTTGCATTTACGCCCTATGGAAACGATATACTACAGTATCTACAACCTCCCAGGATGGTAAATGTTAGCGCGGCGCTAGCACCTGGTCTGTACTTACTACTACAATTATACAGTTGATTAGCGAAGTGCTTATACAGTGATTAAAAACCCCATTTTTATATAGTAATTAAGGGAGCATTTATAAATATAGTTAGTTATAAAGTGGAAAGTTTCCTATATAATAAGCTCTTAAGGTAAAAGTTGCGAGCACCGCGCTAACATTTACCATCCTAGGGGGTTGTACTTCTCCTAGTTTAGGCCGCATATCCTTTTATTATGGCTTTTAGAGCGTTCCAGCTTTTATTCCATAAGGACTTCTGAGTCGAAGTTCCTTCGCTCTGACACAAAACCGGCCACACCGACGTAAAATCTATTGTAAGTGCCCATTTGCAAATACACTGAGTGTATGTACCTCGGCCAGAACATATAGGTACAAGCCCAGCTTAGGTAGCAGTGGCCTTTTCGACCCGGACGAAAGTCGTACCATATCGCTCAAGCATATGGTCTTCAACCGTCAAGACAGTTCCGCCAACTAGCTTGCTACCATCCAAAGGTGCCAGTTCGATATCAGCGTTACCATCAAAGAAGAATGGAACCGAGTATCGATCTCGGTTGCTCCGGTTGATAACACGATGCAGCGTGCTCTTGTAGAGGTTCCTAGTCCATATAGAGAGCATGTCGCCGATATTTACAACGTAGCTGTCCAGATTGGGCTTAACAGCAACCCAGGTATCTTTCGTTCGGTCGTAGACTTCCAGTCCACCAGACTCGTCCTGCATAAGCAAGGTAATGGCTCCTACGGTGCCCTTCAGTATAGCTCACAGTCTCCATCCGTGATGGCAGCGTGCCATTACTAACCAAAGTCCGTGTGAGCACCAGCACCTAGCTGTCTGGTGTCCGTAGATTTCTGCGGCGGGTAGTGAAGCAACCTAATCACTACAGCACGTGGGGTCAATAACATCTATCCAGGTAAAATCTAAAGAAGCTTGGAAGCATGCAAAGCTCTCAATGCAGAGAACCGTAGCAAGAGGAATTCTCGTTTCAATAGCCACAGGTCCAGATGCTACTCACTGCACACGGGGTCATTCGAAGCGAACGGTCCCTATGGAAATTACGGGTCAATACTTGGCGCTCATTGTAAAGGTCTCAGAGGGCTCAGCGGTATGGAGTATACTGGAGCAGAACACTGCAAAACGAAGGATCCAAAGACTTAAGAAATCACCTACAAAGATGTCGTCTCCATATGGTAATCCCTTAGCAAGAATCTCAAGCACCTTGCATGCGAGATCAAGAACTCTATCATAGTAAGTTTCAGTCGGCGCCTTGAGTACCTCGTCAGAAATCGACGATGGAAAGATATTCGGGCCAATCAAGTAAGGATGCTTCTTTGCCCTTTCATCTTCATCGGAGATATGTCGGCCGATGAAAAAACCCTAGCCCGTGGATGGCCAAAGTCAGTGTCTCCGTTTCTCTGCAGCATGTGTGGTTTCAACACCGTGGTAGAAAGTCACCTCTTTTAGGTCGGGTAAGCTGTCCTCTTGCAAAACTTGGGATCCTATGAGCTCGTAGCCCCTGTTTTTCAGAGTTGGGTGCCGGAGTTTTCTCTTCTCTTCTAACGGAAGGGAAAACAAGGCTTCGCTTGCCCGGAACACGGCCTGTTGCAACTCCTTCGGGATGCCGCTATCATAAATCAGTCGTTAGAAAGATTACCTGTAGTTCAATTCTAGCTCATTCCGGAAGGGTTCCGGACATATGCAGGGACAAATGCCATTTAGGAATTAAACCTTTACCAAAACTAGAGAATAGACGGTCACGGAATACATACTGGTTAACGATCTGGAAGAATCCGCTCGTGACGCAAGCTTCGCGGACTAGTCTAACCACTTTCGCTGCGGATTCCGATGCAGGGTCTCGCAGGTAGGGGCCGACATCGATGGTGGGGATAACGAAGGCCATCACAGATAGCTATTGAGTTACCGCAGGCGGAACGAGAAGATCGGGCAGAACAAAATCTCGACAAAGCTAAATATCGAAGGCCTATGACCTCGCGTTGGGTTTCTCTCGGAGTCGCGGTAAAGCAACACCAACATCTGAAAATTACACAAGATTCCCTGGCGGCTGTATGATAGGACGCGGCGAAGGCGAGCCTCCGGCTGACGGTATCGGCGGGGGGGTATCGGACGGAGAGCGGCGCTCACCGTGGGTTAGAATACGTATGGGCGTAAACGGATGCTTGTCAGCAGCAATGAAAAGAGATGGCCGATATGTGTACTCGCTTCGGCGCCGACAGACCGACAAACAGTTTGCCTCGTCGCTCGCGTTGCGTTGTGGAAATTGCTGGTATCTGGATTTCTGCGTGCTTCGTTCTCCTGGGGTCCAGTAGCAGAGTTGGCATGGCAGACCTATGCATAGAGCTGTAAGAAGACAATCGAGAAGAGGCATCTTTTCATTCGCCGGATGCTGACCTAGGCACCTAAGCTATTGCAGCGAAACGCGTTGCCTTGGCCATCCAGTAACAGTCGTAGGCTAAACCATAGATGAATTAGGCGACTGTCAGCGTGCTTGACAGCTCGGCAGTGATTCCTGTAGGAGAAGGTAAGTCGAAATTCAATGGGCAGCTCCTCATTGTTACGGTAATCACCCTTTACGAGGTAATTAGGCAAGATGGATGTCTGGTACAACACTTTACAACCCTTAGTCTCATGGCCTTTCAATGGCGTCAATAGAATGCAAGTACCTGTATCTTAGATGTAAAGACAACGTCCAAATCTCCATAGCTCTACAGAACGTCGAATGACATTTGTTCGCCAGTCTAATTTAGTGTAGGAATACTGTATCTTTTTGAGAGTAATCATCGAGGTCTAGATATATAATCGACTTCAGGCTCGCGAATATACTTTTTGGTACATTGAAGAAAACTGATAGCCTCTCATTGCGCAGATGGTCTAGATTTTAGAAGGTATGCTCGTAGCAAAATCGCCTGCGTCGAAGATTGATACTAGATTTGTCAACCTACGACTGTGTGAACGAGCGGACTTGGCCTTATACTCTCGCGAAAAACTAAACAGTCCACGGCTCGATAGGCATAAAAGCAAGCTAAGGATCTTGTAGACCACATTGGTTTGTTCTGTACATTAAAAAAAGGAGTAACGTCTGCACGTTTTTTAACCCCTTGGAATTTCCGGTAAACTCCTTGGACCAACTAATTTCGATATACATACTTTCTACGACCCTCATGTTCTTTGTTTGCGCCGATTTCTCTTCCCTTTATCAGTGGCGACCCTGTCTCTGTCAGATGTCGCGCTTTGTCCTACGGCTCTGCTCCGTGTCATCCTCTTCAGACTCTGAAGAATTGTTGGCTTCAAGGACCACCTTACGTATACCACCTGCCTCCACGATATTCTCGGTGATGCTACCGCTTCGAACATACCCCCTGCGCCGCCCAATGGGGTCCACCTCATTGCTATCGGTGGGCGAGAAATTCTCTTCGCTTGACATGCCTGCTTTGATCTGCGAGATAGTGCTTTCGTTACCTGATGGCTGGTTCTCGCCATCAACTGCGGTAGTGAATTTCTGTAAACCTTCTTTACCGGCTTTGGGGGATCCGTAGTGACTGTAATGTAGTGCCTGTACCCCATTCCTGGCTGACAGCTGAGGTCGTAGCAAGCTTGTGCGTTCGTCGGCTTCGCTGGTAGGGCCCTCTGGGATGATGTCTGTGGCTACAGAACCAGACCTGGGTTGAACGGTTGATGTAGCAGCCGAGCCTGGCTTGATCTTGACCGCCGAGACTCGAGTGCTTTTTGGGTTTGACGCCGGATTGGATGGACCGAGATGTCTGAAGTGATCTCTCATTTCCTCGAGATTTGTCTTCATCGGGACTGTCGTGCGCACCGAATTGCTGTCTTGGCCGGCAGAACTTCTTCTCATAAGCAAATTTGCGGTTTTTGGACTATGTGATAGGACTGGAGTTTCTGGTCTTGCGCTGAGAGACGATGTTCTCTTATTTTGACTAGGTCGGCTGTCTGCCTCCCTACTTCCGTCTTCCTGCTCGGCCAAGTCAACGAGGGTACCGTCTCTTACTGCCGTGTCCTTGACCATTAAATCTCTTCGCTGACCTCGAGCTTTGGGCGCAGGATGTGCCCTGCGGATAGCCTTATGCACATCAACGTAGACATCAGACTCATCAATAATTTCCCTATAGGGTTTTCTATCAGTAGACTGACACAGGGCCGCTGGTTCTCGTGACGACTTACTCTCCAATAAGCTCCTCTATGACATCCTCTAGGGTCACAACGCCCAGCGCGCCGTGATCCTCGCCTGGAAACTCGGAAATAAGCACCATGTGAGATTTGCCTTCTTGGAAGAAGTTGATGATATCAAGACAGCTGGTCTCGGGACGTGTTTCGGGAAGGGTGGCAAGAGCAAAGTCCTTAACCTTCTTCCCATCCTCGGGATCGTAGGTAATAAGAATCTTGACCAGAAGCATACCAACGAAGTTGGTAGGATTGCCGCTTTGATGTATGGGAATCCGAGAATACCCGGCATCGAGAATCTCGTCGATCGTCTGCTCGTCCAACACGGTATCCTCTGACATGACAAAGACATCGTTCATGGGCGTCATGACATCCTCGACAGCCTTGCGCTTCAGGTCGAGGACGGCGCTTATTATGGTGACCTCGTCTTGGTTTAATCTCTCGTCAACCTCGCCAAGCGATTTGTGCAGGGTAACGAGAGTCTTGAGGCCGCTCTTCTTGTAGACGGTCCCATGATCTTCGCCAAGTAGCCAGTCGAGAAGCTTTGCGGTTGGCCAGGCCACAGGAGCCATGAGATACATGAGGAGCAAGACAGGCTTAGACATGTAACCGCCGATCTGGAGTCCGTAGCGAACACAGACAGACTGGGGTAGGATCTCGCCGAAGATGACTGGTGGCCGGACAGGGTTAGCATGATAGCAATGGAGAAGGTGCTTATGTAGCGCGTACCAATCAGAACTGTGCTCCCAACGACGGCAGCGATCCCACCGCCGAAACACCTATCTAGCACCACAGGAAGGGTCTCGTTGACGATGACATTGGACAGGAGCAAGGTAACGAGGACCCAGTGCTTGCCGCGATTGAGCAGGTCGTGGACTCGCTTGGCATTCTTCCGCTGAGGTTCTTCGTAGTCGAGGGAAATGACCTGCAGATAGATTTCATCCTGGCCCATAAGGGCAATGGTCAAGCCGGCAAAAGCACCACCGAGGAGTACGAGGACCATGGACACGACATAGAGCACCCAAAGGGCATTCCCTTCAGCCTCGGGAACGTTGTCATGGTGGTCGCGAATAGCAAAACGTAGGGGACCTGAAGCTGGAGCTGCGGCAGCAAGGCCGGTGAACAGGACCTTGGCTAAGCCTAGGACGGCGGTGCGGGCATGGAGGACATGGCCATTCTGGCGATGCATCGGCATGAGCAGAAGTGGCGCCCACCTGGTCCTAATGGCGGTGGGTTTCGTCGATATATCGAGTAAGTGATACACGTAGCTCCGAAGTGCTGGTTACAGGGACAACATGATGAGGGACCCAGTTGACTTGCTTAAGCCTTTTGGTGAAGAGGAGGAAGAAGAGAGAGAGGATTGGCCGGAAGCGCAAAGCTAGGCGACGAACCGGCAGGGATGCCCCGTCGCAATCCTACCGTACTTTACATCATAGGAGTGGGTACCTACGGAGCACCGATGTACTAGTACTTCAGCATACTTGGCTCTTATGCCAGACATACGTATGGATGTATCAATCAATCTACCTTATCCCGTGCAACGACGCATCTGTAACTTGAAGGGTCGATGAGGTTTGATGGATGCATATACTTTGTTATTTACTATATGTCCTTCGATAATAAGGCGGACATTTACAAACGTAGACCGTGTAGATATCTTATGTAGACTACAACACTCTCTTAGGATGGTATATGTTAGCGTGGCGCTAGCAACTGTACCTTAAAGGGTTTTTATATAGGGAACTTTCTACTCTTTACTCTAAGCTGGACAAAGGTTTTTGTTTATAAAGGCAAATCTCGTCGAAAGACTAATCGTCTATTAGGTTTTCATATCGATTTCTATAATCGTATGCTTAGCTCAACATAGCACTAAGTACCTTGATCTGCTCTAGAATATTTGATCGACTAGTACCACCTTTAACTAATCTTGATTTAACACTTGTCTCATAGTTAAATATATCCATAACATTATCCGTAAATCGGACATTAATGGCTTTTAGCTGTTCTAGTAAAAGTCTAGCTATTAGGTTACCTAATTCTTTACTTTTTGCGACCACTCGTCTGAAATATAATAGTTCTCGCAAAAAGGTACACCTTTTCTAACGAAAAAGTCAACAAAGTCTGTAGCGAAAAGGGTTAGATCTAGTGCAGCTAGCATCCGCTTTAGTTAAATATTTAGAGTAAAAGGATACCGTTTGCGATCTGTATACTATCAGAGATAGTTTTAACATAATTTAGCATAGGCTCCCAGCTCTCCTGATGATTTTTTGTTATAAGTCGAAGGTAAACCCTTATTTGTCATCATAAAGTCAGCGAGTTGACCAAAACAGCGCCCTGGCATACATATTCCAACGCTAAATTAAACAGAACAGACATCTAAATAGCTCTAGTATGGCAGGAAGACCACAATACAGAGTAGGGTTGATGTTACTAATGGGAAAACTTATATATAAGGTAGGTAATTATAGTGTTCCATAAACGTTGGGTTTCGACCTCTGCCTTGTCATCGTCACAGCTCAAGCTATACGAGTCAGATCGTTACGCTGCCCTCTTACTTGGAGAGAACAGTAAAGGAATTGTCATTACCAACAGTGTTTATGAAACCAAGGGGCATGAGATTGTGGGCTACTGCTGACTGCCGCCAACGCTGACAAGCTCTGGTCTAAACCTGTGATTTGCTGGCAGTTTGGTATGCTTGACGCCTGGTGGGTGTGTCTGTTGTCCGCCATGGCGAAAATTAATGGAATAAGGCCTAATTGAGAGGAGCATACGAGCTTGTTATGAGTGCTTCAGTATTTTATTTACTTCGTAAGACTGAAGCTGTGACACGCGTACCTATGCCACCGTCCATGTTATAGTCAATGACACTATAGTGGCATTTTGTGACTATTTCCCCTCTGTCCCGCGGCGTTATCGTTTTGGGATACAATGAGCGCGAGATTAACCGTAAGATTGGTGCACTTCCGCATCGGATATCACTGGTCTGAGAAGAAGCGCTTCGGAACTAATCAGTGTGTCGCTATCCTAGCTGCAGCTCTGCGAGTCTGTAGTAGTTCACCAATGGCTAGATAGTGATATATCGATTGTCTCTTCGATGCTGATTTAGTCATACCAGATGGCATTCATTCCAAAACCAGGCTCCGGGATGCGACATCGCGCGACGCGCCCTAGAAACTCGTCCTTCCACCGATATATCTCGATCCAGCCTTCCTGGTCGTCGGTGATGGCCAGCCACTCGTCGCTCCAGTCGCACGGCGCCACTGCGTTGCTGTGTCCGCCGCTTGTCGGCGTTGGGTTTAAGCATATTTGTTCTTCGATGGACCCGCAATCTCTCAACCGGAAGGCCGCGATATAACCCTGGAGGTCAAAGCTATTGGCTCGGCTCGTCGCGAACAGGTACCGCCCCGATCTCGTCAGCGCGCAGACGTCGCTGCGATACATAGTGTCGTGGTTCGGGATACCCGGCGGTATCAACGGGTATGAATGATGCGTGTATACGGGCATATGTGTTGCTGGGTCGATGACGTACTCACAAAGCCGGTTGCCCGCTTCCATGAGCGCGTACAGGTACTGACCTGACGGGTGCATAGCCACCCATCGTGGGTGGTCCCGGGGATCTGGCGCTTCTACACTGCCGACAAGTTCCACTTCACCAGAAGAGCCCTTCTTATGAACCCATAACTTATTCGCCTTGAGGTCTGCCGAATATAGATACGTTTCTGTTGGGTCAAATACCATGCCGTGGATGCCCGTATTCGCCTGGTATGAGAAATTCTGCAAGTTTTCGGCAAGTGTGCCAGCCGAAGATACGGAGAAAACGGAGCCACAGCCGGCATGGGAATAGAAAGGGTTACAGTAAACGGCATATGGAGGCTGTTTCGCGGCGAGGAGGAAGATAGCGCGAGTGTTGGTCGTCGCTAAGCTGGCCTGCGCTGCAGCCCGGGTTTCCAGTTAGATAATTAACTTCGGACTGGAAGCGTCTGGACGAAGGATTGACAACGTCATAATGGCTTACGATCATGGTTCATCGGATGCGAGGCTTCATGTATGATTTCGGTTGGACTCCTGACGGAAAAGCTGGACCATTTCTTCATGGCTGCACCGTATATGTTCTTCTTGGCATGCTGCGAGTGGATATTGTATGTCAGCGAGAGGCGATAGAGCAAAGCTATGACCGGGGATCTTGGCTTACATCGAAGGTCATCCACGAGATGGGCTCATCGTGGGGGATTTCTGTTCGTTTGACGAGCTCCAGCGTCAACTTGTCGTCGTCGAAGGCCACGGTAAAAATAGCGCCTGGAGGCGTCCATGTCCCTATCATCAAGTGATGAAGCGGCATCTTTGATTGCGCAAATAGGTTACTTGAAATCTGTATTATATGAAGCCGACTCGCAAACAACGCAATTGAGCAGGCGTGATCTAGTAGGACGAGTGTGCGTTACGATGCAACCAGGACTGACGATTTAAATATCTAGGACACCACCAGACGGATAATTACAATACACAAAAGATGCGAATTAGCTAGCGCTGGGTATGTGCTCACTCTTCATTCTTCTCTTCCGACAGATCGGGGAAAGCAGCTATGTACGGCTTCTCCAACTGCTTCGAGGGGTTATCTCGTCTCAATGCGATCCCCCGCATCATGATGGACAAAAAAGAATTCTATTACTCTTAGTGGCAGCGGGGAAAGGCTTGGAGCTATCCAATCTTGGAGCTCAACACGGTAAGGTTAACCAACAATTGGAGTCGATGGAGACAATCATGCTGGATCGATTTGTGGGGAAAAGAGCTTTGCAGAATCGCGAAACTGCAGCATGCCTCTCTCTCGGTTGAGTCGGTTCGGCACCAGTGGCGGTAGATGGTCCCGTCTGGGGTGTCTTCGCGGGTCAATTCTAGACGAACGCTAGCGAATAAGACAGCAACAGATGGTGATTCCGGCATCTTGATTTACCAGACCTCCCAGCCGGATAAACACTTATTCATGCCTGCTTCCCCACTAGATCTCACCACGGGCTGCAGTGCCCTGGGGTGCCTCTCGACACGTCTTACCAACTCTCTGCCAGCATGATCCGCCCTGGTGACACCACGAGCTTCCCCGAATGGCGCTGGAGCTATGAAACAGTAATGAGAGACCTACGTCCCAGCGCAAGGCGCCAGGAGAAGACAAGAAAAGTTGGCGCATCCGGACACGAAGACCTTGAGCATCAACAGAGTCATTATACTTACATGATCGCTTCACCGGTCTACCTAGACTGTACTCAAACCCGCTTTATCCACAACGCGCTCTCACCCAAGACTACCTTACTTAATAAGTGGGTAGACAGATAGTACATAGGCGAGAATTGGCTCACGCATCAAGGATCGCGTGGTAGAGCCTGCTAAGGGCAATATTTCACCCGCTACAGGATTGACCGTTGAGATCACGCCGATCCACCATCCGGGACCTGGATATGGCGGGGTTTATCACTACTTGCTGAGGCCCCTATCATCTACTAGTTATTGTGATTTGGTTGACTAGAGTGATGGGTAAAGATGAAACCAAGTAGATAAATATCCAGCTTCCCATCAAGTTGTTTTCTCTTCTTCTCGTCTCGCCTATGCATACCACCAAGTGCCTTCTTATACCCCTGGCCTACACCACCCCCAGCATTCTCCTCATTACATCCCACATCGTCACCAATAAACTTCAAGATGGCGCCCGCGGCCACCGGTTTGTCTAACAGCGTGCAAGCTCCCCAGCCTTCGAGGTTTGATCCCAGCTTTACCCAGCATGTCCTTGACACAATGGGTACCAATGTAACCCCCCGAAATCGACAAGTCTTGAGCGCTCTGATTCGGCACCTTCACGACTTTTCACGTGAAGTTGAGCTGACTATTGACGAGTGGATGTCTGCTGTTCACTTCGTCAACGATGTCGGCCGTATCTACGCCGAGTCAAATAAAACGAGAAACGAGGCTCACCGTATTTCCGATATACTTGGACTTGAGACGTAAGTGCTCTCCTGTCCTAGCTGACTAAATCAACGGGTTGGCCCTACTGACACGGTTTCAGCCTCGTGGATGAGATCGCCAACAAGATCATCTCCGACACAGGCGTCGACCCAACGTCCTCGGCCATTCTTGGTCCTTTTTGGTCGCCCAACGCTCCGTTCCGCGACAATGGATCGACCATTATCCAGGATCCTGCTCCTAATGGCCGCACGTGCTTAATGCACGGTGTTATTAGCGACCTAGTCACGGGAAAACCCATCCCTAATGCCGTCTTCGACATCTGGCAGGCCTCATCCAACGGCAAGTATGATTTCCAGG
The DNA here is from genome assembly GCA_025201745.1 of Xylariaceae sp. FL1651. Classification (NCBI taxonomy): domain Eukaryota; kingdom Fungi; phylum Ascomycota; class Sordariomycetes; order Xylariales; family Xylariaceae; species Xylariaceae sp. FL1651. Next base: position 327,967 of record MU624248.1, read on the forward strand.
ATCCGGACAACCAAAGTCCCAACAACCTACGAGGCAAGTTCCGCGCCGATGAGAACGGCAAGTATTGGTTCTACTGCTACCACCCGACGGCGTACTCGCTGCCCACCGACGGCCCTTCCTACAAACTACTGCAAATGATGGATCGCCATCCCATGCGTCCCGCTCACATCCACATTATGGCAAGTTAAAGCTGAGTCCTGACGGTCTTCGATCTGTATAGCTGACGTTATTCGCACTCAGGTGACGCACCCTGAATATAAGGGCTGCACCACACAGTTATATCCCAAGGACGACCCTTGGTTGGCCACGGACACTGTCTTCGCCGTCAAGGACGATCTTGTTGTTGACTTTAAGCCCCTACAGGGTGATGACAAGGCTGAGTTGGAGCTCGAATATAACGTCATTCTGGCGCCGAAAGACTATAAGGGTAAGATGTTCTGAACAGCGTTTAGAACATAGTAAAGTAACACCTCCTGGCGAAGGCATGACACATCTGAAAGCAAAGTTATGAATGAGGAAAACAGCATTCAAGGCGAATACGGGACGGAAATACCTCTTTAGGCTTTAAGTAGCCGAGTGATATCTTGCATAGGCGCCTGGGCGAACTGGAAGCTAGGTCTTTTCATCTTTCATGGGGATTGTATTTAGTAGAGAAGCACGGTCGCCATATTGTACATAAGATAATGAGTTGACGAAGATATGCTTTTCCTTTGCCCGTTCAATGAGAAAGGAAGTAAATTATCACGTTCAAATAAACTGAGCTTACCCATCTAGGTGGATATGGTATAGAGAAGCACTGAGCCTGCTGGCTGTATTTGCATCATGCAGAGCGCTTGCAGTTTAAGATACTTGTGCTCCCGGGTAGGTGCTAGGGAAAGGGCCCTTATGAGGATGGCTTATCTGCTGTAAGCATGTGGCTTGGCTAAGTGGCTTGGCTAAGTGGCTTGGTTAGGTAAGCATCATAGATAGAGCTTTATCTAGAACAGCTCGGCCGACTGCCGGTCTGTACCGATCTTCTCCCAAGTTGGAGGCTCGTACGATCCTGGTGGAGCTCTTCACTTGAATCCTCTGCATTTCTCCTCAGAGCTTCGTTTCGCTCAACAGCGTGTCATTATGTCTCTGCTGCTGCCCGGCATGCGCAGCGTACCCTTCAAACTGCCGAGTGCGCAATTTATCTGTCGCCAATGCCTTCGTCAACGGTCCCAAGCAGCGCCGTTGCGCACCCTCCAATCCTTACGACCGTCCCGCCACTATGCCACCACGACCGCGGCTACGACCACGACCACTTCCGTGACGAAACGACCATTACTTTCAGCGGCTTTCTTCAGCACCAGTGCAAACGCTGTTACAGCCACAGCGACTAGTGCTCCAACCCAAGCTTCGAAACGCGCATTTCCCACTACCAGCTCTAAGTCTGTCGCATACTGGCTACTCGGCAGTGCCGCCAGTGTCTTCGGCATTGTAGTATTTGGCGGTCTTACACGGTTGACTGAGTCGGGGTATGCCACCCCGAGGTTCTTTTGTCTAAATCTGCCTAGAGGAGACCCCTACTAACGCCCTTCTCTCCCTCCAACTAGCCTCAGCATAACGGAATGGAAACCAGTCACGGGCTCTCTGCCGCCCCTCACCCAGCAGGACTGGGAGTCTGAATTTGAAAAGTACCGAGCGTCGCCTGAGTTCAAGATGCTGAATTCGCACATGGACTTGGCTGAGTTCAAGAAAATTTACTACATGGAATGGACGCATCGTCTGTGGGGGAGATTCATCGGCCTATCCTTTGTCATTCCCACTGCCTATTTCATCGCCCGCCGCCGTGTCTCTGTTCCCATGGCTTGGAGCCTAGTCGGTATATCTGGGCTCATCGGCTTCCAGGGCTTTATTGGCTGGTGGATGGTTAAGTCCGGCCTAAAAGATGACCTGTTCGCCCCGGGGTCGCACCCGAGGGTGAGCCAGTACCGACTCACCGCTCATCTTGCTACTGCTTTTCTATGCTATTCCTGGATGCTGCTTGCCGGCCTCAGCATCCTCAGGTCAAGACGTCTTCTCGCCGACCCTGCAGCCGCCATGAAGCTTGTTGAAACGCTGAGACACCCGGTCATGACTCCTTTCCGAAGGTCTGTAACGGCGCTCACGGCCCTAGTCTTCACCACTGTCCTCTCGGGAGCCTTGGTCGCTGGTCTCGATGCCGGCCTAATCTACAACGAATTCCCTAAGATGGGGCTTGGGCTGACACCGCCTGCCTCCGAACTATGGGATAAGTTCTATTCACGCAAGGAGGATGGAACCGACCTATGGTGGAGGAACATACTGGAAAACCCTAGCACGGTACAATTAGACCACCGCATTCTCGCTACAACTACTTTTTGCTCCATCCTTGCTCTCTTCGCATATGCTAGGAGAGGCCGAGTTTCTGCTGTGCTGCCCAAAGAAGCTCGCAAGGGTGTGAATGGCGTGGTTCATCTGGTCTGTCTCCAGGTTGCGCTTGGAATCAGTACTCTCATTTACATGGTGCCTATCCCATTAGCTGCTGCGCACCAGGCTGGCGCCCTGGCACTATTAACGGGAACTTTAGTTCTTGGTCAGCGGTTGAGGATTCCTAGATCAACCATTCGCATGATTCAGAGGAAACTAGCAGCTCTGCCTAAGCAATGATGCCTGATTATGTGACGTTTGTGTATTACTGGACTACTGTAATTGACAAGAAATTTTGTACTATATATAGATACAAACTAGAATCTCACTTCAATTCCGATGAACAACGCAGAGTCAAAAGGCTAAAAGCTGCGTCATAATCGATTGCTTTCTTCTTTTCCTCTCATGGAGGCTATGAAAGTTGAGATCGTTGAAAAGATGTAAAGAAAGCAGACAGCAGGGAGACGATATCTAGAAGACAGGAACAATCGAAAGCTCCTCTGCCTCGGAAGCTTGTCTTGTCGTCCGCATCCACTATACTATGTCATGTCATTACCTCGAAGATCTCGTAATAGGTCTGGGCTGATAGGTGAATAAGTTGAGAGGATGTGCCGCCCGGCATTGAGTTAACAGTGTGTCGCTATTTTGCTGATATGTCACACTTATGAGTAGAAGTCTCTTCAAATTTATCGCCAAGTCTAACTTGGGATCCTTCCGAGCCGAGCCTAAGCTCTCACATAGCTAATAGTCACATGGGAAAGCATAGCGAACTGTTGCTTATTGACGCGTTCACGACCGTCTATGGTACTCACACATATAATCAATATAGTGCGTTTTGATGTACCTAGTTTGTCTACATAATAATAGTAAAGACACTCATCTCCACGTGCATTCCATGTCCATCCTCATTCGGCGCCACCTGCAATACTCATTGGCGAACCTTCAACATGCCTGTTGTTTTATCCGCGTAAGAGATAGATAAGCGCGTGCTCTGTGTACGTGGCCCAACAATGAGCGGTAACTTTAAACGACCTTCAACGGGGTGACGCTGCCCCTGGACGCCTAATGCATACGCATAGGAAACTATAACCGTCTTTATCATGTGGAAGCCAGACTCTCCAGCCCTACGTGACCGTAAGCGAGGGTATTGGCGACACCAGATGCCTGTAATACCTACCTCGTGAAGCACTGCCCCGCTGAGCTGAACCACCCGCGAATGGTATAGTACTCTAAGTATGCATGTCGTCACATCTAGTGGAGAAGCCACCGCGGTATTTGATGGTCTTCGATAGGAGCGACAGACTTGGCTTCTTAGCTTCACGGCTCACAGGTGCGTTTCTGCTAGCCAAGCTTGGGCTGTCGGCAATGAAAGTCTCGATAACACTACGTGAGTTGACAGCGGCTAAGTTTAAGCCTCGTATTACAGCCACGCCTGCGTCGTCCCTGACCCTAACTATAGAGTATGTTCACTTGATGTACATCGTATCCGTTATCTTTGTGCCTGCCAAGGTCTGTCTCTGATCTGTCTATACGTCCTTGAAGCCTTAGCAAACCAGTGCCTTGTTCGCACGTCCTACTGCAGGGGTGAGCAATACTGTTCTCGGTTGTTAAGCGAAAGTTGCAGCTTAATCAAACCACCAATGCCAGTCATTACAATGATCCCTGGCCCCCAAACCCTTGATGGCTGAGAGCTGAAGATAATGCTTGTTCCCCTCCTCGGCAGCGGGACTGATGAGCCGTATTATGCGACAAACTGATGGTTTGACACGCGGGAATGGTTCAAATAAGGCTCCCGTTCGTTTTCTAACAAAAGGTGCTCAAGACTGACGTTGATTGACTTCTTTCGATAAGCAGACAGCTTTTAGACTAGACCGATACCTCTCCAATATGAGTTTTGGTGTGGGTTTTGGCGATCTTGTCCTGGCGTCCAAATTGGCCTGGGCAGTGTACAAGGCGTGCAAAGACTCGGGCGAAAGCTTCCAGAGACTGTCCAGCGAGGTCGCATCGCTACATGTTGTTCTCAAGGAGACAGAGGATTATCTTAACGAGTTTCCGGAACTCGACACGTCCCGCGTGAATCGGCTTCAAATCCTCACTGACGGCTGCTACAGCACTCTCCAAGACTTAGAAAAGCTGATGCAGTCCTATGATCGCCTTGGCACGCAGGTCCAGGTTCGTGCGCAATGCCTTCTGATCCATTCCTTGTCTTCTCTCTACCCCTCTCTCTCCTGTTGACGATGTAGCGCTTTGTTGTTATTCTTGAGCGCTCAACATGAATAGCCTAATCGATTTAATAGAGAACCTGGGATCGCTTTCGTTTCGGACTCGAAGACCTAGCTGATATAAGGTCACGACTCGTTAGTAATGCAACCTTACTGACGGCCTTTAATAGCTCCTTGATCAAGTGTGTTTGCCCATTCATAGTATGATCTTCCCCATACGAGGCTAACCCCTCTGCAAAGCTCCTCTACGACGCGGATGGAGAAGCGCCTGAATAAATTTATCTGTGAGGTCCGCGCTGGTCACCGGGAAGGCTCCGTCGTGACGACACCAGGCGTTGCGGAGACCATTGAATCACCAGATGTGTGGGCGCAACTGCGACGGGAGCTTGAAGATGTTGGCATCAGCCCCGCCGTGGTAGAAGAGAACCACGAATTTATATCACAGTGGATGAAATCAGCGCTGGCCCATGGTCTGATGGATGAAGATGATCCGGCCGAAGCAAACCACTTGCATCTGCTGCCATCCGACTCCGGGTACGGTGGCAGTACAGCATTCTCTACCACCGAGCTCAGTGTTGCGAATGAGGAATTCGAGGAGGAACTGCGCAAGAGGCAAGCTAATAGGCCGATTGAAGAAATCTTTAAACCACTCACCGTGGAGACTGTAGAAACTTCGGTTCGAAAAAAGTCGATAACAGACCCGGCGAGACTGATCAAGAAGTTATTCGTCAAAAATACAGCTATTATTCAGGCAGCAAGTGACGGCGATATTGAGAAAGTTGCCGAGCTGCTTAGCCTAGGTTGCAACGTGAATGCGAAGGATAGATGGGGGTATGCAACTTGTCTCTTAACCCCTCCGTATATATATATCATCGCACTAATACTAACGCTCTCGGTTAAGCTGGTCGGCACTCAGCATGTGCGCATATGGCGGACATCTCGCTATTGCCAGACTCCTCTTAGAGCAGGGCGCGGACCTGGACAATGTCGATGTAGACGGCGATACCCCAATGCAACTAGCCACGACGCGTGGCCATTCAGAACTTGTCATCCTGTTTGACGAAACTCGCGCAGAGAGAGATCGCCTGGCACGAGAACACGATGGGGAACTACCGAGGTGAGTTCTACAGTAGCACGCCAATCCAACGCACAACTGAAATGTCGAGCTGATGGCCGTCATCCAGAGGCCCAATTGTAGAGAGTTGAGCAGATCAGTTTGTGTTTATACGCATGTCAGCGCGCAGTGGGGAAAACATAGCCTCAACGGTTATGAGAAATCTGCCAGGAATCCGTCTATTTAATTCCTATCTTACACCAATGGTAATTCACGACATGGATTTTTCGTTTGGTAATATTACATCTAGGCAGATTTATCCAAAACTAATCATCGGACGACAAGGTACGATGAAATTAAGTATTACTAACATCAGTCGTTGTTTTCTTGTTTGCTCTTTTGGAGGTTATATAGCGCTTCTTTCAGAGGGTCAACTCTATTATTTATTAGTCTCATTATACGCCTGCTCTACTATATGGGCCTAAATAGAATGCTACTTTATCCATGCCTTCGGCGTTCGCAGAAGTTTGGTCGAAGAAGTCGTCACAACCTTCAGCCTAAGTAGGGTTCAGTACCGTAACAAATCCGCCTTGCACATTTGAGATTTTGTAGGGATTCTCTCTTAGGGCTGCATGGCTTCGGCAACGACGTAATTATGGATTCACCGCCTCGAAGGCTGATACGGCGTACAACCCCTGCGGCCGCAGTGGAGAGCCCCGTACCAGCCTAACAATCCTTTGGGACCTGCAGCTACAGTCTATATTTGGAGCTCTATGAGCGAGTGTTCCTTTGATTCTCCTCCGTGGTATGATTAGATCCGCTTACTGACCATCAAACCATGCCAAACTGTTTCTTAAGCTATACTGTGCCGGTCTCTCTGATCCCAGCTTATTTGCAGGCTACGGCGTAGCTTATAGTACAACAAGCCGATTCCTTCGCCGTCACAGGTGATTAAGTATGAGCATCGCAGGATTATAGGATGTCTTGTCAGGGGCCGCAGTGCCATGTCGATACCGTTTACCCACAGCCATGACGTTCCAAATTCGTACGGTAGTTCCATAAGAAGTCAATGATGTTGAATCTAGTATTTTTCACCAAGTCTCTGTCAATGCTTCCCAAACACCCTGTTCAAGTGATAATATTCTCCTCGCTGAGAGCACGCTGCTCAATTTTAGACGAGCGATGGACGGCATTCTTCCACTGTCTCCGACGCTACTGAAAAACGCGCCGCAGGACCCTTATTTACCACGGGAGAAAAAGTACGGACCAAGTTTTCTTGATAGCTCTGCATGTCTCTGCGCTCTTCGGACAGTTCAGCGAGGGGGTGAGGGCACGGGCGACGGCAGCAATAATGATAAGATGGCAAACGACGGTGATGCGGCTTGGCAATGCATCGGAAACCAGACGCAAGGAGTGTATGCGGTGACCACCGGCAAGTGGTTCAACAGTCTCCACGGCGGTCACAACGTCAATCTTCCCATTTATGACGATTCAAACGGTCCAGATACCAAAAGGGCTCTAACATGGGATACCAACAAGATATCCTTCGTTGATGCCGACGTGGATAAACTTTCACCTTATGATCAGGCCTGTACTGGCCTCAACCAATCGACTTTCTCCACGGCATTCTACGGAGCTTTTGCCGAAAAGCAAGCTGGCGAGACGCCAGTTTCTGCTGCTCCTTGCTGGCAGCCAGGCGGAGTACCTATCGAAATCCAGGATTTGACTTCTTGGAACTCTAACGGGTGTCCAGAAGGCTTCTTATGTTCGTTGACCCAGACGCTGCTTCCATCCTCATTGCTAATGACGTACAGGCGCCAACAATACGGTGAATTCCCTCCCACAGTACTGCCCCCCAATCACCGATTGTCAGACAGCTAGATTGTCGGGTGCCGTCTGCACGTTCGACGGCAAAAACTTTGGCATGGGTCCGTTTGAACCCGTCGTTTGCCAACGAGGATGGTACTGCCCCGTGGATGCGGGCAGCCGTGAGACTCTACCTTGCCCAGCTGGCACGTATTGTCAACCAGGTGCTTCGACACCGACTCCTTGTGCTGTTGGTAGTTATTGTCCGGAACGATCCACACACCAGACTTTCCTGATACCACTGGCCCTTCTCTTGGTCGTTGATGTAGCCCTTATCACAGCACTTCTTTGGTATGTCGTATATAAACGACTTCGAAATACAAGAGAAACGCACGGCTTGGCCAAGCCGAAAGGTATAAGTGCACTATCAACAAGCCTAACTGGCTATAAGGAGCTTCCCGATGAGGCCGACCACGAGTCGATACCCATGCAGGCAACCTATATGCCCGGAATTGAATCATGGACGGGATTTGAAGCCGCCCTTGATATACCTATCCCCGTAAGCTCAGACATGGAGGACTATGACCAGGGCCTTACGCCTCAGCTTCGAGCTTTCGTTGATTCTATGCGAAAGGCAACGGATGCCTCACAATTTGGGCTGTCCTTCACATATGCTGACTTAAGCTTTCAACCGAAGGGAGCTCCCAAGCCCATTCTTCAAAACGTTACAGGGTCTATAGGACGGGGCTCACTCACAGCTGTTATGGGCGGATCTGGGGCTGGCAAGTCTACTTTTGTCAACGTGTTGATGGGGAAAACCACCAATACTGGTGGGACAGTCAGTAAGTTATCTCTGGACTTGTTCTGCTTTTTTTGACGCTCGCTACTATCTGCTAAACCTGGAGGCGTTGTGTGTTTTACATATGGCTAACCACCACGTCCGTAGCAATCAACAATATTCCTGGAAAAATAAAAAGATATAAGAAGCTTATTGGCTATGTACCACAAGATGACATAGTACTTCCAGAGCTTACAGTTTACGAAAACATCCTACATTCTGCTAGGATTCGCTTGCCTCGGACATGGGTAGATTCCGACATCAAAGCTCATGTCAACTCGGTTATAGACTGTCTGGAACTTTCTCACGTGCGCAACAGCCTAGTAGGGAGCATTGGAAAGCCTGTAATTAGCGGAGGGCAGAGGAAGCGAGTAAGCATCGGCATGGAGTTGGCCGCTGCACCAATGGCTATTTTCCTCGATGAACCTACAAGCGGCCTCGATGCCACGTCGGCATCGTCGATTATGCGGACGCTAAAAGCTATCGCGCGGCTCGGTATTTCTGTCATTGTCATTATTCATCAGCCTCGAATGGAGATTTTCGAGATGCTCGGTACGTAGAATGCCATCCGCCCTTTACATCCCCCACTCTTTGTTTCTCGCAAGCTGTAATGATAACTCCAGGCTAATATTATTGCAGTAAGTTGATATGCTTTTCGAACCCTCGCGGATGAGACGGTTCTTCATTCTCCATTCCTCTCATAGGTCTTGTGTCTTCGGGTGTAGGAACGAATACTAATGTGTCTTAGGATGAATTAATACTGCTTGGTAATGGCCAAATCATATACGAGGGCAGCGAAAGTGATGTACAAGAGTTCTTCGAGAACATCGGATTCCACTTCCCCAAGCATAGCAATGCCGGCGATATCGTTACCGACATCATCACTGGTAATGGGCGGGCCTACAAGAGGTCAGGCGACATCTCCAAAGATGGCTTGATAGCACATTGGGCTACTTGTCGCCAGAACGCCAACATTAAGAGCCAACAAGAACACCTTCCACAAGACCGTGACTCTCTGGCTGCGACTACGTCAATACATCGGGTACTGCTGAAGCAGCGTGGCGCCCCGCGCTGGAAGCAGTGTTGGCTATGTTTAAGACGTGCCATGCTCCAGCAATGGCGTACCAAGTCGAGCTTTGGGTTTGAGATGGGCCTCGCATCGGTGGCTGGTATACTGCTCGGCCTGACGGAGCATAGCAAAGAAGGTATACTGTTTACCGGGATCTATAATGCGCCTTTTACGATTCTGTCTATTGCGGTAGACATCCAATCTGTGCCAGAACTCGCGTTGTTGACGGCTATTGCTATTGGGCTGGTATCGGGAGCACCCGGTGTCAAAGTCTTCTCAGAGGAGATGTTGCTGTACCGCCGGGAGGCCGAGGCCGGCCATTCAAGGGTCGCTTACTTCCTGGCAAAGAATGTGGCGGTTCTGCCTCGTATGATTTTTGCCTGCTTGCACTTCTCGACCCTTATCCTTGTACTTGCCGTGCCAATTATTCCTTGGGGATTCGCGTTTCTCGCAAACCTCATATACTTCTACTGCATTTATGGGCTGGCAAGTGTTATATCGAGTAAGTCACTGCTGAAGCCCATCCAACCCCTTTCCCTCGTTCTCCCAGCAGCCACCCAGACAAGGGTTGGTTCTTTGGTACTGTGGAGTTTAAAGCTCCAGCTATCTTCACCCATTCTTAGGAAGCGTACAGAATTGCACGTGCTGACCTTTGCTGTTATAGTGGTTGTACGAAGGGAGGATGCTCCGCTCTTTGCAACCTTGATCAGCTTGATTGTGGGCATCCTGTCAGGTGCCGCACCACCCCTTTCAACAGTAAAAGACTGGCATTTGGAATGGCTATGGAGGCTGTCCCCAGGAACTTGGCTTGCCGAGCTGTACTTTGGCCAGCTGATAGGGCCATTCCGGTACCTATATGACGTTGATTTAGCCGCAAGAATTGCGGGATTCCACCTCGACTGGCTCTGGACGAATTTGTTTGTGTTACTCGCAATTGGCACCATCTATCGTTTGGTAGCATTTGTTGGCCTGATAGCTGGGAGACGCCTACGTATCTAATGTTAGTGTGTGTTAAAAACCTATACCCTGCTATGGAGAAAAAGGAGTTGTATAGATATAGAGATACGTGTTATTGTCTAATTTTAGGATATTCGGCGCACGCTATAGTTTCTGGCATGAGACTTCATACGAACATTTAATCTAAACTACTGCTCATCGCCATGTATGCACCTAGATAGACCATAGAAGATAGCTGTAAATACAAAATTATACATAAAAATAAAAGTAGTGCATCCTATCATATTGACACATGATAACTATCTTGACATATCAGGTATCAACAGTTGATGAAAGCGGATGAGTAACTACTAATTATGAGGGAGTTGGTTTATTTCGCAGACAGTTGTTAACCAAATCATTTGACTTCCTTCATAACACTCTGGTGCATCCCTCCCCTCTTGACATACCCTATTGCATCTCATTTATATCGTGCGATTATTTGCTAAAGTAGTCAGTGAAATATTTTCGCGAAAATAAAAGACAACGGGGCTTGAGTCGCGCAATATTAGATACCTAGTTTAAACATAACGTCATAGATATCGCACTGCATGCCACATTCTGAATGTATAAAGCAAGAGCACAGCGGCGAATGGATAGCATGCAGAAGCTGCATCACCATATGCATCCAGGCGCTCCAGCTGAAGCCAGGATCAAGAGTAGCGGAGCGGAGACATCCTCCAATCCCCCTTTTCCTCCCCTATTGAGACTAGTATGCATCAGTCCAATCGTGCCATACGCATCTTCCAAACCAAAACTCTAAGCGTTCTTGGTCTGCCTCGTGAAAAGCCTTCACAAGGTTTTTTTGTTGGTGTCGTTCCACGCTGCGGTATTCTGCCTTGGCCTGAGATTCGTTGACCTATGATTGATTAGCGTCCCGCAAGATACTTGGACATTTCATTTTTGCGGATTGGCGAAATTTCGCCACAGGGAGAGGTACAAGAACCCAGAGTAATCCACTGGTACGCTTAAGAAGATCAGACTCTGAAGGAATATTTTCGTACTTGTCGAAGGAGCTTTTGTGCACCGAAGGTCGCAAAACTAAGGTATAATGGCTGGAATCATAACAATGGCCAACGAGTCGAATGGCACGCGACCACATATAGGTATTGTCGGAGCTGGTATATCTGGACTTCGTTGCGCCGATATTCTCCTCTCGCATGGCTTCAGGGTGACAATTCTGGAAGCTAGGAAACGGATCGGTGGCAGAGTAAGTCATGGTAGCGAATGGAATGAGTGCGAGCACAAGAAATATCGACTGACTTCTTCCTTCTTAGATATGTCAGTCTGATGAATTGGGTTATACAGTCGATATGTTTGTTTAACCAAAGATGCCCGAAGATTGGCATGTACCTAATAATGAAGATATAGCGGTCCGAATTGGATTCACACATGGGATAGCGGCGAAGTTCACCCGATCTGGAAACTTGCACAGGAGACTGGCACTCCGATACACCATTGGAATGAGAAGCAGCTCATTTACGATTCCTCTGGTTCGCCGCTGCCAGATGAAAAGGCAGACAGACTATCCACTCTGCTTTGGAAGATCATCAGTGAAGCCTTTGAAGCTAGTGCTGTTGCGAATGAGAGAGATGGCGGGAAAAGCATCCCTTGTGAGGATTCGATGTACGACTTCGTAAAGAGAAGGGCGGTAGAAATGGTAGGAGACGACGACGAACGAGCGTTGCTTATTCAAATGAGCGAAATGTGGGGTGCATATGTGGGTGAACCCGTCTGGAAACAGAGCTTAAGATTTGCCTGGATGGAGGAATGTTGTGGAGGAGGTGAGTGTTCACATATGAGAGGCGGGCGCCCGTTACTAATGATGTTTAGAGGAGATGTTTGTCCAGTCGAACTATTCTGCCATCTTGAGTAGAATCTCTGAACCCGCAAGAGAAAGAGCCGAGATCCTACTCGACAAGAAAGTAGTCTCTGTGTGCGCACCAGAACAGAGACTGACTGGCCAAAAAGTCGAATTAGCCACTGAAAATGGAATTACGTATCGATTTGACGAAGTAGTTATAACTACACCGCTTGGATGGCTTCAAAAAAATCTCGACTGTTTTCAGCCTTCTCTACCGCCGAAGATGAGCGCCGCCATTAGCCATCTGAAGCTGTCTCAACTGGAGAAGGTGTTTATTACCTTTCCCTCGGCCTTCTGGATTACAGACACGACCACCGATACTTTCCCCAGCTATACAAACTGGCTTACACCGTCATATGCGAAGGACACGAATCCCCAGGGATGGCCACAGGAGGTCTGGAATATGGCATCCTTTGCTGACCCTGATCGTCACCCAACCCTTTTGTTCTACCTCTACGGCGACTGTTCGCGGCATATCGTGAGTTCTATACACGGCAAATCAAGAGAGGAAAAATATGAATTTCTCCAAGCCTTCTTTTCTCCTTACTACTCACGCCTCCCAGGGTACAACGCGGAGCAGGAAGCTTGCCGACCGAAGGCAATCCTGGCCACCGAGTGGCTCAAGGATGATCTGTGCGGGAATGGGAGCTACTGTAACTTTCAGGTCGGGATCGAGGCAGCAGACAAAGATGTTCTGACCATTCGGGATGGTTGCGTGGAGAGGCGATTGTGGTTTTGCGGAGAGCATGCTGCCCCCTTTGAGGAATGTGGAACAGTGGCTGGCGCATACCTCTCAGGCGAGTCCGCTGGAAAGAAGATTGTCGGTCTATATGAGGAGAGCTCCGTAGACCGTGGATAGAGACAATTGCTTCCGCCAGCGCGTTTAAACGCAGCTGGGCCCTCACGAACAACCGCGGGAACAATGTAGAGAGAGTATTAGTGCCGAATCCAAAAACGCAACCTTACCCAAGCCCTTCTCGAGCCACAATATAGGACCAAGACAGTTGCGGTGAGATGATCTGAGTATTCATACAATTTAATAAGACTGGAGTGAAGATTCTTTTCCGATAATGTTGGTCATCATGCGGTGGCCGGGGTTATTAGAGAACTCGCGTGTAGGCGAGGTGAATACCTACCTTATTCAAGTAGTACATTATGAAAGGTCTATGGCTAATAGCCTTTAAAGCTGGGTATCGGCGTCTTTTGCCAAATTAAGCGTCACTAGTAGGTAGGCAGCTTCCCACCGGCAATGAAAGGCGAGTGACGCTCTCGTCGAAATAAGGATTCTAGTAAGGATTGAGGCACGGTCTCCGGGAAGGATGCGTCGCTACTACCGAGAACTACTACTACTGCTACTTCGCCAGCTCGACCTACACATCTTATTCAGCTTACGCTGAAGCCTTTGTTGCAGATACATAGATGACATGGATCCGAGGTCGTCATATACGCAAAGTAGTATCGCTTATTTCAATGGCCCATGCCTAGCAGTTAGTCCTTGGAAAAGGACTAAAGCCTCCTGTACACTTCTATAAACATCGTCGGGTTGTCTTCTTCCAGACGTCTTCGCTAATAGTTGAATTTGATCTATGGAGCGTTTCTTTAGGGAGAGCAAGGATCAGTAGCCATTGACCAATTAGGCCATTGACGCCGAAGAGTTGGCAACAGAATGATAAACTCGTGGGAGCGGTCTAAACGTCTGAACTTTCCCAGATATTACGCTACCTCCAAGGCTTTATCGGCCCCGACATTTAATGTAGTTGAATAACGTACCGTATACCACTTACCAATACCAACATTTTAACAAACTGACGCCATCGATAACTCAGGGTTACATATGGAGCAGTCAGGACGGTCAGGCCCGGGTATATGCCGCAGAAGCGTAATAAAGTCCACGTGCAAAATAAGCTTCTTTCTCAGCGGTAGCCTCTTATGGAAGCTGCTTGATATCGCTCGGCACTGCAAAACGACGACGAGATGGCGTTCTGGCTGTAGGAGAGGAGGACGGCAGATGCTGAATGGTGCTGAACCCATGTCATGTCATTCCTTCGCGCATCGGGCCGCTAAAGTTTGTGCTTCATTGGATGCAGTCATCTTCACTGAGCTGGGATATTGATCTAGAACTCGTACACGTCGATCTTTTTCAGCATTATTCATGGTTATGAACGCGCCAGCACCTCCAATACAAGTCAGGCTATTACATTACCACAGCCCCATTTAGTCTATCATATCACCTAGGTACCTGTTCGGGGTCCTCGGCTCTCCCCGGGTGGGTGCGCCACGCGCAAGATTCTCGGGGTGTCACATTAAATCGAACAGTAAGGAGAAAATTTCCAGTACTAGTAAGCACAAGACCAGCAACTTCTATTGCAACGGAACAAGAAACCCTGCCATCATCGGCACGACTACAGTGCTAACATGCGTGTGACCAATGTGCTCGGTAGGTGGCAATACGTGCAGGTAGAAAGGAAGGATAGAACGAGATGGACACCATCACCCCTACTGCTCGGGCGTAGGCGAGGAAACATATATTTCTTGACGCTCTAGACATACTTCTGTAGTTGCAAAGTCGGGTAATGAGATTTCACCGTCGCCGAGTAGCAGGGAGACGCTGATGTAAGTAAGACCCTAAATATAGACTGACAAGCAGGTCTTTAAATGAAGTGCTAGCTGCGCCCTAGTAGCCCCATGAGGCTCAGGCCGACGAGTGTATTAGATGTTAGTAATGTGTAAATATAAAATGGTTATGTACTGTGTCTACTATCACTGTACCACCATTGTACCCTGGATTTGCCAAGGGTCATGTTCCTGGTCTAAAGTACCACATAGTATACGGAGTACATGTGTAGGTTTATAGTCACAGTAGATGCTGCGTTCCCACGAATTTAAGGTTAAAATGTGGGAAGGGGTCCAGAGCAAATGAGAAGGCGGGCTTATACCCACAACTACCTACTCCGCCTTATGTAGGTGTGGCAGCATCATACATAACTTCTGATAAGGCCGGATGGCGCGGCCGAAGAGATGCACATGAATGCATCCAGCCACCATCTGCAACAGGCAGGTTACCAAGTGCGAGTCACAGCGAAAGTGACCTTCCATGCTCTCCCGTCGGCTTTTAGATTTGCTCTTGTAGGCCCTTGGGTTTTGCTCCTGTCGGCTTTTAGGTTCGCTTCTGTCGGCGTTATAGAATCATCGATAAACAAAAAAAGCCGTTAGGTAGGATGACAGTCAGCACGATCAGAATGCCAAGAGTACCTCTCCATGTTCCTCCCGGATGAGTATATGCGCCAGCATGTTATGGCTTTAGAAGGCCGTAACGTGCTTCGTTTTGTTGTAGAGGACTTCTTTTTTTTCTCAGTATGTATGCGCAATATGCAACGCAGAGGGAGCCGCAAGATGTCCAGTCTACATGTACGTATGTGCTTTACTTGTATAGTAGTTCCAGGTACATACCTTACAGGTAGTCTAACCAGCTTAGGCACAAGCGATAGACACTTACCAAAGTACATGTAGGTAGTAGGATAAGCTGCGTACTGTGCAGGTAACACTACCTCAGTAAGGAGTTACAGTCTATGTACTGTGCATCGTACATTTCGTATGTGCGTACCTGAAGTACTGTACCCTCAGTCCACCAGATCGTCTCTCAATCCGTCTAATCACAAGGGCGCACTTACCGCATGAGTTAATTCTAATCAAATTTCGCTAGCTATTGATCGATTGGACCGCAGCCACTCAACCTTAACCCCGGATTTTGCTAGAAACAATGGCTTTCGATCTAAGCCACAGGTCTTTGACCCGGACTCGTTCGATAAGCTGACCAACTATAGCGGCATACGACATGACCACTCATATCAAACTATTGTTAATATTACTACAGTACACAACAGTGGTTGCGCCTTTATAATTCTGATTGGTTGCGTGGCCTTTCAACATAGAGTGATTCTGCGGCCTCAGATTACCTCTCAACACGACTTGCGCCTTGTACAGTTGATCGAACAATGTTGGGCCCTATAGTTCGTCAATGTTATCTGGTAGAGTGACAAGTTTGTATATCTATTCGTAGGTAAGATAAGGCTAGCTACGTAGGTCTAAGTACCTTTGGGTATGGAATCCGTACGTATCAGTATCAGCTCTTAGCGACGTGTAATGGCCCTGCTAAAGCTCCACACCCCCTTTTACTTAGTACTCTCGCTTGTTAGTCTCGGGCAGCTTTTCATGCACACGTTTTTGCTGCAGGAACCTAGCATAGTCATACTAGTGCAGCTTATACTGGAGACAGCTTGCTGTAGTGTAATAAATAGAATGTCAGCCGCCAAGATCTGACAGTCGAGTCCATCGGGCTAAGCCCTTGTGGGAAGTACACAAGGGGCCTATAACTCGGGCGTACTAGTCCGGTTTGTAGGTTGACAGGGCATGACAGGTAGACACTACTGCACCTACGCTAACCTAGTACGTCGTCTCTGAAGCTTCATCGCAACGGCAACCCCACGGTACTAGTAAAAAGCTTACTTCACATAGTGTACCATACACTAGTACTGTGAGGGCAAACCTTCTGGATGGTGCTGAGAGATTATCATCTGGGCGTATCCACCACTCATCTCCCCCAAGTCTCCCAGGAGGGTCGGGCTCAGCGGGCAGCACGTCGAAAAGGCTGTGTGCCTAGGCCGCGTGTGGACCAATAGCCAGATGATCTGCTGCTGCTGCCCCTGTCTAATACTATGGTACGCTGATTGGAACGCACGCGTCTCTTGAGATCCTAGCCACACCACGACCGAGATGTTTTTGCCTTGACTGGAGATTCAAGTACTCTCCTTCTGATGTGACTGGTCTCTCATCTGTTCATGGGAACCAATCTTTGCTGGCCAGTGAGGGTTAATGGCTACACCAGGCTGATATTTCGACCCCTTTCTTTGTCCTCCAGTGGCAGGCAGCGTCTTGTGCGCATGGCTCGGGCACACCATCGAAGACAAAAAAGAGAGAGAGATCGTTTCAGACTGACCCAGCTGCCTCTTCGAGATTGATTCGCCCTTTCTAGCACCAGCCTTGCAGCTCGAAGCCATGGATCTCGCCTACCCTTGCCGACCCATGCGCGCCTCCATTACTCTAGAAGCCCGTAAGCATCCTTTTCGTGGCCGATGGACCCGTAAGCATCATGGTTGTGGGTACCTTGAGATGACTACGGGCCCGAAAATAGATACATACACATACGAATAGTGATAGTCCGATCATGGGCTCGGTCAAGCATCAACTCGTGGAGGCAACACTTGTATATAAGACTCGTGATCGGCCTGGCGTTTTGCAATTATACTTTTGGCACCACCCTCATCCTCTTCTCTCTCCTTTTCATCTACACAGGCAAGAGTAGTACTTCTGCTCCCCTGTTTCTTTCATTACCTTTTTCTTTCGACAAGCATTCTTTCTCTTGCCGATTTTCTCTTTCCATTCACTACTCGCCAACATGAAGTCTTTCTCGTATCTTGCGCTGCTTAGCGCAATCGCGCCTCTCGCCTTAGCTGGGTAAGCATTTTATGGCTTTCCCAATTAGCAATTTTTAGTTACTAACAAACAGTTTCAAGTGACGGCGTCAATGGCATTGACGTCCTGATTGACAAGATTCAGCCGCAAAACCACTACCCTCAGACTGGTCCCACCCTTACTCCGGCCAAGCCGTCGGCCAAGGAGTATGAGTACATTATCGTAGGCTCCGGCCCTGGTGGTGCTCCGATCGCTGCCAACCTCGCCATTGCTGGTCACAGCGTCCTCTTGATCGATGCTGGTGGTGACTACGGCCACCTCCGGGAAGTCGAGAGCCCTGCTCTTGCCAACCCTTCGTCAGAGAGGAACGAGGTTAGCTGGGGCTTCTACACTCATCACTACGAGAACAAAACTATGGCCTTGAAGGACCGCAAGCTCACCTGGTTGACACCAGACGGCAAGTACTACAGTGGCTTAAATGTTCCTGAGGGATCAACTATGTTGGGCAACTGGTACCCCCGCTATGGTGGCCTTGGTGGTTGCTCAGAGCATAACGCTCTCGTCGCCCTGCTTCCCAGCAAGAACGATTGGGATAACATCAAGAACATTACGGGCGATAAGTCATGGGACGCTGCCGCTATGAGGAAGTACTTTGTGCAGCTAGAGAAACTCCAATACCCTATCCCTGAGAACGATACCAGCACACACGGAACTGATGGCTACATCAGCATCGCCGTGAACCCTCCTGCCATCCCCGCTCAAGACATTAAGTTGATGTCTGTCTTCTCCGGTGCTGCCAAGGCTTTCGGCGTGTCTAACGGCGCTCTTAACGATGCTATCAACGAGGCCGTTGCCACTGCCACTGAGAACAGCATCGACTACCAGACCGGTCTGCTGCCGCTGAACATGACCGACGCCATGGTTGAAGCCATGGGTGAGATGCTCGTCTGGGACATTAACAACGCTGACCCCGACCGAGACACCAAGCCCGCTTTTGCCCGTCTGCCCCAGCACATGGACAACGTCAACTACCGCCGCTCTTCTCCTCGCGACTACGTTTACGACACTTTCATGGCTACTAAGGCTGATGGCTCTAAGAAGTACAAGCTGGATGTTGCTCTGAATACCCTCGTCACCAAGGTCACATTTGATACCAAGGGCGCCAAGCCCAAGGCTAATGGTGTTGAGTATCTCTTCGGCCAGTCCCTTTACCGAGCTGATCCCCGCGCCAGCCTGACAGAAGATGGCGGTGAGCCTGGTTCCGTCAAGGCTACCAAGGAAGTCATTGTCGCCGGTGGTGCTTTCAACTCTCCCCAGCTCCTGAAGTTGTCTGGTGTTGGTCCTAAGAAGGAGCTTGAGTCATTCAAAATCCCCGTTGTTCTTGACCTGCCCGGTGTCGGTGAAAATCTGCAGGATCGTCTGGAGGTTTCCGTCAACGCTGAGTTCCCTACCAACTTCACTCGTATTCTAGCATGCTATTATCTGGCTGCTGATGGAGATCCGTGCTGGTCTCAGTACGTTGACCCCAACAACCAGGGTGCTGAGAAGGGTACCTATGCCTCCAACGGTGTTGTTATGGGTAGCTTCTTCACCTCCAGCTTCTCCGATGATGGTGAGCACGATCTTTGGATTGGTGGTTTCCCAGCTCTGTTTAACGGCTTCTACCCCGGCTACTCCTCCAACGCTGCTACCACGCTCAACAAGAACTACTGGTCATGGCTCGTGCTCAAGGCTCACACCAGGAACCATGCCGGTACCGTCAAGCTAGCTACTACCAACCCTCGTGACCAGCCCATCATTACATTCCACAACACCTACGAGGGTATGCCCAAGGATCTAGCTGATAAGGATGTTGGTGCTCTTCGTGAGGGTATGCGCATGGCTATGAACTTCTTCGAGAACATCCCCGCTGTTGATGGCGCTGCTTCTCAGTTCTGGCCTCCTACCAACGTCTCGACTGATGCCGATCTCGAGCAGTGGATCACCGAAGAGGCGTGGGGCCACCATGCTTCTTGCTCCAACAAGATTGGTGGCGATCATGATCCGATGGCTGTTTTGGACTCTAAGTTCAGGGTCCGTGGTACCGATGGTCTTCGTGTCGTGGATGCTTCTTCCTTCAACAAGATCCCCGGTATCTTCCCTGTCCTCGGTATAATGATGATGGCCCAGAAGGCCACTGAGGACATCCTGGCAGCCGCTGGAAACCACACCTCCGGCCCGGGCTCATCATGCAAGGGCAAGAGGCATTAAATGCTGATGGGGCGGATGATCCGGGGCGAAGTTTCCATGATACCCATAGACTGTCCATGAAGGCAGGCAGTTACCGATAGATGTCAGAGTGAGGACACCAAAAAAACAAATTGGTTATCAAAGATGAGCTCTGACGCTCAATATTTCTTGGGTACTGTTCTAATGTATATATTTTGCTCAACCTAACTTTTTAAACTTGTTAGCATTCTTGGTTGCATTTGCAAGGACATTGTCACTGTCTCATAGCGATTGGTATTCCCATGATTTTACGCATAGAATAGCTTATGATACTGCTCATCAGCACAAATACAAAGACTTCGATATTTCAGCCATCTGCCTGCTCTGCATGGTCGGGAAATTCAAATACGTAACAGTTGGCTTCTCGCGACGATTCTCTCTCGGCTACTGTCTATCCTACTTTAGGCAAGTCTATTTGGCCATCTACACTGATTTTGGTTTTCCAGCAGATGATGATTACATTATCTTCATACGAACACACACCAACACAAGTCAAGGATCGACGTGGTATCCCTGTTCACTAATCCCCGTCGGTAATTACTGCCCGAGGCCTCAACTCAGCCAAGTCTGTGCTCATCCTCATTACGGAACTTTCCTGCCGGTCCGTTCCTGACGGCAATGCGTTGGCCTACTGGTTTCTCCCGCTATTCCCTTTCTTTCCTACTGTAGACTTAGGCGCATGTCGCTTGCTTACTCGCTAACCGTCAGCATCTTAACAAGCATCTGCTCCCTGCCTGATTATTCGCAGTGCATATGCGGTGAAATCGTGGCTTTTGGCATAAACGAGGCTTGTGCGAAGGATTTTCCACTTGCTGTGGCGCCCTTTTGCGTAGTCAGACCAAACTGAGCCATGGCCTGCCCCGCATAGGCTCGTCAATTCCTTCTACACTAGTTCCTTTACTGACACTAATGCCTAGTTAGGTTAGTATGTCCCGTTCGCAGCCCTAGTCTAACCGGCTCCTTCAGGTCCTGCGGCTGAGTACGCGATAGAGCTGAGACGGCGCAGCAAGTCGTCAGGCATTTACTACCAGGGTTCATCATCCTCACATGTTTCGAACATCGCTGATGCCGATGGCATGGTGGTTCACCACACAAGACACGATTGGGATTTGGCCTTCCCTACGAGAACTTGGCTTAAACACGCGGCATCCCGAGAGTCTTGCAGCGTCTTAAACCGCTCGTCGCATGATTCGAGCCGCGAGAACTCTCCCCGGCCACATACTTAATTAGCTCAGAAGCTTAGCTGAAGAAAGACAAACGCTCACCTGCACGTCAACTAATGCAACAGAAGAAGAAAATAGGGCTAGCCGAATGCGCCATTCGCGATTTCCAGCTGCCTGGGAGAGTCTGCTATAGTAAAAGTTTAAATGCTAATTCAGCTCCGATGTTTAAGCTTACTACAGCCCGGCGGGCTAGGCTCTACCCGGGTTTCTTAGATCTTGGCTGTGGCGTCGCACTTTCTCCCAAACAGGCAGTGTATGTGGAACACTTACACAGTGCGGTCACACCTGTCAGGTCACGACTCTGCATTGCTGACTCGGCTTAAAACTCTCTTCACCCAATTCGGCAATAGGGATATTCAAAGGTCACGCAACCACGTCATTTTCATGCCAACATAGGACCTTCGATGCCTCACACTGTATCCCCGTGCCTAACTGTTACGCCTAGTTCTACAAGATCGTGTCACACCGTACGCACTTAATGCCAACCTTAATTTTTCTAGGTCATCTGCACATTGTAAGTACAGTACTTCGACTTCTAGATCGGAACACTAGGTGCCACATGCATCCAAGCCCCTTTTTTGTTTGATTAGGTACCTTGGCATGTACATGTAATACGCATGTGTCTCTTTGATAAGTTAGCAGCCACTGAGGTACTACCTATGTCTACGTTGTATGTCGCATATGCTCAATGGGGACACAGCAATAGTATACTTATACTATACACCTAATAGTGCAACGCTCAACGCGCTATCGTGTGATACTGCGCAAATTTACTGCAAATCATCGAGATACACGATGCATAAGAATTTCGTGATAGCCTGTTCCCTCCGCCAACTATTTACTTGGCATCAGCCCTTCCATCCTCATCCCATCCAGAGTAAAGACGCTATAGAGAGCTACCCGTTCTAAGTCTCTCGCGACCTACTTAACCTAAACATACATAGTGCCGGGCGGAGTAGAAGGGAGGAAGAGAGACAGACAGAATCAATCTAAGCACTCCTTCCCGCAGAGGTAAATCTATAGTTCTGTTCTGCTTACCCCTCAGGTTGCCACCCGTTGTCATGCTGATGGGTATAAATGAGCCTTATCTATAATAATAAAAACTGGCTCCTTTGCCAGTTGGTTGGTGGTACCAAGATATTACTGTTGAGAGGGGTAGCCTCACTGCTATCCTGAGCCAGACAGGGGAGTAGAGAGGCCATCTTGTAAGGTTGGGAAAACATGGTGACCACCGCAGGTGAATATTCGCTGTTAGTTATCAGCACTGAATACCTTCTGCAACTAATCCTAAGATAATGCTGCATCCGTATTTACCACGCATATCATATCCAACACCCGGCATAGTGCTTTAAGAACGTGTAAGAGATCACGTATAATGGAAGAGAATCTATCACGGGAGTCCGCAAAGTGGCTACCGAAGCTGCTGTGGGCACTTTGACGTTCTCGATGACTTCGTCTATGAATGTATCCCAAGCTTAGGTGAGTACATCGTCTTGTAAGCCTTAAAGGAGTCTGCAACATTTGAATCCAACTTGTATCCAACTCAATGTTAGTCCCCTTGGAAGGGCGAAAGTAGAGTGTCTTCAAAACGGAGGATACAGGTTGTAACATTAAAGAATTCCAAACTCCAGGCAACGGCACGCAAGACTAATCACTGCAAATTGTCCTCGTAACACTCAGTCTGGGATTCAACCGTCCAAAAACCATTGGTCACTACATAGGATCGTGTTTCTCTTGCGTATAACTCCATACACAGTCTCTATATCCAACTTTTTCTCCACAACAAACTTAAACATTATGAACTCCAGGCAATTTGAGCTCGAGACATTCAGCTAGCTTGCCAACTGTTACCGTCATTCGCCCTTATTGCCGAATTAGTCATCCTGTCTACACGTCAGAGCATACCAGGACTCTCTAGCTTGTAGCTTAGTGATAGAGCCCGCTATCGTTAATATGTCATTGTAGAACATAGGTACCTTGATGATGGTGTACCAATGCTCATACCCATGGTACCGTAACAGCCAGACGGCCCTTGGCCGATGGAGGCAGCAGAAGGCTTCAGACTTCGTCATTTTGCCAACGATTAGAGGCAATTTGATGTCACTCAGGGGGAGGATAACTAGCATGATGACCCGACATTAGGGGGTTTATATCATTCGGCATTATGACAAGGCTACAGTCTAGCGGGCCGCGTCCGCCACGTCTAACATAATACCAGCGAGATAGATATAAGAAATACAGCCAAGTAGATATTCAATAGGCAATCAATCTAAGAACAGCATATAAGTTACACAGCAGTATGCATCTTGGAGATGTCCCCAAAGCGCGAGAATTAGACAATGTTCATGAATCAAGCGGCAGTATGTCACAGCCATGAACGCGTTATATGACATAATTCTACGGGGCCAGTCAGTGTGATAGCGTTCTGTACGTTACCCCGTTCAGCTTGCTCAGAATAGCTTGCGAGGTGAGTGGCAAGACTTCTCACGACGTAAAGTGTTACCTGGTCCGGATTTTATATTCTCTACATAGGCAGTGGGAAGTTATGAAGAATGGGTGGAATAATTGTTTAATGTGGGAGCAAAAGTAAGGATGAGTGCAAAGGGTTATAACTTATAATAATACCGTTTTCCTTTAACAGACGTTCCCATCTACTACCCGAATGGTCGATTGGTAAAGTAGTCGCTAGGAAAACTCCTTGTGTCAGAGGCAGGGCCATAGGCATTCAAGGGTTTTTCGGTCTAGGGATGTTGAGTTTGGCTTTAGCCCTAGGATTCTTTTTTGCAACTTTTAAGGTGTTAGGTTCGAGTCGACGTGCTGCTTCCATTATTTTTATCTTCTCTCTCTCTCTCTCTCTCTCTCTCTCTTTTTTTTTTTTTTTTTTTGGTGATAGCAGCAGGTCCGTCAGCCAGTGATATCTCTCGTATGAAAACGTAAGATAGAGCCTCCTCCGACGAACAAGGAGATTGACGAGCCGCAGACCTAGCTGTTGCTTGCTGACTTGGATATGTATTTGAGGCTCGTCTATCATTTTGGCGGTGGTACAGGGAGAAAGTAGAGCAAGTACGCGCGGTCATATTATAACATGTCACATCATTATCACCTATTTGCACAGATGGCCATTTCACCACAGAGGAAGATTCTTGTTATCCATCTTCCACGAGCCCAATTGTAGAAGATTCAAAGCCTTAGGTAGGCACCCAGGCAGTAGAAAACGTTAACCCTCACACACTGCCACACGGCTGATGTGGAAAATATCCGCCAATAATGGAATAGTGCACATACACCGCGTGTTAAGGAGACTCCAGAGCTCTTGCTCTTCTCCGTACTTGGTCGCACAGCTGCCCCTTCATCTTTCTCATGAGGTAAGTGCTAATTATTTGTTGACTGTGCTAAGAATACCAGTGACATCGTAATTCAGTAATGGTTTTCGGTTAGTTCTATACATCTACACTTAATTAATTAACTATTGAAGGCTTGTATTTTCATGCCATCGTCCTGTAGAGTAATAAATCTTTTATCTTTTCATCCTCATCTCTCTCTCCCTCCTTCCCCCCTTTCTCCTTCTCCTTCTCCTTCTCCTGACTGCTGTTAATTTTTTATTGCGTTAATCGCTACAGGGGAGGTGCCGAGTCGAGGACGATTATCAGCATGCCCAAAGCCGCACTTAGATACAAAAGTAAGAGCAATCAGTTTTCAATGACTATGACTAGCTCTGACCTACAAACTCAGTGGCCTGGATCTGAAGCTTCGAATTCGTCACCCCAGTCTTTGGATTTCCAGAACATAAAGCGTAGTAGCCGTAAGGCCAATACGGAATTCCTTTTGTCCCTAACACAGACTAGGCAAGAGGAGGCCCGTATATCGGCCAAATCCGTGTCCTTTCATCGACGGTTATGAGGTATGAGACGACGAGTGTCCTATAATTGAGCTTGTTGACTATTCATTTCAATCAGACACGCTCGATGAGTCTCTTGGTCATGCAACTTGACAGGCCAGGGAACTGCATTTCCTAACCACTATGAATGCTAGTCATTGCTGATATACGGTACAGCTCTTGGTTAGCTCATGCTCGAAATTCGACTACCTAAACGCAGGCTATTGGTTTTTAGTCTTCGTCACTAAGTTCTGCTTAAAGCCGACAAGAAGCATCACTCGCGTCGATGTTTGATCCGGTCCTATTGCAGCGAGCACCAATTTGAAATATAGTATTTAGAACCTGCTCTGGCAGGCTGTTCAATGTACCGGCGAGCCGGTTAGGGTCAGTCATGATAAGAGCCATTGCGGTTGCCAGTGGGCGTCTTACATGCCTTGCCAAAGTGTGCATGCAAACCATGTCACTAAGACCGCAACGAGAACAATGAATCCGGTAGGTATTCAAAAAGAGAGAACCCAAAGTTCTAGACCGCAAGATAGAAATTTCGTATCCTGGGTCTGTGCACATGGATGAACCATATTCAGTAACCTTTCTGCCCCGTGATGTCAACAGAAAGAGGGCATCCGTTTTCACAATTAAGCAAATAGTAAGCTGACTGTCTTCGCCTAGTTGAAATATTAGGTATAAAGAGTCTTATATGAACAGTCAAAAGGCCTAGTATGAGCATATGGCTGTGAGATTTTCGTGTGTCGTGATTAGTGTTCTAGCATACAAGGTGTATGCAATATGCAACAGTAGCAATGCAATGCAACCTCTCTATTCCAACATTCTGGTTGGACATTTCAGACATGAGGTTGCAAAAGCTCCATTGTTACCTGGAAGAATTGATGTCCCGTGGAAATTGAAGTTTTGTTGACAAAGTATATATTTATCTCATTATTGTCATCAGGAGTACAGTCAACGACCGACAACAAGGCGGTCGGCTCGCTTATAACATAGTACATATGGCTGAAAAGCTGCAAAGCGACCAGCTCCAATGTATTTATTTTCATACGACGAGGTGCTGAGGAGCAATAAGGGTATTAGTTAGATATTATGATTAGCATATGAACGCGAGACCAACTTCAGTTGTTACATCCCTTCTTCCCGGGACAAGGTGACTTAAGAGGTAAATAGGGTATTCCTTCTGTTTTTACTTCCTCTCTGAATGAAGGGATATACGACAACTAATTTTTCTTTTGTATTTTTCAATGATCAATGTAACGATGAGGGGACGGATGTTGAGAATATGCACAGTTCGCGTTAGAAGTAGTATCGGTTTATCAATGCCAACCAAGAGAGAGACCAGGGAGGATTAGAATTCATAGTGTGTGCAGTATCATACGCCATATGATACCCCCAAAATAATAAAAGGGGAAAGCAGAACGGACAAGTTCCAGGACGATGGTGTGGAAGGCTGAGATCGGCAGTTCAAGGCTGAACTGCGATGTGAGTCAGGCTATATTAGGCTTCATAACAGTAACTGTGGGTTGGGATTTTCCAACTCATATTACTTGCCGTAGAGCTTTCTGTTGAGATCTAGCTCAACCTGAAATAACGAGTATTGGAGACAAGATCTACACCAGGCCTCTACTAGGAGGGGGGCCGGAGGCTGGTCTATGGCCATGATCGTATCTCATTAAAAGGCGTTAGATAGGCGTCCCGTTGCTATCTGTTGGATACTATCCCGGTTTTGAGGCCGGATATTGGAACATTATCCCTCTTGTTGATGCGTGGTCTATATGTCTCTATCTGATTTATTAGCCACTCGTCGGGCCTGGCTAGGGGGCGACTGGCTCTAGGTGGGATAACGGGAGTATCATCCGTGGTTTAGGAGCTCGAGAGCTGCTAGCTTGATTTCTACTCATGCTTGTGTCATGTTGCCATGTTGACGTTGAAAACAAATGCTATAATTTTGGGTAGATATGTATGCCTGACTATACAAGACTGTCCACGAGTTTACTAGCTCTCAGCTCCGAGCCTTTTTAGGGAATTAAGCCGACTTCGTTCGGTGTATCGAAAATTGTCATACATTGGGTAAACCGCTAACCGCTGACCTCCCTGTGCGTAATAAGCAGTTGCGTTCAACTGAGTGCTTGTGGCAAACTGTCGTTTTCTTCTTCTGACTGAAGCCATGTTGTTTTTTGTCGAAGCTGAAACACGTTTCCTGCGTTAACCAGTCGAAACGTGCAACTGAAACGCCCCCGCCGAATTAGAAATGTTTAGGTTCGCTTAATGATGCGAAGGATGAGGCAGATGCAGTAGGACTATGGCAGCACTGTGAAATCTCGTGGAAGAACGTAGATGGAAAAGAACCTGGAAGAAAACATTGCTCACTAGATGCGCCAGGGAGTGACTTTGTTCTGCAGAAAAGAAAAGGTGGTCTTTCAATAAGAGTTGGCTATGACTGGGTAGTTTATCTGAAGATAACTGAAATGGTAGAATATAATGGGAGCGTCACCTCTGCCGATCTGATAGCGGGATAGGATTAAGTAAAATGTAGCAAGACTTAAATGTACCTGCGTAATATCTCTCTCTAATAGCAAAGCCATATAAAGCACCATAAACGCTAGCCCCAAACCTCTAGTATGCTTGCTCATGCTCGGCTAAGAAACTGCTAATCATCCCCAAGAATTCACCTCTTCGGCTTTTTTTACATGTAATCATCAGATGAACGTCCCTAATTCGCCAAACCATATCTTTAACTTCGAAGCATCAAGACCTCCCATGGATCAGGCATCAAGCCCTCGCTACCGCCGGGTGAGCAACTGAACCGTAATTATAAACAATGCTATAGGTTGATAAATTAAGACCAATTCGATGTTTTCATTGCCTTTGCCTGTACAGTCGGAATTGCTATGAAGTTCGGCCAATGCACGAAAGATCGCTCAATAGAATGGAATGCCCGGTTCAACAGCGCGGAGCCCGCGTTAAGTAGTGTCAGAGGAAATGAACTATCTACAAGGCCAGGGCGGCAACAAGACCGGCACCAACGAGAGCGCCACTAAAGCCGGTCTTGAAAGCACCAGCAGTGGCGGCAGGCGACGATGATGAAGCAGTCTCACTGGTTTGCGACGGCGAGGAACCGCCCGAGGTCTGCGATACGGCGGCATGAGCGCCGGACGAGGTAGCAGTACCCGAGCTGATGGCTGTCGACATAGTAGTCGCAACAGTTGTGGTTGCTGAGGCCGTGGCGTCTGAGGACTTGGCACTAGCAGTGGAAGTCTTGGTGCTGGTGGGCTCAGCACTGGCACTGCTGCTGCTGGTCTCGTTATCGCCGCTGCTGCTCTTGCCGTCGGTGGTCTCGACATTGATGCTCTGGTAGGAACCATCAGAGCCGTCGGCCCAGACGTACTGCTTGGCATTGGAGACACCGTTGGCATAGTCCTGGATAGTGATTGACTTGTAGTAGGCGGTGAAAGGGGCTTGAGAGAAATCGGTGAGACCACCAGCCCATTCTACGGTACCCTTGGGGGAAGTAGAACTACCGGCATCCCAGGTGCCGAGCTTGATCTGGCAGGGAGTCTGGGGGAATCGACTGCCGCCCTTGGCATCGGCGTACTTGAGCTCACGCACTAGGTTTCCATCAATGATCCAGTGAACGTAATCCTTGGTCCAGTCGATGGTGTAGGTGTGAGTGGTGGTCTGGGGGTTGGCGACAGGCGAGTAGCCGCCTCGGTCGAAGGTAGAGTCGTCACCCTTGCCAAAGTAGTTTGTCTGAACTTGCTTGGTGTCACCGCCGAGCCACTCCCAGTCGATCTCGTCGCGGTCGTCAGACTGAAGGACGAAGCTCGTCACGATACCGGTACCGGGGGCAACCTCAACCTCGACGTCGATCTTGCCGAAGAAGAGGTACTTGTTGCTCGTGACGGTGGGGGCATCGGTCTCCTTGTTGATGGTGAAGCCGGCACCCTTGCTGCTGTAGTCGATGGTGGTGCCGTCGGCCTCTTTGAAAAAGTCGCTCTTGCCCTTAGTGAAGTCGATGGTCATGGTGTTCTCCTTGCCCAGGGCCGGGTCGGGAGGGCATGCTGTATTGCTTGCGTCAGCCTCGTTTCTTCCTATAGGGTGTCTTCGCTCGACTCACACTTCTTTCTGGGGTCGCAGGCAGTGAAGGTCTGGGCAGAGACCAGCTGGGTGGCAGCAAGAGCCACGGCTGTGGCAGATAGGAGTTTGGAAAACATTGTGTGTCTGGAGGGATGGAAGTGGTGGATAGCAGGCGGCGAACAACAAGATATTACAACGTAGTCTACTGAAGGGTTGGAATGTGGCTCTTCTAGTGATAAGCGAGAGACAGAAGACGAGGCTCTACTACTATAAGCGAGTGAAGTAGCAGATGTTCGACGAGGATGAAACGAAAGTAACGGGTGGATTAGAAGATGTGTGAGGAAGGGAGGTAGGATGGTTTAAGAAGGTACACGTAAGGCGAGACATAGGGAGAGAGGAGGGCAGGATCCCTTGACTTTTATTATTACTCTTATTAGCTGGACCCATCGAAAAAAGGCCATTTTGCGGCGTTCCCTGCGGCGTCATTCGGGCGGTGTTATTCGGGGCCGTCAAGCGGCCCTGGCGATGGATGGTATCGTTGTCTCCATGAGGAGAGACAAGGGAGGAAACAGGGGGGAAGGGGGGAGGGGGTAACGAGGGCGCATTGGGAATCGCTGCTATTCAGGCCTGTAATCAATTCTATTCAACCCTATTCAACTCTATCCTGGCTTGTCCAATACTTGACTACACATCTCCATAGTTGTTATTATTATCATCATCATCATCATCATCATCATCATCATCATCGTCGTCGTCGTCTTCTTCGTCTTCTTCGTATTCATCCAAGTTCGCTCAACTGCTCTCCTCGTGTCTCGCAAGCACCAGCAGCATCAGCAACAGCAGCAGGCTCCATCTCGTGTAAGGCTAGGCACGTTAGGCAAGATCCTGCAAAAAACATTGTCGCATCCTACCGCAATCTTTTGGGTCTGGGGTGCGACAATATCTTTCGCATTCACTTGCCGGGTATGTCAGGGCTGTTGCTTTGTTAGCCTGGTTAACCTGGTCTAGCCTGTCGACTTGCCTGTTCCCCCTGACGGACGAAATGTGGTGCCCCCCTAGTTCAGGCGTTCCTATGCAGTTGGTAGTCGCTCTAACCTTAGCTGGCCTTAGGCAGTTGCTAGTGAGCCAACCATGTTAGTCACTTTGGCCTAATCGAGGCATGCTCCCAGGTTTTGCGGCGCTGCTGATCAAACCCAGCCGTCTACTGGCCAACCAGCTGCCAGTACTTTTCAGTGCTGCTCAACTGCGCCCCCATAATACTCGTGATGATCCCTGCATATGTGTCCCATGCTTACATGTAGACGTACATACAACCAGCCAGTGGGCGCATCTCGCCGACCACTGACCAGTCTGTCGGCTCGGTTCATGTCACCGCCACGATCACTGGACGGTCGGCGCTTCAACGTTACGTTCGCCAAAACCACTGTCTCCTTGTCATCGTGTGCCTGTCTGCTCATGATGGATCATGATCATCGTCATGGTCATCGTCGTCCATCTGACCTTTCGCATACGGCATGATGAGGAGCATGCCGGGCTGGCCCGTCGCCCGTCCAACTCGTGAATATCGTGATATATTAGTGCCCCTATTATTTTCGTATTCATGCCCTGACTTTCTGGCCAAATCCGAGCATTACCAGGAGTTGCCAAGCACACGCTGTTGCCAAATCCAGGTCTCGTGGACTTGGCCCCAATAGGCCCCAAGACTCGGCAGACAGCATGGAGTTTCTGGACCCTGGTTTTTCCCCGTCTCTGACGGCCCTTATTGGACACAATTGTAACCCCTTTCGGTAAATCTTCAATGCAGTACGGCGGATTGGGGATCATCTCATTAAATCCCCGGCTAGCAGGCCATAGGATTAGCAGGCCATAGGATTAGCAGGCCATAGGATTAGCAGGTCATTTTAGGCGCAGCGTCGCCAGCGCAACCGCTAGCACTACCTAAGATTACGGCAACCCGACAACCTCTGCAACAGGTACTGGGCTTATTATTCTCATGATAGTCAAGGAGTTATGGATCCTATTATGGAAGCCAAGGAGTGTCAGTTGGATTGAGGAATACTCCAAGCCTAACATAACATGTTCAAAGAACGGCAACCGGCAAGACGCAAGATCCAGATCATGCAGCTAACCTTCCAAGCCGCCAGCGCCGTGCTGTTGTTTCGTGCGACACATTCCTCCTAACACACCGACGAATCAAAACAGCCCCTTATAACTCCTCCGCACGGCTCTTGTTTTACGTTTCCTGGCAGAGCCACGATACCTTCCCACCTGCCTAGTTCAACAGAAACTCCTGCTTTTTCTGGGCGCAGTGTTTCGTACAGAATGTAGAAATTTTCAAAGTGATACGATGCCGATGCAAAGTGTCATGTCGGCGTCGCTTGGCCATCCATGTGATCCTCTGTGTGCATACGGCCAACACATTCTAGAAACAGTATTAGCAGGACACTGGCTTCGTGAGGCAATTACGAATTGACTCATCCGCGCACTATTGATCTCATCATAATATTCCAGCCTTTTACGCGATAGGGAAATTTTTTTCTTTTCTCAAGCCGCTGCTCGTGTTCACGTTGCTAGCAGCTGCTTTTCATCCATCTTACTCGGCTTGTCGGCATGGCCGCGCTATTTTTGGATCGCTGCCTGAATAGCTCTCGTGTTGCTCTCAGGGCTTGATATCACCCGCTCACTATATTTTGACCGGATTAAGGTTAGATCCGAAGACATGGGTTATAGACATAATCCTCTGACCATATCGCTTATACTCTTTTCCTATTCAAACTACAAGTCCCCAGCCTCGCCAGTTACAGCTTTCTATTGCATGCAAGGTCCTCGGTATTTAATCTCATGCTAATCAATTTCCATCCGGTATAAACGGATAACTAAATAATCTCATGGCTGAGTCTCAACAATGTGGCTTGTAAGAAATATAAGCGACATCAGCTTACCACGGAATCGGGCCTCATCGTAGCCATCCTCACATACCAAATTTGTTTGAGAACTTTGATTACAAGGCTTTTGAACGTAACAGACAGCATTGCTCCCATGCGGACATCTACTGCGTCGACACATCGAGCAAGGCTGGGCTTGCAGAATTCGTGAGAAACCACAAGCCCCTGGGGAAAGGTGTATTGTCCGCTGGGTATTTTCGTCACCGAAGTGCTCTTTGAGTACAGCAACGAGGAGGAGAACGTGTTCCATCGATTTCGGGCGACAGAATAAAACCTACCGTAAAAGGATGAGTTAATATTACGAGTTGACCAGCTACTAATCAAAGTCGTAGCTTGCGCATGAACACGACGAGATGACGTGTTGTTCACGCGTAGCCTCCGCTACGGTACACTTGAAGTGTGCACTTAGCTATCGAGCAATACATATCAGTCATTGCCATACATAACCTAACTAATCGACAATGAAGTGGGAGAATCCTAACTCCGCACGACTCAGTACGTCATTCCAGAGGGTCTTATAGCTCGCAGTCTAGCTTAACTTCAGGGAAGACCGATGGCGTTAATCCAAATGAAAGGACGAAGCAACACTACAACTTTGTGGGCAGGTCTATTTGTTCAAAACTATTCCTGACAAAGACATAACTATCGGTGTTTCTAATTCAAGTATCTCCTATTTGTTGGCTTTCAACCCTAAGCAGCATTCTTCGTAAAGACGATGTTATCATATATATGAAGCTAATATCTACTGTGGTCTCAGTGGGCTTGAAACCTTCTTCTTAATTTTCATACGAATCACTACTACCAATGTGATTCCCAAGCCAAAAAGCATTTCTATATCTGAGTTACATGATAAACTACAGCTCCTATCTCATCACCGTCGTTCAGTGATGGCTTCTCTAGGCATTCGACCACCCAGCCTCCCGAACACCAAGTGACCTATGAATAAGGAAGCAGGTGGATATCTTCCGCCTTGCCTGAGTAATTCTGAACAGATACGGGCTGAATATAACGACTTGTTCCCACCATAAGCACGTGGCGCTCCGGGTCGAGCCGGACCAGGGCCACTTTACACTTGCTGAACCGTTCAGAGAAGATCCAGGTTCTTGTGCATGGCACAGAATGTTGACGGTGAGTCCTCTTGATAGGGTCAGTGACATACCATGAAGCACTGAATCCAGAGCGTCTTGAAAGGGTATCTTGGGAAGAATAAATGGGTTATAGGACTGTCGCAAGGGGCTGACTATTCAACGGGGCAGGTGCGCACGCTTTAATATTCAATTTGGAATGCAAACGTTTTAGTACAGCTATTTCGAGTAGAGCAAATTCAATGACGCTCTCTCTTGGCTTCTAGTGATCTAAACGGCAGACTGGAAATGATGCTGCTGGTGGATCGAAATCATATTGGCTCGTATTCCGGCATTTTAGCTCTTGTATTGTCACGAATGTGGGACATTGTTAAGGCTAGGCGTGATGCGATTTAGGGGGGGGTTGGAAGAAAATTGTCGATGAAATAAGGACTTGGGTCGACGGAGAAAGCGTTGATTTGATACTCGTCGTTTGGACGATGGCTGACGTATGGCCTGCCGCTGGATGTGTGATGCAGGCTCGGAAGCAAGGCGCCAGGCTGGTAGTTATATAGATGCCAAGAGCCTAGATACCACACAAAATTTTAACTATGGCAACTTCGTATCCCATGGCAAAGTAGCAAAGCTGTTAACCACGCTAATAAAACTTCTTATTAATCAGTATTAGAAACAGCCAATATTGATTAAATTCGGGGTAAACTCACGCAGCTGAGTAGTCATGGTATTTTCGCAAAAACAAGAGACACAAAAAAGAAAAGAGAAAAACAGAAATGAAAATTAACTGCCCACAATAACGAAAGAGAGAGCTGACAAAAAATGCAACTGCACAGCATAGCTATTTACGGCATGCCTCGTAAGATGACCACCCACATCGTCGCAAATGATGCGGTGAGCATGATAGAGCAAGTCGAAAACACCTTGCCAAAGTTGTCGCTGTCCCTAGCCATCCATAAAGCTACTACGACGAAAATGTTGAGGGGGATGCGCATGACGCCGTAGATCTTGGTACGACCCTCATCCTCTATCAAGCGTCCCTTCAAATAACCAATACACGCCCCATACATGCCCACACAGGCTTCGAAGAGACAGAACAGCCAGAAAGCAGTGTCCTCTGTTTTCGGACCCGTAAGCTTTATGAAGCAGAAGTCGGATATCAACAAAATGCCAACTAAAAGCCGAGTGTGTTTGATGATTTGCTTGTGCATGATGATGTTGTAGGCTAGTGCAGCTGCCATTGACGAGGCCATGAAACTGGAGAATATAACACCGTAAGGCAGCTCGCCTGACGATTTTTGAACGGAACTCAGGGTCGGAACCCAGTAGAAAACGAACAAGTACATAGACCCTTCAAACATAGTCGATACAAACACGAGGGCCAGAATGGTCGGCCGCCTAAAGACGGACCGTAGGGATTGGTGAGCTGGGGTACGAACTGGCTTTGGCGAGACATTGACGCCGTAATTTTCGGTCTATGATATAGTCAGCCGCCGAAGCTGATGGGTAGACGAGAAGAGATACCACTCACCCAACGAGACCAGATCACTTGAAGCGCAGCCCAGAGAAGAACTACACTCAGAAGGAAGGGGCTTTTCTTGGTACCGGTCGCCCGTACCAGAACCTCACCCGCTAACCCACTCATTATGGCTGCGAGGCTATTGACGACGCCGGTGGTTGCGTAGGTTCTCGTTAAGTTACACCCATCGTCAGCTAACTTGCGCTCACGAAAGTTGGTAACCATCCAGCTATCGAAGACAGTGAAGAGAATAGTCGTGCTTATGCCGCCGAGGATTCGTCCCAAAAAGAGGAGAGGGGTGACCGGGACAATGGTCAGGAAGCAAGACACTGCGTACGATAGACAGTACACCATGCAGAGGGACTTCCGGCCATGCTTGTCAGAAAGGGCGCCGATAAAGTAGGCACTGATGGCGGTCGAGATGAAGTCGGTCATGAAGAGACTTGAGACCAGGCCTGGGGCGAGGCCGTACTCATCCCTATAGAGAGAAAAAAGATAGGGTCCCTGGATGGGCTTCAATTATTACAAGGTGTCATCTGGCCGCGGAATCAGGTGTTTACTTGCTTGCAACCAGTCAGCGGCTGTGGCGAGACCGTAGGCTTGGTACCATAGCAGCTCGGGATGCTCGTCATCGCGCGAGGCCAGTTTCCGCGAACCGCCCTGTTGTTCTAGCGCTTGTCGGCGAGTGGGCTGGAAAGCGAACAGGACAGCGCAAAGCACGACAAGGCCGCCGAGGCTCACCTGATAGTGGCTCATCGTTACGAGATCCAAGAGTGTAATGACTGGTTCCAGAGTTTCCGCTTAGGGGCCAAGCACACGAGACACGAGCTTCGACTTGAAGCAATGGATGCTAGGTTGCAAGAACACAGGTAGAAATATATTTTCAGACATGACGAGACAGCGGTAAATCGACTATAACCCATTCGAGTGGTGAACAGTGATGAAGTTGACACTTGTCGTTTGCAATTACCCGGCTTGGATGAGGATCGAGCGTTAGCACCTGCGACGCGAGTTGTTGGAGAAGCGCGCATAGTCATCATGGTTACTTATACTGACATTGGAGGCTACGAGGATGGCCCGAAGAAGCCCATGCAATATGGCAATAATCAGCGCGAAGGCAGTTGCCAAGAATGGGTAATTGAGATACAGTTACCTCAAGGGATATAACACCTCTCAAGACGTTCTCGTGGAGCACCCGTGGGGGGTGTAGGTAGAGAGGCAGCGGAAGAGGTAGCGAAGAGGCAAGTCCCCGAAATTATGCCATGGTGTGTACTCACCCGAGCGGTATAGGAAGCTTTGCGCCGACTGATTGGTCCGTTTGTAAAGAGCTTAACTATGTCTTCAACCAATTGAGTTTTGTACTGATGCTACTATCAATCGGTGCAGGGACCACACGATTCGATTTACACATGTATAGAGACACACACACATTATATAGATATATGTCAACCTACTTTAAGATACTCACCCACTTGTGTTTGTATATATCGGTAACCCTGATTAACATCTGGCGAAACGGGCACCATGGTTCAACCTAGATTGGGGTATGACGATGTTGTCATATAACATGGGAAATTGTAGTAGGTTCCCGGGGTAATCTAGTAATCCAGAGGACAAAGAATATAGCTTCGACAGGACGGTGTGTAGTGGTGTGTAGTGGTGGTGGTAGGAAACTGATACTTATCTACGGTAGGTGGTAGGTTATCACAACAAGGTAACGCAAGGAGGCGATGGGAGGTGATGGGAGGTGCATCAGAGACGGAAGTATGACGGAGCCCTCGTCACAAAGATATATAGTCCCATTCCAGGTGAACAACCGAATTGCTCCCAAAATCTCCAATATCTCCATATCTCTTTCCGATGCTCGGCAGTGTCAAGTTTGCCAATGCCAGGTACTTTGGTCTGGCCTAGTCTAGTCTCACCTTAGGTCCTAATCTTAGGTAGGACTACCAAATTGATGGGCTAACCTAACCCTAATACCTTAGCCGCCTGGCTTTATTAGGTACCCTGTGGACATACCTAGGTATCCTTAGTCTAGTTGAAGGTATTTAAGTATCTGGACAATCTGGGCAATCAATCCATAATTACTCAAGGTATGAGCTCCGGAGGGTCCATCTTGGGTCCATCTTGACGTCTTCGTCCTCGACTTCCGCCTTGGATTATAATCTTGTCAAGCTTTCCTTCGCTCCTCTGGTCCTCTCCTCCGCTCCTCCTCTCGAGACCATTCATTCACATCACCCCTACCCAGCAGAGCCGATTCCCCTGCTGCAGCTCTGTTCTGTGCGATTAATCCGCCTGCATCAAAACATCTGAGACACTGTGCAAGCCACCAGGCCGAGCCTCTCCCCAGGCACCACACCAATTACCCCCTTGATCACCATCAAGCGTACAGCAGAGGTACTCGATCCCAATTCCATTCGACTCAATTCAATCAAGTCTAATCCAGTCTATACACACCCCATTCGGAGGATAAATTAAGGGCGATTCGGACGACCTTCCTACTGACCAGTCATAGGCACCTACAACGACGTCGCACTCATCTACAGAGGGTAGCAATCACCTGTTCACCGGCTGGCTGCATCGTTCCGAGACAAACTCCCCAATCATATTCACACGGCTTGGCGCCTCGTTATCACACATACGCCCACACAGCCGTTCAGGGCTGCCAGCCAGCGCCCGCTTGCTCACTGTGGGAGGGACGAGTGAGGGCTGTCCGCTGAAAGGGGAGGGGGGGTATAATACCACGCCTATCGAATTAATAACCATGGATAGAAACAGTGATACCTCGGCCAGCGCCGCCCAGTCGAGGCGGCCGCCTTACAAGCGCCACAACACCGGCAGCGATTCCCAGGTCGCTCAGGTCAGCGACCAACAACAGCAGCAAAACTACCGCACTAAACACCAGAAATATGTTGTAGGAGGTGGCGCCGGCCGCTTTCAAGCCCGCGTCCCCTCGTCTAGAGGCCTGCACAAGCACCACTCCCAATCCACCGGAAAGCTGAACCGCCGCGCGCCATCGCCCTCACCCGAACGCCCGCCCATGCTCGCTCAGACACACCGTCGCGCCACGTCCGATTTGAGGCTGACCGGCGGCGACTCCTCCTCCTCTAACCTTAACCTCAAGAAGAATACGCCCCCCTCGAATTTCGCCGCGAAGCGCAATCGCTCCCACGTCGAAGTCGCCAAGCGACCAAAGTCCACTACCAGCATCAAACGCTCCTCCTCCCAAAAGGACGTCCAGAAGCTCAAGGGCACAAAGAGCCAGGTTCACTTCGATTTGGGCAACGACGGCAACGACGAGGAGTGGGTCGACGCCAGCGCATCAGCGTCGCCATACCTGTCTAGGCGCGGCTCCGTCGTGAGCGGTGGACAGTCGCCCGCGAAGCCGCCCTCACCGAGCGACGACTCACGACCACAGACTCCTCAGACCGATCGCTTGCCTGACCCACGCGATTCTTCACCGAGCCGCGAGACAGCCCAGCACAACAACTATATCACCTCCCGCTTGTTGCAGCGCACGCCTTCCCACGGCGCGCCTCCCAAGATGTCTACCGAGACCGTCTCCGTGCTACCACCTTCTGGTTCGCCAACCTCACAGGCAAGCCACGGGCCCCCCAGCCTCTACGGTACACCCAAGACAAGTACCCTTGGGGCGAGCGGACAAGAAGAATTGACATCTCGATTCGTTAGCGGATTTGGGCCTAGCTCTAGCGGACAGGGAGAGACCGGATCATACTTTGTGCCTACACACGCGCAAGAACGAAGCGAGGGTGTCCGGCGGCCGCAGTCGCTTAGCAACTTACATCGCAGCCGTCAAGACTCGGCGACTGACGATGAAGATATCAGCGCCCTGGCCCCGCGATCTAGGAGATCGTTACATAAAGCGGCGCCCGCTGGCCAGTCACGTACGCAGCAGAAACTTAATCTTCAGCGCGCAAGCTCCTCCATGGAACCTACTCAAGCAGGGCCAGGGGTCGGGGCCGTTGGTGCGAGCTTGCTCGTGGGTAGCACCGACTATGAGCACCGTGACCCGCGCATCGGAAAGCTGCTTGAACGCACTGGAATGGAGTACTTAGTGGTCAGACGATATCAGAATCCAATTGCGCGGTCCATCGCACGGTTGTCGCATCTCCCTGGTGCGAACAAGAATCAGCGCATAACCAAGCAGAACGGGATGAACGGGAATGTGCGAGGTAAAGATTCAATAGACCTAGGCGGAGCGGGACGGCTTGGGCTGAGCCAGAGTATGTCCGATATCACACGATCTCGGCCTGTGACGCCACGGCGATCAGCCTCGATACGCACAAATGGGGCCAGATCGAGTTACGACGGCGACGAAGACAGGCCGCATGACCGCATGAGCGGCTCAAGCTATATGGACGGGCATGATGATGGTGTTGCCGCACTTCTGCGAAACCTTTGGGACAAGAACATGGATCTCAGTGCCAGCCAGGATTAATCTGCAAAGGGTTGGGTGATACTCTACGCATTCAGTTAGCCATATGCCCACGATCTTAGTCGTATCTCAAGATAGCTGCGCCTTGGCTGGATTTCAGCGCTGCTTTACATACAATTGATACACGCGCCTAATAGATAAAGTCATATTCAATATACATTACCGATGTGCCTTGACGATGGAACGATAGTTGGCCCGTCAAGTGCAGCGCTCGGCTCTCCGATGTCTCGTGAGGCTACCTACGTGGGCGCAACCGTTCATCATCTATGTTTAAAGCACAAAGTCTAGACACAGGTCATTAAAGCTGCAATTGGGTCCATGTGTTGAGGGCATCTCTGATTGACGCCGCAGGTGTAGCGAAGTGAGATCATGATATAACCCCCCCCCGTCTCGCCCAGTCGTTCCTCTCTAGGATAAACACAAAGGGATAGCACATTTAGCCAGCGCTTGCCTCCATAAAATCATCACGAGTTTCTGGTTGTGATCGTGAAAATCTGGCCTTATGGCCGCTGAAGGGTGTCTAGTAATCCCGGATGCCTGTGACGATGTCGAACAGGGAGGGGAGAGCATTATTCAAGTACACAAGTCCACATTATTGGCGATAGTTGCTTGTATTCACTATTCTAGGTTTACAAGAGCCTCAGGGCTATGATGCCACAAATCACCCACACAAGTATGGCTGGTTACCAACCGCATGTAGTGGTTGTGTTGCATCACTTCTTGGAGGATGAGATTACGACTATGGCCATGAGCAGTGGCTTGTGGCCATCTAACCCAGCAGTCATCATTGTCGTCATCAGTCTTTCGATAGTTCGTTTTGGATTCCTCGAAGAAGCCTGCGATGAGAGCAGGAGCAACTTCTAAGATGAGGATTCTTCCTGAGTTGATGGCCATCGAAACAGCATCTCAAGTAAGGGGGGCCATAGTCACGTCCCCAACTCATGAGAAGGACATCTCTCCTGACCATAGTTGCCTACTGGAGTCATCGATTACATATATAGGATGTGTGTTGAGGATATCTCCTGTCAGTTCTTGGCCCCCTATAGTATGGACGCGCAGTGCAAGAACCGAAGATTGGCAGCTAAGCGAACGCATCCGATGAAGTACGAAGTACGCGGCGTAGAAGTCGAAGTAAATAAAATACTAGGCGATATAATTAATGAGAGTTTAATATTAATAGGTCTAACGCAAACAATTGTTAACCCCCATAGTACTCCAGGTCAGTTTGCAACACGCCTGTTCGGATGTGTAATATCGTCGGACTAAATGGGTTGATATGAGTTAGTTTCAGCATGGATGTCACTTAGGCAATGTGGTCAGTTGTCCAATTCTATTGTTTCCTTTCCACACTAAAGGGCAGGAGAACTGCTGGTGGGGCGAACTTGAGATATTCACATGTGCTGAAGAGCCGAGAGTAGTAGACATATTATAGAATCGTCCACATCTATATATGCGTTAGGAAGGGGTTTGACCGGATCGCTACACTAAACAATCATTAAACAACTACCCGCTCATGAGACATAGCGGTATCTCATCTACCTGTTGGGTTTGCTGTAAGCCGATCGTTTTGTGGCATGTGGGTGGACTGGGAGTGAAGGGGCTCCGCGGTTCGAGGTCTCGTTTTAGCCCGAGGCTTACATGACCGCGAGTTTATATATCTTATCGGCTCTATGTTCTCGGAGAAGATGAACCGAGATGCGAGATGCGAGGGCAGTGCCGTATGCCCGCATAATCGACCTATTTCTAAAACACACAATCATCGCATGACATGTACGCATAGGCTTCGAATCGCTTGAACAAAAGAAACAAAGATCACTATATAGACAAATTCTCATCGCCCTGGAATCTCAAAGGTGTCGTTCCAGAGCATACGGCATGATGTCATTCTAGCGCCCCTAGTATTAGCGCAAAGATATGCCGAGTAGATGGATGACCGCCATATGATCCCCAGCATGACCAGACCATGCACTTTCCCCTCCGGCACCGAGTCGGTACCCGGTGAATGACTGAAGGACTGCGACGACGTAGTCATTATGCACTTGACCATTCACGAGTAAGAAGCAGTACGTTTCGAGTGAATGAAGCTTGGTGAGCAGAACCCCCTATTCGAACTACCTGCTATCTTGACTTTGACTCTGGCTTGCCTGTCTCAAATTCTCTGGCTTCTTCTCCACGGCTGACACCAGAACAGGAAGGAATTGGTCAGCACGGGTTTAAGATGAGCATATCTTGTAATAAGTGTATACATACGGGCTATAACCACTCCCCTAGAGAATGTGAACGTGTGGGTGAACGTGTGGGTTGTAGTAGCTAGCACCGGCCGGCCGTCGTCGATCATCAAACACCAACAACCCTTCCCCCCCTTTTCCCTCTTGTGTATATCATCAACAGGACCATCATCATGGCTCCATTTCAGTTCCTCGTCACCACCGCGACGCTATCGCTAGCAGCTCTCTCGCTCTCAGGCCTCGCACAGGGCCGGCCCCTAACAACAACAGCACCAGCAGACGACGACGACGACGCCCCCATAGCGGCATGTGACTGCTACAAGGCGATGGCGTTCTCGTCGGCCCTCTTCACGCACCGGAAGTTCTTCGACTTCCGGAACATCCCCTTCCCCCTCACGCCGGCGCCGATCGGGCGGGCGGCAGACGACGCGGCCGCCGGTCCCACCCACCCGTACTTCCTCACGCCCGCGTGGTCCGACACCTGGGGCATCCGGAACTGGGCGTCGCCGGGCCGCGGCGTGATCCGGGTGAACTCGCCGAACAACGTCTTCATCGCGGCGGCCGACGACGACGATCACGACCACGGCCACTCATCATTGTCGTCGTCATCGACGCCGGTGACGACGCACCTGACCCTGCGCACGCTGCGGCACCCGGCCTACCAGTCCACCGCCGAGGTCGAGTCGCACTCGATGGACTACCAGTTCCTGACGATGCGGATGCGGGCGCGGACGCGGGGGTCGTCGGGCGCCGTGACCGCGCTGTTCACGTACAACGGCCGCACGAAGCCCGTGCAGGAGGCCGACTACGAGATCCGCACCGTCACCGACCCGCGCGTCATGCAGTTCACCAACCAGCCCGGGTGGGACGGCCAGGACAAGCCCGACGCCACGCGCATCGTCACGCTGCCGAGCCCCTGGACCGAGTGGCAGGAGTACCGCTACGACTGGACCCCCGGCTCGAGCGACTGGTTCTTCAACGGGAAGAGGATCGCGTCCATCCAGTACCAGACCCCGACGGAGCCCCTCAGCGTCCTCATGAACGTGTGGAGCAACGGAGGCGGCTGGAGCGGCGTCATGAAGCCTGGGGCCGAGGCGGAGATGCAGGTCCAGTGGTTTGACCTCACGTACAACAGCACGTCCGAGCCTGCCGTGGGTGCCTGCTCGAAAGTCTGTGTTATCGATGATCTGATCTGAGTCCACCTTTTCCGGTGGTCTATGCCTGCTTGACTGAATTGTAGAGTTGGTGGGTAGATGGTGTATTACGGATTGGGCGTTTTCGACTTATAATTTTAATCATGATTTCATGCACCATGGCTGCTTAACATGGGCACTCTTTAACGTATTGTTCTGTATACAGCTGAGCTCTTACTTATAACGAGTATCTTGATACCTTAGATAAGAGGGTTTTAATGACAATGTTAGACAACTCGTCTATGTCCTTCTCGTCATCGACGGGGAGCATGTAAAAGAACTTAGAAGTCGATGATTTTCTTGAAATGAATGCATTCTTACGCATAGAACATCTAAAGTTAATTCTCGTTGCCAGATCAGAGCACCATTCCCGCTGTTTTGCCGTGGTAAAAGGAGTGAGTCTGTTCCTGGATTATGTCGGCAAGGCAAGATGTGATAAGTAATTTGCTTCCGGACGGCTCAAACTCACGTTGCACTAGTATCATAGAGCATAGAAGTATAAAAGAGTGAAAGACAGGCTGTGATGAGGTTAAACACTGCCCGGAAACCCATCACTGAATCTATGTACTAAACCTAACCATTTATCCTGCCTTATCCTTCATAGTGCCTTAACCGAACGCTGCGAACCAGAAACAGTAACAGGAACATACTCTGATATGACGCCAGACGCTCTCTAAACGGGGTATCTGAAAAGGGAAGCACAAGGGGAGGAAAGACGTGGACGACAGGAGGTAGATAGCCTGTAGGAAAACGTCCTCGTCTCGTTCGCTGCCACCTGTGATTGTGCAATTCAAATGTGCGATG
This sequence comes from Xylariaceae sp. FL1651, assembly GCA_025201745.1. NCBI lineage: Eukaryota > Fungi > Ascomycota > Sordariomycetes > Xylariales > Xylariaceae > Xylariaceae sp. FL1651. Next base: position 371,375 of record MU624248.1, read on the forward strand.
TCGCGCCGATGACGTGATCGCATTACGTTCTCGTCTCATTCATGCCTGATCCATCAATTTGCCTTAAATTTCACATAACTGTAGCAGCGAGCCTTCCGAGTTCTCAATCGCGCATCGAGGCCATCCCAGCAATAGGAGAAAAATTGTCGTAGTCGTAATCTTCGTCTTCACTACTATCGATTGGACTCCCAGGGCTCTGTGCGGCACTGATATCAGCACTATTAATCCCGCTGAACGATTCGCCAACGAAGTTGCTCATGCCCATGGAGAGCAGACTCTGTCGCCTGCCGGCATTGAAGTCGACTGCACTCCCTGTGCGGCTCATCTCTGGCTTTTCGGGAAGCTTTTTCAGTAGGCCAGTGGAAATATCGAGCATTCCCATGGCAAATTCTGTCAGCTGATGGCTCTCGCCAGGCTTGCTGCTCACGCTCAATGTCCACCGATATTCCCCAAGTCGTCGGCGATACCAATCCGCTTCCTCTCGACCTGGGGATGTTGCCCAAAGAAGAGAACCAAACGTGCCGATCAGGGCAAAGTTGGTCTTTGAGGCAAAATACCAGAATGCACGAAGGTGCTGAGGTGTGAGGCGATTGACGAAATCCATCGCCGAAATCAGACGAGCCTTAGCAGCGCTTCGACAGATGTGCTCAAGATATGGGTCAATGGCCTGAGAACTGGACGCTAGCGCCCGAATGATGCGGCGATGGAGGGTGATCTCTGTTGCGAAGTAACCCAGGTGGAGATATCCAATGCTGGATAGACGGCTCGAAGAGGTGGTATTGTTATGGAAAGAAGAATCCATACGGATGGCTGCAGGTAAAGCAGCATACCACTCTTTTAACTTTAGCTGGATAGGCTTGGCTAGTGATAGCACCAGGTGAGTGCCCTGCGGCCCAGCAGCTGTGACGTTCTGCATAGCCTGAAGGGTATAGAACGTTTCCAGGATTTCGGCCAGCACCTGAGATAAGTAGACCATTTGCACGAAAAGGGTCCGGCCGCGCTCGATATCCTGCTTGCCCTCTATATCGTCCTCATCACAATCAGCATCGGAGAAGTCATTGGGAGCTAAGGGCTGTACGATCCAATTGGAGCCGAAGATATGAGACGGTCGTCCATGGACCAGCGCACCCCACTTGTCTTGCATGTAGAGGGCCCAAGCCAACCTCTTCCGAAGGCCTTTTTCCCAGGGTGGGATTTTCCAATGTGTGCAGTCAAGATGAAGCCCGAGCTCCTGAGCGATAGCCACCAGCTGAGCGGTCGGCGCCCACTGATCACCCTCAGGCCGCTGCGAAAGAAGGAGACCGGCTTGCACGGTGGAGAGCTTTGGTCGCCACATGGCGTCGGCGAGCGACGACCTTATCAATCTCTCCAACTCTCGAACATTCGGACGTTGGCATCTTGAAAGCTCTTCTGAATGGTCCCACCAGTTAATCGCAAGGATATAGATGGCAGCCAGGAGTGGCGGTGAAAACTCGCGGCAATTTCTGTCGTACTTCTCGTAGAAGACGTTCTTTTGAATAATAGGGAAGCCCGGGTGGACGACTTCGAAGTAGAGGTCAATCAGCTTTCGACCGTTCGGGGCGACGAGACGCTGGATCTCGTCCACATCATCAAACTGGTGGTCATGTCCAGGTGTTGTAGAGTCCGGAAGCATCAGGAAGGTGTCATTGTCGCTAACTTTTCTGAGAGTTCCCCGAGCGAGGAGACTCTCATCCTGAGGGTCAAATGGTGATAGATTAATCAATGAAGGCTCAAAGTCCGTCGTTAGGCCAATGTACTGGCTATAGCGGTTTTCCTGGAGGCCGAGTGTGCGCTTGAGGAGAGTAGGTCCTCCAAAGTTGGCCATCTCTTCGATTAGAGAACTACTTGCGGCCGTGCTGGACAGACTGGGCGCGTGTTGCCGCAGCCGTCTGTTATCTGACCGACCAGGCGAGCTGGAACAGCCAATGGCGTGTTAGTAAACGATCTTTCCCAGTGCAGACGAGGGTGCAGCAGGATGACAATGCAAGCATGGGGGTCAACGAAAAAAAAATTTGAAAAGGAAAAAATATATATGTAAAATGAATAAACTGGGTGAATCCTTACCCTCTATGGCCATTGCTTTCATCGGCTAGATCACGCGCCAACTTTCTTTTTCGAGGTTGTGGGCTGTGACATAAAGAGCACTCGTCACCGTGGGCCTGGCATGAGATACACTTCTCCTCATCTTCACCGACAACGCACTTGCACCCACGGAGGACACAAATCTCGCAAGGCGTTCCATTTCCGCTTAAGGCTGAATCAGAGTCTGCCGAGTCGTTCCCAGTCACACTACTCATGTATGCCTCGTCCCTATTAGAGTGATCATGGCGAAAAGGGAGTCGGGGACTTTGATGTGAGGACTTGGGGGCTATAGCAATGGGAGCCGTCCTACGGACGGTGCCTGGATTAGACATGGCTTTGTAGTGAGGGCTCACCACCAGGTACGAGCTAAGTTGTCTACTTCGATTGTCGATAGTAAGGCTGCGTGTGGGATACGTTCGTCCCAATTCACGGTCGGCTTGGTTGTTGAGGCCTGATAAGGAGATAGACGACATATAGTGACCGGGTTTGCCTACAGTATAACTAGATAGTTATGGGGTAAACCCAATGTAATGGCAGATCCACCCCCTCCACTGTTGAGGCTATAGATCGTAGAAAAGGATGCTAATCTAGTCGATCTCAGCACCTCTATGGAGGGCTGATAAGATACTTCAAGATGGCGAAGCCGCCGAATGGCTAGCGAAGACAAGATAGCAGAGCTCACCACCGGCAATCTTGACCACTACCTGTGACGACTGGGGTCCGGAAGGCTTATCAAGATAAAGAGCCGGAACGGCGTGATGTCAAGGCTATGCGTCCCTTTGGGGGGTTTAAACGGTTTGGATGGGGAGAAGGCAACACCGGGTTGAGGTTCCTGCAGGCACCCTGGATGCTCTCGCACGTTCGCAGCCACGACTGCGGGTGAATCTGGTAGTAGTCTAGAGTTGGCCACGGTATTGATATCTGGGTCTCGTAAGGCTGGAATGCTTGCTCTAAGTGACAATAGAGGCCAGAACTAGATAAGCTAGGCTTATCTGTGTCATTGAGGCTGGCAAGTCGAAAAGGCGAATCGGAGGCGGGTGAGAAAAAAAAAATTGGCAAGATAGTAAGAAGAGTGTAGGACCTAGACGTGCAGGGAGGTGAGATGGGATGTAATCAGTCGGACACTGACTCCGTGATGGGGATCTTTGGGATGCCTGGATCAACACTAGTATGGCCGTCCTTACCGCTACACCGGCAGAAGTTCTTGGCTATGGCTGCAGATGAGAGAAGCCGTAGACGATTATTGAATTCAAGAGGCCCGGGGTGGTGGTAGAATCAGAAAGGCGACGATATGCCTCCTCCTCCTCCTGAAGCAGGGCCAACGGCAAGAAACGCACGAATTATCACGAAGCAATTGATAACGTAGTCGATCTTATCTCTGGGGCGTGACAAGATGCGAATTGTAATACCTTACCAAGAGGCACTTGTCGGGGAATTTTGATAATACCTTAAGTGACTACCGCGCGATTAACTACCGTCTAAGGAAGACTAGCTCATTCCAAGTCTCCTCGGTTTCGCTCACAGCTATACCTAATCGTATTTCATCTTGGGAGAGGCTCAAGACATGTAAGTTTGGGATACGTCGAAGAGACTTCGAGGTGGCAGTCAGGCCGAAGTCAAATTATGCCAAAACATTTCGCCGAAGAGGGCCGATGACGCTGCTGCTGTTACTGCTGCGGTTAGATTGTCCTCCGCCGGGCGCCAGCATCACGGCTACTACTACAGTGTAGCGTTGCTGACGGCGTCTAGGCGGTAGGTGATAAGAGAAAACAAACGATCCGAGGATGGGATGCGCCAACTTGTGTACCCTCGCTGTACCCTATACGACAGGCTGCGGGCCAATCTCGTGCAGCTTGCAGGCGACGAGCCGATCAGGTTGTGCGGCCATTACCAAATAGAAAAGACCCTGGGTTGAATGTTGGCTAGGGCTGGGAATTCTCTAACGTAATGAGCCCAACCTTGCCGAGTCATGCAGGGGTCAGGTCTGTAAAAGAAGCTCGCGTGGGAAGAGTCTGTTACCAATCGCTGTGACGCTTGTCGACATTTTGCAGATTGGACGAGGGAGCTTGTGAAAGGTGAATGCTGCCGACGGGCCCTCCGAGGGTGCTCCACGGGTTTTACGGGATTACTACCTCTGATCGGAAATCTTGGTAGGAAATCTCGTGCAGTGGGGGAGATTCTAGCGTTGATTGTGGAGTTTCTTTTATTCACAGACAATGGAGTTGGCGGGACATGACATAATCGTAATCACAAGATAAAACATGATGGGGCGAGGATATCAAGGCGTGCCTACCGAGCCGACTTCGTTAAGTAATAAGAAAGCGGGTGGCTTATTGCTAGTACGTCTCTGACCTCTGTGACTTATAAGTCGGTGTGCTTCAGAAATAAAGAACGCACCACCCCATCGAGGCTTATCTAGGAAAGCCGACACATGCGCATACATATAGTGTGCGCCAGTTGCACGTGCCAACATTAAACATTACGGAATTCTTCTTATTCCATTGCAGATCCGCATGTATAACATAAAGGTGGCGGAACACCTCAGTCGAGCTGCAGGTAGGTACATAGGTACTTGGGTAGGCATACATCTACATCGAATATATATCAAAATGGCTCATTGTGTCATTATGGGGCCTGACATGTTCTACTCGTAGGTAAGCTGTGTTAGCTACCGTACATAGCGGTACATAGTGGTTTCGCTTCGTTCCGCCCATGCCCCTCCAAGGTATTCAGAGTGCCACAACAGAAATATTTACTAGGCCCCCCAACGTTTCTACCCGCCTCATGATAGGTATTATGTCATTCCCCCTACCGTCATTGGATATACCACCTCCATAAAAGTCACCGCATCGCATTGTCAGCATCTTCGGGCATGTTGAACCTGCATACAGGGGAGGACCCCCACGGGGCAGACGGTTTTCCCCGCGTATAAGCTATTCAATTTGACCAACAGGCCTAGATATTGCTTGATCTGCCGTGTCTATACCACTCGGGAGTGCGGGATAAACGGTCTGGACGTACGCGACACGCTCAAAAGGTTATTTTATTAGTCGACCTGGGAGGATTACATGTAGCTGTGATGAGTCGCTGAATAGCTCCGACGGCTACCGGAGTATGACCCGTCTTCATGCATACAACAGTGCGACTCTTTCAGCTTCCAGTTCATATGACTGGGCGCTATTGGTTCTTCAGCCAAGGCTACGTCGGCCGCCATGTAGTCTTGTGGTGTGAGCTAGAGGTAGCCGGCTGCGTCTACTTGGTCAGGTTGCAGATGGGATCCAGCTGGAAACCAGGATATCGATAACGTGAAGAGAGAAAACGACAGCTCGTTCCAAACTCATCGGGAGATATGAATTAGTAGTCGCATGCGTTTACTTATATCGTGAACGCGCTGTCACCGAGATCGTGAGAGAGACATCCTTCCTGACGTTCACCTCACAGACAGCTTGTCTATTTAAACGCTAATATTCTCAGTGAGCCTTTGGCCTGGCCGAGGGTTTGGAGGAGACATCTGCATTAGTGAAGTGTCTGCGAGCCTCACTACCTACCAACGATCGGATTGACGAGTTCAGACGGCAATTTGGCGACAGAGGCGTAATGGTACTTCTTAGCATCTAGAGCGTCCTTGGTGTACGGTTGGAGTGGTCTAGTCAAAACACAGTCTCTATCAACATGCCCACCACTTTTGGCTCGTGTTCTCTATGCATTCACACAGGCGACGGCCTAACATTACGTTGATACGCACAATACGAAGAACATTTGAGGCAAGGCTGTAGGTAGACGAGGCAGCGAGGATCCTGTCCGCCGTTTCGGCCGAAGCGCGCCAGGCCCGTATAGATTGCCGCTCAGTACTATCAACTTCACCCGTTGGTCCGTCCGAAAAACTCCGCGAGGCGGCCGCAAATATGAAGAATATATAGTCAGTGGAAGACCAGCTCCCAAAGAGTGCTTTCAATTAGTTCATACATTTTGGCGTTCTCGTTTTGCTTCTTGTCCTGTCGTTGTTGATAATTCTGTGGATTCACTCTTTCAAAAATTCAGATTTCTAGATGGCGTTCGCGGACGATAAAAAACAAATCCTAAGTAAGTTGTACTTTAAAGTAATCTGCTTCCTTGCCTAGCTATTATCAATAGCGAAGATTTTTCTCTTAAGCTAGCCCTATGTCTTGGAAACTCTACATGCCCCCGAAGCCAACTCAGATGTAATTCTGTAGAATGCTAAACCCAGTGCAGTTATCGGCGGATCTTACGCTGGGGTCTCGACAGCACATTACCTGCTCAAGCATGTCATCCCAAAGCTGCCCGACCGAGAGTCCTACCAGGTAGTCCTCATCAGCACTTCTTCGCAGACCATGTGTCGGCCGGCCGCTCCGCGAGCCCTTTTATCGGATACTCAGTTCCCGCAGGATAAGCTCTTTGTGAGCATACCAGCGAGTTTTGTGCAGTATGGACCCGATAGCTTTATCTTCAAGCAGGGAACAGCAACGGCACTGGACCACGAGAACCGCACCGTATCAGTTCACTTAGCGATGACCAACGATGGGTCTAGCACCGAGGTAAAGATCACATATTACGCGCTAGTCATCGCCACCGGAGCTTCAACGCCTTCGCCGCTTCTCGGGTTCACGCGCGACGAGGCGGTCCTGAAATCCAGCTGGGCCGCGTTCCGCAAGGCACTGCCCAACGCCAAGCACATCGTGGTCGCGGGCGGTGGTGCATCGGGCGTTGAAGTGGCAGGCGAACTAGGCGAGTATCTCAACGGGCGGGCCGGCTGGCTGAGCTCAACAATGCCGAATCCCAAGGTGCAAATCACCCTTCTAAGCGGCGGTCTGCGGATTTTACCGTATCTACGACCGGCTATCGCGCAGAAGGCTGAGACCTACCTAGCCAAGGTCGGGGTGCGCGTCGTGAATAAGGCGCGCGTATCCACAGTCGTACCGGCCACGGCGGGTACTGAGGACGTTACGGCGGATGCGACGCTGACTCTGGACAACGGAGAGGAGCTTCACGCTGATCTATACATTCCCGCGATAGGCGCGATACCCAACACGGCGTTTGTCCCGGAGGCCTTGCGACGCCCCGACGGCCGGGTCGACACGAACGCCTCGACGTTGCGTGTCGTCAAAGCCGGAGAGCGGGTCTACGCTATCGGCGACGCTGCGTCCGCTGCTCGTCCTGCCATACACAACATCTTCTCTATGGTGCCTGTGCTCTGCACTAACATCAGACGCGATCTACTCTTGGCGATGGGCAGGGCACCGCAAACGGTGGGCGAGGACCGAGTGTTTAATGAGGACATACGCGAGACACAGCTCGTGCCGATTGGGAAGAGTCAGGGGGTTGGTGCCGCGATGGGATATAAATTACCTAGTTTCCTTGTCTGGTTAATCAAGGGCCGTGATTACTGGCTATGGACGACGGGAAACCTATGGAGTGGAAAGCATTGGGCCAAGGAGTCGTGATTGGAGGTTGTCTGATTTCGTATATTGACACAATACTTCGTTTACTTCTTAATTGTATAGTTTAACATGCGTGTATCGCATTTCCCCTGATATTTCGGTATACTATGTGCTTCTTGGATAGTAGAATGTAGCTGCGGATACGTCACTTACTCACTAAAACTTTCATCACACATTGTATTTACATATCGTACAATTATTCAGCCTTTCCTGTGGCTTTTCCCAAGTTCGCTTTCATGTTCGCCGATTGCCACTGCTGCCCTCACCACGTCTCTCGGCTTCAACCAGCGCATCAAACTCCTTTTGAGCCTGTTCTTTCTCATAGTTCCTCTTCTCTCTTTCCTCATCACCATGAGAGTAGGAGAAACCATCCGTTTTAGGAGCAACTTCCCTTGGGGTTTGAGTTTTATCTTGTCTTAATTGCGCCCAACCCCTTTCTTGACCTGATGAGTCCCCCTTTGCCCATGTAGACTTATCTGATCGCGCTTGTTGCCGTATCCGGTCCCAAGCGGAGCCGGACGAAGCAAGGGGTCTTTGTTCTGATTCGGCTTCCCTGGCCGAAGGTGCTACTGGCGAGCCTTCATCGTCATCAAATAGATCGGAGTTGTCAGATTCACGGCTAGAGCTAAAACCCGATGACGCACTCTCTGACGGCCTGCGAGATGCCGATTGCGCAGATGCGCTTCGGGGCCAGTCTGACTGTGAAGGCTGAAACGTTTCGGCATCTAGGCCCGACTTTTCATAAGTACCACCGGGCTGGGAGGTGTAGTCGGTGCTTCCGTAGTCTTGACGCATCGGGTCTTGGTATGCACCGTCGGTTGGGTGTTGCGAGCTCTGCGGACGAGCTACTCCAGAAGGAGTCGGAGTACCCACCTGACGGTGTCTCTGCTGCGCCATAGCAGTATTGTGTTTGGCATTTCGACGTATGTCTCCAATCAAGCCAGTAAGCCGCGGGTCTCTCAGCATCCGCGACTGGAATGACTGGTCGTATATAGAGCCGAAGAAGAGAGCAGTGGGAATGAGAACCAGAGGTTTGTATGCGGCCAGACGAACAATGTGCCACATAGCTGCAGCCCATTTACCACTTAATAATGGTGCACCCCTGGTGGGAAAGCTAAAGGGATCGAACTTCTTCATCTTGGGCGTGTATAATGGAAACCTAAACGTTCTCCTTCCCTTCCAGGCTGCAGCGGCGGCAAGGACAACGGAGAGCGGTGCAGACCAAGAGAAGTAGCGAATAGTGGTGGCCGCATGCTCGCCGATGGCGTTGGCTTCGAGGCTAGTCAAGGGACGCTGAGCAACATTGGAGTGAGAGGATACTCTCCTGAGCACGGACATGACGCGAACGTTATCAGTTATGCCGAACCATGAGGCCCAAGATTGCATTTTGGGCAAAGTATCAAAGTTTATGGTAGCTCCCTCGACCAAGAACTTCCGCTCCAGGCGTGCTTGTGTGAATGCGTCCACATAAGGCCAGGGCGGATTGTGGGTGGGAGCATCATTGTCGCTATACAGCCGACTCGGGTCATCGGTGGAGGACATAACTGCGTAGTTGCTTTCTTTATCTGCTTCTCATTTTATAGATATCCTAGGCAAACGGTGGCTTCCAAGCCGACTTCTTTTCAAGCTTGCTGCGAAGAGCTTTACAGAGGGCAGTGCTCCCCGTAGTCCGCTTTAAACCGGTGTCGTCAATTGCGAGGATGACGACGGGGTCATTTGAGGTGGAAGTTAGGAGCTTAGGCCATCTAAAGAGGTGCTCGGTCTACGGGTACGTGCCTTGCTCCATACTTTACGCCACTTACCTTAAATCTATAGAACATGTGGGGTTTGGGTGCTGTGCCACATTCTCATTTATGTACTGTGGCTGGGCGCGTTTTATTGACTTTCACAGGCCATCTTGACGCGTTCTACCGCGTAATGTTCCTAGCTAGTACTCTAACCTACCTACGTACGAGTCGGCGCTGTTCGTAGAATCGAACAATTCTCTCCAATGCCACCTATTTGCACTATTTTTGGGTTGTGAGCAAAATTGGACAGCAATCCTCCTTTTTTTTGCTTTTTTTTTTTTCCCTCCTATCTTCAAGAGTCTCGTTCTCGTCATACATACCCTCACATGTGTATTGTATACTCTGCATTGTGTGGTAGAATGAGCATGGTCAAATGGTGTAAAAGCGAGCAATCATGCCCCTCCAAAAGTCTTTCTCGGAGCAGAATGGCTCCCTCAAAGTAAGCCTAAACCTTCGCCAAGGCCATCCTGGATATTCTCTAATTGATACCAATAGACTCGCCAGCGCTGGCACAAATCTAAAAGCCATCCAACTGTGAGCCAGCCCTTTACTGCTACGGACCCTCGGCCTCGACCACTCGAACCAATTGCCGAAGCTACTAAGAACAAACTAAATGCTTTTAACTTTTGCCCCTTAATCCAAAAGCACGAAGCCAATGAGCCTGTAAAATGCCCGTCCCACGATGAAAACGACGTCTCGACCAAGGATGATGCCGTTTCACCCCAGGAAACCGGTCTACCTGCTTTGCCTCCAGCTCCCAGTAAGAGCATTACTACGCCTGTGAGCCGTTTGGCCTGGCAAGATCTGATTGGTGGCTCGGACATCAATGGAGAAGACGATGATACAAGTCCCCATGAAAAGGTTGAGTGGGACACCAAACAGCAGCCTATGTACGGTATATCGCCAATGCCACGGAAAAGGGGCACTAAGAGGGCACGCAGTTCGTCGCCCACATCATCACCAGCGGTACGCTCCAAACCAATTACACCGACTGTCAATGTCAAAAAGTTATCCGCCGCTCTCAAGTCACCTCACGCAGATCCGGCCATGGAGCTGTGGGATCGCTTCTCTTTAAGCGGCTCCGCGGCAGCCACGCCACTGGGGACTAACAACCCAGCCTTGGCTCAGATAATGGTTTCTTCCTCTCCCCGACCTTCAAAAAGTACAGGCGCGGGACACAGTGATGGGGGGTTGAGAAGAGCTATTAGCTGCGGAGCCAACTGGCCGAAGCGCCGGAGAGTTGAAAGAGTCGAGGTGATGCCTCCCGCCGACGTTACTGCTGAAGAGAGCCCAAGTTGTAACTCAAAATCTTCAATGGTTAATGCCTTATTGAAAACCGTGACAGGCGAGATCAACCGATCCAAAGCTGCCCAGACACAGCTAGATGGCCTCAAGTCACCTTCACCGAGAAAGAGACGACACAACCCTTCCAATCACCTTTCGGACTCTCCGAAGCAGCGAGCACCGCCTTCGAGACCCAGCCCTCCACTCTTTCCAGGAAGGATTAGACCACCCAACGATACAAGTAGTGCTACGGAGATGGACAATTCGTCCGATTACGGAGATGATGACTTCGATGACGACACGCTATTGGTGTTGGGCGCCGGTATTAGTCCCGCGCAAGAGTCCGAGTCTCAAGTAGTACAGCCGCAGGCCCTTGACACGGGACAAACAATGATTGCAGCCCCAACCGCCAAAGATATATGCGCGGTAGAAGACGACTTTGGAGATCTAGACGATGATATCTTCGCTGCTGCCGAAGGTTTAATATCACAAATCGATTCTACCCGTCATGTCGGCCAACACAAGAATGTCTCGCAAGGTCCTACTACTATGAATTTACCTCTCCAAGACCCCGTAATTGATGGGTTGGCAGAAGATATATATGGTGATGATTTTGGGGGTGATTTTGACTTCGATGCTGCTGAGATAGCTGCTACGCAATCCGCCAAGCAGCCAATTGTATCAGCGCCGCCTGTACGTAGGTCATGATAGCAAACGGCACATTGTATACTTGCTAAGACGATTCGTAGCTATCTCAAAAGCCTAAAGCCATCCAACGCTACCTCGTGACTAAGGTCCTACAAAACCAGTACACTGATGATCATGGAACAGAGTCGCCCGAGAAGGTAAGCCACTAATAGAAACCAGAAAACTGCCTTCTTAATGCTGATCCTTTTAGATTCTACTGGTGGAGGTTGACCGGACAAAGACCATGAAGACTGTGCACCTTCGGGGAGACTGGGTAGAGACACCTGTCAACTCAAAGTCATACGTCCACATTATCGGTGATTTTCAACCTTCCGGACAATGCATCATAGACAACTCCCAGAACATCTTGATTCTACATCCAGACCAGTTAATCTCTGCCACAGTCGTTGCTGACAGCTTCACATGCACGCGTAGAGCTGTCCTCCAAGATCGAGTGAAGGCGACGAGTGACAAGACCGCACCCCTTATATATGGGACACTGCTACATGAAATATTTCAAGAGGCGTTGATGTCAAACAAATGGACCCTTGAATTCTTGGATGGAGTTATCTGCCGGATCACCGAGAAGCATGTCGAAGATCTATATATCATCAAAGTATCAATTAACGATGCTCGTAATCATCTCCGGTCGAAGATGTCAGAGTTGAAAGCCTGGGCAGCAACGTTTGTTTCAGCTTTCCCCAAGGTCAGTGCTTGCGACTGTTCGATATTATAATCAAGATGTATCCGCTAATTTTAGCCAGCCGGATGCTGTTGTTCAAGGTCGAAATGGAGACAAGGCATATATGAGCGTCACCAAATTACTTGACGTCGAAGAGCATGTGTGGTCTCCGATGTATGGATTAAAGGGCAATATTGATGCGACGGTCCAAGTCACAATGAAAGAGGGCACTCAACGACGGACTCTCACCGTGCCCTTTGAGGTGAAAACAGGCAAAAATGCCACACCCAACCATATGGCGCAGACGGCATTATACAATCTTCTGTTGTCAGATCGATACGATATTGAAATCGCCTATGGAGTCCTGTACTACATGGAGACCTCACAAACCTTCCGGATTCCAACAATACGCAATGAACTTCGGCACATGATCATGCAGCGCAACCAGCTGGCATGTTATGTGAGAGAACGAAGCGTTCAACTCCCACCAATGAAGAAAAGCGCCAATACTTGCGGCAAGTGTTATGCTAAAGTTCCCTGTTTCATTTATCACAAGCTGGCGGATAACGGCGATGGTGAATCAAGTGGCGTTAAAGGGAAGTTTGAAGAGGTTGTCCAGCATTTAAGTCCAACTCATCAAGAATTTTTCTTAAAATGGGAAGACCTGTTGACGAAAGAAGAAAAAGAAAGTCAGAAGCTACGACGAGAGCTTTGGACTATGGTCAGCCATGATCGTGAGAAAGTTGGTCGGTGCTTTGCCAACGTCGTTATCGAGGAAGGTTCTGCACTCGAAGAGGATGAAAGTCTGAAGATCAATCGGTACCGTTACAGCTTCGTCAAAGAAGATGCCAGTTCTACCTTCTCCTTCCTCGACTCTCAGCTAGCCGTAGGCGAGCCTATTGTTGTCTCGGACGAGGCAGGGCACTTCGCTCTGGCCCTTGGTTACGTCACTTCCGTACGAAAGCAAAAGATTTCTGTTGCCGTCGACCGTCGCCTTCACAACGCTCGCATCCGGCGTCCTGGGTTTGATGAAACTACCAACCAAGTATTTGCCAGCATCATGGAAGTTGTTCCAGAAGGGGCAACGCCTGCCCACTCTCATGGGAAAATCAAAGAGGCTCCGGTGCGATATCGTCTAGATAAGGACGAGTTTAGCAATGGAATGGCAACTGTTCGGAACAACTTAGTTCAAGTGATGGCCGACGGGGTTTTTGGCTCGAGACAAATCCGGCGGCTCGTGGTTGATCTCGTTCCACCTCGATTCAAGACAGTCACAACCCAGTATTCCATTGCTGATCAGGCGAGTCTCAATGTAGACCAAAGGCGAGCCATTGAGAAAGTCATGGGCGCTAATGACTATGCCCTGGTCCTTGGAATGCCAGGAACAGGCAAGACAACGACTATTGCGCACATTATTCGTGCGCTTGTTAATCAGGGAAAGAGTGTGCTTCTAACATCGTATACTCACTCGGCTGTGGACAACATCTTGTTGAAATTGAAGACTGATCAGTTCCCCATCCTTCGACTTGGAGCACCAGCGAAGGTTCATCCCGAGGTTCAGAATTTCGCCATTCTAGCTGGACAGCCGATGACCAGCTTCGAGGAAATTCGGCACGCGTGGCATGGTACCCCAGTAGTGGCAACCACCTGCTTGGGCGTCAGTCACCCTGTATTCGGTGAACGTACATTTGACTACTGTATTGTGGATGAGGCATCACAGATCACTCTACCTATTTGCCTAGGACCGATACGGTTGGCGCGGACCTTCGTCTTGGTGGGAGACCATAATCAACTTCCCCCTCTTGTTCAAAACGAGGAAGCTCGGGTTGGAGGGCTGGACATAAGCCTCTTCAAATTACTTTCAGATACGCATCCCGACTCTGTTGTCAATCTAGAACATCAGTATCGCATGTGCGAAGACATCATGATGCTTAGTAACACTCTCATTTATGAGGGCCGACTAAAATGTGGCACAGAAGCGCTACGGCATCAGAAGTTGGCCATCCCTCACATGGCCCGTCTGCGGCAGAAGCACTACGACGCTGATACAATTATGCGACCTGGCACTCCAAAGTCATTTTGTGTCAACTGGAGTAGCGAGCACTGTTGGCTGCGCGATCTACTCGAGCCCGAGGCCCGCGTTCGGTTCGTCAATACAGACTATCTGCATTCGCCACGAGAAGAAGCCAAGGGCAACCGCCTAGTCAACCCGACTGAAGCTCGCATTGTGGTCCAGCTCGTCGATGCCCTCTTAACCGCCGGCGTGCCCGCCAGTGAAATCGGCGTTATGACTCATTATCGCTCGCAGCTCTCGCTACTGAAACACGGCCTCCGGGCCTTCGGGAACAGCATAGAACTCCACACAGCTGACAGATTCCAAGGAAGGGACAAAGAAGTCGTAGTGCTCAGTCTCGTTCGAAGTAACGAGGCATGCAGCATCGGCGACCTACTCAAAGATTGGCGACGGATCAATGTCGCGTTCACCCGCGCCAAAACAAAGCTTCTTGTCGTCGGGAGCCGCGACACGCTGAAGGGTAGTGGGGAACAAGAGATGCTGAGTAAGTTCGTACGGCTGATGGAAGATCGGGATTGGGTATACGATCTGCCATCTGATGCGCTAGAGAGTCATTATTTCGAGGACGGCGCGACGCAATTTACGGCGACGGCACCGGGTAGTCAGGCATCGCCATCTACGAAAAGCCCGAAGAAGCTAAATGTTTCAGGCGGCGTGAAGAGAGTACGCCAACCCCTTGCTGGGAAGGAGAACCAAGGACCAGGCCCGAAAAGAGGGAATATTACGGGGAAGGCGCTTTTGAGGAACAACTATGTCTCACGAGATATTCTGAACGAAATGATGGATGGTATCTACTAAGTCAACTGCTTTTAGCGGAGCGGAGGTGTGTTTCTTGGAGCATCGGCCTTTTGATTATTATTTGTGTCGAAGACACCCATGAGTTAAGGATATAACATGCTTTTCTTCATTCACATGAAAAGCATTTGCTTTGGATGCATAGTCTAGCGAGGTCGCTGTATCTCAATAATGGAGGCTGACTGAAACCCCTCAATCTCTTCTCCTCTCGTCGGTCCTCTGACCGACCTCCAGTGATGATTAGTTGCCCATCTGCGATTATCTAGTCTTATCGGCCCCATTGGCGTCGTTCTTATGTTGCAGAAGGTAAATAGTGAGTGCCCGGCAAAGTCTGCACGTAGTCAAGTGGGGAAAACCCCCTGTATTGTTAACCACACATGATGGATGCATAGTTTTCAAACAGACATTATAGTTTTGACTGCGCCTTCTGATCTATCCTCCTAGCCGCAAATGAACGGCCGACAACGTGGTCTAGTGGCCTATCTCAGTCATTATTCGGCACCTCGATTTCATCTTCGGCTGTATCAGACAGCTGAATCGTGATGTGAACCGTTCGTCGTATGCCTCCGAGTGAATGCTGTGGCCCAGGCTCCTCGTGTCCGTTCCCTGCCTCTCCGGTTGCATCGTCATGGCTGGGCACTGACCAGCTGTTGTTGCCGCCCCTCTGCCGTACTGGTCTCCGAGAACTTGTATTTACCATCTTGTAGTCTGTTCCCACTTCTCATCGCGGCCGGCCGTACTGAACGCATAGGTTGCTCAACATCAAAGTCGTCGCTTGAGAGCGTGGAGCATGGAGTTAGCTGCCCCTCATCCAACTCCGGACCGTTGTGATTATAAGAACAAATGACTGCCGTGAGTATCACTGCGAGCCGTGGCAGTGGGTGCGATTATGGGCTATGGTCTTGGTCCGACTTGTCAATACCTTGTCTAGCTTAGCCGAAACAGCTGTCAGCACCTTTGCGCCTACCTGCTCAGCCTCTTCCGAGAGACAGCATCGAGGCAACAGCATCAAAGCTACAGCTTCAAGTAGCTGCAAGGTTCATAATCATGAAGTGACACGTTAGCCCACCCCAGTAAGACATTATTACACCACTGTCAGCAGCTAGAGGTTTACATTGGGATGTCTTAATATACTTCTATTATAGTAAAAGAGACAAAAGAAGGCGCCATAGCGCACAAATTATGGCAGTAGAGGGAGAAATGATATGACTTTGCGAGATCCTACGCCTTGGAGATCCGAATCAGATTAGACCCGACCCCGGCTCCCTTTCCCCAGCCCCGATGCGCGTCTTGGATGTTTTCCATGTCCCAGATATTCCTGATGGCGATGTCAATCTGCTTGTCCTTGACCATGGCGAAGAGCGCGTTGACGTTCGGCACGAACGACGCCTGGTCCCGCGAGACGCCGAAGAAGGTCGTCCGCCGGTTCGAGAAGATCTTGGCGTTCTTCAGGAAGAGCTTGGCCACGGCCCCTATCGCGCTCCCGGATGGCTCGGTCTCATCCAGCGCGTTTTGGTTCTGGCCGTACGCCACGAGGATGCCCTTTTCTTCGCCGCCACTGCAGGGCGGCAAGATCGAGTAGGACTCCTCCCAGCTCTCGGCCCCGAGGGGATCGAACACAGCGTCTGCACGATCAGGAGTCAGCAATTGCCTTTTATGGTAGACATCTTAGGTAGCTCAGGAGTATTTAGGAAGTGCCCGTATGGGGCAATTCCTGCCTTGGATACCCGCTAGGAAAGGGGAACGAAGAAAGTCAAGAAATCACGTACGTGCGCCTCCAAGATCCTGCATTGCCTTAATCCAGTCCTTGTTGGTGTAAACGAAGGGCGTGGCCCCTTGGTCTCGGATAGCCTGATGGTTCCGCTCCGACGCCGTGCCGTAGACGGTAGCCCCCCGTAGCTGGCACAGCTTCATCGTGGCGAAGCCGACGGCGCCGCTGATGCCGTGAATGAACACGCGTTGGCCCTTGGTCACCTTGGCCGAGCCGTCGACCAGGCCGCGGGCCGTGGCCCAGTCGAGGACGATGGCTGCTGCCGCTTCCGGACTGACGCCCTCAGGCACCCTGATGAGGTACTTCTCCGGTAGGTTGACCAGCTCCGCCTCGGCGTCATACATGGTCAGGCTGACCACCAGGTCACCGGCTTTCACATGGGTTCCGTCCGTCTTCGCCCTTCCGGCAAGACAGTAGCCGGGCGTGAGTGGAGCTTTCCTCTGCAATGGGTAGTGGCCCCGACGCATGTTGATGTCAGCGCCCGAGAAGCCGGCGTAGATTGGAGCAACCTGAACCTCGCCCGACTTGGGCGGGCTGATGCTGGACGTTACGACATTGACCTTGGAGACATCGCCAAACTCAGAAATGACGACCTTGCGAATAGGAGTAGCCATCGTGGACGGGAGGGAAGCGGGAGTAGCCGACGGAGGTAGATATGAATTTGATGCTAAGTAGTGGTAGGTATTATGTGTGCTCTTCGTTGCTGAGTGCTCCGTTGTTTGTGGTGGTGGTGATGTGAAGCATTATCGTACTAATTGAGGCCTCACGGCCTCTCTTTATACGTTTTGATATTATCATCATTCGAGTTAACCTAGCTCCCCTCAAGCCAGGTAAACATTCAAAAGCGCATGTAGTCAACCAATTACGCACCATCTGCTACCTAAACGTGGCTCAGCGTCCGATAATAGATCATCACCGCGTATCAGTTCGCATCCGGTTCTACTCGCAAAGCCAGCCGGCGCCTGGGAGAACAAAGGATGGAGGATGGAGGATGGGTGGGGGGACCAGACACGCTCGTGGGTGTTAGCGCTCAGCTGTAACTCACTACTTTATATATGTACTTACCTTAGGAGTAGAAAGGTACATGGGCTGCAGGCGAACTATGTGCTTACATCGAAGTCGATAAGTACCCTGGCTGATTGTACCTTTCGCACTGCACCCCGGTGCTGACCTGCAGCCCTTAGTAATCCACACTACCTTAACCGTAGACCCGGCGGAGCAATTCCACCCCGCTATGCGAGCCGGCTAGGATTCACAATCGCATACAAGTACGGGTTCTCCATAAAAGATCTGGGCTGTACTAGTCGTGATCTTGACACGGCATCCTTCACAATTAGCCACACGGGCGCTAGCATTGTATTTGTCGCGTGTTACGCATCGGAACAATATTTGACAGGTGTTGCCGTTGTGGAATTGGATGAAGTAAAACATTCCCTTGCCGGAATTCGAGTAGGCCGAAGGCGCAAATTCAAGGCGGCGACAAAGACATCCCGAACACATCACTTCAGAGGACTCAAAAAGTTAGCAGTAGGAGAATACGTCAGTGCTGGCTGATGAGGTACGCGTAGACTTGACATTGCTCAACACAACTGCACGTGGCTCCGCGGCTTTTTCCAGAAGTTGAACTCCTCTATGTCATCCATGGTGCTAAGTAGTAGTTATGAGTGCGATAGTTACATATTGCGGCTGACCCTCAGAGATAATTCATTAACTTGGTGGCATTTGTCCAAATATCTCTAATGCTCTACTCACCTACGCCACATCATCCCATCCCTAAACGGTTGGACTGGTTTCGATCATATCAGCAACACCTAGCTGGCCTCACCGATGATCACTATCGTCCGACCCCGAGGAGTTCGGTCTCCTGTACTCCGGATTGGTACCATTATCAAACGGCGCGGATGGGTTAAACAGCACTCCTCCGGCGGTGGCATAGCTGTGCCTGTTCGCCCCGGATTCAGCCCCGCTATCTTGATTGTGGCCAGCCGGGTCCCTGTGATCGCCCCATATAAGATCAAGATAAAACTCGGGCCTAGGATTATCACGGCCCAGAAGGTAGGAGCCGAAGAACCAAGGGAGGTACTCTGTGACCTGGTGGCGGGTGAACTTCCACTTCTTTACGGCGAAGACCGAGTCTAGGTCTTCTAGTGATCGCCGCTTGGTCTCTTCGACGAACAAGAAGACAAGGACAAACGCGACAAAATTGAGCCCTGCAAAGAGTCCTAGCGTCTTAGCATTCCCGAGTCCAGCGTATATACTAGAGTCATATTAGCAGCGATGCTAAGTTGTGGTCCTTGTTTGGGGAATACCTAGGAAAGAGAATTGATAAAAGCCCTGCGAAGAGGAGATTTGTCGCAACCGCGAAAGCGCATCCCTAAATGGAGAACATTTAATTAAAGTCAATCAGTACTAGCTTTTTGGCTAACGACTCACAGCCTCGCGGTGGGATAATGGAAAACTGTGTATACGTCAATATTTTTATTTTGGGCGCAAATGATCTAAGTGGTGGCTAACCTTTCAGATGCTAGAGTAAACGGAATGGGGCCTGTTTTAGGTAAGCAGACTGCTGTGGCGATCCTCAAATAGTAACACGCACCCATTCCCGGAGAATACGCAACAGCGAAAACTAAATAGATCGTTAGTTCGCCTCTAGCGGTCTATCCTTTTGAATCTAGGGGCATACGATAGACAAAGAGAGCGATGACTCCACCCCTGGCTTGATTTCCATCGGGAAGTAAAGTCGATAGGGCTGCCGCGGTCATAAAGAGACCCATCAAGGGTAATGTGAGTACAAGCCATTTGCGGCGCCCCAATGTGTCGATAGTTCTAATAGCTGGGAGACCGAAGAGGAAGTTGACGGCACCTAACGCTGTAAGTATTGGTCATTAAAATGGAGATGCTGGGGCTAGCTATTTCGACATACCGTACCCAAAGCTATAGAGCATAGGCTGCAATGGATCACTACTATTTAGGACTCCATTGAAAAGAGGTCCTGAGCCATGCGTAAGCTAGGGTTCGGTGATCGCTCCTCCAAGGCCACCTCGGCACCGTGCAGGATGAACATGGCAATGATTCCAATATACCCCGCAAGCTGCCGAGTCAGCGTTAAAGCGATACGAGTTATTATTCGATTCTTACCGGAATAGAAGGCAAAAACATTTACTAGTACATTGTTAGGATGTTGCTACAAAGCGGGCGCCTGGACCGCTCCCATGATGTAGAACTTACTTCCACAAAGCTGTTGAGCTAGGGCAACTATCGAGCTGCTTATGAGGGCGTTCCTTAGCCGCCGTTTGGTAAATAACTGCCTGTACTGATTTGCATATGCCTTTACGTGTGCAGCGAATCCTCGAGGTACTCCGTTGCCTTGGGCTTGTGTCTCGGGTTGATCAGAGTATTCCTCTTGCCGAACAGACCTATATATTAGGTAGATGTCCCGTAGTGCTTGAAGCTGATATTGTCCGGTTAGTCCAATGATTTCTTGGGCGATCTGATCAGATTCACCGGTTATACTCACGTTTTCTCTTCGAAGCTTGACCAATATAGCATATGCCTTTGATGGGTTAAAATTGGCGGTCCGTTGTCGTAAATAGTAGCGCGGGCTCTCTGGGCAGAAGTAGAGGCTAACTAGAAGAGCGATAGATGGCACGAATGGAGCGGCTAGAATTAGCCGGAGAGTGGTTTCATCGCTAGGCGCTGTCAAGAAGATCAGATTGAATGCGAACCCGATGGCGATGCCGAAAGCGACCCTACTAATGTTAACAACCCTCATCACCGTTATAGTAAGGGGAGCGAGGCTGATCTCACCAGAGTTGCCAAGCAAGGATTGATGTGCCTCGCCAGTATCCGACCGCGGTTTCGGAAGCCAATATTGGAGTGCTCACTGCTTTCATTCCCATACCTAATCCTTTGTTGTTAGCTGGGCAATAAGGCCGAGCGCACCCCAACTCGAATCCTAAAGAGACGCCTCAGCGCCAAACTGACCTAAGCCGTTGAGGATGCGAACCCCGAAAAGTTGCTTCCATTCAAGGGAGTATGCAGCGCCCAGTGAGCTAGCAAATATGAGACACGCAGCGGTAGCCATGGCACCTCGCCGACCAACACGGTCGTTGATGGGCAAGGCAAGCCAGCAACCGATCAGCGCGGCGAACAGATACGGCGAGGCGTTGACCGCGCCAAGTTTCCAATCATCCGAGGTGGGCTTCGGAGGTAGAGAGCCTGCTCGATTATGTACTGAGGTCAAATTATTGAGACCGAACTCAGAAGCAAAGAGGGAGGCTCCATTGATGGACGACTGCACAAATCCTTGAAGGAACGCCGCAAGAGACACTGTGAGGATTACGATTAACATTGTGGGTTCAGATGGTAGAGCGTCCATTTCCCTTCTCAGCGCCACTTTCTCTTCTGGTGTTAACTGAACTAGCAGGTGCTCAGCTGCATGTGGTTCATTGGACCGCGCAACGGCATCGTAGGTCCTGATGTCCTTGGCCACCCGAGCCGCTCTAAGCAGTTGCTCCAGCTTTACGGACGGGAGGCATGTCTCCTGAAACTCGCGAACGTCTCTCTCGAGTTCCTCGTCTGTGAAGTGGGCTGCGAAATGTAAGCAATAATCACACCATAAATATTAGAAGGACTATAGGGTAAACCTACCTAACGAGTTTTCAATCACCGCCTGATTGTTTTTCCATCTTCGGCTAGGATACGGGGTGTTGGTCGTCGACACACTAGATGCCCTAAGACCCAACTCGATGTAGTTACTAGATCGACGTGGAGGTACGGCATGTGTTCGGGCAGCGAGAGAGTGACCAAAGGGAGAGCCATGTTGATTTGCCATGGTCGCTAGCCTCGTGGAACTGGTGGAATAAATACCGTGTTAAGTCTGTTCCATTCGTCCGCTAGTCGGCCTTGATTGAGCTTCAGATACCAAACAAGACGGGATCGGAACCATACAGCTAGCAAGACGCTTTTGGTCAGTAAGGAAAAGGTGAGGCTTGCGCCGCCTGCTGGATTGTATAGGCTTTGTGCGCGGGCGGTGATGACATATCGACTTGCGAACCGTTTGTGTAGGTACACGGCTTGATTGTCTTGAGCCCTGTGGCTGATAGAATTGGGCATATAAGGCCTTGGCCGGGGGCTGTGTACGCTGCAGCTGACGGTAAAACTCTAGAACCGACATCAAGCTGAGGTAAGAGTTACCGCAATCCTTTAAAGGTCTCCAAGGATTTGACGCGTGGACAGAAATCGTCGCTTCGGTTGTACAAAACAGTGCCTAGACTCTCGGACAAATAAGTGAGACACTCCACACCCACGGCCGTGGAATAAAGAATGTCTCACTTATTTGTCCGACAGTGTCGAGTGCTTCCCCCGCATACTACATCCACACGCAGAACCGCTGCGTGATGACACACGAAGCTGTGGCTTTTCATGGATCTGGACGAGTGGTGGTGGGACAATCCGTACCAATCGAACATGCCAAGAAATTGCCTTATGGATGTGTTAATTGCCTGATTCAGCCTTGAACTTGCTGCGCCGGCTTTGACTCTAGCCGGAGATCAAAGTGAAGGTGGAAATCCCATCAGAAGTCCCAAGGCTCTCTGTATGCTTATGAAATGTGGTATTTGGTGGTAGAATATTGATTAAAGCGAACTGCTGGGGGGAATATGATAATCTGTTGCCTAACGAGCATCTAATACGTCAGATGGGCGGTCAAATTGCTGTCGGTAAGTCTCTTCTCCTTTGAGCGATATGTAGGGAGACGCTGAAATGGTAATTAATCTTCGTAGTAGCTGCCTAAAATAGTCGATGCACAGGCGAATGACTTTGAAGCCGTGATGTAATGATTTGCAGCTGAAGGCTATGTTTAGGAGGACTTGTAGCTGCCGTGCTACCGTGTACGCCCCTTGTTGGTTGTACACTTCCACATGGGGGAAGTACCGCGATTCCTTCCAAACGGCGACTACATACCTGGCAAGGCGGCGACAGAAATAGTGAGACTATCCACCCCCTTACAATCAGCCACCGTGGGTTTAGAAGGGCGGGATACGTTGCAACGGTACACAATTAATGATTAGTGTAGTTCTGTACCATTTGAGCTGTCTGATGTGAGAAGTGCTAATAGCCGATGCACTAGCCATTAGATAGAACGTTAAAATAACACCAGAATCGTTGTTTTTGGGTGTAATTGCTTCCAATACAACATATAAGATGGTGGTTAGTTGTGAGAATGGATAGTCTCACTATTTCCTATTGCTGTCTCGCCTGGGAGTACATGGGCTTGAAGCCAGGTGACCATCGATATGGCTCAGCCCCAGATCTATTAACTTGTGATCTCATGTACCCGAATGTATGGCTATACCTCCTCGCCACGTGAGTTTCTGTACTTTAGCTCCTGCACATCGTATAACCTTAGAAATCGGTGAAGGTCTTCTTCAGAGCGGCACCACTGCCGGAAAAGTGCCCACACTTTACCGTTGAAAACCCACTTGGCTTCGTTCATGAGAATGCAACCGTTGCCAAGCGCTGCCCCGATCTAGTCGTCGAAACATCATGACGGATCCACTTTCAATCTCCGTTGGTGTCCTGCAGATTGCTTCTTTCACGGGTACTCTCGTTCGATCTATAGGACGATTCGTTGAGCAGACAAGGACTATATCAGACTCCATCCATGAACTATATGATGAAATGCGCCTCTTGGAGGAAGTGCTCCGCGATATCGGCGAAACATTCGCGAAACGGCCTCAACAGCTATCCTTTGAATATAGACACCATAACAGAATACATCGCATTCTCGAATCATGCCGCGCCTCTCTCCAGGATCTAGAGGTGGCACTTCCGCAGCTCGCCGACGACTCGAGCGCCATAGACAAGCTCAAGCTTAGCATCCAGAAATCGCTAAAAGGGGAACGCCTGAAGCAGATTGTGCACCACATCTCTTCCTATACAAGAGTGCTTCAATTGAGCTTGTCAACGCTCTCCCTTGGCGAGTTATGGATCAATCGACGGTCGCAGGACATGATCCTTGCCAAAGTGCAAGATATCTACGAGGATATGCGCTCAAAAAATATCTTTTTAGGTCGCATCAAGAAGAGAGGCATGGTCCCCGAGATTATCAATGGGGCACCAACGACGCGGCCATACACGCCTCCAGCCGATTACGAGGAAGGGAAATTACTCCTCGACAAGGAGTTACGCGATTGGCGGGAGACGGTTGATGAGGTTACGGCGGCAGTCTCTCTTTCTATACCAGATCAGGAGTCTTGTGACGGACGACCAGCCATGGCACCGCACACATCCGCGAGCAGTACAACTCTACAAATCCTCGAAGACGATGTATCTGACTCTGAGCAAGAGGAGCTCGATGAAGTGAACCGCAGCATTCTACAGCTCACTCTCGAAAATAACCAAAAACTTGTAAACCAACTCTCAGAGATCCAGATCTATTTTCAAGCTGCAAAGTATCATCGACGAGCCATTAATATATGTCGTCGCTTGAATGACGGAGCCACAGGACCAGACGAACAGACTAGCGATACTGAGTATGCCACAAAGCTAGCGAATATGAGGGAAAGTTTTGCGGACATTCTGCTCAAGTGTGATACTACGGTAACAGACGACGAGGCCGAAGAAGTCCTAGAGCAGTTACTGAACGAAGAGACTGAGCGGTTAGAAGCCACGGATGCCGACCGGCGATGGAGATTGTACCACAAGCTTGGTAGCCTCTACGCTAGCCAGGGCAACTTTCTAAAGTCGCGGAGATATCTAAAACAGGCCTTCATGGGCAGGTCAAGGGCAGACCCAAGGTCGCAGAGTCTTGTCATAGAGTCGGCAGAGATGCTCATCAAAAGTTTGCAAGTGCTCCAGCGGATTGATGAGGTGCGAGGTACACAAGACTGGCTTAAGAAAGAATTTCCATCGGAATCCCCCGCCCTGGAGCAGCCATCAGTCCCACCGTCGCCAGGAGCAATTACGAATCCCAGTGGCAACCTTCCCAACCTCTATACGTGGTGTGTGGAGCAGGGTTTCGATGTCAATAGCAGGCGTTTCGGATTTGACATTTGTGATTCTGGAAAGGGAAAGGCTCCAATTCATCAAGCTGTTCAAGACGAAAATTTCGAAATACTGCAACACATGGTACAGAATGTTGCACATGTTGAGCAGCGAGATGCCACAGGCTCAACACCCATACATCTTGCAGCCGCTACGCGTAGTAAAAGGATCTGCACTGTTTTATTGGAGAAAGACGTCGTTATGGATGTACTAGACCGGAGTGACAGATCTCCTTTGCATAGGTGCCAGTGCAGTTCCGGGGGCACCGAGGTCGCCAAACTGATACTGAATCGGTGCCCTGAGCTAATTGACCGCATTGACGGCTTTGGTAAGACAGCACTATATATGGCGTGTGAGAAGGGTAACGAAAAGAGTAAGTAGTAATTGGTCTTTGATTTACCATATGCAATCTTTCCCCCTGTGGCCCAAGTTCTCAATGAACTATGACTGCATATACGCCTCAAGCACTCCGCTCACCCTCCAAACTCTAGCATCAGAGCAATTACTGACGTTAGGTATTGTAGTGGCCGAACTTTTATTGTTAATGGGTGCCAATCCGAATAAATATGGACAGGGGCAGTTTATTCCACTGGTTAGCGCGATCGATGCTGCAGCTCGGTCAAGAAACAAGATCCACCTTGTCAAACTATTACTAGAACATGGTGCCGATCCAGGAATACGCGATGGCAGTGGTAGAACAGCATTCGAAGCCGCTAATAATGCGGGGCTTGCAGGAAGCGAGATCAAGAGGCTACTGGGTGAAATATTGTCACGGCGGCCGAGCGTCGCAAGTGTAGCGACCACAGTGGACACGGTCCGGACATCTTCGACCAACAGCAGCACCTCGAGGCCGGCAATCTCAAGTCGGTTCCCATGGTTAGGCGAGACCGGTTGAGGTGTGGCCTGAAGGATCCAGACTGTTTTAGATGTAGGACATTTCGGTATGTTAACAGCGGAACTAGGACTTTGAGGAGTAGAGGCGTTATGAAAATGATCGAGTTCGTACTGGCGACATCAGGCGAGCTTGTGTATTCTAGTATAATTAGAGGTATAGGTTATTGCGTTAATGAAAATGATGCCTCACAGATTTAACAGCTTTTAGCCTCATGTTTTTTCATCGGGGAGGAGAACAGACTTCGTCAGAGGCATCATGAGGGCGATTTACCGGGGCCTCTTATAAGAGGTTGGTACCTGTTTTGGTAGACATATAGAACTATAATTTCTGTTTAGCGAAAGCCGGAGGTTTGCTAAGATTTCGAGCGGCAACAGAAATCAAACGTCTTGCCGCCTCAACGCTAGTATGTCCGAAAGTTTGAGTTGTCCTTTGGCACCCCAGCCGGAAGGGCCACTCTCGACTTCGGGGCGGACAGCTACATACCAGTCCCACGCTCGCCGATCAAGGTCACGAGGGCTCAACTGGTCTGCCCAGCTTTCGCAAAGTAGTCTGATAGCGCCAAGTAGCCTGGAAACGTTCTCTTCTTTCTCAAGCTCCATGGCTTTGGCCGTCTTTCTCTTGGGGGTTGCTTTGGTAGATTTTGACACGCTTGCTTTTGGGGAAGTAGGTTGACCATCTCGTTCGAATGTCCCATCGGGGTAGGCATTCCTTTCTTCCTCTTCAGTGGCTTCCAATCTGGTGGCGAAGCTCTTGAAAAGGTATGTTCTAGCTGCTTCCGGTCTATGTATAGGCATGCCAACGACACCCGCTTCGTAGGATCTACTAGACGCAGAGCCAGCCGTACCTGCCTTGCTCTTCATAGCCTCAAGATCTAAGCCCCAGACTGCCTCGCCTCCCAGAGTAGCTTGCTCTCCGGTGATGCGGAGCCGTTCTGCCAAGGCATCCTTGAGGCAGTTGCGCATGATCCGCCAGCGGTCGGGACCAAGCATGATTCCACCATACCAACGAGTCATCACAACCAGTGTATCAACTGTATTCATTTCTTGCATATTCTTAAGCAAAAATGACCCACATCCGCTTTCCCCATCATCGAAAGATTCTTCTTTAATCGTGGTTGCATTGAATAGATTGGTGGGAACTTTAACTCGATATGCCCACGCATTGTGTGTTGCAGTCTGAAGAGACGGAACAGCGGCGAAGAGTGACTGCAAAACGGCTTGGCGCTGGGATGGTCCAGTAAGGGTTATGGCTCGTACAACGAATGTTGACTGTTTCAAAGTTATAGGTTGGCTAGTTGACCATGATCTGGGGTCACGATTCGTAGCTGTATCCATGTTCTTCATGTTCTGACTGATACCAGTTTCGGTTGTGCCCGATGCGGCAGTTGATGGAACTTTCAGATCTACTGGAGAATCGTTTGCCATTCCAATCTCTTCTTCCCCTTTCCATTCATAGCCACCTCTCTTCAGCACTGTCACCTCTCGGCCCATCACTCTGACCCTTGGCTGACCGTGACCCCAGCCTTCGTCGTCAGCACTAAGGCCCTTTTCAAGGCCGATAGAAACGGCTTTGCTTCTTGAGTTGGCGCTGACAACAGCTTGGGCTAAACTCAGTCGGCTTGAAGGAGGTTGTTCCGGCATTGTGTATCGCAAAAGCTCTACGGCAAAAGCCAGTACAAGTGGAGCCCGGTTGGTTAGGAGAGTAGTGGTAGCAATAACATGCTCGTCCAACTCAACAGGAAGCTCGAGTGATGCTTCATACTCGCGAGGCTCCACGGACTCAGGTCCACCCAAGTATCCGGCATCACCTGAAGGCTTGAGACGTTTGGTATTGCCTGTAAGATCAGAGCCGGGTCGCTTGCTTGCTGATGATGTGACTGGGCTTTTCATACGGGCTTTACATGCATTCAATAGAGACCTGGCAGCTTTGGTATCAGAGATAGCCGCCTGGATTTCTGAGAGCGGACATTCCGCGATTTGCCGAACACTTCGGAGATTCTTGGCCTGTAAAGCTTTTACCCGTGCCATGGCGTCTTTAATTGGGACTCTCATTCCGACCGTCATCAGCCGAATTAAATCTTGGAGATCCTGCTGAGCTGCCATCTTTTCAGTATCCTAAGAGGCACGACGTGAGTCAAGGTAGTCGCAAAGCGTAGTCGTTATTAGGTAACATTGAGATGGTGGCCTAACTTGTGTTAAGGTGTGCCTCTTGATAGGAAACCGCGTTCTTGATGGGTTACTATGTAGAGCTAGAGCTGCATCTGCTTATATGAAATACCGTTTAAGCGCACATATATGCTTGTACTTGTTTGTACCTAAGCATTATATGTAGGCAATGCACGCATAGAATACGATAACCAGCTACTTCAAATATCTATGTAGGTATAAACTGGATTAGTCGACCTGGGAAATCAATCTATCTAATTGTAAGTTTCTGAAAAGATGAGCTAGACATCAAACCGATCGTAGGTAATTCGTTCCATATGCCACAGACTAATGGTAAGGGCATCCATCCAGTCAGGCGATACCGGAAAATATTGATACACTCCACCCCTACAACCAGCGACCGCCTTATATGCTGTATTTGAAGTCATTTACAGCCGAAAACAACGATTCTAGTAATTCTTAGTAATTTTGAATAGATTAAAGTACTGTTGGTGTCTTAATACCAAAAAGAATTTATTTGGTTCAAGTACTGATTTTTTTTTTTTTCGTTCTTTTTTACAATTAATTGAACATGAGGTAACGTACCGTTCTGACTTTATGGGGATAGTTAGAGCGTATCACTATTTTCCGGTATCGCTTCGCCAGTTACTGTCGAGACTGTCGAGGCCAATCCAGGTGGCGCACATACGCCAAGGCCTATGAACAATTTAGCATCATATTGTGGCTTTCGGTCCACTGCCATTCCCAGGTGGCGGTGCAGACCATTGTCAACGTTATAACCACCACCATGGGCGCTCTACATACTGCAAGGTACTTGTACTGTACCTTTGACAGTAGATATTCCGGTGCACTGTGCCAGATCTCCAAAACTTCGCAGACCAGGGTCTCTCTCCAAAATCCCCATCGCCAACAACAAAAGGTCTTGGGGGGGAGATCGACACTCAACCTGCGTCACAGGCTCCCCGTATTCGACAAACGTCACTGCCATTGACCACTGACGTATTCATCCCCTTCGAGTCGCTTACCGGAGCAGTGCTGCCGAGCTAGGCGACCTGACTCGGTAACGCTCCCAATAGGCCTTCGTCCGGAGGCTGATCACCGAACTGGTGCATTAGCCGCCAACGGAGCTTCGTGCGATGGGATCGATGAATGCGGAGGAAATCTAATTAACCTCAGCTACTACATCTGCATAGGACGACGCTTGCTCGCATATCGGAAACTCAGCTAGACACAGGCTGACTAACTAGCTGCTACTACGAGCAAGGCGGGCAGGTAGGCGGGCAGGTGAGGCGACACAGCCCAGCCTCACAGATTGCTATGCGGCCCAAAGTCTGCGGCATACCTTGCGCTACTGCAAAAGCTTTCGCACGCAGCTATGGCGGTCGCAGCCGAAGCATTAGGAGTTATGAGGAGATATTTCTGAGGCGGCACGCTTCATCAAAGGCAACAAACCCAGGCAGGAAATCAGCCTCAAAGCCGCTCCCTTACCAGCCTGCAAAGCCAAAGGCTCAGGTCAACCCCAGCGCCCAGCAAAATAAAAGCAAGAAGGCACCCGTCTCAGAACTGCTCCGCGACCGCTGGATTGGGTTACTCGGATATGGCGGCGCGATATTATGCTTAGGCTACTTTACCGCGAGCCTGACCATGTACTGGCGGCAAGAGCCAGCGCCTTGCTACCCCCTAGGCTGCGAGCCCGAGGCACCCACGGGTAGGCCATCTATCCAGTCGCCATATGAGTTCGACTTGCATCTTGACAAGTCGGAATGGCGGTTCGGCATCACAAAGCTGCGACGCGAGCTCAGTTCCGCGGCGCGCGGACACGTGCTCGAGGTCGCGATAGGCACGGGACGGAACCTCGAGTTCTACGACTGGAGTAAGGTGGCTGAGCTCCTGGTATCACCTAAGGAGCGCGAAAAGGCAAAAGCGAAATCCTCTGGGTGGATGCCGAGCTGGGGAGACAGCAAAAAGGCAAACACGGGGCAGGACAGGAAGGAATTTCAGGATGATGACAGCGCAGTTCTCAGTTTCACCGGCGTCGATATTTCGCCCGGCATGTTAGACATCGCACTGCGGCGGATGCGGCAGGTCATCCCCTACATGAGCAGCCAAATTCCCAAGAAGCCATCGTTCGCCATACTGGCCGCCAAGCCCGGCGATAGTGACATGAGTCAAGCCCATACTGTTTCATTACTCTCCAACCGCATTCGTGTGCTACAATCCGACGTACAGTCGGCACTTCCCGCGCCTCCCGCTCTCGCTTCTGCCTCCCCGTCAGACTCCAAGTCCTCTATTTCTGCCTCCACAAATCCCCAAAAGTACGACACTATCCTACAAACATTCGGGCTCTGCAGCGTGCAAGATCCCGTCTCTCTCCTCTCTCACATGGCCATGGCCATACAACCAAATACCGGCCGCATCCTGCTCCTCGAGCACGGGCGCAGCGTCTGGGACCTTGTCAACGGCCTGCTGGACCGCGGGGCGCGCGGCCATCACGAGCGCTTCGGTTGTTGGTGGAATCGAGACATCGAGGTCATTGTCAATGAGGCTGCGCGTCGCGTCCCTGGGCTGGAGATTCTGCGTCTCGAGCGCCCTGGCTGGACGACGGCCGGCACACATGTTGTGGTCGAGTTGCGTGTCAAGGGAAACGGCAAGAACACGAACAAAGACGAGGAGGTGAAGAAACAGGAGATAAGCGGATGGGGCTCTATCCTTCCGTCCATGTTATCAACAAAACCTACCAGCGATTCCGATAATGAGGATTAGATGAACATTAAGTCACCCCCTTAAGTTCTGTTAGACCTGCAACCCTTAGCGTCAAATAAGAGTGTAAAAAAGGGTTTGAAAAGATCTAAAGTGTATATCTACTTTCAGCACACCTTGTAAACCAAATTGGAGATGTACGCCAACTTGTATTCCCATGTGGCATATGAATCGTTTGTTGCTGGATCATTGTACATGTATCATAAACATAGTAATTGATTGGAGATTTCGCCTGTATTTTCTAAATTGAGTATTCGATCTTTTCCCTTTATCATCTTCTAGATCGCCGCCTTTTATGCAGCTCAAGTGAAGAAGCTTCAAAGCCCAGCAACGCGCACTCTACGCTTTGCGCCCAAGTATTCTTTCCTCTAGGGTTTTACCTGGAAAAATCATCGTTTTGTCCATAATGAAACACAGCCGCCAGGCCGGAGATCTAGACCACAGCACAACTTTTCTTCGCAGAAGCACATATTCTACGCCCGTCCAGTGAGCGCCTCAAGTACTACTTGAAGATAGCCATTATACAACCTCCCTCCTCAGCCAGTAAAAGGTAGGCGGCCGTGTACGCATGAACAGAACAAACAACAAGATGGATGAAAGTGGATTAAACGCGAGAAGCGACAAATCAAACGCTGCCACTTCCAAATCAAATAACCGCGCCACTGGCTCCAGTACCCTAACTCCTTTATATCATCAATCTTGAGCCATGCGATCCATCGTACAAACTCCTTGTATGTAATAACTCTCTAGATCTACACAAGACAAATGATGTGTAGATCAAGGGCAATAGATTAAACGACTGCTAACGATTTAAAAGTCGTCAAGTAAGCAGTCGAGCTCGTCAAGCTCAATAGTTTCGGGACTCTTATCCCAGTCCAACATGGCATCTAATTTAGACCATCCTTCGGCCTCGCCATCTCGCTTGATGGGTGCCGGTATCGTCAAACTTGGGCGCATAGCTGGGCTAGTCATGAAAGCCATGTGCGGAAGGAAGCCGGGTGCTAGACCCCTGTGAGGTTCGCCAAAGAGTTGCTCATGCTGCATGCCATCATCTATCCCAAGTTGGTCCACAGGTGTAGCAGAGAGCAACTCTCCTCGGGCTTTGCGCTTCTGTAATCCATCTGCAGTTTGGGTGAACTCTTTTTCGTCTTTCTCCAGAGGAGGCTCCTCTGCTTTGTGTATACGCGACAGAGTATGAAGTGATCGATGTCGACCAGAGATCGAGCCCATAGGTGTCCCGGGCATCGGCCAATCATCTTCCATATCGTCAAACTCAGGCGATGAGAGGTCAACCTCTGGCGAGAGACTCAACTCTCTTCTTCTGTCGTTCTCGGTGTCTTCGGTGGTAGAACCTGAGCTTGACAACGACGGTGTAACGATTGCGCTTCGTTGTATAGATAACGAATCTGGTAGAGGAAGATGAGGGTGTGTCGTTAGGTAGAAGTAGGTGCGCCTCGGATGAATAGCCTCCAGTTCTTTCGCTAAGGGACAAGGGGCAAGAGCGGACCAGCCGGTTCGCTTCAAAAATGAGGCCAGTCGCGAGGAGACGATTGCGCATGGATTCGCAGATCTAGCAACTACGTTAGGATGCACACAGATCAAACCAGTGGTGACAGAGAGACTTACTGTTGGACTATTGGGAGATTTTTCGTAAGTACAGTCGCCAGTTCTTTCACGAGGTGGGGACGATTCCGCGTCTGATGTAGCCGTACAATAACAGCCTCGACAATCTCATCGTCGATTCCCACTAAATCGATGGGCTTGACCTCGGGTACACTGGCGAATCCAGCATCGTCGGTCTCTATAGATGTCTGGACGCCCGGCGAGGGTGGTGGCGTAGGATCGCATTTTGTAGGGTTGGCGGCGGTTACAAAGGCTGAAGGAGAGTCGCCATGCGATCGCTTAAGCTTCTTATTCGGACGGGGGGATCCCTCGAGCGAAGACCGTGGACCAGTGGACATGCTGGATTGAATACCGCTGTGGGAGTTGCTGCTAGTATTGCTGCTACTGTTGTGATTTGACGACGAACGGTTGACAGGGACATGTATTCCAAGGGATGGAAGGGACAACGATTTGCGACGAGTGTTATACGGCATGATGGGCAGACACAGCAGGAGATTTAGGTATATGAAGAGTACTAGACTAGGTTGTATGTATGTGTGTATGTCTCTGGGGATCTGATACTCGATGGTCGCATGAATCACGGAAGACGGGTTGTCGTAGATCCAGTTCACGGGGCCAAGTTAGAAGTCGAGATGCCGAAAGGTATGATGTAAAGAAGACAGGGAGATAGGATTAGACGATAAGATAGTCAAGATGATAGCTAATGTTGTGCGTATCTTGGTAGAGACTCGATCTCGAGAATAGACTATTATCAGGGGAAGCTACTAGTGAGGTCGGATCGAGAAATCGAGGGATCGAGAATAGTACAATAGACGGAAAGGCGGTGGAGGGATGATCAGGGCGACGGCGAGGATGGCGAATTGGGAGACAGAAGGGCTGAGGAGAGCTGCTTGACTTTCGGTAGCAGCGCCTTAGACGGTGAGAGAGTCTGGGAGGAGCGTGGGTTGGGATAGCGACAGGATAGACTACAGACTGGCTCGAGAGGGTGGGTGGCGGCGACAAGAGCAGCAGCAGCAGCATAGCGACATCAGTACTAGCAGCTACAACCGGTTGCTCACCACCTACACTAGAAGCCCTCTAGGCTGCAGGTGGGTACCAGATACTGCAAGGTAGTGCACAGTAGGCAGGAATGTTCTCAGCCGGGGGATGCTTGAAGCTTGTGTGCCCAGTGTGTCAGGCAACAAACGAGAAGCAGCGAGAGAGAGAAAAAAAAAATTAATCTGCTGGAGGTGTGGGGGCCTTAGCGGCGGTTCTAGTGACAATGGCCGTCTGTGCAAATGTTCTGGCTGCACACCAAAATCATATGAATCACCGAGATAGGTGAACTCGCAGGCAAAGTACCCCCCTTGGCCCCTACTGCACTACAGGGATATATCCTTGCTGCTTGACTGCCCGTCTGGAAGCAAGTGGCCAATAGGGACCAAGGTTAATTAATCTAACCTCTTCAAGTGTTCCAGTGCTCCCATGCTTCCGTTCGATTTACACATTGCCATCCATCGCTCATCCGACCGACTGTTTGTTACTTTTTAAGGGTCTTGTCTGTGCTCCTCTGGAATGTCTTCTCTTTGCTTTTGATGTCTAAGGAATGATATTGCCCGTTGCTGGGGCGCGCTAAGGAGCAGATTCTCCCAAACCCTTGTCCATGAAAAGCATCTTGCCCCATGCATGCTCATCTCGACTCGTGCGCATGCGTTTGTTTACTTTGCTGAAGATGTCATAGAGTTGGAGATTGAGCAGGGGGAAAAGGCGGTAAGAGCACGAACGGCGCATCGTACACACAAAGTCGGCCCAGAAACAGGTAAAGTCCGTGCGGCAAGCCGGCTATCCTTGGCTGCGTTTTTGCTGCAGGCTAATAAGTTCCTACTAGTAGGCATAAGTCGATGCGCATTGTCGGATGCTCATCGGATTTCTCGACGTGCAGGACAAACCGCCGGGCTGTCATTGGCTAGAACTGGACTTTGTCATCCTAAAGAGGCAATGCGTCGATGGCCCAGTTTCAGAGCGAGGGATTAGGGGGCTGAGGCGGTTATACCAGTTACAAGTTGCAGGCGACCTGCAGCAACTATTAATTGCCGTGATTATCGATAAGTCATCTTCCAGGGGTTTTAAATTCCGCGACAAAATAATAATCCACATATAAAACACGATCAAAGAAGATCTTGAGTCTGAGCAGAAATTTACACCTAAGGGCCCTACTAGAAATTAAAATAACTCAGTAGGGAGATTAGCTAGAAAATGCCTCGAAGACGGGGAACACGAAAAAGACAAACAACTAAGAAAAACAGGAAGAGAAGAGGAAAAAAAAAGTTTGGGTGGAGAACATGTTTGCGGGGCAGACAGGGATTATGTTTCTCAAAGCCCCATTTCTTTCCCTTTTTTTACACCAACACCATGATGGATCCTTTTCGCTCACAGGGACGGGAGGCTTGGCAGTCACCGACTCGCGAAAGTAGCCCGATAGCCCCGATGTGGAAATGTGCACTCAACTTGGTTTATCGTTACCCGCCCTTGGAGAGAAGTCATGAACTCTTTCGCATATCGACAGCTCTTTCAAATACTTAATGTATGCCTGGTTCCGCCCAAATTGAATATCAGTTTTGTCCGGCGTGGAATGGAGATGGCAGAGACCTGCATGCCCAAGAGCTGCCGTCGAGCTGCTGTGAACCGATGCCCCTTTCCCTATAAAGGAGGTCATCAGCAAGTCGGGTGTCACTACTTACACCATCCACTATGGTATTACACAATGATTGCCCACTTACATACCCAAGGTAGACAAACATTGAGGTCAGTGGCTCTTCGTTCGTCGGCCGTGCCCCAGAGCTGAGTGTGACCAACGGAATAGCAAGAGTAATGATAATCATCAGAAACCGGCTAAAATTGTCCCATTCGTAGATCAATGCTGTGAGACAATCCCAGCCCAACCCAACCTCCCATGTTCCAAGAGCGCAACTGACGATATTACGCCTGGGATTTGGTATGAGTGTCGTAAGGGGTATCGAGCTCACGAGTGCCAATGTATCTACCACACCAAAATTGCCTACAGTAGTACTTCCTACACCATCGGAACGATAGTCGCAGAACCTCACCAGAGAGCGCTTCGCCTATTTAGTCCCACCACCCTGCCCAACCAAGTTACTAAGGTTACGGCAGTATAACCACCTTTCGGCATGCCTGGAACTTGTCCTGCAGCCTAGCAACGTCAACATTGTCTCACGCGAGAAACTTCCCCAAATGCACACACCACCTCGCAAGATCGTCTAAATACACATTTATTGGTGGTACATCATTCGCACGCGCATATCATCAGTCATCTCATTCATAGCACCGCTAACGAACGAGACCAGCGACAAGAAGCCTCCACTTTTCGAGATCTTGGTCAAGTGTCTGGGGTTTACCGCAGAAGCGACGGTAATGTATTCTATTGGTGCGAGCGCCGTACCAAACCTTACAGAAGTTCGACGCATCGAAGTTATTCTGCTGCTGATTTCTGCATATATTGAGGGTCAGGCTGCCCGACCTGCTATTCGGTTGGCAAATATTTCATCCAGATATATTTAGCTTTTAAGTTCTGGCCCCCAGAGTATTCGAGATGAAAGAGAAGCATTATTATCACTTATCACTCATTAGCGATGCCCAACTTAAGCACCTACACCGGATGCTGCATGTCGTTGACGCATTCGGTTAAGCCAAGGAGCCTTAGCCCATTAAACCATTGTAGACGATTGGCAGACAGACCATGGAGTGTGTTGTCAAAATTTCCTATTCGGGACCGAACGACTTCTCCCCCAAATATCTAGACAAATTTAGAAAGGGATATCTTGCATCCCTTGACATGACCAGTCTGACGAGACGGCATCCCTACGCGTTCCACACTATAATCACAAGACGGCCCAGCCGTGCATTTTAGAGCCACAAACACCATCTCAATTGTTCCCTAAAGTCAGTGTCGAAGTCACCACAAGGCACGGCTACCACTTGGCTTCTTAAACGTTAACAACTCAAGTATAGGCTCCAGTCGACGGATAGTTCCCATCAATATCCTCATTGACTATAGGTAATCGCAACTGCTGTGTTGTGTCTAGACGCTACTGCACTCCAGTCCACTTATGCATTCCTACGACGGGAGTTCATGTGTTACTGGTGGATACAGGATGTCTACAGCATGATACACCGGATCTCAGCACTAGCCTCGCGTGGACCGGTGGCGTTGGAGTAGAACTTGTCAAGTCATGCTCCTGGCCGTTCGTCACTTACAATTATCTTCATTCAATTTCCCATTGCATAGAAAACACGCACTACGTTTTCATTTGATGAGACCGGATAGCTGATCTACGAATTTCTCCACGACAACTCTCTCGGGCAGACTAGGGCAAGCTAGGGATTTACTCTCTCGTAGTGCTCAACAGCTGCCTAGGACAAAGTCGCTCTGGAATAGAGTGCTTGAGTCATGAGAAACCATTATGTAGGCATCTGTGTGCGGGTCAGTCTTGCGCGTCAATCTCGACCAATCCAGCATTGCACGAGAAGCAGCTTATTACTTTACATCATAGGCAGCTAAATCCTCCAATGATCCGATCTCATCTCGCTGTATTCTTCGGTACTGCAGCCAATCGATCCATGGCCATGGACGCATACTACGCAGCAAGACTTTTTCATTCTCATTGAATGCCATACACTCCTACATAGCGAATACCTCTAGTAACGCACCTCGTCTTAAACAATATCTCAAGGAGCTGACGAGCATTTCATGTACCGGCTCTGAGCGAAATTACCAATTCTGTCTGCATGTGTCGTTGTTAACCTCCAGAGCTGCCTCAACTTACTACACATCATATGGCAATGAAGTAGATAATCGTACCCTCACAACTGTTCAGGAAGAGGGCTTTACGCGACTTTAATTTCAATATAAGGCTTCACAGTCTGAAACCAAACATCCCGTCATAGACTATTAAGAAGTCAACAAATACCACAGAGCCCCTTCACTCCGAAAGTTTGTTTCTTAAGAGGGTAGAAGGAATTTTGTCTCGGCAACTTGGAACGTCAACGAGTTTAAAGTAATAGTTGCCTTACGGCTCAACAGTACCGTCCACATTGCTCTTACTAGTCAGCTCTCTATCCGCTGCCCTTGCCAGGCAGGCCCATCGAATCCGCCATGCCCCATTCCATCGCTTCTTAACAATCAGCAACAGCGTCCCCAATGATTATTCTCCTTACCCAGTAATTATATTGCTATATCACCAAGCATTAAATGTCGCTTTCGCTGCTCACACCTTAGACAGCGTGACTACTCTTCCCCGGGCTCTCTGACATGTTCGCTTGCTCCAATACTGTCGCCTCGTCTGCTTTCTCGCCCCCGACTTAAAGGTGCGGTACTTCTTCTCCTAGCTCTCTTCCGGCGGGCTCACGTCAGGAATAGCATCGCGCGATTGCCCGAGACGGCCCCGCGCTCGCTCTTCGATGTCCTTGTGGACGCTGACGTCCAGCTTGTCCATCCACCACGGCAACAACGTCCGGAACTCGGCGCAAGCCTTGACCGCGTTGTCCGGCATCTAGCCGTAACCATCTGTTAGTGCATCTTTCTTAATAGACAGATAGGTCCTTTGCTACCCCCGCATTCGTGGGCAAAGGTTATACCAGCGTAGGTAAAGATTATACCAGTGCCTATGGAGACCAAAGTAAGGATGAAAAAGGGTGAGAGACAAGCAGAGGTAGACACGACATACCGGGATAAACGCCAGGCCCTCTCCCTCGGCGCGTTCGCACGCATCGCCGCCGCAGGGTTTGCCGTGGGTGTCGGCGAGAGTACGCAGTGGGACCCTAAGACGGTGGTGTTAGCCGGGAAGGCTTTCTTGTAAAGTGAGCATGGTTCTTCCATCGGACCCCTAACTGTGTAATAGCTACGCCGATGCTACTACGGGAATACAGATTGGTAGAAGTAAGATGGGAAAGAAATAGAGTTGCAGGACAACACTGTCTCATCTGCCACAACTCACCCCCCCTTTCTTATTCTCGCGACTATCGACTATCTCACTCACAACATGATGGCTAAACGAGGGAGGGGAAGAGAAGAAGCGGGAAAGGGGAAAGAAAGAAAAGAGAGGAAGAGAGAGTCAGAATACTTACCGCTTGCAGCACTGGTAGCAGAGCGGTGCCTGAGATCGTCTATC
Organism: Xylariaceae sp. FL1651; assembly: GCA_025201745.1. NCBI lineage: Eukaryota > Fungi > Ascomycota > Sordariomycetes > Xylariales > Xylariaceae > Xylariaceae sp. FL1651. The sequence goes on from MU624248.1 coordinate 409,673, forward strand.
ATAGTACTTGGTGCTCTGGCCCGCGACTATGGTGCCCTCACCAACCTGGACAATTCGTGACCGCAGCCACGCATATTGTAGTTGTTGGTATTGTTGCTGTGTCATTACGCCCTGGCCATAACCTGGACTCTGGTTGTACTGCGGATAGGCCATGCCTTGGTGTTGGTATTGCCCCTGGCCTGCGGGCCAGTAAGTGCTTGGGTTGTTATTTTGCTGATGGGACATGTTGTCTATTATAGCTGGCGAGAATATACTCGCCTCTTGGCCCGGACTTTGATGTTCTAGGTGGTCAGTCTCGGGGACTCCCAATTTTGTCTTTCATTAGAAGTCCGTGTCTTGTTGTGTCCTGTTATCGCCGATAGAGGAGAACAGCATGCGTGAGTGATGTAGGAATCAGGACAGTATAGGAGATAGGTTCTACGTAGATAAAACAGCCACATAGAAGTCCGTACTCGAAAGATGAGAACGGCCGCGCTTTATAGAGGAAGAAGAGACACTAATGTAAGAGAAAAATGTAGATTAGCAGTGTGGTGAGATAGTTTTCTCCAGTATCAGTCATTGATGTCATTTGGAATCAAAGTGCCAGCTTGCTGAATGTATGGTCACATATTGTTTGCTATTTATCACAGGTAAGATCGATATCCCATAACGCACATTACAGCAAATGACAAGGCTAAGGCCACAAGATGCCACATGCGCGGAGCGTACAATATGGCCCAAGCTGTTGATCATGTTTTACTTGGTTTGTTTGCATACCGCTTGCTTATCTACTGACAATGGCCAGACTCCTTTAACAGGGGATGCTGGGATACACTCTCACATGAATTAGTGCCAGAGAAAGAAGTACTGGGCACTAGAAAATGGGGTCAGACAAAGACATTGAAGGTTGGCTTCGGAAACTCTAATAAATAGCGATTGCGTGAATGACACATTTATACAACTTGGCGACAATACCGCTGTTGAACATGGTCTCAATAAAACAAGACAGTACAAGTATTCTTACTCTATATAACTCATTGACCTATGTATTCCTCTCCCTCTGTTTCCACAAGTGTGCGCTATGCCTGTTCCACTCCTAGTCTCTGAACAGCTTACGTGGTAGCGAAGTGCAGTGGACCTGACCAGATCCTTATTGCCTTTCCCTTCCACATCAGCAGCACGACTAGCAGGAACGCAAGCGCACACACCGAAGCCTGGATTCCAAAGCTAGCCTTGGTCCCCTGCGCATTAGCCCATGTGACCTGGAAGTAGCTGACAACGAATCCACCGAGAGTACGAGAGTTGTTCAGCCAGGCCGAGACCTCGCCCGACGCCTCTGGATAGCTGTCGAGGTTGTAGGATGATATGGCAACGGTTGTGATCATAGTACCGAAGACGTAGAGGCCCCAGGCCACCGCTGTCACCAGGAAGTGCCACTGATTTTCGAGGCTTTGCCCGAGTATGACGAGTCCCACAAGCATGAACGGCAGCGCGACGGCGATGGCGCGAAGACGGACTTCAGGCTCGAATCGGCCTTTATGGGCCCGAATGAACTGCTTTGCGAGGATGTCGTGCAGCCAGTGGCCGACGGTCTCACCCAGGATGACGGCAATGATTGGGGTGAAGTAGAAGAATCCTATCTGCTTTGGACCGAAGCCGTAGACGGGCTGGAGGAAGATGGAGAGTGTCGTGTTAATGCCGACAACCCACGCAAAAGTCTGACGATGGCAATCACGGTCAGCAAGCTGCTCAGGCTGACTGCCCAAGTCATTGGATTATAAACCTACAAGGAAATAATAACAACAAGAGATCAGAACGGTAGGCTTAGAAATAACACGGATAGGTCGCATGCATGCTTGCCAGAACGTGTTCCGCCGCCCCCTCGATTTCCACTGCGCGATTCCTAGAAGACTCGCAATGCGGGTGCCGCGATCGGGTTGGTCTGCCTGAGGAATTCTGCGGTCGTAGTATGTCTCCTGGACAAAGATTATAGTAAGGACGAGAGCAAGCGCCGTTTCGGCAGTGTAAACCCAGAAAGGAGTTGGCCACGGCTTGGTAGCAATCTGAAAGGCGGCAAGAAGCGGACCAAGATAGGGACTAAGAACGAAGAACGATCTGTGAAGCTGAATTAGTAAGATTAAACCTCATAGCAGATAAAGACAGCAAGACACCTACGCCCATAGATTGATCTTTCGTGCACGCTCGTGGAAGAAAAACATGTCTTGAATGAAGATCAGACCATTCACTTGAGCCACGGTCGAGAAGAAGCCGTTGAGAATGCGAGCCGCCTCGAACGACGGGAACGTTGTTGCTCCTGCACACCAAGCAGCCGTAGCGAAGGCGACCACGAGGAAGTAGAACATGACGGGAAGGCGTCCGAAGTACGCGCTGAAAGCCACGACTGAGAATAAACCTCGTCAGCGATAACTCGAGGATCCACTGCCGCGGCACTGTCTGGACTCACCAAAGATGCCACCAGCTCCAAGCATAAACACGTTGCCGACCTGCGAATGATTGACTTCATCCTGTGACATATTCCATTCACTAAGCGAGCATTAGAATAGCACCTTGGAAACACTAGCATATGCTGAATAGTACCAGCGTTTCCAAACTTACATGGCCTGGGGTATCAGAGTAACAGCGCCGGTCGCAGAGCCATAGTCAGGTAGGAGAGCGGCGAAAGCGACGATAAACAGAATGAGGTTCTTCTTGTGTTGAGGCCAGTTCAACGGATCAGCTGGGTCCTCGCTTGGTTGAGGGATCAATCGAGTTCGGCCATCCTTGGCGAGTTTCAAGGTGCCATCGCCAGCGCTATCTACGTCGACCTCATAGCCCACGGCCTCCCTAAACTCGTGAATGTAGTCTTCCTCGGAGTCGTTATTGTCTTTAGTAGGGACCTCGACAGGCTCAGCGATTGCCTTCTCCAAGTCGTCGACAGCCATGTTAGTGGCGTGGCAAGCGATAAACGGTTAAAAGATGCGCACGATGAGAAGATGAAGGTAAGCGACATGGTAAGCAGCCCAGAAAAGGGCGGGTTGGGTAGATGAATATGTATGTGGTGGTGAATGTTGGGAGTTGGCCCGCAGTACCTGGTTCAGACGTATAGAACACAATCATGCGGGTGTTCTCATGTATCACCAGTCCAGCTTACAAAAAGAACCCTACCTTGAGCAGGCCCCCCTGACGTGTTGGTCCTAAGTTACCAGCATGGGGAATCGTGGAGGTTCAAAATCCCGGGGGGGGGCTGCTGTTCTATTGGTCGGTGAGAAGGCGGAGGCCATTCGAGGGATAGTCGTGCATCTGCAAACACGCATATATGTATATCAGCATGAAACAAACCAACAAAACACGTAAGAGCGTACTGTGAGGTCCCTCTGCTGCGTCCATGGGAAATCTACTTGAAATCTACCAGATAGCTGAATATGAGGAGGCTGGCAGTAATAGGTGCGTTAGGTACTCTCGACATTCGCTTCACCATCCCCTCGGCATGCCATGGGAAAACTGCTTATCCTCGCTTATCTCCAAGTCATCAATCCTTCCATGACGTGTCTGTCTTACTAATTCCTTTGTAGGGAATAACTGTGGTGGTTGAAAACAATGATAGCCACAGCGATAACCCAATGCGACGGTGCGGCAAGGTCAGCCTAGTCATTCCCCAATGACAGGAGAGGGTTTAATTACCGTTGTAGACACAACCTTACCAATGCATCCGGGACTGCCACGCTAAGTGGAGCCCCTGCGGAGGTTGCACCAGATCCAGTACGGCCGGCTGGGTTAGTAGGGCATGGGCGCATGCCGTTTGTATTGCCGTGATGATCTCCCGGTACAGCGGAAGAGATGGGTTTCGTGTCACGTAATTCCAAATACGGGTGTACCATGTGCGTTCTCTAGTATTCAGTACTATTCTGACTATCCTCTTATGTAGAGACTACGTTGAGTATAACCAGCGTTACTGATGTCTCTCTCAGAGCGTTGTGACCACTAGGCTGCTCTGATTGCCTTGCTTCCCAATCCTCCCGCCAAATCCCCTTGATCACACCGTAATTCATGTGGTTGAACGTCCTATACAGCAGTCATCTCATAGCTGACTGCTGAAACGAAATGCCTCGCATGCCCACGTCAAATATCAAACATCGGGGAATTTCTCCTTGTACTGTCTCATCTCCTCCTCAGTAAGCGGGCATTTAAGCTCGATTTTTTTCTTAAGCTCGCTCTTTCGGAGGTACCAGTTGCGCTGGTTATCCGAGAGCTCGGTCCATGGTTTTTTGAGATGCAGGGAATTGCCTTGGTATTCGTGATCCACGTGAGCGTGAGCAATGAGGGAGTGGTACTTCCCGCGTACAACGGGACACATTCCCTCACCGTTCAGCTTAGGGCGATCACAAGGGTGATCAGCCTTGGCTTGGCCGGCGTGGTACGCAGAATCGAGGTTATGTAGTTTGCAGATGTGCGATTTGATCGAGGGCTTAGTGTTCTGCATGGTAGAACCGCATTCGCTACCTCCGGTCGTCACCAGGGTGCATCGGAAGAGGCCATTGGGTACTGTAGCCCGGGGAAGGTCAGTAGGGTTCAAGATATTTTGATCATGGCAATAGGTCGAGGAGTGCTAGGTCGAGTCTGCTGTGTACTTACGGACCACACCTTGGGCGGTTGGAACTGCTGGACGCTGAGTCGCCATCGTTGCGTTGGGTCAAGTTATCTTGTCTTTCTGGTCGCTGGTTTTGCAGTCGGTACGAGAAAGCAAAAAAAGATTGAGAGAGGGGGTGTGCGGTGTTGCAATTCAAACAGGCCTTAGGGGTCATGCCTGAGGAGGAAAAATAGGTGCCTTGGTGAGGTCGTCAGTGGGATAGCTAGCGAGCTCACGTGGTCACACAGCTCAACTGCACACCCCTAGCACGTGCACAGCTTCGCCGTCAACCCAGGCAGCTGTGAGAACGAGCTACGCACTCCAAATCGATTCTTCAACTTGCCAGCCCTTGAGCGACTGGGCAAATCTCCACGTATCCACATGTTGCCGATCTAGCCATGGGATAATGCAATAAAGCAACGCGTCGATTCTAATGCTGCAGATCTTTTGATTTGTAACATTATTGCGGATGTCACTGTCGTCTCGCCTGATGGACAGGACGCCCTAACGGAACCATTCTTGCTACATGGCAGGATCGCTTCAACGATACCGTAGAAGCGAGAAGACAGCTTGAGCGAGGCCTCAAAAGCAAGGAGGCATTTCGAGCAGAAGCCTACATGTGGTCCTAGTCGTTGATCAAGAGAGCACTTTTGAAAAGTCAGCAGAAGCGAGGGGAAAAGGCGAAGAACAAGCTTCCTTACTTAGCAAGTAGGCAACTGGCTAGTTATTTATTGTAGCATATTGCTCTTTGATTAATAGCCTAGCTGCTGACAAAGCCGCAGATGAAACCTTGGTGTGTATATGCAGCCTAGATTTGCTTGATGGATCCTTGGTTAATACAGCGTTGAATCACAAAGTTGTGATCCTGGGAGATTAAGTTGAGAGAAAGGTTGTGGAGAGAATGAAAGGGAAGAGGGAGTTGAATATACACCGGAGATAATCCGGATATAACCCGGCGCTAGCGTATCAGGGAGTGGCGCTAGCGGGCGATAACAGCCACAGCTACGAGGTACAGTACTTATATATGCCACATCCATAACCCCTGGAGGTCGTAGCGTTAAGGTAGTGTTGACTCTTCGCAGGTCAAGCCCCTGGCTAGGTGCAACGACGATGAGGCGATACTGACCCAGGAGATGAAGGAAGCACTTGAAGAAGGGATTGCTTCAGTTGAATACCAACTAGAATATAGAAGTCCTGGCTGTGAGTGGGTAGAATCCCATGGTGATGAACTACGTCAAGGCCAAGCTAATCATCATATTGCGCTCTCAGCAGAATTCAATACCTAAAAGAGTCACATACTTGTACGATCATATAAGTATTCGTTGAGACTACTAGATTTATGCTTTTGGTGGCGAGTGAGAAGCTAGACAGCTCTAAGTAGAAAGACATACAAATTATCATCATGCCCTCATTTCTACCGTATCACGAACCCTCCTTCGTTGAGCTTATCATCTCGTCCTCAATCTTGCTCGCCCTAAATAGCATCAACTCAGTGCTCGACCGCACAGTTGCCTGCGGCCTCGTTGGCCAAGTGCTCATAGGAACGGCATGGGGAGCACCAGGCGCTCGGTGGCTCTCGATCGAGTTTTAGAGCGTTGTCACTGGCCTCGGTTATCTCGGCCTAATCCTCGTTGTCTTCGCTGGGGGTGTGAGCACCGACGTCGTCGCGCTGAAGAAGAACCTCGTCCTGTCGGTCGTCGTCGCAGTTACGGGCGTCGTCACGCCCATCGCGCTGTCGTTTGCTCTACTGGCTACCACTGGTCCGTTTTTGGGGAAGAGCGAGAGTGCGACGCCGCTGCAAGCTTTCGCTGCGGGCGCCGCGCTGTGCTCTACGAGTTTGGGCACCACCTTTTCCGTGCCTCAGGCTAGCAGTCTGAGTCGTACGAGATTGGGCGCAGTTATCGCGTCTGCGGCTCTCTTGGATGATGTTGTCGGCCTAGTTGTGGTGCGTATCATCACTAATCTTGGGCAAGCTGGGAACAGTGATATCGAGCCGGCAGCCGTGTTGAGACCCGTACTGGTTTCTGCTGCGTTTGCTATCGCTGTGCCTCTTGCGTGTAGGTTTTTGCTGAGGCCCGGACGGGACCGCATCGTGGGACGACGGGGTAACACGGAAAATGAAGCAGGAGTTGCGAAGAGAAGAGGTGAGAATGAAGGTCTGGATTGTTTCACAAGAGGCCAGATTCGTCGTACAGACGGCACTCCTGATGTTATTGATTGTTGCGGCCACTTTTGCCGGAGCATCGATACTGCTAGCGGCTTATATTACAGGCGTAGTGGTAAGCTAGTAGGATAGGCAACAGGATGATCCTAAAGTGCCTATCCAGTTACCGACTGTTGAGACTCATTCTAATGAGGCGCCAACGCGTGCGTATCGGCAACCGCAACGCCATGGCCAACATATGGAAGTGGAACCCAAGTTTTGTGAATCTGTTCTTCGCGAACGTGGTTCATCTGGTGATAGCCCTCCCTTACCATTAGCTGGCAAAGAGACTTCCCCTCCACGATATACGGTTTCTCGAGTTTACGATACGTACTACGCGCAGGCTGTTAATTTTGTGCTCAAGCCATTCTTCTTCGTAAGTCTTTCCTCGTATGCCTAAAGCAAACCCAAACACAGGCGAGCAGTGATGCTGACGCTCCACGGCTTCCATTGGGTTTTCTATACCTATATCGCAGTTGTTCGTAGGCGAGATAATATGGCGCGGGATTATTTACAGTATTCTTATGATCATTGGCAAACTTCTTTGTGGCCTCTGGCTTGTGCGGTTCCTAATATCCATAAACGGTGCGTGGAAAGGCTCGAATTCGTTTATATTATCCAAGTGTCCTCAGACCGTCTCGAAGATCCGGTCCTGGCGTCTGAAGCCTACAACGGGGCTGAGAGATCTACAGGAACGGCGGTCTAACGCCGACTAATTAACTCAGACAATCGAGCTAAGCACGCCGCGAGTTTGCGGCGCGGCTCCTCCTCCGCCGAGCTTAGCTCAACCCACTACAGTAACATCAGCGACTCTTGGTCACAGTTCCAAACTAGCCACACCCCCCACGCCCCTCTCCCTTTATCCAGCGGCTGCCATCGGATGTGCCATGGTTGCTCGTGGCAAGATTGGGTTTCTCATCTCGTTGACGGCCGAGAGTCAGGGCGTATTTCGCCGTCCAGACGAGAGCGCCTCCGAAGCTTTGGAACTCTTTCTCATTATCACGTGGGCTATCTTCCTGTGTACGATTGTTGGCCCCCTGTGTGCTGGCCTACTGGTGAGGCGCGTAAAGAAACTTGAGAAGGCTAGCGAGGCGTCTGGGAATGGTTCTCGAAATGTCTTGGGCGTTTGGGGTGTTGGCTGAGCACGAAAATCGATGATTACTTGTCTAATCTAGAGGATTATTCTTATTTAGGACCTGTTGTTATTATTGAATCAGAGGATGTGACTTGCGAGCAAAGCAGACTCACACCCTTCCTGCCTGAACTTTGTCACGCCGCTATCCTGCGTCTCCTAATCGATTTACTAGGTAACACTATTCAGTGGTTGTGTGCGGCTGTTATGGGCAGTTGTTCCTCCCAGAGACGAAGTCAAAGGAATGAGTACTCAGCCCAAGTACGAAGCGTTATATTACCTCGATATGTATAAGTCTTTCAATTTAGAATGCAATACTACAGCCGATGACTTTTGCAAGTGGGGAATAGTTTCATTCACATAATTTAGTACCGTAACGCCATGACACCGATCTATTGCCAAATTAGGCAAGAAGCCGTCTAGACATCTTGATAAGGGCCAAAGAATACGTACTAGATGCCGCCTGTAGTATGTTAGAGGTAAGCTATGTAAATAGCCGACCAACGGCTCCGACATTACCCCTTTTCCCTCCTTCTTTTCGATGTCTCCGTGTCGGATAGACTTAGTGCTGACTGAAGAGTGAGCTTTGTCGTCAAAAAGTAAGCCATAAGGGGTTACATTGACATGGTCCTCCGCCGTCTCTCTGCATATCTACGCAGTAACACCGCCCAATGACAGGCCGAGATTCATCTACCGTTGCAGATATAGCCATGCATTTGACTGGAATGTTGGTTTTGGTGGCTTTCTTACATATAACACAATGGAGGTCATCATCAGACTGGCGACGACATCTTGTCTATGAAGCAAAGAAACTACTTCTGACTGACATTAAAACTTGGAGCTTGTCATGGCTATCTCTCAAGTTTGACCCAGTTGCCAAGGACACGTGGGTTAATATGAGGAGGAATATCGCGCTACCTAAATTTGACATAGACATGCGAGACATTTCGTAGAAAACAGATAAGAAAAAGGATGTCATCAACTTTGCAGAATTATATAGGCTTGACTAGGCTGACACAGGAATTCATTTCTTTATGATAGAGTCGATGGCATCAGGTCGCTTTGCTAGTCGTTAGGAACCAAAATACACAAGGCTTCGAATGCAAAGTTTTTTAGTACGGTTCTAGAATATGTCAAAGTGCAGGAAATTCCCTTATTCCATATAACAATCACGTAAATGTGTAGCTATCTGCACTACGTATCGCTAAATGCATGCGACATACTTGTCCACCGGGCTCTATATATTAATACACACACGCTGGGATACACGTCATCAGGCTCTTGCCAAAAAAAGCCTTGAAACACGCGCTCCCAAGTCAAAGTACAAGAATACAAGTTTTATCATCTCCCGTAAACGCCGAAGAATGCCGAGTCATCATCAAATGAGTCCGTGCCGATAATCGAGCGCCAAAAACACATGTCCTCATGCCAACACGCTGTTACCCTCGGGCTCCTACTACCCGAGTATGCACTCATAATCATGCACTTGCACATGTCTGTCATATGCTAGTGACTCCAACTCTACGTAAGGCTCAAGGCTGGCTAACTGGCGAAAGACGACATTTTGTGGGACGATTACTGTGCTTGTCCTGCAATGGCCAAAAACTGTTCTGAAATCTATTGCAAATTTAGTTCTTTGCTTCAGCACGATGAGTGTTATTTTAAAAAGTGGAGGGATGAACTTACCTCGCGGTCCGCTTTGATGAAGGGTTGATCAAAGAACATGTACTTGTTGGTCTTGGTGAGTTCCATAATGACGGTCATGAGGCCCCATGGCTGGGGCCAGTACCCTGCTAACCGCTCGAGGAGGATTCGAACGATTTGTTGGCGGATATCTGCTTCTTCTGGATCACTCATGTCTTGGCCAAATAGATCGAGAATAACTAGGGTGAAGTACTCGGTTATGGGACCTGGATACCGCAGTCGGTCGACGATGCTACCTAGCAAGTAGTAGCGACCTTCTGGCAATAACTCGTGTACTAAGAGTGACAAAGTGGCAACATCGTTTGAGCTAGGAATAAACAATGAGCCGTCTTGTCTGAATCTAGAGACTGCATGGTTGCCAATGTAGGCTACTATGTCATCGATGAGCCTCGAATCAACGCCGAGACGCACGTGCCCAAAACTTGTTTCGTTTCCACCATGCCTATTGATAGCATGCGTAAGATGCGCAATAGCATCCTCTGTGGGGCCAGCTTGCATGAGGTGCTCGAGGACATCTACCATGCCTACTTCTCTGAGGGTTGAGAAAGATTGACCGCCCAAGGCGGCAGCTAGCGAAACCTGGGGAACAGAGCTCTCCCCAGCATCTGATCTGGGGCTGCTATTCAATACGATATTCCTCAGTTGCTTGCAGTGAGGGGCAATGCTGCTACACAACTGGATGGCATTAGCTGCCATGTAGTCTGCGAAATCATGCGACAGCAGCACCAGAAGCTTGACAGCACCACGGTAATAATCTTTGACTACATCTGCAATATCGATCACCTTCATGTGCTCAGAGACATTTCTTAGGAGAGACTGTAGGATCTTGGTGTAGGGAGCCCAGCCCGCTCTTTCTTCAAGCGACAGCAAGCTGGGCATGAACTGTCGGTGTCCTATGAGATACACCCAGGCGAACGAGAAGCCTGGGAACAGCTCTGGACTGAGGTGTAGAAGTGTATCTGCCAATTCTAGCAAAATATCTTTTCGATAAGACTGAAGGTTGTCTACAAAGATGGTGTCGATAGCGTGCATTAGCATCGCGAACAAGCGGAAGAAGACACGCTGATTAAACCGTTCTCCTCGTGTAACATGGTGGTGATTAAGGACGACCGCGACTAGTGATATAACTGCTCGGAGGATTGGAAGGAGACCATCCCTTGGGTTTTCCACATCAACAGTGCTGTCCTTGGCAAAAATTGTAACCAGTTTGACAAGCGCATCTACAGGTCCAAAGGCTTCAGTGCTTGTTCCGCCAGTGTGAATAACCTGCTCATAATGGTTGGTCGAGGCGTCGATGGCTCTTCGTACAAATATGAGAAAATCGTCTTTGTTGTTGATGATACCTCTGCCACGCATTTGCTTGACGAAAGCCACCAGTGCCTTGTCGGTTGCATTGTAATTCAGCAACACCTTGCCCCACTCCTCAAGGACATAGTCGAATTGCTCTCGTTGCTCGCTGCTGTCTTCAGTCTGCGGCTTCGGCAACCCCGATCGCTGGAATTTCGATTTCAGCCTCTGTCCTACTTCAAGATTAGGATCCTCCAGAATCCACTCCCAAGCAACTTCCAAACTCCGCGCAAAGTCGGCATATAAAGCCACTGGCCTCTCATTGAATATTGTGAGGTCCAAAAGCTGCTCAAAGAATTCTAAGTATGAATCGTCTCTTTGCTCAAGGACCTTTGCGGTCATTCTGTCAATATTGTGTAGGTCAAGAAGATCTGTTTGGAGTAATGCGGATATTAAAGGTATTTGGAGGACATTCTGAGGGGACTGCTGATAGAAGCTGACCTGGACGCGATCATGTAGATTCGAGCCAGAGCTAGCTGAGATCTTTAAGATCAACTCAAGAATATGCACTAGGGTCTCTAAGAATAAGGTATTATGATTAAACCTGCGAAAGAGGAGACCACAGATTTTTTCTGCGGCATGGACAGCCGGCCCGTCTGAATTTTGGGAGGTCTTGATGATGAGCTGAGTGAACGCGTCTACTACATCCAAGATGTCGTGCGGTTTGGGAAGATCACTGAAGTGTTCTTCCGAAGAATTATCGGCCGTATGTTTGAGCTCATCCAGCAATTTTGATACTCTATCTTCGATGACCCTGGCATCCATCTGGCCGGGATGAGCCGAGGGGCGACCATTGGCCATTCCCGCATGCACATGCGAGTACGGCAACTGGGCACTAAGATGTGGCAGGGATGGAGTTTCGGCAGGTGTGGGTAGGTTTGGTACGGCATTATACTGATCCGAAAGTACTTCATTAGCGATGATTCTGGTCGCTTCTGAGGCTGAGGAGACATGTGCGCCGCTAGTTTGAGTAGCACTTCTTGGTTGCCTAGCAAAATCATCGTATATGGCCATCTGTTCCGCGTTCAAGCCTGCTATGTTAGGAGCGAGCTTGAAGGGATGAGGAATGGTCATAGCCCATCGAGTAAGACCTGGGTCAACGTAGGGTTCGTTGGGTCTTTGCAAACGATGTCGTCGTCGAGCTTCAAGCTCGCCTTCAATCATCTCCTCGATTTCTGGGATAGCGCGGTCCTCAGCCTGCTTCTCAATGATATTGCATGCAAGGTCCAAGTTTGAATTGACACACATCAAGATTGTGCCTTCGGGCAAACCCTGTGGGAGATCGTTTGCAGAAGTTCGGAGATAATTGGTAATGTTAGCCCTAAGTGGCTCCTTAGAAGTTACCTGCGCTAGGCTCCCTGCTGTCGCCTTAACCATATTAATAGCGGCAGTTCGAAGTTTGTTCTCATCAGGTTCTGTAGCAAAGTCCTTGTGGATCATTTGCTGAGTGCTGATGGCGGCAATTGTAACGGATCTATCAACTACCGGCTGAATAATGTCGTGCAATGCTTTTGTTACAGCGTTGCGCACCATTTCATGGAGCCGGGCAGTATTCACAACCATCTCATTCGTCGGTGGAATCGACAATAGACTGCTTACTTCTGGGACCGATACCGGGATAGTTTGTGGCGATAATCCTGGAGCAACAGGACCAGCCAAACCGTTCAAAGAAAGACTATCGAATTGCTCAATTTCTGGAATTGAGAGCTCGCCCACATCATCAATGGGTTCACGATCTTGAAGCTCGTTAGAGGGCTCTATGCTCTTGTGATCAAGATTTAGATCTTTGCACAGAACCTCGATTTCGAACTTTTGATTCAACTTGAGCTCAGCGTTGTGATAGAGCTCAATGAGAAGATGAATGATATCCATCAACCAAGGGTTTGGTGGCCGAAAGATAGTCGATTTAGAGGCCTGAATGAGAACTTTGCAGACAAAAGGTACCACAACAACCAAACGCTTCGTGTCGTGAGCTTCTATAAGAAGTTGTTTGAAGGCGATGTTCTTGTGTTTAATAGGTTGATCTCTTGCTAGCGTGAGAAGCCCCAGCCATGCGCCTAGATATTTAAGATGTGTTCTGTCGGTAGAGTTTTGCATAGTGCTCTCTGCGTTGAGCATCCGAGCCACGCTGATATACGTTTGTCTTAGGACTTCAGACCATAGCCCATGGTGTTGAAACAGCCTCACTAGATCGAGATAGACTTGATGATAGTTTGGTTGCATCTTAGCCCGTTCCTCGACAAGATGGCTGGCAAACCATTGCTGATGACGCTCGTCTATGATTTCACAGATCTCCTTGAAGGTAGACTGAAGTGAGGTTGTGGTCAAGTTATTAAGGCCAAATTGTATCTTATCCTGAATCTCAACAACAGGGTCTTCGAAAATAACATTGAGCTTTGGGGGATCAACATTGATGGCCGAGAAAGGAGGCGCATGTGCATCAGAAGCCTCGACGGAGCCATTCATTAGGGTATCGCTTGTCAAATGATTAGGCGCCCCGGTACCATTTTGGGTGCGCGCCTTTTCCTCTTCGTCTTCGCGTACAACTTCTTCTGCCTTCCTCCAAGCTTCTGTGCCGTGGAGGCCGGGAATTTGCAACAGCTGTTTGCAAAACCCAGGCCATTCTCTGAAACGCGAGAACAACTGCATTAAAGCCTGGAGACCAAATTTATACATGTTTTCTTCCGGTCGGTGGTCTCGTACGGCTTCTAGAATCATACCGAGCCCAATCTTGAGAGGCAATTCTGAAATGAGTTTATGCGAGATGATGCCACCAAACAAAACGGCAGTGGTGGCCAGCGCTTCAAGAGGATAGCCAGAGAAATGCGAATACTCATCAAAGAGTCCGTGAATCATGCAGGCAAAGATGTCTTGTTCCAGCGGCTCCCGAGAATGTTTGTAAGCGTCGAGTCTCTGCACGACGACCTTGACCTCGCTTTCTTCGCTGTACATCTTCTTGTACTGCTCTTCCATCTTGACAACAGCAGCCTGGGGAAGTCCGTGGCCTCCTTTCCCATTGGCATCAATAATATCATCGTAGCCTTCGCCGTAGTTAACGAGTCTTGGGTAGGCAGTAATACATACGCGCTGAACCATGATAAGCTCCGGGATCGGACCTCTAGGCAAGAAGTCTTCTAAAATCTGGAGCAGTGCTAAAACGGTCTTGAGATGGAGAGAGGTACTCGTGTTTTGCGGTATCTGCCCATTAATAGACTTTTGAGACTGCACCTCAAGATTCGCCTTAATAAGTAAGAATTGTACTAAGGCAGGTGAGATAGTAGGACTCCTCTCTGCAATATTGCGGGCCCATTGGGTGAGATCCAGCTGACCCTCAGCATGAGCAAGAGATGCGAGATCGAGGCCAAATCCATTGGCCAGGTAGACGAGGTCATCCAGCCAGCCATGCTTTATGACATGATCGAAGATGAGAGGAAGATCCGCCGGTTTCATTGCATGCGCATCCACGAGCCTCTGGGTTACCCAGTCTCTGTCCTTCCTCCACAGGCTGTCGAGGACAAATTCGTGATATTCGGAGCGGCGGTGAAGGAAATTTTCGAATAGAGACGCAAGAGTTTCCACAGCCATAGGGGGCCACGGCTTAGGCACTCCAAACGCAGATACAATAAAGATGTCTAGGTTTGGAACGACGACCTCCTGAAACAGGCGCTTGGCTTCCGTACTTTGCGAAGCATGCAGAGAATGTAGGGCGACCTGGAAGATGGCCGATAGGGCGGGCGCAGAAACGAGTGGATGTCTAACAGCTACGGAGGCTCGCTCACGGACCTCTGTAGGTGACTGAGCATATTCGTCGAGCGTAAAGGTCGGTTGAAGACCAGGAATAGTGCTGGCATTGAGCTCATCTGGTGTCAGAGAGGCGTAGGCGCAAATGAAAGATAGCTGCGTTTCGGGGTTTTCCCAATGGGACCCACCCCAGAGGCACTGGATGTCAAAGGGTGGTGACTGGTCATCTTGTGCTTGGGCGATTGGCAGGAGAGCGTTGTACAAACGTAAAAACTGCTCAGAGGACACTCGCACATCACGCTGATCAAAATAGGCGACTACATCTTGCCAGTTGAAGGTTGGAGACAGGACACGCCGGAGTGCGGTGACTAGGACTGACGGATTATGACGGTAGGTGGTGCTGACGGTGGTATAGGTCAGAGCGGCGGAGACTTGCTCTTCGCTCAGCTGGATATTGGCAGGCCGGTTCTGTAGATAGCTCAAACAAGTTTCCTCATCTCGGGTGAAGTCCGTTCCTGTTCTCTGAATATAGAGAGCTAGGGCATTTGGAGGCTTCTCGCCTAATACTCGAATCAGGTCTAAAGCAGCCAGCACCTCCATAGGCGGTGCCTGGTCTGACTGTGACCAGCGTGACTGGACTTTATGACTGAGCTCGTGCTTAGCGGCAGAGTTGAAATTAGGCGGATGGCCTTGAATGTATCGATCGACAATAGCTGCGATGAAGGATGGTGTGAGATCGGAGTGGTCGCCATAGTTAGGCCGCGAGATTATGTTGACAAAGGTCGGAAAGTTGGTCGAGAGAATCGCATCAGCTAAAAATTAAGGGTAGTTAGCTCGGACGAGACATATTATAAGATAGGCCCAATAGAAGAAACCAACCTTTCGTCTTAAGATCTGAACGTGAACCAAATTTGAATGCGAGCGCTAGAATCGTCTTCTCAAGAGCATCGAGCTTGAAGTGTTCCATAAAGGTGGAAAGATCAAAGTCACGAAAGATATCCTCGTTAGCAGTCTCAATGGACTCGGCTATCTTAGATGCTTGATCAAGACTGTGCGATATCTTTGACATCTCGCCCACTAACAGTGAATAGTTACCGGGATTAGTGGTGGACCTGTTAAGGCCCGGGAATATTTGGGGGGCATTGCCGGCGACCAGCCGGGTGAAATATCGCGAAAAGACTTCCATGCCGTGATCATCGAGGAGCTAGAGGATGTGACCAGACAATGTTAGTAATATTAATTTTAGGCCGTCTATCACGGCGCACAACCGATGACTGACTGATACTAACCTTGTTCAGCTGATCAACTTGTAGCTCCCACTTTGCGCGGTCTTTGTCTTTGTTAATGGAACTTAATAGAAGGTAGACCTGGGCGACTACTATTTTGGTGAGGGAGTTACTGTTACCCGTAGTCGGGCTGCTGGTACTTGGGCTTACACCAGCACTCAGAGGTCCAGTTTGTGACGGGTGAGGCGAATGGGTCAAGCCCGTCTGTAAACCTGGAGCGGGAACAGGCGAGAAGGTTCCGGATCGTGAATGGGTGGAGGGCGGCGGAGGGACCATGAGGGTGGTGGTCGCGGGATCGAGGGGGAAGAAGGAGATAGAGATGGGGAAAAGGTGAAATGCGAATCCCCTAGAACCCCTCGCAAAATCGCAGAATGGCGTCTATTCTACACAAGACAAGAACGCAGGCGCACAAACTACTCGACGGCGGACAGGACGACGGTGAGGCGGCGTAGGCTCAGAATCTCGCTGGGCGTCGAGGTCATGAGCCTAGCTAGCTGACTGGTCGTCAAGTCGAGATAGTCGCTGTGAGGAAGATAGAGTCAAGGCGTGGCGTCTCGTCGGAAAAGTAAGCTGACTTGTACTATGTCAACAATCTCTCGATGTTCGCTGTTCAGATATGTGTAGACGGGGATGATAGTAAGGCATGCACGGTGGTGTGTCGTTACAGTTCGCGTCTCTCTTTACTCTAGGCCTAGAAGCTTTAGGGTATCAACCTCAGGGGCTTGTATCGCCTTGTCGCGTTGCAGCAATATGTATAAGATAGACAAGTTTATAAATCGTGGAAAAGGGTGGTATATGGTGGTGAAGTTGCGAGTGCGGTCGCAGAATGTGGTAGAGGATTGGAGGATGGTAAAAGATGGATTGGAAGCAGAGTTCGATACAGGACATGGTACCTTGTGCAGCCTTTGGTTAGGGTGCTTTCACAGGGCTCTCAAAAACGTGCTCTCCTCTTTGTAGTTCAGTGTATGGCTAGTGCTTCTCCGCCGTGGCATCCACTATCCAATCAGATCTGTAAACTTGGGACAGCCTCGCAAGGGTCTGTTCTGCCGGCGCCATAGGTACCCAAAGATCATAATGTGGTCATAGCTTTGTGCATGCGATGCGGCTGTGTTCCACCTGCCAAAGCCTGACTCAGCTGGCACATGTATCAGTCTTTGTACCTGTCGCTGTAATCGACAACCCTTATGTTCCTTCACTCTTTAAGTTCGCTGCACTATCAGATCTGTAGAGCGTAGCATTTTCAAGCTCATGCGTCCGCTATATACTCACACATACCAGCTGTGATCAGCTACATAATGCAAAAACAAGTATCATGCGCCCTTCTCCGTATCGTATTCTTCTAAAGCTCTAGTGCCTCACTAGGCGTCTTCCTTGTATCGGGCATCCCCTATTCCTCACGGGGAGCTGCTCATGACAAAGCGGTCCATCTTGAGTGGGAAGTCCATGATCCATCTTTACAAGCCAGCCCTCGCTGCCAACCGCAACAGGGGTGTAAAACAAACTCCAGGGATCCCAGCTCCGCTTCACCTTAACAAGGCTCTCGTAGTTATTCCCAAAGAACGCCTTTTGCCACTCTGGCTCCTCAACATCAGCTTCATTTAGATACGCTCCCCCTTCGGGCGTCGCCTGCCGGATCTTATTCATATACACGCTAAACTGAGCGTGCGAGTCTCGCACGGCTTGTGGCGCAAGCCCCCGCAATGCCGTCCCTTCGAACACATCCGCGTGTACGACGGCGGTCCGGAATGCTGGGTTCACGGCACCATCGCCAGGGTATCCCGCCACATCGAGCGTAGGGGATAGGTGGATTCCGTGGAACATGTAGCCGGCCTCAACGGTGTCCCGGATGGCTCGCTGCGTGGCAACAAAGCGGGTGTTATTTTCAAAGCTCACTCGCGGGAAGAGTCGACTAGCAAAGCGTCCGCCATTGCCTGGTGTGTCTCCAACACCGTGGTTAACATCAACCCAATTCGCTGCCTGCGCTACGTCCGGAGAAGGGACACTAATTCCGAGTGCTGCAATGCGGCCATATAGTGGTTGCACAAAGGCCGCGAGCTCCGTGGCTGACATTCCCGGCATCTCGATGCTAGTGGTGAAGCTGAACCCAGCGGGAGCATTGCTCCCTGATTGGGGTGCGATGCGCGATACGTAGCTATACGCCGTACCGCCATTGTCGACGATTTCAAGCCCGAAAGAGTGGTACTCGTCGAAAGCCGCCCAGAAGGGTTCCGTGACATTAGCCGGGGAGGTGCTGGACGGCCGGATGGAGAAGGCAAGTGAGGAACTTAGGACCGAGATTGGCGGGTGGGCTTTCACAATAGCAGAAGTTACGATACCGTATGTGCCTGGATTTTCGTGTTTAGCCAATGTTCCAAAGTCCAGGGAAGGGGTTAGTTTGAATAAAACATGGCGCTTA
This sequence comes from Xylariaceae sp. FL1651, assembly GCA_025201745.1. Lineage (NCBI taxonomy): Eukaryota > Fungi > Ascomycota > Sordariomycetes > Xylariales > Xylariaceae > Xylariaceae sp. FL1651. The sequence goes on from MU624248.1 coordinate 428,108, forward strand.
CTCCCTCCACCTCCACGCAGCGCGAAGAACAGATCCTTATTCTGATTCACATCCGCCGTTACGAATCGCCCGTCAGCTGTAACAACCTCAATAGACAGCACCTGATCAGCGCCCATACCGTAAGTCGAAGCCAAGGCTGAGTGTCCACCGCCCAGCATCCAACCTCCATACGCGCCCACGGTGTAGGAGCCAGCAACCAAAACCGTCATGTTGTACCGCGCCATGTAAGCGAACAACTCCCAGCTCTCGACTGGATTGAAAACTAGTCAATAATTGCTCTTTACAAGTAAGATATTGAGGAGTTCCGAGGGGCATGGACAACTTTTGGTACGCCGAACTACCCACCCCCAACCCGCCAAGTAGACTTCTTCCCCTATGAGTTGCCAGAATGGGAAGAAAATGAGATTTCAATAATACTCACGACCCGCACCAACACGGGCAGCCATGCCCTTGTACTTGCCAATGCTATACTCAGGTAGGAATTCAAACTCCTTCAGCCAGTGTGTCCAGATGCTCAAGGACCCGAAACCAGAGGATCGCCCGAGGAAGTCGTGGCCTGTATTCCTATCGCGTCGACATTAGATTTTGAACTACACTAGCTAGTAAATACTAATAAACACTAAAAAAACGCCTACTCACTTAATGATCAGCCTCAGATGTTTATTTCGTGCGAAGTTAACACTAGCTTGGATCTGTTTAACGGTCGTCGCGTTAACAACATAGACGGGAAACCCGCCCTGTGTACAGTTAAGACCTGTTGAGTTCGCCGTTGCGTAGCATGTATCTCCCTCAGGCCAGGTCGTGAGGACCGTGGACGGATCGTTAAGGTAGAAGCGGGTGGAGCTCGTATTGCGTAAGAGAAAATTGCATTGAGCCGCATTCTTGTACGGCCCCTCGTAGCAGACGGCAGCTGGAGGCACTGGCTTGAGCAGAGCGCCGTCAAGCGAGCGGTTCAGCTGCGCCCACTCAGGCTCAAACGGCCACTCCGCAGTACCTGGGAAGGCCTTACATTGCGGTCCGTCGTAAACGGGACTCGCCGTGGATCTATTACCAAAGGCGATGGCGGAGAAGTTACCGATGTCAATTTCGTCAAGTGTTGTCGCCTCGAAGGGGAAGTTGATACACTTGATCCTCAAGACGAGAGCGAAGAAACTTATAGATATAGCAGAGCGCATGTTTGCAAGTGAGGCGGCGAGACTAACCTTGTTGTAAGTCTTCGTGGGTATATGGCGCATAGACTGCCGTGTAGCTGCCGTGATCTCTGCTCATATATACTATCTTCGACCTGTGCCCCCCTTGAGCTGAAATATGACCAGGTGCCATAACCCCGAGATCCTTCCATGCACAAATGCATCGTGCGGCACTGGCACAGAAGCCGAAGTACTACTCTATACTCGGCCGCCCAGTTACCAGTTGTGAGAATACCGAGACGGGACGAGCTATCCACTTTACGGCCGGGCGTTTTCAAAGTCTCTTTATTCACGCTTTTTCGTATTTCTTTCTTACATACACACACTCTCTCTATTCCACACAGGCCTGGTTGACAGTTTCAAGTCCTTGAATATCTGACAGCTCCAAGTATTGCTAACAATGTTCGGGCAAGCATACCAATGCAATCATCCTAAGCTAGGAAAGGAGGTGAGGTTCCCGTCCCCGGTACCAACTGAGCAGATGCAACTGCAGCTGCTTGATAACTATTGGTTTCCCAGCTCTGCTGAGCGTGATCATCTTGCTCTTGGTATTGAGAAACTTGCATGAGAAATATATTATGAATCCGAAATTGCCACTTATATAATCTCTTACAAGTCGTGAAGTTGGGGTAAAGCTGCAGTCGAGGTAGCATCTTTCGTGCCGTACTTAATTCAGCTCAGATGCCGGCCACTTATATGCCCAGCACAGTCTTGGTTGCATGCATATACTCCCTGCACACAACAACCTGGTTTTTGACGAGGTTGCAACCTCTATATTACCGGGAGCTATGAGTCTAGAAATACAGACCACTTAATACATCTAGCCGTGGCATCTGCTGTAATGTGGTGCAGTTAGTTTTCCAGACGCAGCAATAACCAGCGCAGAAACAAAAATACATAATGTCTTCGGCTCGCGTCTCTAGAGGTGCGAATGTCAAAGAGCTATATTTGAAAACTTCAGAGCCAATACAGTGTTGTGAGTTCTTCGAGTAGGAGCTCCTTTAAGGACGCATTACAACTGTTCTCATTACCGACTACATAAATGTACTTGACGAGGAACCATCCAAGAAGCTCCCATTCATGCTCTTCGGGCTACGTCGGTGTTGTAGTAGCAGTCGCAGAAACCAGTGTAGAAGACGCGCTCGAGCATACACATCCTTGCCCCGAAATACTCGTCACAGGCGGACTATTGCACGTCGCTTCCGCCTGCCAATACTGTATAGTAGTGGTCGGTTGGTTGACCTTGACATTCTGAGCCTTCACCAGGACCGGGATAGCCTGGCCCGTCGACAGACTAAACGCGCGGTGGCCCAGGACCTGGAGGTTCGCGCTGATCTCGCCAGAGTGGCTCGTGATGCTGATCCAGGTGCTATCGTCGTTACTGAAGACATCGTCCAAGACGATCTTGGTGCGCCGCAGCTGTGCCTCGGCCGTCTCGCCTTCGTAGCCCTTCCACAGCTCGTCTTCCTCGGTAAAGCCTTTTTCGAACCCGAAATCTGGCAGAAGCGCCGAGATATACGTTTTGCTGGACCGCTCGTCACACGAGCGCATCGAAATGCCTTCCCTGAAGTACTCCTTGACAATAGGCGCGAACGGGCGATCCTTCGGGAGATCAAGGCCATTGAACGTCAGGTTTGCCGTGGTCGCAGAGCGGATCAGCGGGCTGCTGTAATACGTCTGCGGTGCTGGGATCTTCTCGACCTTGAGGGCTTGTCTCCAGAAGTTGTTTGCTTTCGTGCATTGGGCCAAGCCGGCGTCAGTGAGGCGCGCGTCTTTCCAAACGACAGTCCCATTCCCATCCAGAGGGCCCCAGTAACACTTGTATATAGCAGTCTTATTATTCTCATGCTCTCACGGGAGACAAATGTAGTGCGAAAACCTACATTCCACGCAGGAGTTCCATAGTAGCTCTCAGCAGCGTTATGGTAGCCTTCACCACTATTCGTGAGCAAGAGTCAGTAGGTATCACCCGTAGAAACGATCCAGCTCATATATAGAAATTGCCCAGGAGAGCAGCAATGATCCCGCAACCTGCCAAGAAAGGATAAACAAAATGCTCTAGAATGCATACTGGCGCGCCAGGAACAATACTTTATACTGCGTGTTCCTGTCGCAGTTACGATTTAAAGTGTTCACATAGTGCTCGAAACGCTGCCATTGCGTCTTCTCCCTGCGCGAATCGAACTCGCGGTCAGTTGGGTATGGCCGAGTGATCAGGCCGTAATTAACTGTGGTCTAGACCCTATCAGCAATTGCCCATAGGAAAGTAGGGACAAGACGTAGGTCACACGTAGTCGAATGTCCCAGGATCTGTAGCCGAGTCGTCCTGTAAGAAAAACCCAGTGATAGTGGTGTAGTTTATAGTTGATTCATGCCCTCGGTATGCAGTTCGTTGTTCATACTCCCACTTGCCAGATTTACCCCATTCCCAAGCAAGCGAAATCGAGCTTAGTGATAGCAAAACGAAGACGAACGGTGCTAACATTCCAATGCTTTCAAATGTGCTCTGGATTTGAGCGTTCGCACGTCGCATGTGTAAGAGAAGCTCAAGCGGTAACTGCAGGATAAACAGTTCTTTTCCTCTATGTTGATCCCTACTTCAAGCCCAGCGGGGGAAGCCCGATTATATATATAATCCCCTCACCACACTAGCTTGCCTACCTGTTGTAAACGAAACCATGAATTCGATATCGGAACGAAATAGTGCAAATGGCAAATCCGCCGGTTTAGTTCAGCCACGAAGACCACTAAAAGAAAATTCCCTACAAAAACGGCAGGTCAGGTCAGAGTCGACTGCAACACGTGCTATAGACCGCCAGCAAAATCGCTATGCAGTGACTATCAATAGAGCACATCGCTTGCAGGTGAGATCGGAGATGAGATCCACCGGGGAAGAATCGCCGAAGCTTGGCAAGCTCCAACGTTGCCAACTGGCCAACGGATATGCAACGTGGATGCTCGGCTTTCAGAAACGGGCAGCAGAGACGACTTCCAATTACATTCTAGCATAGTTACCTATCCCGCAGAACTCGAAGTAGTTGCAGGTATCCCAGAAGCTAGGGTATTCGTCTCTAAGTAACAAAAGCCTCTGATATTGTTGTCATCAACGAAGGTGTATACGAAAGACTTAGTAGGGAATGGCCTCAACTCAGTCAAACTCGAAGGGTCTAGACTAGGGCCTAGCAATGTTTTAACAACCGTTTCAGCCCAGATGGCATTCGAACAATAAAACCGCATAGGCGGTGGGCTGTCACTTTTACCGGGCTACTTGAGTGTCTCAGACTTCTATACATTTTCTATCTAACTACGAAAACCTAGCCACTGTTAGTAGGCTATCACGATAACTGCGGATTGGCTTACCCTTGCTCCCCAACGATCACCTTGGTGTATTGCTCAAGCTGGTTCAGCTGCCTCACGCAGCCCGTCAAGCTTTCGTTGTGCAAGTATCTATAAATTTGTCTCCGCTTCTCCTCCTTGCTATCGATTTCATTAGCAGCATGTTCTCTTTCGAGCTCCTCCATTCGATCTAAAAGGCGCTTCCTCGTGAAAGCGGCGTTCGGTAGGTATTTCTACGTAGTTTGTGATTAGATTTACCGAGTGGCAAAGCTAGGAAGATACTTACCGGCACCTGTCTTTTGGCGAGTAGTGCTCCCGATAGTACATACAAATCCGTCATAATTGTTGCAATCGCATCTCGTCTGTAACCGAGCATGTCCATAGCCGCCTCGGAATTATCTCGAATGAAGTGCGGATGGTAGAATAAAGAAGATTGTCGTACTGTGACAATGTGCTCGAAGAAGCCTTCACTTGCGTCGATAAGTGCCGAGTAAGGCAAGGGGTCGAAAGGGGCCCGCAAGCGTAACTCGTGACGTGTTAAGCCCTAGGTATAATTAGAATTCGATACTTGCTTATCCTCGAGTACCATTAGAAGTCTTCACCATTAACTGCCTCAGCCTGACGAATCCTTCTCGTAGCCGTCCTTCGAGAATTTCAGAGGCTTTGACTGTAACATAAACAGTCAATAATTACTATGACGGGTGAACACTAGGGAATATAGATAGCCTAGACAGCTCCTGAGGTAAAAACAATAGAAACATTAGGAATAAAAATGTAGTCCAACAGGAGATATTTGCTCCTGCAAGTCGCCGGAACAGGAAGAAAATGAGTTTTAATATTACTCACTTTCTTCTTCTGTAGGTGCGTGCCCTTCGTCGTACAATGCGTATTTCGACACGATACCTGCCACGATAAGGTCAGACAACGTAACCGCGAAAGAGACAAGGGGCAACTGACCCCGGTAGATGATACTGCAGTAGAAAATCATGGAGGCCATTCCCTTACGAAGATCATGGCGAGCTACGAATGGCCAAAGAACCCAATTAACCATAACGGATGCTACCACGCCAACGATAACTGTGATAAAAAGAGTTAACAAATACGTTCCTAGGCGGAATTTGTACGAGTTTCGGTAGTGCGAACAGGAAGTTTTTGCTCCTTTAAAATGCCAGTACAGAAAGAGAATGACTATTGATATTACTCACTAGAGGCTCCCCTAGTTGCGGCAACCTTTGCTACTGACGGTTTGCCTTCCACGATTACTTCTGATAGAGATACAACTGTGAAAGACATACAACCAACCATCCCTGACCTCTATGAAATGGTCAGCAGTAGTCGGGTGTCAGATTTTTGCATACACCTACAGGGTGTGTGCTTTGAGTGTACCGGTACATCATGGGCGGCATCTTCAGAGAATACGACTTAGCTGTTACCTTCCACATAAGGATTTATACAGTTGATGAGAATGTATTGGTTGTTTTTATTGAAATCCATAAAACAAGCTAGGAGAGAGCAAGACTCAGCTGTAATGCATACAAATATTGCAGCGAACACTGCGACGACATATGGATTTCCTTTTCCAGCCGCATAAGACAGGCCAGCCCATAAAGAGCCGAGAAGCGCACAGCACGCTCTCGCAAAAAGATCCTGGACATTTCCACCTGTGCTGTTCTTATAAGTTTATGGGAAGTAATCATATACGCGTAGCGGAGACCTTACCGAGGACCCATTATCAACCAACCCATTACGACAGCCCACCAAACCTCGTACTCGTCCCACCATGAATCGCTGTTTGTCAAGTATGCAGGGATTGCGAGTAGAGAAGTGACAAGCGCTGTCTTCAGCCCAAATCTTGTCTCGAAGCCCTGCATTCGATGAAGAAGAGTCCAAGTCCGGTGATGCCAGTGGTTCTTTCCTAAGCTAGGATCATGACTTAGTTCGTCAGCTGTCATTGTGGCTACGGTGGTATCATGATCTTCAGTAACTGTGCCCCCCTTTTGCGGGATTGGCTGAAAGTCTCGAGATCTAATTTTTGTAACTATCTTTGCGATGTCGCTGAAACTTCTGAAATATGAACCTGATGCTATCAGCATGTCGAATATTCTATGATGTTTGATAGATTACCGGCTGTAACGTCTCCCTGATCATGACGAACTTGCGCGTTAGTTCGATGCAAAGCTTTCCAGAAGGGATAGCTCGGCAAGTATAACTTTGGGTATTTGGACTGTCTCTGCTGTATCTCAATTACCTTGATGGCGAGAGATTCGATTGCGACGGCCGCTTGTTGAACTGGCCGGCAGAACGCGAAGACCTTGACAACCTCAGGGAACTTATGGTATGCATGTGGTAACTTATCGCTTTCCAGTACATAGTCTTGACGATTTTTGAACGCAGTAGTGTCCTTTCGCAGATTGGCCAATGCGCTACGAACGTCGTTCGATATTTCGTATGGAGGACCAAGACAGCGTCGATGCCTACAGACATCCATTAAGGTGGCGTCGCAGCTCTGTAAAGTAAGTTTCATCGACTGCAGGAGGTTCTCTGCAGGTGTTGCCAAATTCTTAATGACGAGTTGCAAGGTCTCCTTTTCCTCAGCTTCGTCCGAAATACGTGTCTCTTTATCTATATCGATGATGAAATCAGTAAGCTCTGGTTGAGATGAGCCAACGTGGTCTGATGTCTCGCCCGTTAGAGGATCAAATAATCGAGTTTCTGTCTTCAGACTCAAAAGCGCTCGAATCACGGCCTGAATCAAGTTGCGAAGTATCAAGACATCTTTTGGGTTCAAGGGGGTGATGGAGAAGTCGATCACTAGGTCTCTGTAGATTTGAGACATGTCCACAAACGCCTGAGCCAATTGTTTACGCGTCCTCACAGGATCCATTGTGATCGGCTGGACGCTATCTGCGCAATTCAAGAGTCAACAATTGCCATGTTGAGAAAAAAATATGCAGTAGTTCCGGGAGCGCGCAAGCAGGAGTCAAGATATCCTTAGTAGGGCAACTTCACTCTCGAACTCCCTACTAAAGGGGAAAATAAGAAGACTCCTAGAGCCACATCTAGAACCACATACCCTAAGTAAATTAGCGTCATGCTAACCTTAGAGTAAGGTCTCTAATCGCTTACCAACATGACAGAGAAGATCTGATGAAGACCCTCGGCTAAAGGACGAGAGTCAGCATCAGGGACCACAACGCTGCAGATCACTAATGAAATTGCCTCCCCAACAAGCCAGGGAATGCCATAGGCAAGCAATTTAGACCAGGAGACTTTCTTTCCTGATACCTCTGCTAGGCACACATAGGAGATGGCTATTCCAGCACTGATGACAAGCTGATACGTGCGAATGTAATAAGAACGAAGACACGCAATAACAAAGATGTACAAGAAGAGGAAGAGTGCTAGGACGCCGCCATAACCGAGACGTGCGGCTGCTGTGGCGGTCGAAACCCACAGCCCAAAGGCTCCCCAGCCAAGCCCCGTAGCAGTGCCGATGATTGTAAGCAATGTTCCATCTACTTGAGAGCCGAGGGTCCTTCCAGGGTGATTAATGATAGTAGATACCACCATAATGTAAGCATGGCGTCCAAGCCTTTCCCGCACAGCGGGAATAAGACAGAGAATATAGGCGATAAAGAATGCAAGAAACGACTTCAAGAGCTTGATCCCCGATCTTGTCGTGGTCACTCGACATATGACACCCCAAGCCTCATGGCACTGCCTCGGGAAGAAATTGATCAAGGACAGGGGATCTTCCTCATGGAATGCAAGGGGTAAAGTTTCTTCGGCATGCCTCATGAGATCCTGAGCGTCAACATTTTCGGGAGGAAGGAAAACGGCATCAAAATAGCCATCTCGTAGCTCAGCAACACTATACGTGCTTTCGACAAAGTGCTTCTCGTCAGATGTTGAATGAAGGTCTTTGGTAGCTGGAACAAACATTTCATCTTGATGAGAGTGTGTATCGAAGATTGTGTCTGGCGAACTGACAGATTCGGAGCGAAAGCGGTATCTTGTAGGAGAGCTTCGATGGCGGAGATGTTCCGATCCACCCTTTACTTCATTCCTCGACAAGTCATTTCGACGAGAATCCATAATGAGTCTCCTATCTATGTGATCGGGCACTTGGTTCGGAAGCCTTAGGGAGTTTAGATTTTTGTTACTAGAACAAAGGAGTGTTGGGGGGAAATCTTCAATCAGGCTCGGCTTTCCAAGGAGGTTCAATGGGTATCATCATAACGTCAACTGGTAGGAGTGGATATGTGGGCGTTAGTGAGAGGAACTGATTCAGACGGCCCATAAGTCAGAAAGGACGGTTTCTAGGGAGAAGACAACGAAGTATATCCTTTCTCAACACGATTCACCTAGTTTCCTTTTTAATATAACTAATAGCACCTCCCAAGACAGGCGCCTTCTCATACTATCATTACACTGCTGTGTGTCTTAAGCAAGATAGATATACACAGCTGACTTCAAATCGAGCCAAATACAGGTTGTGGCACCACTGGTGGCACCACATCAAATTTCATAGTGGATTCAAGTTGACCATATGGGGTGTGTTGTGTTAAATGCATATTGTAAGTAATTGGCATTATGTACATATACAGGTAGGTATCTACAGCTCTAGTGCTAGGTTGAAACAACATAACTGAGGCTTATTGCAAAATCTTGTGAATAGGGAAGCCGCAGCGCCTAATGAAGCCTGATGAAATTTATGATTACCCCGCCAGCGCCTTTATTTTTAGGAGTGGGGTTTTCACAACTTGCCCCTCCAGGCCCTGCTGAGTTCTGCTATTTACACTTGCCCGTGTTAAGCAGCCTCACTTCCCTGCGTCGCCGACAGCAACAGAAATAAAAACAATACCATCTTCTCTCCTGAGTACTCCCACTTCTTGGAGGCTTTCTCGTTCGTAAGCAGGAAGCTTTGCGCTCGAATCAACCAACATGGATAGTGAGTTTACCCCGCCTGCAGCCACTATGACAGCTCTGCAGTACTAACGCGCGACACAGGCATTGCGCCCGAGGATATCGCAGGTATGTCTCTTCCTCGTCTCTCTCGATCCATTAACACTCCGGAGCGCACGACGATTTCCCACCCCAGCCTATACATGTATATACGTTTAGATCGCGCTGACCGACAACTCTTCAGCCCAGTTTGCGGCCAAGTACTACGCAGACTTCCAAACGGACCGCCTGGCCTTCGTCGAGTATTTCTACGTATGCGCCCCGCGCCCTGTCGGGCTTTGGATTGTATCTGCGCCTCGAGCTAACCGTCCTCCAGCGAGAGCACTCGACCTTAACGTTCGAGTCGAACACCCTCCAGGGACTCCAGGCCATCGGACAGAAGTGGACTGTACGACCCCAGCTGCTGTGCTGCCCAGCCAAACATGGCCTACGAGTACGGGACTAACACGGTGTCTAGGAAGATTTTCTAAAGACCGCCAAGCACCAGATTACCACTACTAACGCTCAGAGGGCCCCAGGCGGCTTCGTTATTGTGCTGGTCACCGGTCTCATCCAGGTTAGTGAAGCATTCCTCGTAGAATGACTTGTGTGTGTGTCAAATCCGCGCTAATTACCCTAATCAGCTAACCGAAGGCGATGCGCCCATGAACTTCACGCAGTCCTTCCTTATTTCTATGGACCAGAAGGGTGTCTTCTGCAACAACGACCTCTTCAAGCTGGTCTACGGTTAAATCGAGAATCTCTAGCCTGATGAGGCTAAGCGATCGATGGGACAGGACGATGTGAAGTAGGTACGCTTTTGTTATACCAACGCTCTCTCTCCATTCTGTAGATCAGACAAAGAGGCGGGGCTGGCCCTTCATGGTTAGCTTTCAAGAATAAGACGGGAGTTATTTTCTAGATCGTGCAAGATAGCGCAAAATTCAGGCAACGCAGTATTTTCTGCGTGTTCTACCTTCCAAGCCGGTTTATATCGTGTTGCACAGAGCCATGCTACCAGCCCCCTAAGGTTGGAGAGGAGTGGAATTATTACTCTTTAATGAGAACTGTAGATCGCCCTTCATTTTGTTAATAGTAATATCGATATAGTAACCAATGAAGCTACCCGAACAGAGTGAACTAATCTTCATTCGAGAAGAAAAAGGATCTTTGTGAGCTGCTATTACTTGGAAGCTAGATTCGCTGTCCGTGGAAAACTATCCATAAGTCCGGAAGTGAAATTGGGCGCACGGAGTTAGGTTTAAGAATACTATGGCAGTCTTGACACCATTTCTATCTAAACACAGTCGACAGGGAAAAGGCGTTGGACAATTACAACTTTGTGTGATCATGTCCACGCACTTCTGTCGTTTAAATCTGGTGTATTTCATGTTACTTCGAAGATAAAACGAAGAGACTGTTTCGTTTGGCCTTATGCATTAGGATGTCTCATCATGCTATCTATATTGATCGTTGATTCTGTGTCAGATATCTACAATTAGTCCCCGCGACTCACTGTATCCACGGCATACAGGAATGAAAGCCCGACTCATTAACACCGTTGACTATAAGGCACAACATACCATCCTCTAGACCTTTCCCCTAATAAACACTGCGATAAGTGTAGTCCGAATCTAGTTCAGGCGTCTGCCCAAATTCAATAATGCCACGCGGGTTCCAATAACGGCGGACAAGAGAGCAATGCTCCTTCGACGGTAGCGGTCTAATTATTAGAAGATGTTTTGTATAAAGCATGACGGTTTGAGAACAAGTGAAGAGTCCCTTCGGAATACTCACCAACTCTATTCTCTCTAACGGTAATGCAGAGATACATTATATGACTTCTGATTCATAAGTTTTCTTTTCTCATCCTCTAGCTCGTAGAGCACCTAGCCTGCCTTACTGAAGAGATCTAGAAAGCCGCCGCGAGGCAATTCCATAACTCCTCTAGTCATCACTTAGTAGAACAGGCGGCAATCGACTGGAAGCGCAACAGTTATATGTATAATGTGACATCCAACCAAGTTAGGAACACCTCGTAAATTAGCATGCTGAGTAAATGAGTATCGTATACAGTACGCTCGCATTAGTATTTAAGGGTGAGGAAGGTTCCTTTGGGATTCAACGCCAATCACCGTCTTGGCCTTCTTTCAGCTAATCCGGTGCCCGGTTCGATCACACAAGAAGGCGACTTTATATCTTCAATCTCAGCATTGAGCTTTCAAACATAAGTCCCTGTGGTGGCCTAACTAATTTGGGGTAAGTGCTTCCTATATTTACCACACAAAGCCTTGGTGTTTGCGGGTAGATATTACATAGAAGCTATTTTCCTTAAACTAGAGGATATCGTCTAAACCTAAGTGTAACTATTGCGCGTAAGTTGCATGGTGAATTAGAATATGAGTGCTAAAGTGTAAAACGCTGTGTGGTACTTAGGAATGCAAGAGGTATTGACTATATTTTTATTAGCGATAAATGATATGAACGAGACGGAGCATTATGGACTGCAGTTAACGAAGAATTTAATATCAACTTGTCTTCGTCCATAGATAGCGGCTTATCTTTTAGATCTCGTATGTAATTATTTGCAGTCTCACAGATAAGGGTATTACATGTGTCAAATTGCCATGGCATAAACCTCCATGCACCGGATGCCATTTGCATATGTTGTTGAGTCGACTCCTTCTATCTGAGACAGGTCAACAATGGAATTCCCTAAGATTTGTATTGGCTCAAGAAGGTGACATAATTTTTGATACCAATAGAAAGTGACAGGTTTCTAAAACTTGATCCAACCGTAGAAAATCTTTAATCAGAGCAGGCGATGGTAGAAGGGTCCATATGAAAACGATCTCGTAACTAGGTTAACAGCAATGTGGACTTTTGGAGAGAGCAGAGGCTATGCTTCATGACACATGGGTACATTATATCAGATCGCCAAGCTCAGTATACGTTTTAGAGGATATATTAGACTGCAACTAGTTTTCATGTCAAAGTGTCGACTACTACAGTCTTATTCGCTTCGTATTGGCAATAGTGACGTATAACACGAGGATGAAGCAGAGGAAACCGGGCTCACTCGATCCTAGCTCTAACCAACAAGTCTTGCTACACGTCCCTAAAGGAGTTGTTCTTACCAAATCTCCTCAGTTTCCACACGTTTCTCAGTTCGCGACTACAATCGGACACCAGATAAATCACTTAGATAAGACGTAAAGATGGTAGATATTCATCATTCATTTTGCTCGTAATTGATGATTTGCTAATCCTGCAACTCCGTTACGACGTGCTCAAGAAGCTTACAGAATCCTTTCGGTCGGTAGAGGTAATGACTTTTGGGACTGGGGATTCCGGACAATTTATCCATTAATCAATTCAACTGAGATCGAAGCCAGCCCCAGATTTGACGGCATACAAGAGCTTGCTCTTCAAAGTCTCAGCTGATTTATAAACCGGAAGTTTTAGTAAGTTGACACAGGTGCTCGTACTGGGAAGCCGTTCTTCATCATTGCCGCCATCCCGGATACTGAACTGAGGCTTCAATTGTGAGAAGCCCAAAAGGGGTGCCCTCGGTGTAGATGTAACATACTTCAGCACATCTCTGCGCTCCGAATCCTTTATTTCTCTCATGACATCCCAGAAGAAACAAATTGTTGGGTGTTCTTGGCCATCATCACCTATAGTGTATAATCCCGAGTAAGAGGTGTTCCGCCTGAGATCCTCAACATCAATCTCAGAATTATCGCCACCAATGAGGCGCTGCAGTTCAGATTGATTGAACATGGAAAGCCAGGAAGGATTAATGATCGTGCCTAGTCCACGAAGGAAAGCCTTTGTTTGCCTATACTGCTGTGCGACGAGTCTATGGTTTGCGACGTAGGATATGTAGAGTGGACGGTCCTTGTTCGTGACCGGTATGCTAGCACCATCTTTTCTCAACGGACGAGTGATGGTGCGTCTATGACCAGACGGGTCCCACACCGAATCAGTGATGGTGAAATCTAATGAAAGATCTGCAACGTCGCCAGGGTAATTCTTAAGACTCATTAGCCCCTGATAAAGTTCAGGATCAAGATCCCGCAGATCATTGAGGTTCGCTCGATAGTCTGTCGAAGTACTTTGTCCGGATGAAGCCCATTTGAGGAGAAAAAAGCTCGCAAATGATATATCGATGAGAATGCCTTCATACATACACTTTCCAACTATACGGCCCAAGAATTCGTAGCGTTTCACGATATCACTCATTGTCAATTTCCAGTCGACGTCATTCTCTGCAAATCCGTGACTGCGCAGGTTCGCCGCCATATCGTCAAAGATAGACGGGTTTGGATATAATAGATTCTGATTATTCGAGACGAAGTAGGTCCGATTATCGTCACGATCCGGGCTGAAAGCATCATTGGTGACGCTTATTAGAAACTCTTTGGTCACACCTCCTCCATCAATGCCAGCTTCTGGCTGGTCGAATTGGTCGACAAATGTGATTTGGATGGGTTCTTTGAGGCCTTCTCCTAAAGAGTAGAACTGATCAAATGCATCGTTAAACACTCTTCCGCGACCGACCGTAGCTGTGTGACGGCCCAAGTACTGTCTCCTGAGAGCACCTGGACCATTAATACCATCTTCACCCGATAATATTGCGAGGCGCCATCGATCAGGATCGACGTGGCCACCCCGGCGTTTTGATTTATCTAGGTAAACGAACTGTCGAAATATTTGAACCCTAACTTCAAAAGGAATTGCAAATGGCATATTTCGCAAGACCTCAAGCTTTGGACTGATTGTGCTTCGGAACTCCTCCGAGTGGCCCGTTCGTATTCGCTTGCGGTCTGTTGTTCGGGACAGCCAATCTCCCGCAATTGTATGGGAGAACCCAGCAGGATTGTCTCCCGATTCATCCTCTTCCTCGTCCTCTTCTGCTAATTCATCATTCCGTAATTCTTCTAATACGACAGCCGAGATGAAGACGTTCATGTCAAACTTTGCAGTCATTAACCAGAAGTCCTTGGGGAGAAATTTCCGCCGAGAGTCCCTTTCGTATAACGCGCGCATAGCCGTTGATACTACATCTCTAAGCCCCATGACATCCATGCCAATGATACCAGCAAACGAGGATGGGGTGTCTTTGGCGTCGCGCGAACTAAATTTTGCTGAGCCGGCACCCATCATGGCATCTAGACGCTCCGAATTTGGCGCCGAACGTATGATATCAGGTAGATTGTAATATAAGGGGAAAGCCAGGTGTTTGAGGAAATTGATGAGTTGTTTTAGTTCATCCAAGTTGAGGCCGCTGGTGCGGATTCGCTGTGTCGCCTGACTCTGCTGTGTGGATATCTCTGTCTCTCGTGGCAGGAAATCCTCGTCATCGGTAACTCGAAGTAGGAAATTGTACAGCTCTAGGAAGAGAAGTAGAATCCGCCATTCTAAGTCATGTACCGGGTCTTGCTTTAGGAGAGCTGCGACTGAAGTAGACTTCTCTTTAGCTTTCGCTTGTTGCACTATGGTCGTAAATACCTCGGTCTTAGATGCTGCCTTCCAGAAGAATTTGACAGATGGCAAAGAGGTATGATCTACACCATCGGCACTCGTAATATCACCTTGGAATAGGCGCATCTTTATGTCATCACCATGAGTGGGAAAACATCGCAGAAGGACAAGAGTGTATCCAGCAAGCAGGCTTGCGTCCTCCGATACATGGTTAGTAGCCGAAGCAGTGCTTTTTGGTGTCAGCTAATGATGTGAGAAATTGGAAGCGGTTGGCACTTACGAGGCAAATCTGCTTAACAGGTCCGCGATGCCGTCCTCGTTGATCAAGAATTCGAGCTTGTTAACTACATATTCGGGCAGCGGAGCAAAATCTTGAATCTCAATATCCTCGTCAGGATCTGACGAGTACTCGTCATTCTCCCGAGGATTTGACCGTAACCGTATGTCAACTGCAAGAAGTGACATCTGCAAATATAACGCCTCGAGGTATTTTGATTCCTGAGATGCAGGCACTGCCCTGTTCAGGGCGATGAAGTGGGCTAAGAGCCATAGCAAATCATCTTTTGTAGCATCGCTAGGGAGTTTCGAGTTCGCAAAAGCATCAATAATACTTTTTGATAATGATTCAAGATCTATCATTCGTGCAACGCTTTGAGGTTTGCATTGTAGAAGGCTCAATTTTGAACAGGTTAAGTAAGAATAGGCAAATATCTGATAGGAAGATAGATCAAGTGACCCTGCCGCAAGTTAGTTCAAGCGCCGCTTTGTGTAAGACGAGACGACATTATAGATCAGTTCAAGGTACCCAGGCCTCACGATATTAGAAAATTTCAGCCGAATATGCGGAGCTATCAACATACCATTGTCAGACTCGCGTGATAACGGAGCGGCTACAGCCTCAGATAAGAGCTGGTCTTGTTCTTCGGAGGGACAGATAAGCGCAGTATCTTGGGTAAGTCGTGCGAGAGCGACGTAGTACAGCTTGAGCACAGGCCTAACAGAGGACGGTCTTTGTTTGATGATATGAACTGTGAGAACGAGTAGATTCTGTGACGAGCTTTCTGTACGCCTACCAACAACCGTTAGCGAGCTGTGTCAGGCGGGCTGTCTTGTCAAGGAGCCCTACTTTTCTAAGGCTTTCACAAGAAGGCGAGCTAAGCGATCCCATGAGATAGGGCTGAATATACCGAAGTCGATCGAGGAAGGTGGATTCGAAGGGAGGCTTAGGATGTCGGATATAAATAGATCCAGACGCTGTTGGTCGTCAGACCTGGCAGGCATGAGAATAGCAAGCAAGAGAGGAAACGCTTGTGTTATCCGTTGGCGGGCGTCCTGCGGAGGAACTCGATGTTCGTATAGAGAGTCGTACTCTTGCCGGCGTGAATCCTTGAGCTGACAGCGATCTCTATGGCCCCTCCAGACTTTCTGTAAACGCTTAGCGGCAGCAAGCTCCTGACGCTCACGATGTCTTTTTTCACGCTCAGCCTGTGCTTGGGCGACTGTCTTGGAAGCACCAGACTGGGTGGGAGCCCAGCTCGAGTTGGCCCATGGGTTTGAATTGCGTTGTCCGCTGAGATCAACATTTCGGGGCCGGCGAGACGAGCCTGTGAATGTGGGAAGCATGTTGACTTTTGAGCGACGAGCACTCCGGGTTCGGCACGCGGCAGATATCGAGAGTAAGGCCGTTCTAGCAACTAGAGAAAGCCGGGTTTGAGGAGTTTACATAAGATCTCAGTCAGAGTCTGAGCAGTTTACATGCTGTTTCACGGCTTCGTAAGCCTGCGTTATTGGAATTCGGATGTCTCTCGATGTAACAGTCCGAGTTCGTAGTAGGGCAGTTCGTGACAGCTTGGAAGTCGGCGAAACCAGGGAGATGGAAGGAAAGGGAAATAAACAGTAGGCCGGTAGGTATAGGACTCGTCAGACTCGTGGGAGCTCGGGGTTTCGGCGTCAATATGGACAAACGTGATCATGAAGTGAAGTTTTGCGCATCATCAACTTTGCGCAGTTGCGAGATGCTCCTCCTAGATGCAGCTATCGGGCGTGGCATAAGAGCTACATGCAGCTAGTACGGTTACAGGCTTATTAACATTGAACCTGAAAGATTCGGTGACATTCTAGTGGCATGATAGCACATGTAAGCCCGCGTTGTTAGTACACTACCTTACCCTCAAGATCCGTTTGGTGGCAAGCCAGTGGATGCTAAGGGGTCCGTCCACGCATAACACGGGGCTGCCTAACAGGAGGCCCTATGTAGCTTTCAGTGTTCGAACCCGACAGCTGCTACAAGCATTCCCATATCGGCTACAATTGCAGCGATATCTCCGAGCAGATAACCGATAAGAGAAAGCGCTACGCAAGTATTCAACGCTAGCTGAAGATGACGTTTGTGGGCATATTGTAGCTTTCATCCGTCATTGACGATTGAGGCCTCATCGCACCCAGCTGTATGGGCGCTTTATAGGTGCTTAATCCACAGGAAAGACTAGATTAAGGTCGTGATGTGGTACTGGAGTTATACAAGTTCTACACCTGACGGAAAACTTCTAAATGGAGATATATTTGCTTTTCGGGGACTGGGTTTTCTGGGAACCCGTCAGCACTTCAAGATGCCCTCGTCTAATAAATTAGGAAATTCCAACAGCAGACAAAGCGACTATGAAACCCGGAGCTGGCGCAATGTATAAGCTAGATACAATAGTATATCTCCCTACATGTAGGTATCCTGAAGAAATTGTGCCTACTAGTTACATATAGCTATGTAATACTAATTGAAGTAGATTATAAAATTGTACATAGCCTCCCCTGTACCTACTTCGTGTTGGATCTACCTACTTACTCGGGATACACGCTCCATTTAGATGCAAAGTGTGTTAGTCAAGTGATAGAAATTGGAAAGACGGAGGAAGATTAAAAGTCAAAAGCTCACCGAAAGTTTGGAACTTAAAGCTGGCAGCAACAGATGATTTGGCGGATAAGAAGATAATACTACTGTTTAGATACTGTAGCAAGCTGGTAATTTACATGTGCCATTCAGGTAGCTTTGATGTAGCCTGCCCTAGCGTGCCCCCCCACTCTTTCCCCGTTTAAATTTTTTTTTGTGTGGTGCAACTCAGCAAACTTAATCTCTGGCTGCTATTGCCGCAGCTGCCTTGGCCACTAACTGCAAAGAATTGCTAGGTACCTTATGTACTGCTAGAGCGCAGACAGGCCGTGGCAGATCTACGCGACTAGAAACACAAAATTTCTGTCGGCTGCAAAGAGGACCCTCCTCTTTCTTCTCCTTTCTCTTCCTCAACGACAACTTTATCCACCAGCTCGTCGCCCACAAAATCAAAAAAAGAGATTCAGTTGTAGAGCACGATCTTCCTCAGTTCGTGCTTCATTCCTGGTCTCGCCAAATACATCAACCAAAAACACCAAAAAAATTCGAAAAATCACAAAAACCACACACCCACCTCTCTACCATATCTATCACCTCACCTCACACCCGCCTTGTTCCTCATTCTCCCTCTCCCACTCCGTATCTTCATTTTCCATCCAGTCCTGGACGCGATTTCGTTAAGTCCCCTTCCGACGCACATCTGTCCTTTCTAGGCTCCTTTCTAGGCCTGCCACTCGCATACATACTGAATATCTACCCGCTTCGGAAGTGAGTTGTTATATTCATTCGCACATTACATCTTCTCTTCAAAGTCAACGGCACAACCAGTCTTTGTTCTGGCCTCGTTCCCTGCTAATCATCTTCCAATCTCAAGGTTAATCATTTCTTGACTTGTCAGCCGCCTTTGGTGAGTCTTTACCGTCTCTACGTCCCTGATTTCGCTTTGTGCAGCCTAGCGCTCGCAACATCGTCCATTTGCATCTGCCCTTTCGCTACTTTTAATCGTCTATTCTTGTTTGTTTGCTCACTAATATTTGGTTTAATAGCCAAGTCAATTAATCCCTTCCAACATGTCTGCTGCTACTGCTACCGGCGCTGTTGACCAGCTCGCCGCCGATCTTGGCAACACCTCTCTCAACGGTGGCGATGCGCGACCTGCTGCCATTGATACCAACATCGCTCCCAACGCGAACGGTGATGAACCTGACACCGCTGGTCCTACACCTAGCTCGGCTCAGACCCCCCACCCCGCCGCCTCCGCCTCACTCTACGTTGGAGAGCTTGACCCTACGGTCACCGAGGCTATGCTGTTTGAGCTCTTTTCGCAGATAGGTTCTGTGGCTTCAATCCGTGTTTGCCGTGATGCCGTTACCCGCCGCTCGCTTGGATATGCTTATGTCAACTACAACACCACTGCCGATGGTGAGCGCGCTCTTGATGAGCTCAACTACACTCAAATTAAAGGTCGGCCTTGCCGCATCATGTGGTCTCAGCGCGACCCCAATCTCCGCAAGAGCGGCCAGGGCAACATCTTCATCAAGAATCTTGATGCCGCCATCGACAACAAGGCTCTTCACGATACTTTTGCCGCTTTTGGCAACATTCTCAGCTGCAAAGTTGCCCAAGACGAAAATGGTAATTCGAAGGGTTATGGATTTGTTCATTATGAGACTGACGAGGCTGCCGCTGCGGCCATCAAACATGTAAACGGAATGTTGCTCAATGAGAAGAAGGTCTATGTTGGCCACCACATCCCCAAGAAAGACCGACAGAGCAAGTTTGAGGAGATGAAAGCCAACTTTACCAATGTCTACGTCAAGAACATCAACCCAGAGACAAATGATGACGATTTCCGTGAGCTTTTTGAGAAATATGGAGATGTTACCTCATCGTCCCTGGCCCGTGACAGTGAGGGTAAGTCTCGCGGCTTCGGATTTGTCAACTTCACCACGCATGAGGCCGCTGCCAAGGCTGTCGATGAGCTTAATGGCAGAGATTTCCAAGGCCAAGATCTCTACGTTGGTCGTGCTCAGAAGAAACATGAACGCGAAGAAGAGCTGCGTAAGTCGTACGAAGCCGCGCGCCAGGAGAAGGCCAACAAGTACCAGGGTGTGAATCTGTACATTAAGAACTTGGATGACGAAGTCGACGACGATAAATTGCGCCAGATGTTTTCCGAGTTCGGTCCTATCACCTCAGCCAAGGTCATGCGTGACTCCAATCTTGAAGGTGAGGAAGAGAAAGAGGGAAAGGACAAGGAGAACCAAAAGGACTCGGGCGATGAGGATAGAGAGGAAGACGAGAAGAAGGACAAGAAAGCCAACAATAAACTCGGCAAGAGTAAGGGCTTTGGCTTCGTGTGCTTTGCCAACCCCGATGATGCCACGAAGGCTGTTGCCGAGATGAACCAGCGCATGTTCAACAGCAAGCCTTTATACGTTGCTTTGGCCCAGCGCAAGGACGTTCGGAAGAGCCAGCTTGAGGCTAGTATCCAGGCTCGCAATCAGCTCCGAATGCAGCAGGCTGCAGCAGCCGCCGGCATGCCTCAACCCTATATGCAACCTCCAGTCTTCTACCCCCCTGGCCAGCAGCCAGGCTTCCCCCCTCAGGGTGGTCGCGGAATGCCATTCCCTGGTGGCATGGGCATGCCAGGTGTCCAGGGCGGACGACCTGGTCAATTCAACCCCAGCGCGTATGGGGCTCCTCAAGGCGGCCGAAATGGAACTATCCCACAGCAACTCCCTCCTAACATGTACATTCCAGGACAGTTCCCCCCTGGCGCTCCGTATGCTCAGCCTGGTAACCCGCAATTCATGGCGGCGGCAATGGCTCAAGCGCAACAAGCTGCTCTCGGAGGCGGACGGGGCGTCCCAGCTTCTCGTGGTCCTATGCAGGGAATGCCTGGAAACATGGGTATGCAAGGCCCTAGTGGTATGCCCGGATACCCGCCCAACTCACGACAAGGTGGTCCGGCTGGGCGTGGTAACATGAACAATCGTAATGGCCAGCAGGGTGGTCAGTTTTCCCAAGGTGGACGGGGAGGGCCCAGCCAGCCAGTTGGTGGCGCGCCTACCAATGCTCCTCAAGATTTGACTCAAGGCTCAATCCTCCAGTCTCAGCTCCAAGCGCATGCTGGCAACCCGGGCCACCAGAAGCAAATGTTGGGTGAGGCTATTTTCCCGAAGATTCAGTCGCTTCAACCGGAACTTGCTGGCAAAATCACTGGTATGCTTTTGGAGATGGATAACGCGGAGCTTGTTCAACTGTAAGTAGCACACACTGCTCACATCCTCGGTTCTTATACTGACCCTTAATAGCGTGGACGACGATGCACAGCTTCGCTCCAAAGTTGATGAGGCCATGGCTGTGTACGACGAGTATGTGAAGACTAATCAAGGCCCTGGTGGCGAAAGCGAGTCTGTTAAGAAAGAGGAGAAGAGCGAAGAGAAGGCTTAGATTCGATACTAATCGACCGAATCATGAATCCCCTTGCTAGGCTCTCTCGTCGGTACTGATTCTGATGCTTGGTTCTTAAGCATAGTTGATTTCTGCAAACAGGTTCCGGGATAAGGAAAAGTTCTTGATACCGACTCTAGCCAAAAGGGCGGACTTGCAACATCAATCTCTGCATTTATTTCTTTTTTTTCACGTGGCCGATATCTTATGTCATCGTCGATCCCCAATTACAACGTTGGACGGATCTCGCCAGCACATCTGCGGACACTCGGCATATGACTTTCATGTATTGATAAACCATTTGCTCTCTGCTGGGAGCATTGGCTGGATGTTCGGATTTCAGTCGTCAGGCGTTTGATGGTTGCGCACGGTTAGCTTGTGGACTTTGTTACCTCGCACCGTACGGAATTGCGGCGGCACCATGGTTTCTAACCAAAATACCCCTTAAGGTTGCCGGTGGGAGAACTCCCAACAGAAGCAGACATTATTCTCATAGGATTCAATCTGCTAATAAACAAAAGTGCTCATATTCTAAGTAAACTTCCACAATGTGAACCAAACGATGGATCTTCTTGCCCTTTATAGAGATGATATCTGCAAGCGACTTGATCAAGCTATCGTGGTGTGCTAATTGTTACTGAAGACAAAGCTATTTCTATGATGGACGTCTTCGGATAACTGTGCGACCGCGATTTTAGTTTGATGAGTCTTAATGATCTACAAGTTCCTACCATTATCGTGATACGCCATGAATACACTTGAGCTGTGATCAAATTTCGCAGTTTGTGGTGTTCGCGAGCACTACAGGCAATTTCGATATGCGTGTGCTTATGTCGCCCATGTCCGTCGCGAGTAAGTTGATACCCGCTCATCAGTCCAACTAAGGTGGACGCGTATGAGTTGATTTCAACATTTGTCTATCTATCTAATGGCTAGACTGAAGTGTGCATGCATGTGGCTGGTGATTCCAATGCACGACATCTTGGCCGATCCGACCTATCCCGGCTCCTTGTCTGCACCGGCATCCTGACACACAGACCAGGTTGGTGACAAAGATAGCGATCATGCAGTGAAAGTGAAAGAAAGCTCTCAGGAAGGAAGAAACTCCAAGAAAGCCAACCGGTGAGCGGTTCCATCCTGCATTCGCAATCCACCGCACATTGTTCGACTCCTCTTACCACTACCAGCCCTATCTATTTGCACATGCTGCAAAATCAGCCAAATACCCTCTAGTCCCTCTAGTCCCTCTATCCCTCCTCTCCTAGAGCTAAGGAAGTAATCATTTAGTAGACTTTTCCTTGGCAGAACGTGGCCTTGGCCATTGAAAGCTCGTACGATTTTACGGTGTCTAGTTCCGAGTCTCTCCTCCCTCTTCACCATCCCAAGTTTTAACGGCAGGAAAAGGTGATTTACGTGCCCCTCTCTTGGCCAGACCTACCCCCTAAAAGGCCCCATCAGGCAAGACAAGCGGAGTCACTAGCAGACCCTAAGGTCACTACTCAATTACCTTGACCTACACTGTACCGACCCTAATAATCGGCATTAACTTTGACCAGCAAGACCCAACTTGAATTCCAACTAGCCTCCCAAGCCTCCTAAGCCTCCTAGGCCTCCCTCTCCCTGACTTGTCTTGCCGCCAAAGCTATACAATCCTGGGGGGAACTATGAGCTAGGCGCAACCACTCAAAACCCACCTGCCTGCCATCCCGGAGAACGACGATACGGATTTTGACCCGAACTGACTTTCTCACGCGCAAACGATGCTCTGCCTCTTTGGTTCCCACAGCCGACGACCTACCATTATTCCACGATAGCATTAGCTTGGGGTTTATTGATTGAGAGCACACACCACCCTCCTTGCATCGACTGGGGCCTCCTCTCGACAACCTTTAATTATATAAGTCCACACGTGCCCTTGGAAAGGGTTAAGAGATAGTTCACCGAAGCAGTTCGACGACTCAAGAAGCTGCAATCACGTAATTCACGAGATTGTTTGGCCCCCTCCCCCTCGGCATCTTCCCAGGCGGTCAGCACATTTCGAGCGCCTCTGCGTCGGTTATCACAGCTACCTCGTAACCTGCACCACTGATAGAGAAAATACTCTGTTCATCATGGCTGGTCCCAAGCTCATGTCTCTCGAGTCAGCACTCGAGGAGGAGCGGAAGGAGATTGAGAGCTTAATGTCCATGCAACGGGCACCGTCGGTCGGGCCTCGAGCTTCTTCGCCCTTCATGAACCCTCGGTCTCCCGTCCGAAGCATGCTCGATATTGGTGATGGCCCTAAAAGCCCTCCAATGCGGCCTCCTGTTCGCAGTATGCTGGATATTGACAGTCCTCCGCCGCCGCCGCGCCCGGCAACCCGCAGCATGCTCGACATTGACAGTGCTGTTCCCACGCCTACGAGCACTCACACATCTCCGACACTCTCCTTCAAAGCGCCTGTCTTAGATAGTACCACACGCCACCGGAGCATGTCAGACGCGGCTTCAAAGCCTGCCCCAGACCTAGGTCTACGCTCACCACCTCTCGTCAGCCCGAGAAACGCCGACCCTACGTCTGCCTACAGGTTTCACGAAATCCTTCCAACCAACGTGGGACAGGCCTTACCGACCAAGCGTGGTTCGGCTGGTGCTTCTCGGCAAAGCACAATTGGTGAGGCGCTTCGTGGGTCCGATCTCTCCAACCTAATGCTGCCTGGGGAACCTGGGCGTACATTTGCATTTCAAAAGAATAAGTCAAAATCGCCAAATAACAGGTTCTCCTTACGGTCGAGCTCGCCTTTCGGGAGCGCTTCTAAACGTTCCCAACCGCAGAGTAAATACATGCTAGATTCTGGTGAGATTGTTGATATGAATAACGCGTACCGGCGGCTTTCCGACGCGAATCTAATCTACGGCGGCTCAAGCCTAGCTCCATTAGCTCGTAAAAAGCCTGACTACTCAGATGGCTATGGACGAATTGCGAAAGACAACCTCAGCCCCTACGGAGAATTGCTGCCTGATGAGAGCGATGACGAAGTTGCAAATTCGTCCGATGAGGAAGATCAGAGAGGTAGAAAGCTGACGACCCGGGCGGAGTCGCACGACAATGGGACCGGCGCGGGCAAGACAGCTAAGAGCTTACTCGCCGCTGTCGAGGATGAACGTAAGTCTTCCTAGAAACGAGCAAATCGGTTTAACAACTAAGCGTGTAAGCAGGCAAGCAAGTCTCAGCTGTGCAGCCTCAGTATAGATCTCTTTTTGATGATCCATCGATCACGATTACGAGCCCTACCGGGGAAAGATCAAAAGTAAAAACGAAACAGGTGGTCCAGCCAGCCACCAGCTTTGATCAGGAGCCTGTGTCGGGGACGCAGACGCCATTCGACCCGGATTTGGATGCTGACGTGAATGCTATCAAGCTCGCTCAAAATTTGCAGCTCTCATTGACCCCTATCATCTCTACGCCAGAAGTGCACCGTTCCATCCGGATCATATATCGCGGCGAGTTTCCTAAGATTCAGCGAGAAGCCGAGGAAGAGCATCGCCGCCTAAGAAAGTATTTGGTGGCGACAGACCTGAGCGACGAGTCTACACACGCGCTGGAGTGGGCGATTGGGACTGTGCTCCGCGACGGCGACACCCTTATTGCCATGTATTGCATGGACGAAGAGACTAGTGGTTCAACAGACGCGGGCAGCCTGGTGCCAGATGACCCCAAGGCTATGAAGGAGCAAGCCGTGGCGGTCCATGCGATGACGAAGGCGGCAAGCGCGCGGCCAGGCCAGAATGGTGGTAGTCCCAGTCCTTTTACTTTCAGTCGAGCCTCTAACTCGCCGCGCATCCGGGCGGCTGATGGAGGTAGCGCCACGTCGTCGCCGGCGCCCGGCTCGAGAGGCAAGAGCAAGACGGAAGAAGAGAGGGAACACGCAGTTCTCGACATCACGGAAAGGGTCTCGAAGCTGCTACGCAAGACGCAGCTCCAGGTGCGAGTCATTGTGGAGGTCATCCACTGTAAGAACCCGAAGCACCTGATCACTGAGGTGATCGATTTGGTCAATCCCACTCTCGTGATTCTGGGAAGCCGAGGAAGGAGTGCACTGAAAGGGTAAGATGGTCATGATGATACTGTCCATAAATCACAGCTAATGAGACCTACAGCACTCTCTTGGGATCCTTTTCTAACTATCTAGTGACGAAAAGCTCGGTGCCGGTCATGGTGGCGCGCAAGCGGTTACGCAAGAAGAGCAAGTATCAACCTCCACCGATGAAGCAGGTCAACAATCTGGCCAACCCGTCGGCACGGAGCCTAGAGACGGCGAGGATTGACTAGAACAGACGGATTTTCCCCTATATATCTACACCTTTCCTAGCGCGGATTTTTCGGAAGGCTTGATACGGACAAATAAAAGGGAACGAACAGCAAGGCGTCTGAAATTATGACAGAAGAGACTTGTCGGCAGGGATAGGGATTATCGGCTTGGGCAGACGCATAACACTTGCGCCTGTTCATGTCGCTGGTGGACAAGTGGCCTACCCCTTTCCCGTTCCGTCCTAGGATGGGCAAGAAAAGAACAAGTGGAGTTGACGGTGCCAATTTGAAGTGGGTGATGCACTCACTATCGCAAGAACGCTTTCTCTACCCATCGCATTGTGAAGACGACAGGGTTTAACGACTGTATGAACTGTTACTTGGGTTTACCGAAGCGGGCTTGCTTCTTCTCCTCTCGGCCGGAGGTTATTGTCTACTAGTAAACGTAGCTATCCATCCATATTTACGCTCTTCTTGCATTTGAACTTGGAGTGTTGGTAGATTGCGATGATTCGTCTATTGTGTTGATTGTTTACTGTTGCAGTCTGATCTCGACATGTCGCAAGTGTCAGGTGAGCAAGAGAGTTAGAACTGGCCAATTATGGGATGATGTTCTGTTTTGCCAAGAACTTTAGGACGGATTTGCATGGCGGGGTAGATCCCGTTGGTCGCGGTTCGGTTCGTGTTTAAGTAATTGCATGAGTAGCAAGACGCGTTAAGTGCGTGCAGGAAGAAGACGAGTTGAAGCGACGAATATGGCAAGCAGTCTATCCAATAAGACAGCACCAAGTGCTCATCTGTCTATCCACCAGATTGCCGATGATTGGTGCGCACGAGTACAGTACCCTACGTAGTGGGTACCTACATAGGTGGGCAAGCATGGCAAGGTAGCCTCCGTACGAATTAACCGTCCTACATGTAGGTGGGGAGTGGAGGGCAGGTACCAATACAAAATACAACTCACGTCTGTACTGCTTATGGTTGTTATCGTCGCAATGCCCCTCTCTCCCCTCTACTGGGATTATTGACAGAAAAGGGTCCAGTATGCGACTATAATAAGACAAGAAACATCCTGATCTGGAATCAAGCGTGTCAGTCAGCACGTATGGTGTCGTCGATAATACTTCTTTCAGCTTCGGTGGTCTATCGTTTGGGCCCCCCTTGGATTCCTATAGCGGGCTGACATAGCTCCCAGCTACCTAGGCACCAATAGGATACCTCTGTGCAGCGACTGGCACTCGGTACCCGTCCCCGCCTGTATCTGCACACACTCTAGAAGCAGACGCCCCCCCCCTGCCGCCCTTGCAGTGGTCTCACCACAGTGGCCCAGATCGAGCCGGTTGATTGGACCACGGTCGTCTCCCCCATTGAACAGTCTGCCCTGCGATAAACCCGATGGGTCTCCAGAAACGCAGTGGCCATTCCCAACCTCTCGATTTCGCTGCCGTCCATAACAACCACCAGACACTACAATAAGTGCCTTGACTGGTTCCATATCGGCGCCCAATCTTCAACCTCACCCTGCCCTCACTTGAAACTTGTTCTTGCCATCTCTGCCGTCCAGTATTCCTTTGCACACGTACTGATCGCAATTCAGTCCTTGGCATGTCCAACTTGTAGGCGGCCTTATTTTTCAGTCTGAAATAGTTTGATAGCATGTGGTGTTGAGACGGCGCAATCCAAGTTGTAAGCGCCGAAACTCAAAGGAGCGTACCACCTAGCCGTACCACGTTATACAATACCATACCATACCATACCGAATCTGATATCTCGGCTAGACTCGACGCATTATTGAACAGAAAGAAGGAAAGATAGAGAGTGAGAGAGAAACACGGCGAGAGCTTCGACGACGGGCTGCCACCAAGTCCTTCGTCCTCGGATTCGATGCAGCCGCTGGTATCGGTGAACACGCATACTCATATTTCACTGCTCAGTATTCACGTTACTCCCAGCACCTTTCTTGCTGCAATTACACTGTCCTTCGTCTTTCTCTTCACATATTTCGCCTCAACCGGCTGTGCGCCCCTTCGAAGCCTGTCGGCAATCCGCTTGCCCAACTTCGCCCAAGGAGCACCATCTGTCGCGAAGTCCGAGTCACTAGTAATCGAAGAAATTGAGGAACTGCAACTGCAAAAGGCCTTGCCCGCGCTACCAGCTCCTGAGATTGGGCGCCCCCTCCTTCAACTAACTCAAACACCACACTATAGTCGATATTCCTCGTCAGGTCGCAGCTTGCGATCTCTCTTTTCTCCCCGTACCAAAGCTCTTCCAAGTTCGACTCCAAATCCAAGCCTAAACTCAAGTTCGAACTCAAGTGCAAGCTTAAGCGTAAAAATCGCAAACGACACTAACAAGCAGCTCGTTCGTGCCGCACGACACAATGACGACGTCCATGTACTCCGAGGCGAGTCTGGACGACGTCGACTTCGCGACACCGATGTCGCCACCGCCGAGGCCCTTCGAGTACCCGTCGGCACGTTCCGGCTTTGGCTTCTCGGGCGAGGGTCCCGACGTGCACGACGAGAGCGACGACAACCTGGATGATACTTCTGTATCTAACGGCCACTATAGCCCGCCTGCTTGGCGGCGTCTCGAAAATGGCGACCGATGGTATGGTAATTGGCGCGGTGGCAACGATATCTTGGCTCGTCGTGCCTTGGACAGGTCGAGACATCTGAGCCCCAACTATGACAGCGAAGTGTTCGAAGAAGCGCGAAGAACCCGCCTGCCAACCGGTAGTATGAGCCCCGAAAAGGGGCGCTCACCCGAACCCCATTGCCATAGCGAAGATGAAACTTTGGTTAAGATGAAAAGCGAGAGCATGCCACCCATTAAGGCCGACGGTCTAAAGGAGGACCAGAGACAGAGCATAATGGCATCTGTGCCGCCGGAAGCGAGTAGAGACAATTGTACGTATTGAGTAGGGTCTAGGTCGAATTTTGCATGTTAACCATAGATTAGATATTCGATTTGCAGTGCGCGCGGATATCCAACATCGCACGGAACCCATTGACGCCGCCGTCAGCTTTTTCCAAAAAACTTATCGCACAATCACGCAATCGTGGGCCAATATAGTGGTCGCTACATTAATTGCCCTGCTATCTATATCGGCAGCTCGCACGCTCTTCGAACCCGCTTCGTTGCGTCCGGTCCCCGATCTTGTCAAGGTCGCTGGACTTGCGCGTTCCTTCGAGCCTCTAATCTATTACTCTGAAAACGGTGTCTCCCAGGTAGGCGACCTGCAAGCGACAGGGGTAGCTGTCTGGGATCTCGGCGAGAGTGTGCGTTCAAGTAACATGACTTCGGCACCCATCATTGTCAAGTCGTTGGACGAGTTGTCCGATAGTCTCAAGACTCTTGCCGTGGAGCTCACTAAGTTTTTCGCCAACGTTGATGGAGATATCGACAGTATCCTGATTGTGATGGACTGGGCACGGCGTGAACTCTCTCAGTTACATTCCATTCCGAGCCCTCCTCTCTCCACTGCATTCTCTAACATTCACAATTTACTGTGTGCCGCTGGTGTCCTGGAGAATCCCACCACAGGTACACCGACCAGGCTTGGAAACGTAGCAACCGCTGTGTTTGGTATGTCGCATCCCCAGCACACACGCCAAACTTTGCAACGTACCTTTAACGAGTTCCTATCCGTGCTGGAGGAGGCGATCGAGAATGAGCTGCAGCACTCGCTAGCGCTATTTGGTCTCTTCGAGGCTATTGACAGACAGTTCCTGAATCTCGCACGTACCGTGGTCCGCGAATCGAGTCTCCAGGACGAGCAGCACGCTGACTTGCTCTCCTCCTTGTGGACGCGCATCCTCGGGGCCAAGGCCAGTGAGGTGAAGAAGTATGAGCGCAATCGTGAGCTACTGGGCAATGTGCGCGAGAAAACGGTTCGCAACAAGGGCATCTTGGTGGAACACAACGGCAAGCTGTTGACTCTAAAAGCAAACCTCGAAAGCCTACGCCGCAAGCTCGTCTCTCCACTTGTAAGAAGTGTCAATAGTAGCACGCTCACGCTTGATGATCAAATCAAGGGCCTCGAGGACGTCGGTGTCTACCTTGAAGGCGTTCGTGCCCGGCAGAAGGGGAAACGTAAGTAGTATTCAGAGTCATTTCTTCTAATCTGTTATCGTTGTCAGCGGCAAAATCTTGCGGTCAAGCCTGTTCTATGTCTTGAGAATTCTGCAGGCTCTGGGCGCCCCTTAAGCTTTCCACCCAAAAGAACAACGACTGATTCTAGATGTTATAGTCATGGAGATGCTCTACGGAAGTACTGGTAGCGGGCGTGTTGGTATTGCTGCCGGCGCCAGCGCGAGACTTGTTGGCGAGGACAACACTCGAGCCCTGTAGGAGGGAGCCCGAAGTGGCGTCACTCGATGGCATATTGTGTCCTCGAATGCACTATAATCTTAGCTCAAGCTGCGCCAGCTCAACATTCTAAGATGATTTTAAGCCACCCTAACTTTCCCTAGAGGGTTATATATGGCATGTTGTGGCTGCACAGGACAGAGGATCCCTGTCAGCAGAGTACTTGTGCGGCGGCGTAACAAACCATGACCGTGGCAGCAACAAATAGCCACGTCGGCGAAGAAGACGACTCGGAAAGATATACGAGTGTTTTAGGATATATTAGCCTAGGTTTTCAGTGGCTGGGCAGGATCACATTACGGGCGCTCCGCTTACGGCGTTTGGCTCTTAGACGGTTGGAGTGAAACACGGACAAGGTAAGGAGGCCTGATTATCCCCTCCCCTCCTCTCTTGTCCCTCAATCAGTTTCCATTAAAATGGGCCTTAGCTAATTACTAAACAATAGGGTTACTGGGGCTTTCACATGCGTTTATAGAAATGGCCACTTGCTGTCTTCTGTCTTAATCACGGCCTCACGGGAGAGGGATTGTCTCATTTATGCTGTATGGAGTGAGATGAATCCTAGGCCAGTCGGGGTCCTGAACTCACAGTACTATATCTCGGATTCTTTGTGTATTCTACGTACATAAAGCTTGGGGCGCATTGGCAACTACGTGATACAGAATCATGCAGAGTGGGTTACATGGGCGTCTTGATTCTCAAGCTAGGGAGATGCATGGAAGAAGAACACGGTGGTGTTGTAGAAAAACGTCTTGTATTTCTTGATTACGTGGTACCTACCTAGTCACTTAGGTAGATGCATATATTTTGTATAAACCTGAATAGAGAGTGAACCCGAATCTGCCTATAGATACCACTAAAAATATCTGGGGTGGACTGAAAATCTGGTTTGTTGATGAAGGGGGTTAAACTGCTATCCACACCTTCCATGACGACGGCTATTTCGGTGCGCTCTTCCCACGACAAGTTCTTGGGGTTATACGACTGATTTAATCTTTATCTAATTTAGTGATAGTCTGATCACTTAAGCCACACCTCTCCCTCCCGAATATGTTACGAAATTCGCGGCATTGAGGTGCTAGAGTGTTGGTGGAGTGTTGTAGAATGATGGCAGTAGTTCAATCATTTTGGCCACAATTAAGCCTGGATCTCAACTCATGAGCCGAGGATGTGGGATATTGGCGTTACCCATGGCCGTAACCTCAAGCTTTCACCCGTGGCTGACAGCCCACAATGACGGGAACGAGGCCGAGGGCTGCCGGTGGCCACGAGGCGGCGTTCGAGACCCGCGCTTGGTAAGGCCGGGGCGCGGCCACGTCTCATTACTACATAAAGTCACGGCATTGTCGCTATCATATGCGAATGAGTTTGTTCCCAAACCAGAATACTTGGTGGGCGCCCAGCTTTGCTTTCCGATTTGCTTCATACCGGGCTGATTGATCTCTTATTCTTTTTTCGCATCTCTTCTGGCCGCCCTTCCCTGCTGGATCTTATGTGGTTCGATTCTTATACGACGAGCTGACGAAGATTGCATTGAGCACTCTGATGATTACTTCAATTCGAAGTTCACGAATCTATTTGCAATATTGTCACCATCAGCATCTGAATCTCTTCCTCCCCCTTACCTGAATTGCGCCTACAGGCGTCCCCTCCGTCCTAGTTGTGATCCAAAGTCAAGATGTCGCAGTACTACACCACCTCCTCGGCCGCTGAGCCCGGGAGCATGTTGCCGTCATCAGCCCGCAGCTCGTCCAACACAAACCCGCCCTCGAGTGGACTGACGAACAACGAGCGCGTGGCCATGCTCAAGAAGCAGCAGTTGCAGCTCACTATACTAGTAGGAGCAGGAGCAGGAGCGAAGAAGAAGAAGAAGAACAAACCCCACGGCGAACACGACTTCAACACGACGCCCGAGACCGCCGACGACGTCGCCGACATCGCGGCGCTGCTCCGCCCCCACCGCTCCCAGGACGAGACCTTCGAGTGGCTGACCTCCAACCTCGTCATCCTGCCCTTCAACGACTGGCTGCGCGACGCGGTTACGGTGCGGCAGCGGTCCGCGTCCGCGTCCGCGTCTTCTCCTCCTTACAGGTACGGCACTACCCCCGTATCGCCCCTCGCCCCGTCGCCCGTGTCCCGTCGGCCCAGCGCGACGATGGCGGGCCCGGGCGTGGGGATGCCGGTAGGCGGCGGCGGCGGCACGCCGCCCGCCTCGCTCGACCTGGCGCGCGTGCAGCGCGAGCTGGCGCTCTTCTTCCGGCGCGAGGTCGCGCGCGACGAGGACATCCCCGTGCCGACGCTCGAGGAGCTCGGGGCCGTGCTGGGGGCTACGGGCCTGCCTCCCTCGCCCGTGAGCCCCGGCTCGCCTGAGGACGCGGTGGTGTGCTCGGCGGGGGCGGGCCTGTCGTCGGTATCCATGGAGGACCTCGTCAAGCGCTTCGTGCTGGCGCTGCTGAGCGTCAACCTGAAGCGCGGCGGCATCTGGGAGGACCACGATCGCCGGCGGGGGTATGTCGAGCTTATCGTCGTTGCGATCAGAGTGTTTAGGCACTTGACGGGTTTGAAGGGCTAAGGAGGGACATTTTTTACCTAGATAGAGAGGCCTCTACTAGAGAGGTTTGGCCAGGTCTCGGTCCTGGAGTAGGAGACCAAGGGCAAAGATAATGTCTAATTACGGAGGGCAAGTTTCGGGACAGCCATGTTCTGCGGCATATCAGCAAGCAGAGCTGGTAGGCAGTTTGGCACATTATAATCAAGTAGAAATAATGATCATTCTCAAGACGTTAAGCACACGATATCATTTGGATATCACGAAGTTTCAGGCAAGAATTGTCATGTCGATTCCCTTCATGACTAGCGGTTACAGGATTTCCCAATCCGTGACCAGTGATCTCCTCTCCGGTGACGTTTACCAACGCCTTAGTGCCACCAACAGGCCAACAGACAGAAATCAGAGAACTAGGCAAATGCCCTAATACAAACAACTGTTGGCGGACAAGAAACAGTGGACTGAACCAACGTCCTCACGCCAAATATAGACCTGGAGGGGAAAACTGTGGGCTCGGCCAACTTCATGATGCCAACCGTAGCGTAGACAGAAAACCAGTGATTAGACATCCATCGTATGTAGCCCTCTCAAAAACCGGCGGCAATGCAAATGAACCCTAATCCTTCAGGGCCTCCCTCAACTTTATTTCTTTCTTTCCTTGTTTTGGGTCAACGCCCAAGCAACTGACGTGATGTGCTGAATAGACTTTTTGCAACCGTATAGACGCATATGCCTCTACTATCTTGCACTAGGTGAACTGTGAAGGTCCTTCCAATCAGTATCGTGTCGTACAGGTTTGCGTATATTGGGTTGTAACCAGGTAGACCTTCAGTAATTTTCGTCAGACGAAGACCAAGCAGCTGAGACGCGGCACAGGGTGTCCGTCTCCTTGAGCTCCCAACCGGTGAGTCTGCCACGAAGCTTGTCTGCCACCTGTCCCACAAACGGTGCCTTAACACGACGGAGCTTGGGGAACCGGCTCTCGGCCGTGATCAGCTCCTCGAACTTGGCGCCGTATTCCGCGTAGGTGTTGAAGTACGTATCGATCTTCGGATCCTCCACGAACAGGGTGAGATCCTCCAGTGAGGCGGGCAGCAGTTCTACGAGCGACCAATCACCGACGTCGGCATGGATATCTTGGTAGTTCAGCACCTGGTCCGTGTCGAACGCTCCGTCCATGTACTCGTCGTAGCCCTCGCGCGGGTTCTCGCGGAAGCCGATGAGGAGCTCGAGGTGCATGTCGAGGGTCTTGAGGGACACGAGGCCCTGTAGGGATCCGACGGGCGAGTAGAAGGGCATCAAGGCGTCGTTGTGCATCTCCAGGTGCTCGAGATGGTGGCCGTGCTCCTCGAGTACCTCGCCGATAAGATCGAAATCGGTGTCTGTCTCGTCGACGGGTCGGTAGTAGACAAGCTGTCGGAGCTGGTCGAACGAGGTCAAGATGTCCTTGAAGCCGTGTTCGTTGATGTTGCAGCCGAGAAGCTCGACTCTGCTCACTTGCGAGTTGCTCTGGCCTCGGAGGTTGGTGAGCAAGTCCCAAAAACAGTGGTCAAGTACTAGTTTCTGGACGCCTGGGTGGCCGAACATGAAGTCAAAGCTGGAGACATTCATGTCGGAGAATCGCAGTACTTTTGCTACGAATAGCGGATCACCAGCGCGGATGGCTACCTCGTCGTATTCTTGAGGCACCAGGGCCTGAGGTGGGTTTGCAACATTCATATTCTGCGACATCTTGAATGCTCAATATGAAGGGACAGACTTCTCATACAGCCGTTGCAATACTTGGGCACTAAAGAGGGATGGGGCGACAATGGGCAATTGTTTAGATGTGTTGGCACATTGACGTGGGCAGTGAAGCGTCTCTGGCAGTCTTGGCGATAATTCCTGGACCTGCCAGTATGAAAACGTCAGCGGTGCTTTTGCGATACTGAGGAAAGAGCGACAAACGCACCAGAGCCCTCAAGTGACCAAACTGTGATTCGAAGTTGCGTAGACACTTAATTCTTTGTTCTTGTCACAAACTGCGAGATGTGCGAGATGTTACAAGGCTGAGGGAAAAGGATTATTAGCAGGGAAGAAGGAGTGGTTTTGAAGAGTGTATATGAAGTTTACAGGAAGGAAATACCTGACGGGGATGCTAAGAAGGTAGCCAAAGAGTGTTTTGTGCCGTGTACAAGGGATTGTGTTTGAAGTGCTGGGCGAGCTGGGCGTGTTGGGAGGTTGACAATGCGGTCGAGGAGAATGGCTGCACAAGACCAACAACACCGTAGAAAAATAGAACGCGCACGCGTATCGCGTGACCTGTTGCCTTGGGTACTAAAGTACTTTATAGGTCATGCTACCTACACTGAGATCTACACTGGGATTCCCAAAATACCTCGTAACTTTACGTGCATTTGTTAGACCTTATATATACTCGCCCCTACCTCTACGTAGCCTGCAGCAAGACAGCTCGCCAGTATACTTGTCTGTCTGTTTGTTTG
Source organism: Xylariaceae sp. FL1651 (assembly GCA_025201745.1). Taxonomy (NCBI): domain Eukaryota; kingdom Fungi; phylum Ascomycota; class Sordariomycetes; order Xylariales; family Xylariaceae; species Xylariaceae sp. FL1651. The sequence continues at coordinate 463,097 of MU624248.1, forward strand.
CATGAGCCTCCTCCCGAGTCTTCTTGAGCAATAAGTGCGCTAGAATAATACGGTAGGTATATAAGTTTCCTTAGAACCTGTAACCTTTTCATGAATAAGGCCAAGCTGACTCGTTCTCTGGTTGCCTAGATACATTACATCGGTAGGGTCTTTATCATGTGCCTTGTGATTCCTATGACCTTTTGGAAGATAAGAGCTTGCTTTATGCCACCTCCTTCATGCTGATATCATGGCTTATAGGATCTCACTACACATGCATCCATACTGATAGCTGTCAGTCAAGCGGCTACCTGCTCTAGTATCTGGGTTAGGAAATGGGTTGGGGAGTTGAAAAGAGTCTTAGGAGCACAGCCTGGCTCAAATGACCCTCGCTCTGTATTACGAGTCCTCACGTTCGTAGTATTGTGCGACTAGAAGATACAGTCATGAATAACATTTTGACCGAAACCAACAATCCCGTTGTGTCTCTTTGACGGAGCCGCGTTTAACAGATCGTCTCCATCATTGCACAGCTGTCAGCACCGCAAACGTTAGCTCTCTGCTACCATGACATGCATTATCATTCCTTCTAGCGGCCGTGACGTGACGTTCTCCTATATAAGAGATGCTGCGACTTGATACCACAACCTGTCTGCAGCCCGGAGTCAAGGCTCCAGCAAACGCCAAGTCATCTCTCGAAAGAAGAGGCTAGAACCTGGTATTGACCACCTTGTTGAATCATGAGCGAGCCTTCTATCGCTGGTAACTCATCGCCCAAGATTTGGTGGGCGAAGACAAGCCGTTATTACTCTCTAGGGGATGAGACGTGAGTCCACAGCCGCCAATGTTTACCCCCTTTAATTGAGTCCCGATTTCAATTGGTGGCTGGAGCGCCGAGGCGAGGGCAGTCATGCTATATATGGGCATGCCGTCTTGAGGTTTTATGCTTCGACTTTTTCAAGCAATGCAAAGAACAGCGGCCCCCACTTCCCGCCAGACGGATGGTCTGGGAGCACCAGCCAGCCGTATTTCGTGGGCTCGGCCCAATCCTCAAGCCCTATTCCCGTGAGATCGCCAGTGCGCACAGCCAGATCCCATTTGATGCCGGATTTCTTGCGCTCCTTTTGGACCAGCTCGATACCCTTTTCTATGACGCCGTCGTTCTCCTCATTGCTCAGTGAACAGGTCGCGTAGAGGACACGCCCACCGACTCGGACGGCTTTGAGAGCAGTCATGAGCAGGGCCGCCTGGGTTTTGGCCATCTTCTTGGACTGACCCGAGCGCCAGGACGCCATATCATCAGCTATCCTACCGCCCTGCTTCGCCTTCACATGGGCGTGAATCACATGCCGTTCGCTCGAGCACGGGGCATCCAGCAGGACCTTGTCGTAACTACCGAGACCAAGGGGCAGCGTTTGTACGGAAGAAGCCTCTGTTCCGTCGAGCTTTAAAACTTTCACTTCGCCGCTCTTGAAGAAAGCTTCCGGTAGGTAGGCCTTTAAGTTGGAGGCAAGTCGTTTATTTCGGCCGTTGTTGACTTCGTTACTGTGAAGACAACCGCCATCCAATGTGGGTGCTGCACTGTCGTACTTGTCTGGTCGAAGGAACTGTGATAAAGCGATGCTCTTACCTCCTGGTGCTGCACATAGGTCTAATATCTTCTCTCCGGGTTTGGGATTTAGGATCGTAACCGCGAGCAGTGACGCGGCGTCGAGGTTCCAGTGAGTCATGAGACCGCTCGAAGGGTCAACTTGTGGTTGAGGAAACGTTGCCTCCGCTTCTGATGCGCTCCCTTGATATGAGGTATGAGGTTCTGGGCCAGATGAGTCCACAGTCCTTGGGAATATGATGGCTCGTAGTCTCGCCGCTTGGTCCTCGGTAAAGATCTTATTCACATCAGGCACCGAGAAGCGGTTGACAAGAACAGCGTAACGTGTAGGTGTGGTGAGTGCGGGATACAGCGACTGCAGCCATCTTTCCTCGCCAAACTGGACGGCATATGTGCGATTAAAAGAATCCTCTGCTACTTGGGCCTGCTTCTTCTGTGCTTTGGTCACAGCTGGCATCTCGTCGGTGATGTCTTCAAGGAGGGCCGAAAACCCACACTTCCGCAGAAGAGCCAATTTCAAATAAGCCTGGCTACTATAGCGATGCTCTCCGTGTTGATCAGTGAGGCTAATTTTGTTCTCAAGATTCTTTCAGGGACGACGCAAAATCAGTATCCATAGAGAGTTTGGCGAAATATAAATACTTAAAGAGGTTTTCCATACATACATTAGATCGTACTGGTTTCAGGAGTCTGGACACCGACTAAGAATTGACCTACATTGACTAGAGTTCAAATGGTCGAGCCGCCAAAAGACTGCCAGTTGCTACCATCTGCCATTTATAAAATAACAATAATGTAAAAGGGTATTTTCCTATTTGCAAGTCCATCCTTTACAAACGCGCCTTTTGAAATAGTACTTATTAGATGATACATTGCCTATATATTCTAACAATACAGCGTCTCTACATCACGCCTATTTCTTACACTTTGCGTTTATGCATATATTTCTCATATACAACACGATTGCCTGTACCGGTGTGACACCGTCACGTCTATCTAAATACAAGACTATACATTTCCAAGATACGCCTCGCAGGTCATAGCCCTCACTATCCCTGATTCCTCTAATATTCTCCATTTACGCTGAATATACGCGAATGAAAGCACCTGAGAGGCCTGACTCCGCCCCCTAACTCCATCACCATATTGTTTAAACCTACTCATCATATTCGTCGCTTGAAATGGGCTTGGTAAGCCGATACGCAAACATTCCACATCCCAGATGGTACCGCTGAACGTACTATTCAGCCCTCGTCTAGCCTATTAAGCCCGGTGCTTGAACTTGATACCACCACTGGTCAGGCATACTCCCGATTGAGGGCCATAGCATCTCAAGATCGCCAGAATTATCGACAGAATACGCCATACTCATAGAACCGGACAACATATCCTGAGTAAAGGGCATTTCATTTGTCAGAGACTCACCTTGAGTCTCTGTCGCGAAGTGGTCGGCAACAGGTGCTTGTGCGCTTGGCAGGGTTGGAGCTTGGGAATTACTGCTACGCACTAGCTCAGCAAGGAAATCGATCTTGGTGGCCAGGTCACGTATCACTACGGCCGCACTGAGAGAGGTGCCGAAGCTGCGTCCAAAATCCTCAAAGACCACTATGGCAAGGTCGATGGATTCGCGCACAGATACCGAGATGTCGCTGGCTGGGTATGCGAACAAGTAGCCCGCGAGTGTAAGGGCGGCGTTCCATTGCCATTGAAAAGCTTCGTGCCAGCCGGAGAGAATATCGCCTTCCTTTACGACCTGGTGCATGATATGCGTCAAAGCTACGCCGTGTTGAGCGGCAGAGGCAGCGTGTAACTGAGCCATACTTCCTAGTGGAGGGGACCCGGTAAATGTCGACGGGAAAGATATGAAGGGCCGACAAAGGTTTATCCTCAGACCGTGGTAAAGCAGCTCGAGCAGTAGGCGCTGTCGTTGTAGCCAGAGGGGCGCAAATTGTTCCACGATAATCGGAGATCGGTCAGTTGATAAGGGCTGGCCGCCCCCTTTGCGTTTTGTTTTTAGCGCATCAGGCACCGAATCAACCCAAGCGTCGAGAGGTCTGATGGCAGTGGAGAGGAATTCGGCATACCGTTCTAACGCTTCCAGATCGTCATAGATGACCTCCCCGTTTCGGCCGCTATGTATCTCTGGATATTTATCATAGAAAGCTGTATGTACTTCGCGTGCTGCAAGGAGCAGATTGGTGTTGTAAACAGTATAGGTGAGCCATGTAGTATTCTCATCGACGAGTGCGAAATCCGAACCTGCGAGACTAGCAACCAGGTGGTCGTGGGCAGGTAAACTACAAGATGTTGAGTATGCATTCGCATAGAATGGGCGTCCCAGTTTCATGCAAGTCTTGCTTTCAAAAGTGTATAAGCTCCACCAAACCCGTCTGCGCAGCTCCTGAGTGGCAACTGGAAGGTCACTAGGTGGCTCAGTATGTAACCCGAGCATATGCGCTGATCGGACGGCCATCGACAAAGCAATATGGCACATGTTTTGGAAAGCGGCACAGCAGGTATAAACCCCCGAGAGGATGTGGCATTGTACCGTCATCAAAGTTGGCGCTTCTTGCTCATTATGGAGCAATCGTTGGCATCGGCGATAGTACAGTCTTCCAGCTATACTAGGATCGTCTTTGCCCACTTCTGTCACTGACGGTGCTCTTGAGCTGTTCCGTTGGGCAAGCGCCATGCCTACTTGCATACTGACGGCGATGACAATGTCGACAAGGGCTGACGGCCTGCGCGGCCTGCCTGGTTTCGTCAATAATGACCGGTAATGCTTCCTGAACTCAGTCTCATCGAGTATCCCTAGTGTTGGATGATACGATTGCCAGAACAGATTCAAAAAGTATTCTTCTTGGGTGGGAGTTAAATAATCCTCGTTTGACACTGCTTGGCCAACATCTTTGGTGTCCACTTTGTCCTCATCATCGGCAGGGTTACAATCTGGAGTAGCGAAAGTCATGGCAACTGATTTTAACTGTATCTGATCATCCGGGTGCAGCTGTTGAAACATGGCCGAAAGATATGTGTTCATCCGGTTGATGTAGTAGAATAGAGATGATGGGCCATACCAAGTCTTTCGCGGCGACTGGCCTGTGCTGGTCATGACACCACCCCAGACTCGTTGCCGGTTGACAACATTCCGGGGTATACTGATGACATCTGGAGTAGAGACAGAGTCCAAAGTACCAGGAGGCGTTAAGACTAGCGACTGCGGCGCCGTGATTGGAGCAACGACTGCTGGTTTGCTGCGGGCCTTCTCTAGTTGCTCCTCCAGTTCTTTGACCTTGTGCTTCAACCTGTCGATTTCTCTGCTCCATCGTCAGTAACTCCACGGCGGTGCATGCGTACTGCTACGTGTTCATAGACTTACCGATACGCTTGAGGTAGTGTGCGTCTTTCGCCCGGGCTCTTGTTAATGCACTGTTCCCCTCTACTGACGCAGTTCCTGTTCAGCGTGCCGACGCGTTAGTGAACCCATTCTGACAGTGCATTGGTGCTCGACGGCGATATGAGTTATCTGAGACTGTAAGAGCCATCCAATGTCGTAGGCCGCTCTTGAACTATAAACTATAAAAAGATGCGCTGTGTACTGACTTGCAAGGAACATTATTATCGCATTTAATACGATGCATTCGGCATCTAAGTGCTGTCAGACAAGATATGGTGAGAGGCAAGCGTGCTGAACAGAAGCTTACGAATCACAGGCGCGAGCCACCTGATGTCGCTTGGGCCTCATGGGAGCCTCGAAAGATGGGGAGCTTGAATCTTCTAGCTTGTCCTCTTTGCGGCTCTTAGGCTCGGCCGGTTTTGAGCCGGCGAAGGTTGAGAACATGGTGCTTGCACTGAATACGCGCGCGACGGCCGCGCCCTTCAACTGCTGATTTTGACGAGCACCGCAGCTTGTGACTCGGCGCTCATGAGGCTCCAAAAAATAAGCCACCGGAGAGCGCGCAAGATGCTAGTTCGATCGCGGCACGAAGCTAAGGAGGAAAGCGTGGAAAGCTGATAATGCTAGATATATAAAGATTGAATGGATAGGTTAGTTCACGAACAAGCCAGACCTGCTTACTCATAGATTTGCCGCTTTCAATTAAGATTTCGGAGATAATCTACCTCTATATCGGCATATACTCACTAAGCGCTATGCCTAAAAGATTACCATTATTCAGCTTAGCAGGGATGAACATGGTGAAGCAATGAGAGCTGGCTATTGGTCCTGAAGAATAAAGGTGGCAGATATATATGGGCCTATAATCCTCAATCCCCCCAAATCTAGACCCACCATCGAAGAAAGAAGAAACATGAGATACATGTAACGAAAGATATGCATTGCCTTAGCTTCGGCCTCACTTCAACAACATACATTTTTATTTCATACGTATCATTCAGTACATAAGTTTAACTAATTAAAAACGAAATAAATAAAACCCTCTTTTGAGGCATCATGTCCAAGTTTCATCTGTAAAATAAATAGACAAAAAAAAAAAAAAAAAATTTAATACCAATTATCAGCTCTACTACACAAATACGCCTCTGGTCACGTCAACGGCTGTGGCTTATGTACTTGTCCGAATGAACATGGACTAAATTTGAAAGCCATACTGGGTCCTAACCTCAATACGGTTATCACAATCAATAGAGCCGTCCCACAGCGAATCAAGAGACAACCATTATCAGATTTAATGAATTAAAATTGAGAATCGTACAAGTTGGTCATGAAATACTGACCGAAAGACCGGGCTGGCCAAGTCGTTAATTATGGGTTAGTAGGGTTGAGTAGGAGGCAAATCGTGGCCCTTTTTCGTCTCTTTATCCCATCATGATCGTGGGCGATGTATTCCAGCTGCAGCTTGTCTAAAGGAAGGTTTTGATCATAGGGAACGCCATACCTATCTTCGAACATCTCGTGGAGGTCCGTCTTACACTTGGCGGAAACCAAGGCTGGGTCAGCCCCTTTGCTGATTAAGAAATAAGCCATACGCCACGGTCGTTGAGTTAGCGCAATTTCTAAAGGGCTCATACGTTCGGACGCGTCGGTCGCGAGGCTACGGTCCGACCACCCGACCTCAAGCAGCAGTGCTTCTTTGTTTTCGTATTCGATAGCGGACTGCATATGCTCCGTCGTACTGATCCCTTGCTCGATAAGCCAAGAGCAGGCGGGATAAGAGTTGCCCTCCTCAATGACTCTGCGCAACAATATTTCCTGAAGACGTTGGCCGGAGAGCACTGTGCACTGACGAAACTTCTCCTCGCCATAAGCTCGGTAAAGAGCCTGAACAAAGGGCAACGAGAATCCGCTTCGAAGAGACTGAAAGCCACCGATATTCAAAATTCATTATACTGAATATGTAGAGCAAGGAAGTATATCGCAGTCTTAGGGTGGTCAAGGTCAAGGGCCGTATAGACGTGAGCATCAGAGTCGACCTCGGACTTATCGTCATCCTCATACGATAACGAATATAGTAGTAATGGAGCACCAATTTTGACCAAATACTCGATGACATCTCGACAATCATCCTCTCTTTGACATGTGCATGCACGGTTTAGCATATCATACAGAAATATACGGAAGCCTGTCTCGTCTTTCTCTAGGCGAACTATTGGATCAAGAATTGCCTGTACGTATCTGACCATTTTCTGCACAGAGAGGTAGGTGTAGTTCTTTCACTAACTCTTTCAGAAGAAATTCACTGTAGGGGGTTGATGCCATAGTGTTGCGCAGTACCAAAGCACAATCCTCAAAGTCTTGGTGTCTTGAACTACAGGGAGAGGGAAGTTTGGCTGCTTTCCTCATGGCTATCGTCAAGGCTGTTTGGCAGGATGAGCCGCCAAGACAAGTCATCGGCTCTCGAGTCTCTCCGTGAGCAAATCTGGCAAGTGTGCAGCCGGAACGGATGTCCCGATAAGAGCAATATCTCATCGAGGGATCAGCGCCCTTTTTTAGCAAGAGTGTAGCCACGTTGGGCTTCCCAAACTCCGCGGCAAAAGTTAATGGCGGCGGGTATGGGGTAAGGAAATTTCCCCAAATCCCATTGATAGAAGTCTCACAAATGGACTTGTATGTGTCAATGATTCTCTCGATAGCAGCACAGAGTAGGGGCATCATGTCTTTGGTCTCGACAAAGGGGACTGGGGTCTTTTCTTGACGCTTTTGCCTCAAAATTTGCTCCTGGGCATTGAGCTCGAACACATGAAAAGACCCGGTTAGAAACCGTCCAGGAAAGGCAATTGCGAGATTATATGATCAAGAGGGCCGGCTGCGGATACAATTGCGAAGAGGGTCTCACTGGCAAAGCCGCCAAAGACGCCTTGTTGTTGAGGCATTTCACGTTTCGCCTAAAATAAGGAAGAATTTATGACGTGATGATTGGTTTTCCAAGTTCCGAAGCAATGCTGCTGCTGATGTCGGGATTTTAGATTGGTCTTGGTAGCGAACATCTAAGCTGCTTTGTTATACACAGACACGTTCCTCTACTGGATACCAACTTGTACCTAAGAGGATGAATTGGTGTTCATATGAACAAACATTTTTGATAAACAAAATCATTATTTAAAAATTACAAGTAGGCATACACAGTGCTTTGAGACAGTTGAGCTCAAAGAAGTGCTACTCCACCTGTGATCCTAATAGCGTCGTAGGTATTGCAATAGATTGGTTTTTTAATCTTATAGGGTCCCCCACGATAGAGAACATAACCCCAGTCACAATCTAATTATTTATGACTTAAAGTAAATCTCTTATGTGGTTTAATCACAGAGTGAATAAGAAGGCCAGTATCTATTCGATAGTATTAGCTGTTTAGGGTTCGATTCCATCGATTCCTGGCCCTCTAAATCATTAACGAAGCCACAAGGCCCTGAAATATATCCAAAAGGCACGACATAGATGCGCTAGACCGTAACTGTCACCAAAGTGCGTACGCAAGAATGCACGATGATACGAAGGTATCGGCCTTTTTTAATCATATTTATGAACAGCTCTTTTCATATGTCTGTAGTCAATGAATCTTCAAGGTTACATCAAGACAGGTGCAAACTATACAAAGGACAATACTAGGTAATATTATGGGAATGATGTTATATCTCTTCCGTAGCATGTCTAGTCTTTGCCCTCGTCATTCATAGCCATGAGCCCCCCACCAAACAGAAATGTACTCAACGTTCTCAAGGCCGATCACTCAGAGAATATCCGCATTTAATAATTGTTCTATACCAAAATAGAAGCCTAGTCATTAAGATAAGTACACATTTTCTTCTTACTTCTCATGACAATGAATAAATTGCTATAGATGAACTTAAAATAGCTTAGCTTAACATTTTTTGTTACAGCTTCTCCAGGACGGACTTGACAGCATAGCAAAGAGACTAAGGCAGGCTTTCTGCACATTCTTTTCAAATAAAAATTACGCGTCCTGTTGATCAAGGGAATCAATAGATCTGGCTAAACCTCAGATAAGCTATTTGGCAGACCTATTCAAGGCAATTCAAGGGGACGGCGGAGATAGCCTTTGAATACCATTCACCGTCATGTACAATGGACTACTGGTTAATGAAGGGGAACAATGGCCCTTCATTCACCCAGCCAAACCAAGGCTATATAAACAGGTCCTTCGTTCCGATAGATTACACTCTTGTACTTAACAACCTAATATAGCAATCGATCACTTATTTCCATACTTTCTGATTCGTACACGTGTACGGTAACCACCCAACATGTCCAACAATTTACCTGTTTACTCAGCAGGAGCTTGTTTTATATCTCACTCGGGTGAATATTTGCATCTTGTTGGAAGTTATATCGTGAAAATGTTATGGCCATCAACAGTTAGCTGAACACTCTGTTCTCATGGACTTTCATTGAGTCAGCCCAACCCTTTCCAAAAAATTTTTTTTTTTTTCTCTCTCTTGATCTTGAAACTTGTTGGATGTAAGAGCCACTGTTATTTGACTTGTCGTATAAGACAGCGGATATATAAATTTGTTAGGGACTTCGAATCTTAAGCTTAATACAATTATCGCATTTAAAAGGGCCGTTCCACAGCGAATCAGGAGACAATGATTATCAGATTTAATTAATTGAAACTGAGTACCGTACAGGTTAGTCCCGAAATACTAACCGAAAGACCAAGCTGGTGGCAAGTTGCACTCAGCCAAGGTGATGTGTCCTAACAAGCTGTGAGGTGTTGAATGTCAAATATCAGTTGCGTGATACTCTGTTACCACTGTCGTCAAACATTTTCATCGTCATGCAGGCGTCGTCTTCGCTGTAGTTCGGGAGAGAGGCTCTTTGGAGCTAGATACTGCAATGGGGTCATCGATAGGGTCACGACCCTTCTCGTCCTCAGCCGCCATTTTCCACAGGCGCATGGTGTTGCCGTATGGAGAATCGCGCATTGGGAGCTCTTCTATATACCAACATTTATTATGTAGCCTGCTCCATTTCGGATCAATGGGTATCGAACCGCTTCCCAAATCGTAATATGATATGGAGGTCAACACCAGTCCAATATTGGAGTCATTCGGCGAGATCGAAATTTTCCAATCGGTTTCACAGACTCTGCAACTTCCGACTCCTTCCCATGGCGAATGACTCGACGATAATATTTCTTGGGATTCCTAGTGGTTAGAAAGATGTCCGGTTAGTTTTTTTCCCCAGCATTTTACCATATAGGGGGCTCGTGATTTAAGACAAAGAGGTTTGATATCTGATAACTTACTACAAAAGAGTTAGCATTGATATCTCAAGAATGACGTTAAAAAATAACTTGCGTCGGATCTTTCTATACTTGCCATTGAAGTGTGGTACGAGTGTGCCGTAGCGCCCCCCAGAAATGTTACAGTGACGACAAACGTAGTCAACATCAGCTCCGTGAAGCAAGTTTCTCAATTTCACAACACAATCTTTTTGATCAGTATCGAATTCGCTCAAGTTGATTGTCCGCGTTGACGATAAGAAAAGGCTCTCATCAATCCATCTGGCTACGTGGGAGATTTCGACGACCATAGTGTACGTAAATTGCTCGAACACTTTTTTCTTGGTAAAAAAATGTGGCCCGGAATGTAGACAGGAGGCGGCGATTCCATGAGCTGGACCAAGTAATTGGTGATTCCGAACAAGTCGAGTGTCCAAATACAATACTTTCGGAAGTGGTGAAAGACGTGGCCAGGAGCAATACAAATAATACCCCCCTGGAATAAACCCGGCCTCCTGTGGGTTGTGACGGTACGGGACACGAGTGTAACGTTCCCTATCGAGCGAAATAGTTCGTAGCTTATTCACGTACGGGCAATAAACAACGCCGGGAATATCTCGCTCTAACCTCGTCAGAAGCGTTAGCCTCGCATCAATACTAAGCTGTGCGAGATTGGCTTTCAATAGTAGGTAGAGATCCCTGCATGTTAAGGCCAATGCTACGGAATCGGCGCTCGAGAGGTGTCCAGAGATCTCAACGACCATTTCTAGTGGAAGATCTGTCAAACGGAATAAAGCTGGTGTCTTATCACATTGAGGTTCACAGCCGCCTTGAAAGTTGTCCCTGTATGGAATCTCGTCTTTTTCGTGAGGCCCACTCCGACGGTAGTGACCTCGAGGCGAGAACAATATTTTGAAAGGGCGGGGTGTAGAATGAGGAATGCCCATTATGATTTACAATGACGTTTGGGGGGTTTTGGGTGTTGTTTAGTTTGAAGAAATGAGACTAAGAGTGCGAGTGCTTGGCCTTTTAAGGTGCAACATTATGCGGCGAATTAAGGTTCAAGTAGCATGTACTAGTCAAGCCGTGGCCGAAATAATTGATACACCCTTCTATCTGTAACGTATAATGCAGCATTAAACACACTGAATGATATACTACGCATAACTAAAATTATTAAATATATCATTTATTTTTCGACGACTTGCTAGCGATTTTAGGATTAGCCTAGGACGTAATTTACGTGCCTAAGGGCGGAGTGATTGGCTGCCAGGTCTTCTAAGGTATTGAAGATGGTTTTGTGGCTGTTTTAGTACAGTATCGACCTGGGTCACTGAGCTGGCCGTCTTTCGCCGCCAGAAAGATATATATACGCAGGTGCGCGTGTGATCGGTGGGCTGACGCTTGTGATTGCTATTATGGGTGGCTTGAAATAGAGTCAGAGATATTTAGGGCTTCTCTGTCTCCATTGATTAATTGATGGCTACCACTTATGTCAGCATATGTTAATATAGCATTAGCGGACTAATGTCATTTATGTAGACTCGGATATAGGCATTCATAAATCCTCAGCGGAGTGTATCATCGTCTTAAGAGAGCATTGACTGCAGCGAACATGACCTATTTCCCCGAATCGCATGTTCTAAGTCGACATTACAACAGTGCCGCAACATGTGGGTTAAAGCAAGCGCGTTTCGACATGCTCCCTGCGCTTTGTCAGGTCATATACATAATGAACAATTCATCCTGTATCATTCTAACAGCATTATAAAATCATTAACTGTCTAACAACCGTTTAATCTAAATATATATAATATATATAGTTGATTAATTATTCAAGAATTTATTATATTGGTTATTTAGGAATTTATTGTATTAGTTATTCTAACTTCAGGCTGAGGATTCTTCAGATTGTTAGATGCTGCAATATGCCACAATATAGTTTAGCCTGCCTGCCCCAACATCTCACAACGAAAGCACATAGACCACAGGACTGATAAAACATATCATACAGAGAATAATGGCTAGGTCATGCTGAAATCACTTCATCTTCTGCCAGTCTACCTAGATACATGAGATAAATGCGATTATACTCCGACCAAGCGATCTATCTTAATATATACGGCAAGCAGGATTAGGATTGTCTTAGTTCACCCGAAGGTGGTAAGCTCCAGCATCGCGTCAAGATGCAATCCAAGCGCTGGAGAGATGCCTGGACGACCAGGTACCTGGACCTGGACGACCAGACACCCACCCCTTTCCAAGAGGCTAGGTCGTTCGTGACCCTAACGCCGGGGTAGAATTGCTTCTTCGGCGACCCGGATTTGCGCCACGAGCAGACTGGCTATCATTCGCATTGAGCTGGAAGACCAGCCGATCAAGATGTGCTCTCTGATCGGCAAAAAGAAGCCTGAGGTTGCCCTCATTAACATGATTCAGCTCTTTGTGGCTTTTTCTCATGCGTTCTTCTGCGGCTGCGTGGCTACTGCGACAGAGCTCTTTGAGGGCCGCAAGGGTTTCTGCGGACGACTTATCGAGTGCCTCATCGAGTCTCTCGGATAAATCCGAGAGAGCACCGTCCCGACGACCAGGTACCCCTGCGCAGTATTCCTCCAGAACACTCTTCACAGTGGCGAGCTCCCTGATGATCACCTCATAGAGGGCCAAACAGTCGGCACAACACTCCAAGTGAGGAGGCGATCCTGGGATTTTGGACCGCACCCAGCGATGGATAAATCGACCCAGCCTAGTATGGGTGAACAAGATTGTGGCAAAGTACTGCCAGATGGGGGCCATAAAGCCATAGATATGAGTAAAAGTGTCTGGCATGATGCTGACAAGGCAAAGATTGGTAAACGTTTCGTCGGAAATTGAAGTGTTTGACGGCTTTATTTACTAGGTCTTGAAGAAAAGAGAGAAGAGAAGAGGACGGAGAGAATGGAGAAGACAGAGAACATATGTATGGACTGAACTTTGCGTTGGACGTAAAGATGGAAACTACATCAATTTCACGACGCAGCTTCTTCCCATGGGGTTGATGAAGCTTTGGTGCCACACCAAGGTGCCTGCTTACACTGTGGACACAGCAGAAGGCTATACATCACAATGTGAGTCTTGCAAAGGCTCGCTGAGCGTCTGGTTCGCTCCCATCAAAATTAAATCGTAAAAGCCTGGATTCCCACTTCCTACAGTGAATAAGATAATTCCGTTAGTAGCCCAGTCGAAAGTTGAAGGCCATGTTCGATTTTGATGTTCTGGCAGTCTTCCTTTGAGGCGTTGTGACATCTCAGTGCATACCTGTAGCATACTTGTATAGGAAGAAGCTTCTTCCCCCCAAAATATCTTGTGAAACTGATGCGGTTTCCGTCTTTAAGCCCATGGTGCAAGTGATGATGCAAGTGATGACTGGGGGCGAGTGCACGCTTGCACGTGGAACCCTTTTATGGTACATACACTCATCTGCTTTAAAGATACTTGTAATTTGTCTCAGTTCTCTTGTGGTCAGGTACATATATATACCTGCCTCCGTTGTTCGAAGCCGTAAAACTTGTCAAATAGTGCGGCTCTTGTCTCCAAGTGTCCTGCTGTTGTCCCACCAGCGCCTCTACACTCGTCTGCACTGATTTGCTCCTAGCGTCTATTGTCATTTACGTATAATACCAATAGTTTACACGAATCTCCGGGTTCGTAATTATCGAAGCAAGATATCCCAGAGTGAGTTATACCTGCATAGTAAACAGGGTCGCATAACTATTACCTGTTGAGAAGTGAGCATGGCAGGTTGCACCCGACATCCAAATCAAAACTTAGCTTCAAATGTTGTTTTTGCTACCCTTAACTATCTTTTCCAGTATTCTGTGAGAATATAACTCTCAGGAACCTTCTATTATTTTCAGTAGTTCCAGATTTCATGCTTGAAATCTGGTACGGTCTTGAGGGTATTCTGGAAGAAACGCCCAGGCGCTAATAAGTATATGCGTGAAACATATGGTTACGTAATTCTTGTTGTACGCGTATAGGAAAAAATATCGATAACAAAGTTGCGTAGCATTCGAATGTGTCGCCTTCTGCCCACAGCCTCAGCTATCTGTTCATATCGTCAACAGTTCCTAGTATGCCCGGCCATATTGGCCCTGTTCGACACATCCGTCTGGCCGTGACAGCTAGTGGCAGCTTCTTTAACTGTCATTCCCGGAGTCTTCTTTCAAGTGGGATTGATAGTTCCTGGGTATTTTCCGCACTTTTGATAATCGCTCTAGTAATGGAAAGTGTGGCTTGATTTAAACATGGCGTTTCGTGAGCTGTGCTGTTTACATCAAAATCTTCTTTCTGCCCACAATACAAGACTCGTCTACAGACTTAATTCGGAAACGGTTACAGTCATGGGGTGCCGAGACAGAGCCGTGTCTTACGAAGTCGGAATGTTTCGGTCAAAGTAATTGGACTGTTGACTAGGCTCCCCCTGAAAAAGGTCATCAAAGCATCACGGGTTTCGAAACTAGTACCATTACTTAGTCTTTAAAGCCTTTCTAGTTACCCGCGGACGAATCTTGAGCCGTGAAAATATGTGTTGTCTTGAAAACTTCAAATTATGTTCATTTGCTTCAGCTTTGATTTATGGGGGCCGAGTTCAGAGTCACTTGCGCGAACACTCTTAAATCGTAGACGTCAGTGCGAGATGACTGTTGGCACGATTGCGGAAGACCTCACTTGTTCACCACTAGCAAGCAATAATTGAACATGTAAATACCAAATAAGATTATATTATATAAGATCGTGTAACCTCTCCTTCTTTGATTTTGATTTACTGTCCGTAGTTCTAGTTGTTGTCATTGGCTGACTTCGAGTTAGCAATACTATCGTACAGGTGCATCCTTGGTAAATGGTTAAAGGTGAGGCAATCCACAGTTTTGCCGCTGCGTACTACTATTTAGTGAGAGTTCCTCTTTTTCTGATTATGTGTATATAAATACTTACAAGCAAATTTCAACTACCCTAGTATACATTGTATACCGTAAGCATTGCTTTAGGGGTTCGACTTTACTATATAAATCTGCTGAGTAGAGAACCTTATCCCCATATAAGCGGGCAGTCCCGTTAGTACGCTGGCCTAGGCAGATAATCAACGGTGATTCGACGAAAAATATATGTTTGGGGGCTAACTTAGTGGTAGAAGAAGAAAGTAATCTTAAAAACTGGCCTGGTTCTATATTTAGTACGGCCTTTACACAAGTCGACGACAACTGACCCACCACCACGCCTGATCTCTCGTCTGGTAAGAAGCCGCGAGATAATAGAGACATCGTTGTTAGCAAATTAAACGATTCAATGCAGAGCGGAGTTATTCAACAGATAAGGTAGCCTATCTCTCTTGTGTTTAATTCAATTCGCGTTCGCACAGTTATACAGTATTGTTTCGTCGTGGCCTATCTAAACGCTCCAAAAACCAAACGCATGCCAAGCCGGCCGCTTATATGGACCCAGCAGCAGTCGTTCCCCAATACAGTGTAGTTGATGCGATGCAGTATTTGGTTGGCGAGGCTGTGTCAAAATAAAGTGATACACTCCACACCCACCTTCACCAAAAAAAAACAATTGATAATCAGTATAATTCTACAACAAAAAGGATGTTTTATGTAGTTAATCTAAGAGGCAAATATACAAGCTGTTAACCGTAATAGGAAAAAGTATAAATAACACCAAAATCGTTGTTTTCGGGTGTAAGTTGTTATGAATACAGCCTTTTAAGGCGGTAAGTATAAAGTGTCTCACTTGTTTTTAACACAGCCTCGGTTGGTGAATCATCATCTGGATGACTGTATTGCCCCTGAAGGTTACTAACATGCATGCTAGAGTAGAGTTGCGGTTTGACATCGATGAGCTATACCCGGAGTTAGTGCGATCCCTTAGGCCCTACAAGTACTAATGCGGCACGGGATAGCATCTTAGGTATTCAGAGTCACTTAACAAGGGGTTAGCTGCCCTGTCGAGCTGGATCTGGCCCTGGCGCGCTGGGCTGGAGGAGCAAATCTACGTGTACTGCATTTCCGGGGGTCTTGGCCACGCATACTAAATCAGGAAAATACTCCGCCGTCACGGATTCCTGAACAGAATAATCCTTCGCCGCAGCACTACTCGTTGTATTTATATGCAATATTTCGGCAAAAGTTCCCCAGACTTTAGTCTATTGTCCGTTCCTCAGCTTAGGCTTTCTCATTTCTGTTCGTAGCTGCATTGTACATAGATAGATATGAGTCTTTGTCTCCTTCTTAAGGTATCTTTATTCGCACTAATTCTACGGATTTGAGAACTGAACCAGTCATTTCTTCGATAAGAGAAGTGCCAAGCGGCATCCCGGCCAATTGTTCCTCGGTAAAAAGTACCAAGCCAGGTCTTGCCCTCAGCCTTATTACTCGCTAATTACGTAGAAGGCTTATGGAGATACTGAATAGGCACCAGTGACTGATTGGCGCGCGGCGCAGCAGTTGGTCGGTCGAGTATGATTGAGAAACCGGACCGATAATCTTCAGCGGCGTCATCTCACACCCACGCCGATCCAAGCAATGTTTCAAGTGAGATTGCTGAAGGTCAGACTTGATACAAAAGCTGACGAGCCTCTCAATACGCCTGAACACGCCTGTCCAATGCCCTAAAGCTTCTAATTGACGTGCATCGAATAACATCTACCCCTAAATGGCGATGCAGAAACGTAGATCACACAAAAAGTCCCGACGCGGATGTTTAAATTGTAAGAAATGGCACACCAAGGTAAGCTTCCGCCTAACGGGCGCTTCAGTCGCCGGCACGGATAATGAGGCGATACCGTGTTGGTAGCTCGGATCTGAACCACTTGACGCTAAGAGATTTGAATAGTGTGATGAACAAGGCCCGCCTTGTAACAATTGCATCTTGCGGAATGCAACATGCGAATACGCCTGGGCGAAGAGCGACCGGACAGCCGCACTTGCCCAGCCCAGGAAGTCTTCGACGAGCAGCTCAGAAGAGTATAGCCTGAGCGACCCGGGCGGTCTGGTCGTGACGGAGTGTCGCAGGATGTTGGAACTCGAACTAATGCATTGCTGGTCTACGAGCACCTACAAAAGCCTCTGCAGCGTGCCTGAGGACATACCCTACATGCAGTTCATTATGCCTCAAGAAGCCCTTCGATATGACTTTCTGATGAACGGCATATTCGTCGCCGCGGCCCTCCACAGGGCTACGATGACGCCGGAGCCGCAAGCAAGGGGGTACTTCAACACGGCGATGGAGCTTTGTAAGTAGTAATCGAGTCATCTCGAGCCGAGGTGCAAATTAGCCTGAATTGCTGCTAATCCAACAGCTCCAGACGACAGAGCAAGCCGCTCATTCCGCACGCACTTGGGTAAGATGGACCCAGCGACGCATCACATGCTTTACATATTCTCGAGTATGACCGCGTTCATAAATATTGCATTCTCGCAGTGCAATTTCTCTGAAGGCGATGAGCTAAACACCTTATCTACGGTGACTGTAGCGTTCGACCTGCTAAATGGCAGTGTCAACATCGCTCAAACGGACTTCCAACGATTACTCGACAGTCCTGTGCCCATACGTGCGTACCTGAACTACGGGCTCGCGGTAGGCGATGCACTGGACCGGGAGATACGCGCAGCTCTGGCCCGCCTCGCTAATCTCAACGAACTGTACCACAGCTCGCGGAGACAGAGGACGACACCGGCGTCAAGTGATGAGCTGAGCATCGTTAACACGCCACAGAGCGACACGACGTCAACCATATCTCTGCCGCCTGTCACGCCGTGGAAGACTGTTGTCGGCCTACTGCAGCACTGCTTCGCGGAGGATCAACGTGGCGTGCTCCGTGGGTTCTGCTTCGTGTTCCCGGGTGGCGCAGGCCCAGACTTTGCGGCCGCCGTCAAAGCCTCCGATCCTATGGCCTTGCTCATCCTCATGCACTGGACTGTGCTGATCGACCGCGCCCAGGGCGAGTACTGGTGGGCGAAGGATCTGGGCCGGAGGCTGGCCATCGGTATCTGGAAGGCTATGCAACTTTTCGCGCCCGCGCCCTTCTCGCCTGTTATGCTAACGCCAGAGTGGAGTGATAGCATCTCATGGGTTTGCACGCAATTAAGAATTCCAGAGTTCATACGGTGATGGAAATGGAGGCGGGCGATCATTCTGCAGCCTTGTAACTAGGCTGCCTTTGTCGGCTTGCTTGGCGTTCGTGTGGTTTTTGTCATTAAGATATACCCAACTTCCTCCAGTTTGCTCTATTAACCATGGTAATAGACATAAGTGAATGGCTTCTCAATGTATCTATTGAAAGATCTAAATACTCAAAAAGTCAGGCGTTAATTGGGGCTCGCTTACCTTCAATGGTCTTGCCAGGGGTCATTTGACTGTAGACTCGTTACCACTGTTGCATAAGATATTTTAATCTTAGTTCATTCCGTAACCCGTCACCACTAGCCACGCAGTCGAAGATACTTGTGCCTTAATCATTATTTTATTCGATTATTCGAGACAGCTGGGGCGGTTGACGATCGGCTGTAAATAAGACAGTCTAGTTGTCCGCTTGAAGTCTTCTACGTCACACGGAGCTCTGCACGAAGCTATATCACTCCATGACGCTTACATACCTATTGCGGCTACTTTGGAGATACATCAACTATAGAAAAGGTACAACTAAAATACGTTTGATCGTACATTCCCATCGTTCCTGTCCCATTATTGGTTGCCAAATGTAACTCAGCACCCTGAGCGACTTGTACAACCTAAAATCTCGCGATGGCACCTACATATTCTCTTCAACCACTTCTTGCTGCTTCGCGCCGAGTTCCTCGCCCACTGTCACGGTTTGCAGCTGGGCCTGTTGTCGGAATGAGGCTCCTGAATACAGATACAGCGCCTATTCTCTACTCCGCGCATGCTAAGGCCAAAGGAGCTCGTACTGGGTATAACAACCTTTTCTCGCTGGTCTCTACTAAATCACTTCGAATATTGCGTGACTCAAAATTGAGGCGCCGTTTAAAAAGATCTCAAAACCGAGCCTACTTAAAGAGGAAGGGAAAAGGCATGAAAGTGGAAAATAGGCTAACTTCAACTTATCTAGACATGTAGAGGGTGACGACCTCAAAGTCGACCTGACGATGGCGAAAGCGCTAGGCGGCAAGGGCGACAGGGGCAAGACGAATCCGGAGGAACTCTTTGCGGCCGGATACGGAGCGTGCTTCCAGTCCGCCATGAACGCCGCAGCGGCGTCGATGGGGACCAAAATGCCGACTAGCCCTGAGGACAGCATCGTTGAAACCACGGTACATTTCGTTGGCGATATGAAAAAGCTTGATATGGGTATTCGTGTCGATATGAAGGTTAGTATTCGAGGCCTGGAAAAAGACGAAATCGACAAGATTGTGGCGAAGGCGAAGGAGGTGTGTCCGTATAGTCAAGCTACGCAGGGAAATGTCACGACGAACATAGAGGTTGTACAACTATAGTACGAGTGATGGCTGTAAATAGATGGCTTTGTTGTAACACCATTAGCAGACGCATTCATACACCGTCTTAGACTAGGAAGCGAAATGAGCTCGATTGAACCATAGCTCCCGAAAATATTCGACCTCCCGCTTTGACAACCATCTCGATAAGTGGACCGAGGTATCTATTGCACTAAAATGAACATATTCTTTTTGACTGTGGTATTGTTTCCTTCATCGTCCAAGTCGTTAAATGTATAACAGTTGGATGTAACACTTCTATTTTATGACGAATGAGAAAAAAATAGCATGATTAATAACTCAAAGGAAACAATACCTTATTATAAGTCGTGCTATTAATCTACATCTAACTTACTATCCCCCTAACTCTAAGATCACTTAAGTTAGGAAAACCACCCAACCCAAATTTAAGACAAGAAGGCAAGAAAGTAACTAAAAACATTAGGTGACGGTGAGATAAACTCAGACTGTCGGGTATTCAGGGCACGAGACCAACTTTCTAACCTGGGCTTATCATACTAATGTATTTCATTAAACCAGGTCCGATATTGTGCTGTAAAGTTTAAGAGATCACCGTTGTAATAGTGCCTATCGAGCCTATAACATGAAGTGTAGAGTCCTATAATTATGGTTTACTAAGAGAGGCTTAGATCCATCAATTAGAATCTATCAGGACTACCTAGACCTAGACCTAGACAGCGGAGTCTGAGCTCTCATACGATAGCTGATAAATCATTGGCTACCTTGAACCCGATTTTGGCCGAAATGTTTCATACTGGTGAGGAGCACACTGAGCCTTGGACTGGGACGCCGTATTGAGAGAAACGGAACGGCCAAACCCTCGGGACATGCTGCTCCTCCTGCTACGAACGATGCCGGCTCTACTCAGGCCATCCCCCTTCGCTGAACACCGTGGGCCCATCAACTGATCCTGCACTTGTGAAGCCGAGGACGCCGCGCTAGGAACCAACAGTGTCTGAGCAAACGTGGGCGCTTAGGAGTGTAGGTAATTACTGTGTGGGCGCGAAGCGCTTATGCTAATCTCCTCCACGCATATGGTTTTATTTATGTACAGACGAGGTTATGCGAGTCACACAACGAGATGTATTGATGGTCATTGCAGACAATGAGACTTGCTAGCGCCTATATCTTGGATTATCCTACCGTTGCCTGCCAACTGAGAAACCCCTGACGTGACTGTCTATCTCATCAAGGTGATGGACAGCAGGCTCGTTACACGCTGCAACACTACACTACAATCATGTTCAAAGTTGTTGTCTTGATCCCCGTGATGATTTGACCCAGGGGTAATCTCTGTGCACAAAGTCATGTTACCCCGGACTGCTACTGAGAATGACGATACAAACCAGGCCCGGCTAATCACAAGTGCGAAAAAGCGCATCCTGTTACTGGGATCCGCACTTAGTGATCCTACTAAGTTCGTTATAAGCATCGTGAGGTAATGCCATGTAGCTTGCCTATCAGCTTTCCAAGACACCGTGATCTCACAAGAAAATTCTGTGCAGGGTGCTCGGTCACACGGGCAGCCAATTCTTGTCGTCAGAGACTCAGCCGCATTCAATTGCGTAAAAGGAGAGAAACTAGAACGTCACGATGCTACTACGCACCGATACTGTAGGGTAATAATTAGGATTGGAATCCAGACATTTACGTAAAGGCGCTACTGCCAAACCACCTACTTGAGGCACTCGAATCGAGAACTGCGTACGTATCCTGGTTGGTGACTCTAACGGTCGCCGACACGGGGTTCCGTCCATGTTCCCCAGAAAGACGGAAATAATCGGAAGGGTTAGGTAACAACCCGTCCAATGGCGGAACGAGTGTCGGCTAGCTGTGGGTCAGGGCAGAGGAAATTAAGGTCCGGTACCTATGTAATAGCCGTGGGCAAAAAGAGGCTCAAGGTACTTCGTACCTTATCTTTCAGGCAGGCTGTGTCGCGTGGGAACGGTGCAATGCAGTGCACCTCGAAAAGCAAAGCGCGCTGCTACAACCGTCCGGGCGGCTGAATTGCGTGCCCTGCCTTATCTGCGTTATCATGTAGGTACCATGATTAGATCTTGGTGACCGGTGGTTGGATGGCAGGGACGAGTCGGGCGCACATGCAGACGCCACGACCACATCGACAGCTCGCAAAGTGCAGGACTCTATAAGGCTGGGGCGTCTGAGTTAACATCAAGTAGGTTGAAATCCGGTTATCGGTTAACCAATAGATACTTGAAAATTAAATGTTAAACATTCGGGGAACTCTGGCCTCTTTGACCGTGTAAACTACTTAGTCTAATCTAGCTGATACTGTACTGACTAAAATACCGTCGGAATAGCCCACAAGTCTAGCATGCATTGACATCATCAAGTACCATAGCGCGCTACTTTGTAAGAGATAGGCCACCGAGCCAAAACCAGATAGCGCTGTTAGGAATCGAACCTAACGACACTTGTAACCCACCAAGTGTAAGAGATAGGTACTTGAAAATCTAAAGAATAACCACCAGATAATTGTGGGCTTCCTCTTCTGTTTTTCTTCACACGGCAACATAAGGCCCTTAGCTACGAGGTCAATCTGAATGCGATAGGCTCCTTTCTGTAATCCGTTGCTAACAATCTGCGGCAGCACACTCACCGGTCTTGATATGAAATGACCAAATGTCTGCACACGCTCGCTGCTTTGAGGAAGACTTTCATGTGATCCGATTGGCCGTTTTTAAGTTTAACCAGGTACTACATCCCGAGTGACACAACACGAATAGAACTACGAAGTACCTACCTATCTACATATGTATCTTGCCACGCATGCTAAACGGGGCAGAGACTTATAGATGGTATAGAAACTGATTGACAATACTAAATGCCGGGTCTTATACGTTATGGCATGTTAGTGGCTCTGACCAATGGACTGCTAATGGCAGGCAGCAGGGTACGTATAAATCCACGTCCGCTGATGTATGATCATGTAGTTATGCCACAGAGATCTATAACACAATATAGACAAGATAATTATTTGGAGGCCGCTGGTGCTCCGAGAGGATGGTCGATCGAAAATAACAAGGACCATGCATATTGGAGACGTATCTTCTTGTGAAAATCTTCCATGCAACGAAAACAGTTTACAGTCGTTCCATATTTTAATGTTGGTGAATTGGTTAATATCATTGGAGAAATTGGGGTCATGGGAAAACACGGGAACTGACCAATTCCATTGCATCCCAATTGCAACCACACACAAATCCCTGCAACGCCTGAGCCGGGCAAGCTAAACTGCCTTACGATGATCAACTCTGCGATTTTGTCCGATCTAGCCCTCGCGGTCTTCACCACCAACATTCACCCCGTCCGCTAGCCCGTACCGCCGCCCTACGCTAATACATTTCCACGAGATACAAAGAAGGCATTGTCGACCAGTACTACATGGTCACTTCCCGATGATGCAGGGGTCTCCAGGTGACCTGCTCCGGTTTGAATTCGTGCACCAGCGCCCAATCAATGCCCACGACCTTCATAGGCCAGTGGAATGTCTCGAATTGTCGTCACAGGCTCCACTGGCGCTGTCGTCCCTATATATCCTCGGTTTCGGTCGATGGCTAGCAAACCGAGACGCTACCTAAACAACACTCACTTTGCCGGCATCTCGTCGTACGCCCCATATATCCGAATTCGAAAACGTCCGTTGCCTACCCTCTTGAGTTCAGCCGCCAGCCGACGACCCCAGAATCCCACGATCTTACGAAGCTTAAGAACCATGCCTGACCCCGTCCACAGGACATCGTCTCCCTACACTGATCCCTCAGTGAAAGGCCCTAAATCTCAGCAGCTGAGCTCCGGTCTGTCCCATTCTCTCCTCCAAGACAACAAGAGTAAGCCCCAGTCTAAAGCTCCCTAGCTTCAATGCTTGTTTTCCTGTTCTCCGTTCTTTACCAATGTTCACCCGAGCTGACAGTTATGGCGACAGTGATTCCCAATAACAAGGTCAACAAGACCGCGCTCCACCCTAGTGGTATTGAGTGAGCCTACTCCCATTAGCTGGTCTTGTATGGATGGGCTTTAGCTGACTTTTGGCACATCAAGGCCACCACCGCACACTGAACTGGGTATGGAACTCTGTCCAAGGACATTACATTCATCTTTGGTTTGCGGGCGACTAACATGCCTTGTAGAGGAGGAGCTACATGAGAAGGCACACATCGACTATGATAGGGTCGCCATTGTAAGTGCCTTATCATCAGAGCTAACAATATAGCGAAGGGTGGCTAACCGAGCACGAATAGATTCCCAACCCTTCCGTCCCCGCGTTGTACGAAGATGCACTTGTAAGACCCCCCGTACTCTAATCACGCGACTATATCAAACTTGATGCTGACACTACCTCAAGGTATACGAAATGGGCTCAGCTATTGTGGCGAGCGGCGCATTAACAGCGTACTCGGGTGCGAAAACCGGCCGATCACCTTCAGACAAGAGAATCGTGAAGGAACCGTCATCAGAGAACGACATCTGGTAAGTTACTGTTATCCTTCCCCTAAGCTAGGATGGACTCCAGCTTACATGTGACTCTTCCACAGGTGGGGACCAGTAAATAAGCCAATGGCGCCAGAGGTAAGCCTACTACAACGGTATTTCTTAGCCGTCGCGTTGTCTCCTTCCTGCTCGCCTCTAAATCCCCTCCTTGCCTCTGCTGTTGTAATTCACAATGAGACAACATTTACGTCACAGCTATAAAAGCCCTCTCCACCTTTTTTCAGCGAGTTATTGTTTCCCTCGGCGCCAACTCCAGGACGGGAGCGGGGCTCATGATAGTCCGGATGCTTTCAGGGGTACTCATTTCTCGCCCGAGTCCGCGATGCTGGGGAAGACCCCTGTCCCTGGCGTCATATGAGGATACTTACGGCCTGGCCGCGGCAATGTGCTGCACCCCGCCATATCAATCCCCCACCTCTCCTCTTTTGCTTGTGACCGACCTGCTAGGTTCAAGCGCCCCACATTTTGCATACCACCCGCTTTCACATGTTCTGATTTTGAAGTGACCAATGAGGGATTCCTTAGTGCAGACATCTTAACTCATTTGCGTTACGGTTGAGTTCTCTCCCGCTGATGGTGACTAACACGGGCTTTTATTGAATAGGTGTGGAAGATCAACCGCGAACGTGCCATCGACTACTTGAACACCAGAACACGGATTTATGTCGTCGATGGCTACGCCGGCTGGGATGAGAAGTACAGGATCCGGGTCCGCGTCATCTGTGCCCGCGCCTACCATGCTCTCTTCATGAGAAACATGCTCATCCGTCCTCCCCGGGAGGAACTCGAGCACTTCCACCCCGATTACACCATCTATAATGCCGGCACTTTCCCGGCCAACCGTTTCACAGAAGGCATGACCTCTGGAACTTCAGTCGCCATTAACTTTGCCGACAAGGAGATGGTTATCCTCGGCACTGAGTATGCTGGTGAGATGAAGAAGGGTATATTCACCGTCTTGTTCTACGAGATGCCTATCAAGCATAATGTTTTGACTTTGCATTCGTCGGCAAACGAGGGCAAAAATGGCGATGTGACGCTCTTCTTCGGTCTATCGGGCACCGGCAAGACGACACTCTCAGCCGATCCCAACCGAGCTTTAATTGGTGATGATGAGCACTGTTGGAGTGATCGTGGGGTCTTTAATATTGAGGGTGGCTGTTACGCCAAGTGCATCGGTCTCTCTGCCGAGAAGGAGCCTGATATTTTCAATGCTATCCGTTTCGGTTCCGTTCTCGAGAACGTTGTATTTGACCAAGAAACCCGAATTGTTGATTACGATGATGCCACCCTCACTGAGAATACCCGTTGGTGAGTTCCATGCATCATATTGACTAATGAGCTGCTGCTGACCTAACTTGCAGCGCGTATCCTATTGAGTACATTGACAACGCCAAGGTCCCCTGTCTGTCAGAGAACCATCCTAGCAACATTATATTGCTGACCTGCGATGCTCGGGGCGTACTACCTCCGATATCCAAGCTCAACGGTGCCCAGACCATGTTCCATTTCATTTCCGGCTACACCTCCAAGATGGCTGGCACCGAGGATGGTGTTACGGAGCCCCAGGCTACTTTCTCATCTTGCTTCGCTCAGCCCTTCTTGGCGCTTCACCCGATGCGCTACGCCAAGATGCTGGCAGACAAGATCGAGCACCACTCGGCCAATGCCTGGCTACTGAATACGGGCTGGGTCGGCGCCGGTTATGTACATGGTGGTAAGCGTTGCCCTCTTAAGTACACACGCGCCATCCTGGATGCGATCCATTCGGGTGAGCTCGCAAAGGCCGAGTACGAAACGTACGACGTGTTCAACTTGCAGGTGCCCAAGGCGTGTCCCAAAGTGCCGGCCGAGCTGCTAAATCCCAAGACGGCTTGGACGGCAGGTGCGGACAGCTTCGACAAGGAGGTTAAGAAGCTTGGTGCCTTGTTCATCGAGAATTTCAAAAAGTACGACTCGGAGGCGACGGACGAGGTTAAGGCGGCTGGACCGGTTGTTTAAAGCGAGGCGCTACACGGCATATTTAGATACACATAGCATTTATCTCAGTAGGTCTTCCGCCTGGGTTTTTGGCGGTGTCAGGAAAATGACACGCGAAGGCGGGCTGAAGCGAAACGCTCAATGCCTCACCACATAGCGCATATGTGGGATGAAATAGGAGGTAGCTCTGGTTCGATGAGCTTGCCATATATCTTTGGGATGAGAACATGGACTCGGAAACGTCTTTATGATTGATGGCTCACGGCCATTGTGCATGTTGTTAGCATTTGATAGCAAGAGTCAGAGTTATGGATAGAGGGCGATGAACATGAGACATCGTACTCCAAGTCGAAGACTTATCAATTGTAGAGTGCCCCATAGATTCGGTTGTCGTACAATCTACTTGGTAACTATATGTAGTCGTGACTGGTGTACTGTGTCTAGTCATAAGTCACGGTTATCTGTGCTTGTCATCCCTTCAGAGTATATACCCGGTGTACTCTTACACTGGTGAAAACAGAAGAGAAGATTCTAGGGCTTCTTGGCTAATCATACCAGTTGGACGACGTGAAATACATTATTAAGAAAAACTACCCGAAGTGTTGAATGAGCGGTATAGAATAGAAGTAGTGGGAATTTGGACGGTATAGAGTAGGAGGATACACCAATTTAAATAGACAAGCAAGGTATGGATATCTATCAAATTATACCGCCGGACTAGGCTTAAGTAGGTACTGTAGAAGGAGGATTCGACGTATTAGCAGCCAGCCGGTGCACGGGCTCGGGATAGTACCGACGGCAGCATGATGGGTACTTAGTCAGTACAAGGTTATAGCTTCTATCTACAAGTAATAGCTGGTATTCAACTAGTCCCACAATACACTAGCTTGAAAATGCTTGGCAGTCCCGAACGGCAGCCGTCAAACAACACCAGCAACATCCCGCAACATCCCACCGTAGTAAACCGCACTCTATTCTGCCTTCGCTTGCGCCTTTGCTTCCTTTCCAACCCAGCAGTCTTTACTTACGTCTGCCCAGCGCGAGCGCACGACGCGACAGCTCGCCGCCCTTGAACTCCCTCATGCTCCCTCGGTCAAAAATGACCATTGAGTAACATGGATGGGGACTGGGACGAGGTCAGTCTTTGTTTCACCATGTGCGCGACGGCCCGCGGGCCTCAATCGAGCCATCACCTCGACCATGCTGCTGCTGTCGTCGCTGTGGAAAGCAGTTGATTAACTAATCGTTCGTTCGCACCCATAGGTCGCCCGCATTTCGTTTCCGCCACCGGGCATCCGTGCCTTACCCACGCCCGTAACGTGCCTAGCGTTTGATAGCTCCCAAGAACTGCTGTGGACGGGCAATGAATATGTACGGTCAATCGTCCTCCCACTACTCTGCAGCGCTGTTCGCAGGCGCGCGAGCCCCGGGGGCTGACCAACAAAACTCTATAGGGACGAGTCACCTCATTTTATGGCGCCAAGCTTCAACAGTACACATCCTTCAAGGCCCACACCTCTCAGGATGGCGGCGTCCTCCAGATACTCTTTAACGACAAGGGCGTCATCGCACTTGGCGCACGCGGCGTGCACATGCGCAACAGACGCGGTTTGCCTTTATGGTCCATTAGGTGGGTGGAAACAACTACAACGGGGATTGTCGTGAAGCTTATGGGTTCCGAGTGCAGACACGACGATATGAAAGAGTTACGATGTATGAGCTTTACATCTAAGGGTACGAGCGAAATACTAGTAGCCGGCGAGCAGGATAAGATGTTCATTATCGATACGATCAAAGGAGAGGTAACCAAGCAAGTATGTAACACGCACTATTTACGGACCAAGTCACGACCCCGAGATGCTGATCGTCCTCCGCCTGTCAGATATCCACAGAACATAGGTACAAGATCATGCGAAGGAGCAGTCGGAATATATGTGCGGCGACGCCGAGTGGTGCTGTCCATATTATCGACTCTATCAATTTTCAAGTCATCAAGACGTGGAATGCCCATACCGCTGCCATCAATGATATGGATGCCCAGCATGATTTTATAGTCACCTGTGGCTACTCGCTTAGGCAGCAGGGCAACTATATGCCCGATCCCTTCGTCAATGTCTTTGACTTGAAGAACATGGTTTCCATGTCCCCAATTCCCTTTCCTGCCGGTGCGGCCTATGTCCGCATGCACCCTCGCATGTCTACTACTAGTATTGTCATGTCCCAAATAGGCCAGATGCACGTGGTTGACTTGATGAATCCCAATACTAGTAACGTACGTCAAGCCAACAGCTTGTCTTATTTTTCTATGATTGAGATAGCCCCGTCTGGGGAGGCCGTTGCTCTGGCTGACGGCGATTGTTCTATTCATCTCTGGGGATCACCGAATAAGATCCATTTTACCGAGTATGGGCGGCCTGTCGAGACCGCCGATCCGCCGTCTGCCGCACCAAGAATTGAGTTCGACGCGTTGGATACGTGAGTACGAGCTGCCGCTTGTCACTTACTGCCCTTGGCTAACCACCAGACCAGACCGCTAAGCTCTGTTGGCATGCCCTACTATAGAGAAGTGCTGTTGTCGGCATGGCCGAGCAACATGGTCGCCGAGATTGGCGCCCCGCCTGTCAAGATCGATCCGCAGGTACTGGCCGGTTTACAGGAGAGAGACTGGGGCTTTTACGGGAAGAATACCCGCCAGTTACGGCGGAACCAGGTCGAGGACACGCGTAGCAATGAAAGTCCCCAGAGCACTCTTAAGCCACCTAAATTTCTGAGCGAGAAGGCTCGCGAGTTAGCTAAGTCGCCGGCGGGAACCCCTGCGCCCGAAGAAGTTGTCCCGGAGATTCCGCTCGTAATACAGGACACTAAGCTTGAGAGCCATAAGGTTGAAGTACCTGAACTGTACCAGAATATTGAAATTAAGTATAGTAAATTCGGTATTGATGATTTCGACTTTGGGTAAGCTTTTTATGATCTATGTGAATATCATTATGTTGATTGTTGGCAGGTATTTCAATAAGTCGCAGTATTCTGGTCTCCAGAATCACATCGTCAATGCTTATGCGAACCCTTTGCTGCAAATCATGCACTACACCCCATTGATTCGCAATATCGCTCTCCAACATGCTGCGACGGCCTGTGTCGATGACCTATGCCTACTCTGTGAATTGGGATTTCTATTTGATATGCTTCATAAAGCAGAAGGCGAGGCCTGCCAGGCATCCAACTTTACCAAGACTTTAAGTTATCACCCGGACTGTAAGTATGAGATTGTCTCATATTTGGGAAGTCTAATACTAACGGCTTCAAAGCGGGACGCCTGGGCTTGCTTGAAGAAGAACCACATTCTGCCCGTACTGTTATGCTACAGCAATTAACACGATTCCTACTGCACCAAATGTCACATAATTATAGCACGATGGCCAAGAGCTATCAAAGTTTTGGTGCCGACGGTCCGTTACCTTCCGCGTTTGAAGAGGTAGTTCTCCATTTGCTCCCTGATTTAATATCATGTCAACTGATTATCACCAGCTGTTTCGAACCTCGGCGGTAAATTGTATAAGATGTATGAACTGTAGGAACGAAAACACGAAAGCAGACGCTACCATGGTCAATGAGTTGATATATCCACAAAATGTGGGTAACGCTGGTTCTTTCTCCGTGTCTAGCGACAGAGTGGCTAACACGAAGAAGAAACCTGGCCAGAGAAATCCGCGTGTTAGAGGCACGACATTTTCCCAGGTCTTGAAGATGAGTGTGGAAAGAGAAACGACCAACAAGGGGTGGTGTAGTAGTTGCCACCGTTATCAGACTTTAGCGACTCGGAAGACTATTCACAAAGTGCCCAGTGTATTGATGCTCACAGCTGCCATCAACAATACTGAGCATCGGCGTCTATGGGCTACGCCTGGCTGGCTGCCGGAAGAGATTGGCATCATCGTCGACAACGGAAATTTCTTCTGTTATGAAGGAGAGGACTTGAAACTACACCTGCAACGTGGAATACATAGCATTACAGTATACTCCTTGACTGGTCTCGCCGTCAATATTGAGGGTGGTCAACAGCAACAATCTCATCTTGTAGCTATGGCGAATAGTAAGTACAGGGGGATGACCATCATACACTTGCTGCACGAAAGCCTGCTGACATGGACGAAGTTGCACACTCGGCTCCATCGGCGCCGGAAACGAGCCAGTGGTACTTGTTTAATGACTTTCATGTTAAACCTATCCCAACTAAGGAGGCCTTGACGTTCAATACCTCGTGGAAAACGCCCTCAGTCATTACATACCAGGTGAAGTCTGCCAATAATCAGCTTGATTCTAGCTGGAAACAGAACCTTGACGCTCGACTTCTGTATCTTGATCTTCAGTAGGACACTACCTTCTCATAGCATATGACAGTACCCCCTAACATCGCTTTCTAGGCCCAACCGAAGCGACAAGACATATCGAACGCTCAATCGTGAAACCGAGCCAGCAGGACTCGGCAGTATAGTCGCGATTGACACCGAATTTGTGAAGATCTCACAACCAGAAGTTGAAATGCATTCCGATGGCAACTCTAAAATCATTCGGCCTACAGTGCATGCTCTAGCGAGAACATCAATCATCCGCGGTAGTGGCATGGACGAAGGCGTTCCGTTTATCGACGACTACATTACTATCAAGGAGAAGGTAGTGGACTATCTAACTTCATACTCCGGAATCACAGCCGAAGACCTAGACAAGACATTCGCGGCGCAGCGAGGGCACAACCTAGTTCCACTGAAAATCGCATACAAAAAGATATGGATCCTTCTCAACCTCGGCTGCAAGTTTCTGGGACATGGCCTCAAGCAGGACTTCCGAGTAATCAACATCTACGTACCCAAGGCGCAGGTGATCGACACGAGCGACCTGTTCTTCATCAAGGAGAGGCTGCGCAAGCTAAGCCTGCAGTTCCTGGCACACACTATCCTGAAAGAGGACATCCAGCTCAACACGCACGACTCGATCGAAGACGCGCGCACGGCGCTGCGTCTCTACCGCAAATACCAGGAGTACGAGGAGGCCGGCATCCTCGAGACCATGCTCCAGGAGATCTACGCCAAAGGCCTTGCATCCAACTTCAAGCCCCCGGTGAAAACGAGCGCGGGCTTGCCCATACGCACCGACACCCCGCCCGTTCATGACGGCTTAGGTCACGGCACCACTGCCGGAGGACCGGGGACGATGCCTACCACCCCGTCTAAGAAATCGGGGCCGAGCGCCGTCGCACTGACACCTGGATCTACACCGCTTAGGGAGTCGAGTCTTCAGTGATTGGCGGCTAGTCGACACAATAGACAGGAGGGGTTAGCTGACTACGTAGGTGGATAAAAGAATGGACGTATGGCAGTTAGGAGACCAGCTATCCACGAGCACCCGATTTGAAGGCAAATGAAAAATGAGAATCAAAGGCGAGATCGCTCATATAGATGTGGATGGACGCAGGCGCTCTCTTGTTAGCTTCTCGCTAGCTTTTCACTGGATGTTTGCCTCTTGTTGAATGTATATGTATAACTATATATCCATTCAGTTCTGTCCCTCTTGCTTAATGCGTAGGAAAATGAAAAGTGGAGATGAGAGATGGAGTTGCATGACGAAGAACAGCATTATCTCTATGCCGAATTGCGTGTCCCTTTGATCGCCTGGGTATATTATTAGTAAATCTGACAGTGAAATTTACAGGTTCGGGGCCACCCCAAAAACTACGACATCGCATTAGGTTGTAAGAGCAGCACTGGCGTCATTTTTATCTTTTCGATTCGTTTATAGGACGTCCTAAATCTATTTCTGGTTTTGCATCAACTTACTTCCTAATCTAAGTAAGTAGTAAGTATATGCCATTGGTCAGATCAAAAACGCTCTCTGACGTCGTCAAATCTCCCTCAAATGACTTCGTGCTTCCTTCTTTTTATTGCTGAAGCGCCATGTAGTGCCTCCCCTCTTGATCTATATGAGATCCAAGGTTAAAACTCACGGCAGACACAAGTCATGGGGATGTATTGAATTATGAGAACGGCTCGCTTATAAGAACGCATCATTGGAATTAGTCGTCCTCTAAGCCGCCTCGTCCGTGATGAGCTTAGTGATCTTGCCGATGGCGATTGTTTGTCCCTAGAATTAACAATCAGGGTATATACTTTTTAAATTAGAAAAAATGAAGTTAACTCACCTGGTCTCGGAGGGTGAAACGACCAAGTTGTGGAGCCTGGTCGAAAGTCTCAACACACACGGAACCAGCACCACCTATGACTTCCATGCGAGCGATAATGCTGTCGCCCCTCTTCGCATGGGTAGGAGGAACTTTGCTCTTCCTATTGGTACCCTTCTGCAATTTGTGCAACAGCGCAGCAAATGTGACTTCTTCAATCGCGGCATGGACGTGAAGCACGCAGTTGAAGCCGGCACTGAGGATGGTCTTTAACTCTAAAATCCTGATTTGTGCCTCGAAAGCCTTGACGTTGTGCACCAAGCGTTTTGGTGAGCAGAGAACGAAGCCAGGGAAAATATCGTCCTCTTCGATGCCTCGGAGGCGCATCCGAACCTGGTCACCACACTGGGCAATCTGAATCTCATCTTCTGTTTCGCCGTATAGAGCTGCGATCTCAATCTTCTCTTTATTTGGCATCATGATCAGGCTCATACCCTTCTTGCACACACCAGCCTCGATTTTGCCTTCGATCATTGTTCCCATATCTCGGTATTTTCCACTGACGGCCATCATGAAAGGCGCGTTGACCTTACGCTCTAACGCTTGCATGTTGTCTAAGTATTCGAGAAGTGAGGGGCCGTCATACCAGGGGGCAATACCAGCCGGGATGCGATCTTTGATACCCAATGTTTGTTGGGCGGCGATGGGCATGAAGAACACATCTGTCTTCAAATTGTATCCAGTTCCCTTCAAGAATTGTGATAGCTTTGTTGTGCACTCCTTGTATCTTTCATGTGACCAGTTTACGGTTGCATCATCCATTTCTGTCGAGAAAGGTTAGCAAGAATGATCTAGGTTGAAGCAAAGGTTGCAAGGTATGTGCAACTGCCTCGGAGTTCAAGATGTGATAGAAGACGGAAGCTGATGAAATGTTTGAGACGTACTGTTGATAACCACTACAAGTTTATTGACACCTTGCGTCTTGGCGAGCATGGCATGTTCGCGAGTCTGGCCACCCTTCTCGAAACCTGTCTCGTATTCTCCTTTACGTGCACTGATAACAAGGACACCGACGTCTGCTTGGGAGGCACCGCCAATCATGCTTGGGACGTAAGTCTTGTGGCCAGGAGCGTCCAGAATACTGTATCGGCGCTTTTCAGTCTCGAAAAAACCTCGACCAACCTCCACCGTCTTACCCTTGGCCCTTTCTTCCTTGGTTAGATCGAGTGCCCATGATAGGTACCATGTTTCTCGTCCCAGTTCTTTGGCTTCCCTCTTGTACTTATCCATCGTTCTCTCATCGACCATGCCCGTAACGTAGAGAATACTACCACCCAAAGTACTCTTACCAGCATCAACGTGGCCCAGGAAGATGACATTGACGTGCTCCTTGCCATAGATTTCTTTTAGCGTGTCGTCGTCGACATCGGCAGCTTGTTCAGTAACAACTGCATCGGCATCACGGGCGGTGGTTTTTCCGCCTCTAGAAGGGCTGGACCGACCGGATGATGGCGTAGGTGAGGTCTTTCCACTTGCGCTCTTAGCAGCTTTAGTGGTCTCGCCAGTCTTCTCGATAGCCTTCGTAGCAGTTGCTTTAGCACCGGCATCGGCATCGGCATTGGCGGGCGCTTCCTCGGCAGCGGTGTCCTTGGGCTCTTCCTTGGTCGCTGTTGGCACTCCGATGGACATGACCTTAGCAGTAGTAGTCTTAGGCTTAGGCGCGTCACCTCCTATACTCAATACCTTAGTGCCCCCCTCCTTAGTGGCTATTGGCTTATTCAGGTCGGCGGGAGCGGCTTGGTCGGGACGCTTAGCGATGGTAGGGACAGGCTGAGTCGGGGCTTGTTGGGACTGTTGAGGCTGTTGCTGGTACTGAGCGTATTGCTGCTGACCTTTGTATAAATCAGTCAAAAAGAACGGAGACAGTTATGCGGGACTTGCGCCTTACCGTATCCTTGATTGTTATAGCCGCCTTGCTGCCCTTGTTGGCCTTGCTGGCCGTAAACGTTCGCGTACCCCTGGCCGTACTGCTGGTTGTATCCTCCAGCCTGGCCATACTGAGGGTAATAATTCTGGCCGCCGTAGTAGCCCTGTTGTTGGTATTGGTTATAACCGCCGTATCCTTGGCCGGGCTGGAAGTTCTGGGCGGTAGGTTGAAATGAAGCGGCTCCTGGTCGGAACGTGGGTGCCGCTGCTGGGTTGCTGCTGTTGTTATTGTTATTGTTGTTGAGATTCATCTGCTGTGTCTGGCGCGACAGGTTGTCATCCTGGGCAGCAGGGTCGTCTTCCCACGAGTTGAGATCAGACATGGTGGCAGGACTTGAGCGTTTGCTGCTTCCTGGCGAAAAGAGAGTGGATGATAGATGTATCAGTTCGGGAGGGAGAAAGGAGTCTTTGGCGAGGAAAGACTTGGGGACTTCCCGTGCGATGAAAGGTAAGTAATGATTAATTGTGCAGCAAGAAGAAAAAATGGATCGCGACTGGACGAATCCGCGGACCTGCTTGACAAGGATAGAGGTTTCGAAAGAATCTATGAGTAGTACGACAAATACCGTCCTGACATCGACCCAAATGTAGTTCTATCCGTGACCGATGTTTGGTCTTTGGTCAAGGCTAATTTTGAGGCGTCCTTGAAGTGTCCTTGAAGTGTCCTTGAAGTGTCCTTGAGGTGTTCTTGAGAGATGCTGCGACTTCAACGGACAAACTTGCTGGTAGATGAATTCCGCGGTGTGCATGTGGCTCTGGCGGGGCGTGGCGGGGTAGTTAAGGTGTTTAGAGGGCATTCATCAGTCCTGAGCAGTTACTGAGCTCAACCCCACCAATTGACGGCACAGCCGGTCCACTATTGCACACAGTACTACCAATTGCCCAGTTGTCGTCTTCGCAGGAACTGCAGGCCCAGCCTGACTCATCTGAGCACAGGGCATCTTTGTCCGCGTTGGTGCCTAAGAGCGCTCTACCTAAGCTTAAATAATTTAACAGCCGTATCAAGCGACAAGAACCATTCTGCTGGTCCCAATAGTCACATACTGTGCCAGTTACAGCCACCCAATGATGATGCTGTAATGTTCCATTCGCTCTTCTATGTAGGTCCTCCGTAGAAAAGTACATCACTCGAATAATCACAATAATGAGACCTATGCGATTCACAGCAAAACTCAGCAAGTTAAGACTTGAATAACTCGAAACATAAGTAACTGGCTATGTTTAACAATTTGTAGAATTCAACCAAATTTTATTGGTAAATTGGACAGTTAAGGTTGTATTTTCTTCGGTATTATTTGGCCAAATTATAGATGTTTACAGTTTAGGTATCTTGGAAAGTTGTAATTTTGTACAGGAAAAACGGAAAATTTAATACTTCCGAGTCAACTTTTTCCCAATGGCGGATTAATATACTGTTAAAGACTTACTGGTATTGTACATAAATTACTTTTTGGTGAGTTTCATTTCTGTGTAATACCTACTGCGATTTATTCAATTCTGGAATAGTTGAGTTTTGCTGTGGAATGCAAAATCCTCGTTATTTTTTCGTACCCACTGTACCAACCAACGTACATGTAGGAGGGACCTGCCCTGCGCACCAACAATATGTAAGAAGCATGCCTTTTGCTTTGTTCCTCGCGCAAACATCAGATACCAAACCAGAGCTTTCCTCTAACAATATATCGCTGGGTACAGTTTCGATGCAGTCGAAAGCTCCGGGTCTGCAAGCTGCTTGTCGGGAGCGGGAGCAACTAAGAAAATAGTTGTCATGGACGCATTCCTCGCCAAGTTGTCTTACCATGCCACGAGCTACGCCATCAGGTCGTGTATTGCCTTGACTTCGACTTATGTCATTAATCAGGGCTCCCGGCTCCTCAAGGTAACCATGTAATTGCCGCCTGTAGGCAGACTCCGAGCGTGGAGACAAGACTAACACCACTCATAAACAGTCCGTTGATCATGATCCTTTACGAGCCGAGCTAGGTCGACTGCAACGCCGCCTGGCTCGGAAGATTGAGGTGAGTCACACTTACCCCTAGGATGTGTCATCCTCTATCTTACCCCATACGGCAACTCAGCGGGTATTAACGGAATTTAGCTGGTCTCTCCCATCTTAGAGTCCATCGAGCTTCGCTACACTCGAGGCGATTCTGCTCTTGAGACAGTGGTGCGAACCGCGACAGGGCTACGCGAAGAGATCGACTCGTTAGGGGAAAGGTTGAAGAATGCAACGCTCAACCAAGAACTGTCACGAGATGAAGCCCGGGATTCCAAGGCTGCTGCTGCTCGCCGCCAAGCTGAGCTCATCGACATCATTGGGGACATCAAAGAGTTAATCGCAAGTATTGACGATGCGATACCCCTAATCAACCTATGGGTATCTGCCATCGGCGGTATTCAGACGCCCCCTTCTTCATTTTCGCCCTCTCGTTTGTTACAAGCGAGCATGTTGGTGAATGTGGGAGATACCCAGTTCATCCTCAATCCGACTCAGCCCATGCAAATTGGCCCGGATTTCACCTTGTCCCTATACATGCTATTTCGAGGTCATGCCTCATCTCATGAAGCACAAGAACCTTATGGTGTCGAAGAAGGACAGAGGAAACCGATGTGGCAAGAGGTCCTTCACAAAGCACGAGTACGACTTCTTCGGGTACCCCTTAACGATGATATGCATTTGTCAAATGGTACAGTGAGCAATAATCTTCGTCCATCTTATGCCTATCTACTACAAATCGTAGAAGACCTAGACGATGGACGGCTTCACACGTTCGAAGATAAAGGTTCGGAGCCCATGTCATATGATGGTCTACCTCTTGCCGGTATTCGAGAGTTCATCCCGATTCATCAAATATCAAAGATGTTTTATGCAGATGTTGGGAAGATACTCAACATCAGTAACGACGATGGCGCCTCGAGCAGTCCAGTGCTTCTGCTCAAGAGAGATGTGCATGCAATGCCAGTCCATACCATGTCGATGGTACATGAATCGGGAGATTCAGTGTCCCAAATCACAGACCCAAATGATAGTATCTTATCAGAGAGTTACCTTTCCGAAGGAAACTCACAAGACGATATCGACTTTCAGCTTCGACAAGAAATGGCAGCGCTAGAGGAACCACCCGATTCAACGTTGGTGCGCTCTCAGACCTCTCAAACACAATTGGGGAGTAAGCTATGGAGCATTCCAAAGGACTTGGACCCAGAATGGATAGCCCTAGAAGTTTTCGAAATGAACGAAGACGACGAGGAGTCAGATTCAGACTCAACAAACGATGACACAGAGCCGGTGGCAAAAGACGATGATGTGTCAGGCTCAGACAGAGAGTACCACCCACGGCGCACCTCTCGTCCCTCTGTGGATTTGAATCTCATTAAACAGTTGAATCGCATGAATATCAGCTCCCCTCGTCCTTCGTCAAGCGATTCATACACTCAACCATCGGCAACGACTACTTCCCGCCTTAACGGTAGAGATAATGCCCCTCGTCAGGCTAAAGAACTAGCATCTTCAAATCTGAGCCCGACGAAACTCATCGAGCGCTCACCTTTTGGGGCAATAAAGACATCCTTGTCCTTACTAGAGATGCTGTTGCGCCTGACGAGTCTACAAGAGTTCGAGCAGACGACGCACCTCGCGATCCCCGATCATGTGCTCAAGTTTTATCTGGACGAATCGGTATCCACCAGCGGCTTACATGGCAAGGAGCGATGGGCCGCAAGTGCGGAAGCCGAGATGAAAGTTGGATTTGATCCTTATGCGGACCGATCTGCCTGAAAAGGGGTTGATTCCTCTGGGGATAAAAGGGATGACCTGATCTGTACAATGTCCGACATAGAAGGTTCTTGGGGCAGTAATGGCCTGTGAGTCTTGCTCTTGCATACAGTGGCGTTTGAAGGATGGCATAGAATGACGATTTCACGATAGAATGATGCATATTCTCGGACGGCGCGATTGACATAATTGATACTCATCTAGCTGTTACTAGCTTACTTTGAGACTGGCATTGTTGATACTCTTCAGATCAATAAATTTGAAAAGTTAGTAACGGCGCACATAAGATTTCGAGAGCATATTCTACGCTAAGGAGGACCGGGGATTTGGTCTTTGTGGTGACCGAGTTATAGGAATGAGATCTCACAGATACAAGTTCATTCTCTTCACGCAATATAAAGGATCAAATTTGAAGTTGGTGCTTCTATCATGCGAGTACACAGCAAAAGTACAGCTTTATACAGTAGGCGTGTAGCAGACTACCGTCCTATTATACAATATCCGGCAAGCGAACGTAGAGGTAGCCCCAGCATATAGCTTATTCAACATATGCTCTCCACCCGCGCTCTTTTTGTGCTACTCTTTTTTTTTAACTCAAGTTCAGCCCACTAGACCTCTCAGCTGGGCCCCGTCTTCCCGGTGGCCATCACTTCTCACGAAAAGACGCCTCACTTCCTCCTCTTCCCGACGACATTCGGATGCGCCAGGTTCGCCCGGGAGGCCGTGCCCAGCTTGTGCACAAGCTGTCTGCGGTCCCAGGCGGCGGAGCGACCCTCGACGACGGACACGATCTCCTGTCCGAACCGCGTCGCGTACTGCGTGCGGCCCGACCCCATCGACCGCTTCTTGTTGACGATGTCGATGATCCACTGGATGGCGATGCGGCGGCGGGAGCGGGCGTTAAGGGGTTCTGGCAGGTCCAGCGCCGAGCCACCACCCCCCATGCCTTTCATGCTGCGCACGCGGATGATGGGCGCCACGGAGTCGATCGCGAGGGTGAGGTAGAGGAGCGGATTTAGTGGTAGTTGAGACGCCGGCGGTGAGCCTGGGAGCAGAGGGCGCAGTGGGGAGATTTTGGGGGGAGGCGACGTGCGGAGATAATTAAGGATTAGGGAGAGATTCTAGATGAGTGTTATATGATTAGCTAACTTCAGTACCTTCTTACCAGGTGTGCCTTTTGCTCATCTCCGTGTATACGTTGCTTAGGGTTCACAATGCTTATGTCTTTCAAGGCTGAAAGGACGATGACGATAGAAGTAGAAGTG
This sequence comes from Xylariaceae sp. FL1651, assembly GCA_025201745.1. NCBI lineage: Eukaryota > Fungi > Ascomycota > Sordariomycetes > Xylariales > Xylariaceae > Xylariaceae sp. FL1651. The sequence goes on from MU624248.1 coordinate 502,595, forward strand.
AGAAGGGTGGATGTAAACGTATACGTACCCGTTGCGCCTTGCTCAGCTTGCCGTCTCGCATGATCAGTCTCGTTAATTGATCAATGACGGGGTGATGGCGGTCCTGCAATTGCTCATGCTTCAATGGCCGCTCAGGCTTGTGAAACTTGAGGCCGTCATCGCTGAGGGCCAACACATCTTCGCCGGTAGCAGCCTGCTCGAGAGCTTCGATGGCCTTGGCAGGTACGAGGTTATCGGCGAATGGCTCAATTGGCCGCGGCACGTAATTGTTTGGTGCAGCTTCAGAAAGCGGCTGTTGTGGTGGGACATTCGCTTCGTCAGACGGTGGGTATGTGGGTGTGTCGGCGAGACCTCTCCTTATCGTCAGAGCTCCTGTAGGCCGAACATAAGGCCGTGATGGTCGCGTCCGGATCGCAAGACTCCGTAGCGATTTCCAGGGGCTTAGTTTTGAAGACATTCTTGGAACTGGGTTGATGTCTGTCCTCCCATAGATACCCTCATGCGTGGTTCCCCGACAGTTCTGCTGTTGGACGCCCGTCGACGGTCGAGTGTGTACGTTGATGGTTCAGCGTCCTAAAAATTCAGATATGCGCCAGCGACGTTGCGGTCGAAGTTGTTCCGGTGTAAGGGAACCTGTGGCTGAGACACTGCATTAACGAGTGGAATTGCATACTGTAGGTTGGGACGGTGTATCAAGCCACAGTGATCGAAACTAAAAACGGCCGCCACAGTCAATTGAGCCCCATTACCTAGCCACAAGTCGTCCCACTCCGTGGCGTCCTCACAAGAGAGCCCTATAGATTGATCTACTTACCATTGGTCTGCTACAACAGGCCAACCTTACTCTCACCGGAAAAAAATAACCAATAGACTAAATACTATTTGAATAATCCATATATCAATAATGAGACACTCTATAGTGATCGGCCAGTAAGGTGGGCACTTACACTAATACCAATAGCACCAAATGTATAGTCTACGTAGGCGCTACCAGAATAACGAAAGGCTATACTGAGTAGCCACCTACTCGTGGCGTGGGTATTCAAAAGAATGCCTCTGTTAACATGTGTATAGTCTAATGCTCATATAGTTCGTCGTTTTTTTTTTCTTTTTCATCCCACCCACCCAGCTCTCAACCCAGTCTAGTCAAATCCAGCAGATGTCGAAACGCCATGCGCCTGTCACAGAATTGGCAGCGCTCGCGCTCGCACTCGGTCGGCATGCCGCAAAAGGGCAGTTTTACAGCTCACTTACTCTTCGAGCTTAGCTGACCCGGAGATCCCGGCAGCTGCAGTATACAAAGCCAGCCACATTGCTGGAACAGTTTGACAGTCTGCCGATCATAGACCACGTGTGGAATTTCCAATCATCGTGCAGCATATTTGTTTTTTTTACTCTGTACTCAGTCGTGCAGCATCTGTGTCTGCCTTATCACCAGGGATTGGGCGTTATTGCAGGCGTTACGCCTGCACCCGGGCCCGCATGAAGTTTTTGTCTTGCTGTGTGTATTCCAATATCCGTTGCCAGACTGCAACGCTGTGTCCTTGGTTCCCTGGGCGGGCATGTAAGGGACCGATGTTTCCCTGTTCGTAGAGGAGTCCGAGACAGCTTCGGCTCCCGAGAAAGGGTAATGCCGCTGCAATTCAAATAGACTTACATCGGCAGTTTCACAGTCAGCCTCCTCTGCTGGGCTTGTTCTGGAATTTAAGACATGTTTCCGTTTCCACCCAACCATGCGCATTGGTCGTATCGGTACGGGAGCTTCTTGTTATGCAAGTCGTGCGTGCCAGGTGTACGGCCCTCACCGTCCGCTCAGTCGTTCGACTGCTCCAGTTTCCCTTTCTTTCTGACTATTTCTCTCTGATTATTCCATCAGCACCATGCAAGCCCTGCGCCATGTCCCCTTTGCAAAGGGGCCAGTCTCCGCCGTATGGCTATCACAATTCCACGTCTCCACGAGTCTCTCTTCTCACCCTAGCTCTCCAGCTAGTTCTCACTGTCCTCGTATGCTTCCGCTCCACTCGAATCCTGACACTATGTCGTCGGCGGCGCATGTCATGGGAGCGGGAAGGGCAGAAACGAAAAAAGAAAACCGAATTCCACACCGAAGTTTTTTTTTCCCACCCTCTTACCCCATCGCACCATCGCACCATCGCGCCATCGCACCCGGAAACCATCGGATCACGCGTGTGTGTACTAAACTATACCTAATGTGAACTCATGAAGTGACCATCAATTGGTCCCTCGAACTGGGCTACTGCTGTTCTAAGTCTAAACCCAAGTCTAGATCGCTTCCCCCACAGTATCAGTATACAGGAGATTCCGAGATAGCCTTAGGCTCGGCGTTATGGTTCCCAGCTGGGAGACCGGCGCCGTGGGCCATGGCTCAGCTCTGGCGAGTACTAATAGTGCTACGACGGTACCATGGTCCCATGGGTCCTGCCCCCACTATCTGTCTTTCTATTACGGTGTAAAGTGATAAACGAAGGACGGGTTCTCACTGCTGCCGTTGATGGGACTCACGATGCTCTTAGGGCGTTGCCATGTCATAGTCCTAGAAGTCGGCCGGTGAGAGGTATAGTAACACAAGAGTACGACGCAAAAAGCGACGCCGTCATCTTCCCTGCCTATAGGTTTCATGTAGGATCTATATTTCCATGAAAGCGTACCTTGTGGTCGATTATCGTTATTTTCGCTATTGTACTCGCGTCTGTCATTGTGCGGATATGGAGTATGGGGTATGGGGTATGGCAGAGGAGATGATCTCGGCACAGAGCCGTGCCTTTAGTTCAGATTTTAAATATTTGGCCATTTACCACACTTTAAGGAAAAGAAATACGCCAGCTGTTAACGAGACAAGATGACTTTCCGTCGGGATGTTTAAATTTTGCATTGTGACCTAATTTTCTCACCCTCTTCGATGAATTACTTTCTTTTTTTAGCCCCCCCCGGTTTCTCGCCGTGTCCCTCTAGTGCACCTACTCATAGTGTGTGGCCGGTCAGAAAAAGGCTGACGACAATACCATCTCTGCGATAGGTCCCTCCCTACCCTCCATCCCATCCCATCCTCACCCCTCTGTCTCGGCCATTGTGATCATTGCGCGGGACTGATCGGCTTTCATGGTGGGGGTGTCCCTCTTGTCCTCGTGTGTAGGCGAGAGCGTTGCGTGCTCTTCTTTGATCTCTGCGCTGTTGGGCTAATCTGTATGTCGAGCTGGAGAAAAGAGGGAATGATTCTAGAAAAGTGATCAATGAGAAATATGAAGAAAGTTCAGCTCGTTTCCGAACTCCTAGCCCAATGTTGATTCGATAATCTAATTCCGATCCAATTGCCTAGACCCTTATCATATTTTGTGAAATCCCCCAATCCTATCTCGAAACAATAATTTTCCAGGTCACAAACACCCGGTCCCTCGTATGAGAAAGGATATCCCACATCTAAAACATTCGTGATAAATAGACCTGTGACCTCGATTCTCTTGTCACTCGATTCCATGCGCGGGTGTGATGGATGCTTGCGTGGTGACGAAAAGACCAACCAATCAGAGAATCCCGTGCGCCGGTTCCATGGTTTGTGTGATGAGGTCGTAATGGTTTACCAATGTATTTGCCCTTTTCCCTCGTTCGCCGTGGGGCTACCTGATCCTTTCCGAAACTCCCATTGGTATCATACAGAATAGGAAGCTCAACCAAAGAGGGAAACAATGAAACCCAAAGGAGTACGTAATCGTGAAACTAAAGGGATGTTGGAACGTGAGGACGCTCCTACGAACTAGGATGTCAAGCAGCTATCATCACCAACGAAGGCGCCCGGTTGCGTAGTTAGTAGGTAGACTTGCTCACCAACCGCTATTGAGTCCCGAGTGATTGGCTAGCCAGTGAAGCGCGGCCTCAGCGGCGTCTTCTCTGGCGTTATTGAGGTTGTTTCCGTCGTACCAATAACGTGCTTCGATGCGCTTGCCATACACCACGACGATGCTGGACCAAGCCGTACGACCACCTAGTAAGGAGGGAAGACACGCGTTAACAAGTGAGAAGCATTTTGTCGTGGGCAGTGAGGCTGATGAGGAAGTCGAGGAAACTTGCCTCGTCTATCTGACACTAGTTGGTAGTCAGGTGGTTGAATTTGGTAGTCGCGGCATACCTCTGGGCAACAAGGTTAGCTTTGCTCACTGCTCTTCAACATTGGAATAAGTGATTGTGGCCAACCTTCGAGCCTGTCCTGCCATGGCGAAGTAGGCTGGTGGGCGTGATGATGGCGAGAACCGGACGGCATGCTGTACAGAGATTCCTTCGAGGGTCTCAAGGAATGTCATAAAGGTTGTAGACCCGACGGAATCTGATATATAGTTGGATTAAGCCCAAAGCGTGGTGACGAACAGCTAGACAAAATATCCAAGACCAAATTTAGACATAGATAGCTGAAGGACTCAATATTCATGTGAAGTGTAAGCCTATGTCTAATCCCTCGGTCAAATAGGGACGCAAGAACGCCAGATGGGTAGGAAGCTAGGACTTTAAATAGGGCGTTCAGGCTGCCGTACCCTTATCCCTTTTGCACCAGGCCCAAATTTTTATGTTTCTTGTCTCTTTTGCAAACGTAGAAAAAAAGCCAAGTATCGGCGCGCTTCTCGTTTCCCGGTAATGGCTGGTGATATCGGATGGAGAGAACGCAAGAGATTAAAGATGAGCAGTGATGTGGCAGGTAAGGATTAGCTGGAAGCGCCCGAAAAGACTGTTTGCACAACAGTGATGCAGTACGGATATGGAAGGGAAATTATGCGGCAGAAACGACGGCATCATGCATCGTGGAGGGTGTATACGGTGTTTTAGTGATTATAGGGAGTGGTCAAAGGGGCGTGAAGAAAGAAAGAAAGAAAAAAAAAAAAAAAAAGACGTTGAACGAATCAACGTATATGAGAAGGGAGAACTAAGCAGACTAGAGGTAAGAGGGAAAAGTGATAGAAAGAGAGAACTTAGGGTTAGATGTCATAACCTTAAGGGAAAAAAGAATACAAGACGAGACTAGATGAACCAAAGGCAAAAAGATCACCTGCCTTACTCGTCTCCTATACGTGTAGTAAGTAAAGTTGATCCGGTCCAGTACTTGCTTTTCTCGACAGGCTGAGACCTCCATTTTTCTCACCTGTATATCTAAATAGTCAGCTTTCCTAAAATGGTGGGCCGTGGGGTTTTCCAGCTTGATCTGAAAGAGGTATTGCGAAACAATATTCACAGTTAGGTTAGTTAGTCGTTTGTAAGTGACATTCAGACGTCCCGCTCCTATGTGGTATAGGGTGATATGCAAGAGTTACTCGATTCACATTGACCCACTTGTACCGAACAATTAGAGTGCAAAAGAAAGAATGGAGATAGCAAACGTAGTTAGTAGGGTGGGTACGGTCTCTGTATCCATGTCGAGGGCTTAGGACAATGCAGAAAAAGAAAAGGCGAAATTGTACAAAGTAGTAGAAATGTGGACTCTTACACTACACTAGACCTTGTTCCCCCACAATGACATACGGACAGATGAGGTGCGTGCCGCCTTGAGACTTTTGGCTGCTGTATGCCGTCAAACACTCTTGTGTATGTGCGTGTGTGTATGTATGTGTGTGTGTTATATTGCTGCTGTCAAACTGCATGTCTCGTCAGGCTCCGTGTCACCCACCAGGGGCATGCATATCGGGTGAGAATGGTGGAGTAGTGCCGTGGAAGAATTGATTGTACCACAGTCAAATCACCTTCCTTGACGGCTTCAGACGAGCGAGCGAACTGTCCATCATATCATAGAAGGGAAAGTGCGGCTGTGTGGCGTGCTGTAGCCCGGAGATATTCTGCAATCTGCAAACTAGCAGGTGTTCCGAAGTTAGCCAATCTTGTGGGTTGGTCTCCGTACCCAACGAAACATCCTGCGCCAAATGACAAGCGTGTGATACGCGAGCTCGGAACCCAGGCGAGAATGTGTGTTGCCATCTTCGAAAACCGTTAAGACCCGACGGTACGGAATGTGGCCGCGCTACGGTAAGGCAACACAGCGCAGTGATCAGAACAAAGAAAATTCCCCGAGTCTCCTACACATTGCAGCACATGAAGCTTGCACGATGCCTGTGACTGCCGGGTGCTGCCGATTTTGTGAGAGGGTGCGTGTTTGTTCACAACGAGGAAGAACCATGCGTTAGTCATAGCATGTGAGGCTCGTCTTTCTGTATTTGCTTTTTATTGAACTTGGCTACTATACCGCATTTTGCCATGTCTTGGCATGTGCTGGAAGCCTTGAAATTATTTTCGTGGTTCAAGACGCCTTTGCTTTTCTTAAGTAGCTGAGCAGGGGTAAGCAGCAGGTTTGCACTAACCACCATGTTCCCGGCTCCCAAGTGACTTCGACCCCAGACTCTCTGCCCAGTGCAACAACTGCTTCCCAATTTGCAGGGTTCAACAGCATCGAGGTTATGCTAGGGTTGGCCCAATAGCAGTAGGAGGCTTGACGACACTGATATAAATGAAACTCCATCTCCAAGCCCAACTTTGAGCTCAAGGCAAACAAGTTCTTGCGGTTAATGTCGTGCTATGAGAGCGAGCATTCCAGCCTAGACAGGTTTTGGTGTTAATTGGCTTAATGTCGATACGGCGGCGTGTATTGTCGCTGACATACCCATGATATTCGGTATGATCATTGCTGATTCTGTCGAGCCGCAGAACGAGACGCAGGATTAGATCGTGCAGCGAACATATCATTGAAAGTTCAACGCATGCAAAGGTGATGGCCACCCACTCGGCGTTTATTTTCCTTTCCATTAGATGCAACCGGCGAATAACTCAGTACGGCAGAGTACATGATTAGAGTAGGGAGGTGGGTCGCCGATATGGAGCTTGAGCAGCCGATAATAGTTAAGCCCGCTAACTCGGAAAGGCTCCCGTGACTTTCGGGAGGTTCATTCGGCAGCAAAACCTCTATAGAGCGAACCGGCCCTTTTACATACTGGTTCCCGCACAAAAGAACCTACACCTTCGAACGCGTACAGCGCAAACTAAAAAACGGGATCGGGGTCCCGGATTGGTCTCGGCCTCTCAGGGAATGTGGCAATGGGCCTATCCTATTCCCGCCTAGTATTTGGCTAGTTCACATTAGATAGTAGCAAACTACTGTACGATCCTCTGGCTATGATCAGGCTGAGTTTTATGCGTATGTGATGGCCGGACTAAGTTTGCAAGGTCCTCGCCATTTTCGCTGGATCGTCCAAGCCACATAAGGCCATCATGAACATTATCAACCAGACGGCGGACGCTGAAGGAGTTCGTGCTTCCAGTGGTTAGAAAACCGTCGCGTGTTAAGGCTTTTCGCCTGTTTATCAGCCATATTAGCCATCAGCCATCGGCCATCAGTAATCAGTAATCAGCCACAGCCCAGCTGCAGCTTTGCAGCGATTCCCCGGCCTGTCAAACTGAAAGGTGTGCTTCGTCGGTCCGATCGATGCATTGATACCGCTACTCTGGATCGTCATTCCGTATGGTAATTCCGTAAAAGGACTATCGCCAGGATTGGTCTAATCACGCATTCTAAGTTGATTGGAGGCTAGTTTGCTGATAAGTGACGCAACGGGCGCAAAAGACTGGAGAATGAACTGGAATGAGCATTCGGCAGATGTTTAGAGTTAGAATAGTGGATGAAGTGGTGCAAGACATAACCCGTGGATGGAGATGAATGGTTGCATTTGAAGTATCTTTTAGTGATACCTCGGTAGCTGCTCCGGATTTTCTTGCGGGACAGGAATTGTACAAAATAGCAAAGTGATTCCAATTCGTATAACCATCCTTTCTCGCCAGACAAACAGCGTGGGTCATCGATGGTGCAACAAGTCAATCTGCCACGAAGGGAAGCGCATATGCGCCGCCATTCTCGAAACAGTGATATCCCGTGTAGCATGGAGGTGAACACGCCAATACACCAGTACGCCTGTGAAAGGTGTTGCGTGAGCTTCTTCCAGAATAGGATGGTTGTGTAGAGTAATATTTCCAAGTCTGTTGTTGCTTGCTACATGCTTACACTACACTTGGTTTCGTTAGTAAGGAGGGGAAGGAATAGTCTATAATAGGCTAACCTCATACCAGTTCGTCGATTCTTTCATGTTAGTTTCGCTTAAGCTATGTTTGTCGACTCATTGGCCTTTCCTAATCCCTCAACTGACCGCCGCGGCGAAACCATTGCTCTTGCAAGAGAAAATGGGAACCTGGAGAAGCCTCAACTACTTCATTCTTTGCGTGGATCGCCGACAACCCGTACAACGAGCCCGGTAGGTTTCAATGCGGAGATCTTGCTTTGTGGAGGGTGGGATTTGGGATCTCATCTTGCAGATGCAAACAGATCTATGTGTTGACGAGGGCGGGTTACCAGGATGTGGTGTGCTTCATTGAAAGTGCCTTGCGTCCGCCTCTGACTAGGTATGTGTTAACTGGCCTGCCTTTGACCGACTAATAAGAAGAGCGTTCTATCGGCATGTTGCAGCCTTAAAGGGCCGAGCGCGCCAAGCAGTCGGTCACTGTGGTGAGTGCGTGGTGAATGCGTGGTGATGCAGTACAAGTGTCGGGCTGTATCACTTGAGATGCTCATTTCCCTAAACTACATTTTCTCCGTTGAGGAGTCAAATCGCAGTTCGAGAAAGACGGACATAGATAATAGTAATAATGATAATAATAATTGGTACAAAGCAAATTGACGTAGCGCCTGTAAGAATATAGGGCGAGTTGTATTGCGGATAGACGGCCGGTGGTGGCACGACATATGGAAGTCTAGAGAGCTTCGTAACTTGTCACCCGACAGCAGACTGTATTGCGTGCTGGATCTGACGACTCATAAACGTCGTGATACTCAAAGAAGCGTCGGGATATTTTCTAGTGGGCAACACTGACGAGGATACGTAAGGTGGTGCAAGATTGGGGTTGCCTGTTCACCCGGGCGCAGATTTCGAAGCGACCTGGATAAGCCACTCGAGCGTGACGACTTATAAATTAGCTTTTTGGAATGGTATTAGTATCTGGGCACTTTGGAGAGAGAAAAATGATCTCAGCATCCTGGCAAAAGTCTGAGCAGGAGCAGAATGAACTGCGAGATAACTAGGTAGTGATAGTTCAATGAGCTTAGACTCACTCAAGTAGGCACATTGCAGCATACCATCAATGATCAAGATCGAAGCCACAACAATGGTACCTACTACCTACCTGTGTACTTCTATTAAGTAGGTACATACATAGGTTCAAACTAGGTACCTACTTTAGGTATCTACTTTAGGTATCTACTGGACTCGACTTCACCTCTCAACATCATGTAAGCGAATCCGGTAGAATAAACTTCCGGTATCCGATATCACCCCAACTTCAACCTAACCAACGCTGGACGGAGCACTAGTAGGTAAGTTTACGTAAGGTAAGGCTCAAATGGGTTGCGCATGGGCCAGCAAGTTTAGAGCTGCCTACATAGCCTAGGCATCTGGATAATACCTTAGACTAGCTAGTCGGAGATAAGACAGCCACTCTGACTTATTGTGGACCACCAGTCATTAAAGACATCATCTCCTGGGAATTCCATATCGACCACAACTCCCCACCGTTTATTCCATTTGCCATCCAGACCAAGTGGCCCCTTTACCAACACTTAGCAGCTAGAAATCCTCGGCATATTGATCGCATAGACTGCATTCATCTGTGTCTCTCTTTTTGTTAGCATTGGACCATGTCTAGACGGCCCCCGAACCCTGCTGCTGAAAGGGCAGCCCAGAATCAGCAAACGATCAAAAGTCTCCTAAAGTTGGAGCCTAACAAAGTATGCGCTGACTGCAAGAGAAACAAACGTAAGTCTTTCCGCATTACCTATATCTGATTACTTTGCTAAATTATCCGTACCTCGTAGATCCGCGATGGGCTAGCTGGAACCTCGGCGTCTTTATATGCATTCGTTGCTCCGGAATCCACCGCGGTATGGGCACTCATATCTCGAGAGTGAAATCGGTCGACCTGGACTCCTGGACAGATGAACAACTACAGAGTATTTTAAATTGGGGAAATGCGCGTTCCAACAAGTACTGGGAATCTAAATTGGCTCCCGGCCATGTCCCTTCCGAAGCTAAAATCGAAAACTTCATACGAACTAAGTACGAACTTAAGCGATGGGTCATGGATGGACCTATGCCTAACCCTGCCGACTTGGACGTCGAGGGTGACGACGAAGTACCCCTAAGCATTGTCAAAGAGAAGCAGAGCATTGAACGGAAAGTCTCGCTTCGCAAGAGCCCTGCCGCACAAACCGCGAGTTCCCGGAGCGTACCACAAGATCTTATCGGTGGCGACGACATCATCCCAAGAGCTAGCACAACAGGGCCCCCTAATCATCAACAAGCTCTGCCCAAAGCTACGCCTGCTCCCCCGAAGGCCATGAATCCCAAAGACTCTCTTTTGGGCCTGGACTTCCTAGGCGAAGCACCTGCTGCTCCTCCAAGGCCTTCCAGCACTACTGGTACAGGTGGCATGAGCAGTCAATCTAGACCAGATCTCAAGCAGTCCATTTTATCACTTTATGCGTCTGCCCCCCGGCCGCAAGCACAGCCGCAGACGCAACAGTCAGGGCACACTTCTACCGGTTCGTTTAGTTTCGGAGCAATGCAATCACCGCCTTTGCAGTCTCCTGTCACGGGGCACCAGCATCAAAACTCTACTAGCGGGGGACTTCATGATGCCTTTGCAGGCTTGAGCTTCGGGAATGCGACGTCGCCGAAACCACCTGCCAAAGATGCTTTTGCCGGATTGACGAGTATGTCGAGTAGCCGGCCTACCCCTCAACCTACGAATTCCGCTTTTCCCACTCTTGGTGGTGGCAGCTTTTTTGACTCTAAATCTACCCAGCCTAATACGCAGCATCAGACGAAACCATCTACGGCCATGACTGATAGCTTTGGTGCTTTTAGCTCTGCTAGCACTTCTGCTAAACCTACTCAATCGTCTTCGTCGGGCTTAGGGGATCTATTTGACTGGGCGGCTCCCGCCCAACCTGCTGCTACAACGGTAGCGCCCCCTAAGCCAGCACCAGCTCCAACGACAAACTCAGTTTTTAACCTATCAGCAAGCCAAGTCAAACCAACGCCTACTCCCATGCGGGTTTCCAACCCTGTTGCTTCTATCAACGCATCCGATGCAGAAGTGTGGGGAAATGCGTGGGGTAATCCCGAACCTGCCGCCCCGGCGGGCCCGAAGAATCCGGCAACCGTAAAACCTGTAGTGTCGAGCACCGGTGATGATTTCGGTGGGTGGGGCAGTAGCACTGGTGGTTCGTTCGCCAACCAGAGCATAGTGCCCGGTGTGTCTGGCGGGTTCGCACCTGCGCCCAAAGTCGCAGCGGATGAAGAGTTTGGTGGTTGGGCAAGCAGTACAGGGGCCAATACGAGCGGCAATGGGCCCTCAAAGCCTGCTGGCGGCTTTGGTAATGACGATTTATTTTCTAACGTTTGGCAGTAGGGTGCCACATAGTGAAAATCATGAATAGCTCAATGTTCCCAGAGTGTAGAAGAGGCTGCTGAAGCATCAATGGTGATGTGCAGACACTGCCGTTGGCATAACTACGGCGAATACAGTAGTGGGAATGATGTACCTGGTATATACCACGTCACGAGATAGCATGAAAGACGTCAATGATGAGAATTATATGCTTTAAAAGTCCACTATACTGGACAACTCAATTATTATGGCTAAAGACACAACGCCTATACCGTGGTATCTTTGCTTACGGATATCCATAAACCCTTAGCGCGACTCGGCTGCGTAATTTATTCCTACCTCATATGCCTTTTGAGAGTTAGCAATGCTCGTGATCAGGCACCCGAGGCCGTCGCTGCCTGCTCGAAGTGATCCTCTCATATCATGAAACTTGGATCTTCTGTCCTTTCACCAGTCCCATATATCCTAGCCTTCTATTATCCAAGCGGAATCATGCACATAATCCGCTTGACTCCTCTATCCATGGACAAGTAGATTTCCCCTTTAGTTTCTGATAGAGGTGGCTGTGACGTAATATCATGCTCGCTGTGTATTTCCGAGCCGTTTGAGCGCTCATTCATTGGTGGTACAAATGAATATCTGTCCGTCGCCCGTTCAGAATATCCATTTGGCAAGATAGTACAGCACGAGAAATACGCCAATAATGATGCCCGACAGCTTCAGGATGGCAACCTTATTCCCTGCGGCGGCCATACGGCCCAGTCGGCCTGCGGAGCCTTTCAGCTGTGTTGACATGGAGGAGAATGTGTCGGACTAGAGATGGCTCCAGTTAGCCCCGAGATTCGCCGCGAAAATGAATTAAACTCGGTAAGGAAAGAGAGGGTAAGGACGCCAGTGCCGTGAGAGAGATTTGGAAAGCGGAATAATGACATACCGTATGATCGATCACATCTTGCGCTCGCGCGTTGTCATATATGTCCACTGTCACGCCACGCAGGGACGACACCTTCGCCGATAGCTCCTCGAGCCGTGAATTGTTCTGGCGCTCGCGCTCGTAGGCTTCAGACATTGCGATAGCTCTCGGAGTGTGTAGCAGTTGGTTGGGACTAAATGTGCAAGATTAGGGTCGGCGCTCGCGGTGGAACCAGAGCGGCTATCGAGAGGACGACGGTGAGTTCAAGCAAGCCGGCCAAGGTCTTTTTTCAGTGCGGCGGAGACGCGACGTAGAAACAAATGAACAATTAATAAATGAATGTATGCGAGTACAACTCTTATGTTCCAGGCGCTGAGTTGTCGTGAGTACAAGATGCCGTATCCGCCGATTCTGGTTTATTTCCCAGGAGGTGTCGCTCATCATGCATGCGGGAGTGACGGTGATGGTTGCACCCCCGAAGTAACAAAGAAAAGGAGTCGGGGCGTCGGGTGGGATGACGCAGGCAGTGTGGCAGAGTCGTAGACCCTTAGTCTGCGCCACAGCCTGACAGTCATCCCCACGTTGTTGGTGGGGCAGGCCAAGCAGGCGCGGTGTTGCAGAGAAACCAACAGAGAGTTTAGAGCGTTCATCCGACCTAATCTTAGCATGCTTAGGTACAGTACTGAGTACTTTAGTTAGGTAGCCTACAGTGGAGAGAGAGAGCGTGTTGGGTGGTGACGACAACCTTGCCGCCCATAGATTTGCATGTGTCTATATTTCCAACTCATATAAAATACCTATTCACCGTGTCGCCTCTGGGGTATCCCACTAATAAGATAAACACCCTACGAAGTGATTGTGCCTCTCAGCTTGAGAAACCTTTACATCAGGCGCCTTAATTACAACTGCTACCGAGCCACCTGCAAACCACAGCTATCAGTCACCCCGCTTCACGAGAATATTTACACAGCATTTAATTGTCCCAGGACTATTCCAAATCCGCCTTGGCTGCCTCAATAGCCCCCGCAATAGTTTGTCCAGCCGGCGCGCGCGCGATATTCAAGACCCACTACCCACCCTCGAGCTACCTACGAAGTATCTCCAACGACATTCAGCTGCATAGTATTACATCCACGATCCTTCAACCGCCTCGTCTTTCCCCGTCACCACCCCCCAGCTCTGCTTGACATTGACGATCAGTTCACCATCTGTCAAGATGGGTATCAACAACCCTCTACCGTCGTCTCTGGCGTGTAAGTGCCTCCCCGTGCCTCCCGTGCCATCCGATCCATCTGCGCCATGCTGTATTCCAAGCTGTCGGGTGCTAATGCCGTTTGACGGGAGCAGCCGAGTGCAAGAAGTGTGGCAAGATTCTCACATCCTTCATCGATCCGCGACAAGCCTTTGGACCCGACAAGATCATTCCTCCTCACATTCTCGCCAACGCAAAGGTAAGGCAGCCTTCCCGCGGGGTGCACGGCCAGCCCTGTGTCAGAACCTTTGCGCGCTGGGTGCCTCCCTTCCATTAAATAGACAGGCTAACCTCGCCGCCAGGGTCTTGCGATCCTCACGGTCCTCAAGGCCGGCTTCCTCGGCTCCGCGCGCTTTGGTTCCGGTCTTGTCGTCGCCCGCCTGCCCGATGGTAATTGGTCTGCGCCGAGCGCCATCGTTACCGCTGGTGGTGGTTTTGGCGGCCAGATTGGCTTTGAACTGACTGATTTCGTCTTTATTCTGAATGATTCCCACGCCGTCAAGACATTTTCGCAACAGGGCTCCATCACCCTTGGTGGAAACGTGTCCATAGCAGCCGGGCCTGTCGGCAGAAATGCCGAGGCCGCAGGTGCTGCGTCCCTGAAGAGTGTTGCTGGTATCTTCAGCTACAGCAGAACCAAAGGGTTGTTCGCCGGTGTGTCGCTAGAGGGATCTGCTATTGTAGAACGGAGAGACGCGAACGAGAAGCTATATGGTCAACGCCTGACTGCTGCGCAGCTCCTTACCGGTGCCATCAGACCGCCCCCCCAGGCTGGACCGCTGTTGAACGTTTTGAACTCTAGAGTCTTCTCGGGCACGCGGCAAGGCACGGTAGAGGACACTATGTACAATGATGTGCCTGTATATGACGACCGACACGACGACGTCGTGTGGAATGGGCAACGGGGAAGCGCGTATGGTGAGGGCCAAATGAATGCACCTAAGAGATCAACCACATGGCAGGACGATGTCTACGACCGACCAGCAGCCGGCGGGGTTAGCCGGTCAAACACTATAGGATCGAGAGGGGTTGATGACGATTACGTGTACCGTGACCGACCATCGCCAGCTACCAGCAGTTTCACAGAGGATAAAGGACCGAAGCCAGCTAGACCCGCGGCCCCAAAGCCCAACTTTGCAAGCAAGCAGGCGCTACTAAAGAAGAACGAGGCTGTGGCGCTGTTTACCTTCGAGGCGGACCAACCAGGCGATCTCTCTTTCAAGAAGGGCGAGATAATCACAGTGTTAAAGAAAACAGAGAGTGATAACGACTGGTGGTAAGACCCCTATTACTTTACGACCTTGAATATTCGAGCTAGTGATTACTGACAAGGCTTAGGACGGGTATGATCGGCTCGAGACATGGTATATTTCCCAGTAACTACGTCAAGATGACGGAATAAATGGGATGAAGCACTCGAAAGCGCCTTAATACAGCGTCAGGCCGGCAGTGAGTTTCACGGTCAGACGAAAAAGAAGCACATATGAAGTGCTATCTTCATGATGCAATAAGCAACGCGATGATTAGAAATCGGGACAAAGCGCGAGGCGCAACTAGGGGAGTGTTGCCGCACCGCAATGAGTTATGCGATAAGGCCAGCGCAAAACAAATACGAACACGGACAAATGGCATGCACGGATTGGTTAGGGCGAGGCTGGCAGACGTCTTTACAACACTATTCAGTACCCATTACCTTTCATACTACTTGATATCCATCTTCAACTACTCCGGCTTGATCTTATGCTCGTCTGTAAGGTTACGTATGTGTATATTTGCATTAGGAGAGTCGCTCTCTTAATAAGTCCGAGCTTTTATATTCTTTTGTAGTTCTTACTATAGTTAAGGTGAAGCAGCTGGGGGCGAAGTGGAAGATGAATTGGCAACGAACGGCCATAGCTAGCTTGGAGAAGGGAGTCGAATCGGAAAATAATAGAATCCTTTGATCGCGCAGTTCGCACCCTCTCCTTGGTATTTATACTTGGACTTCACCCTACTGCCCATGGTCTTTATACGTACCTGACGGCAGTGTGTATGAGGTATGTCACAGTGGGTTTAGGTCGTACAGCATTAAATAGTTTATGGAAAGCAAGTGGAAGCAGGAGAGCGACTTTGGTATGTCGTATGTGGTAAGTCAGATTAATAAAATAATTTCGAGGGAAACGACGGACACATCAATTGTCAGCCTTAATGTACCCGTGCGCTGCATTAGGGTAGCAGTTTAGGAAAAGGAGGCGCCGACTAGACTAAACCCCTGCTATCTACACCCCCTGTTTCACATCCTTTTTGAATCACCAACCACCCTATATTACGACGTGAAGGAAAGGCTGAGCCGCCCATACTCTGAGGTCTCTCATTTCCCTACTGCGTGACACTAATCGGCGGTAGATGACGCAGTCCTCGTCCACTATATTATTAACCTTACTCTAGGCGAGCCTTTTTGCCATGCGAACTGCCGAAGAACCTCGAACTATATAATCAACTGGTCAAGATAGGAACTCGAGAAAACAACGGTCAGATTACCGGAGCAAATGCCGCTGGTTATCCCAAGCGCCAACCGGGACCTGGCAACAAATGAGGCTGGGTTATCCAGTAAGACTGCGGGGTGAGGCATAGCAGAGTCTCGTAGTGCCGGTAAGCGTGTTGAAAAGGCATGTAAACAACTTTTAACCGCCCCAATAAGGCTTATCATATATATACAGATACGTGCTAGCCAGAGCATGGTTGGGTCAACTCTGAGGAAAACCACATTACCGATTGTGTATCCTCATCTCTATGGAACCACTGCTGTCTATCTTGATCCCATTTCCAGTAGTTGCTCGCGGTATCCTCGTCCTCCACAATGTAACCGCCATAGGTGCGTTCGTAGTATTGAAGGAATAGAGGTCGGGTTTCGTCTGAGGCAGCAACGAGGTTGGCTTGGAATTCATTCTTAGGGTGGAGTGGCGATAACAGTGCTAGTAGACACGCGTAGTCGAGGGACCCCGATCCGCTGCTTTCCAGTCCGCTTTCTGCTTGTTGACCAGAAGGCAAGTGACCGGCTGTACGGAGTTCTCCGTCTCCGCTGACATGACTCTTGCCTTTAGTCTCTATATTGGCATCGGAATCTAACCGTACGCAGGAATCATTTGATGAAACTTGCTCACATGAACTGCTAAGCATCCTATCCGCTGAGGACCGAGACAAAGGTGAAGCTTGCGACCTCGCATACCCCTCATTGCCACATTGGGACCGTGGTCGTTGGCGATTTAGGGGTCCTCGTCTCTTCAAGACCCCACTGTAGTATTGGCGGTTGGAATGCGATGCTGAAGAGCGGCGGCGGAGGTCGCTTGTGCTGTAGTTCTTTGCAAGCCCGAATGAATCACCAGGTACTTCCCAGCTCAAGTTTCCACAAGATTTTCTTCGGAGTTCGTCTCCTAGTCGGATGGGCATGAGGCATAGATTTCGGTTGAGAAGCTCGAGCATGGTGAAATCATTTACGACTTGCTAAAGAATTAGTTATGGCTTCCTTCTGGGGAAGGCCAGACTTTTGTCCCTAAGCAGATTTTTAGAGCAAGCTTCAACTGAGGCCACCCAAACAGTTGCCCCAGGAGACTCGGGACGGAAAATAATGATTACCTATTAGAGCCGGTACTTCAGCGAATCAGTACCACGAATTGGAAAGCACTCAACAATTGCTTAAGATACTCAGGGAAGCCTGAAGTCTCCTGAAAACGAGGTAATTAAGTAGACGGCTAATAGTACAGAATGAAAGAAATGATATCTATTGGATGAGGCGGTGAATCATATTTGGTTTGTTAGAAAATAAAAGCGGAAATTAGGTCAAGACTCAAATTTATAATTATTCTCGTGACATTAGAACTCTCCATGGCTAAGGACGCCTAGATAACGAATTGGATCATTCAAAAACCTATGATTCCCATCGCCTCATTGTTTTGTCTTGTATTCAAGGTTAACGGGGCGAAAGTGCGGCCTCTCCTGAAAATAAGTGTTAGAAGTCAGATGTGAGGCTAGTACTCCACAAGTTGACGGATCACCGTACTTTTGATGTGATAGGATCTATCTCGGAGGGACCATTTTTCTCGGTCAAGAGTAAGAGGATGGTTGTATTTAGGATGCAGGAAGCCAGCCATCGGGGGCCAATTCAGGATAATATCTGCATGAGGCTTGCAGATACTCTCACGAGGCTTACACCATTTAGGAAATTGCAAAGCCTAGGCGTTAGGAAATTCCAACCCTTCGAGTGAGAATTCCAAACAATCCACCTATTGCCGTTGCAGATGGCGTTCCAAGATCCTAGACGAAGAACTGGTGGGTGGGAAGACGCTCAAATGGTGCAGACTATCTGCGCCGTGCTGAACACTCAATCTCCAATCAACACCTACCGTACGTGCTTCAAAGTGAGGCTGACATATGAGCGAAAAAAGAAATTCCCTCATGGGCAGACAAGGATGGATGAATGAACATGCATAAGTAGCAGGCTACTTGCTTTGTCAGTAATGAAGGGGAAATTCCAGAGCTGTATAAGCCCAGCCGTAGGACTACATTAACATGGATCTCCAACGGGTTTTGACCTCAAGGAATTACGACGCCGTGGGCAGTCCAGGTGGTTATAAAGTTCATCGAGTTAGCCTACAAGATGGTTGCCTGGTTGCCTCATCTGCGACAGACGCTGGAGAACTCTTATTGCGAACAGAGGAATACTGTGCTTGTGTGATTGGTATCGGAAGAGGCATGGCCGAGTATGGAACTTCCCTTAATGTCCGGATAGGCGGCCTACGAAATCCTAATTTGATACTCTAGGATTCTCCACACTAACTCTATATCAACTGAAGGAGAGTCTCCTATTAGCAGAGCCTCAAGGTTACCTCCCACCCCTCATCTTGCCCGTCCTTCTTTAACTATTGCTCCTCGTCCCCGTAGCTAAAAAGAACGCCTGACAAAACACCTTGCTGCGCAACATTCTACTTCTATGTGGTGACTGGCCTAAACAGTATTTGCCAATGGAATTTGAATGTGATTCTATCTTTGATGAGCTACGTGTCTGATAGTTACCTCCATTAAAGTGTCTGCCCCTCTGGCCCCTCGATCAACTATCGCCTTTTCTAATTTTGTTCCACACCCGTGAGCCCGAATATGGCTGTATGGAAGGCTGGTTTAAAAAACAGGCGCACCTCCACCTATACACCGTCGGGCGGTTCGTATCATTAGCGAGAGGGCGCTCGTCGCCCTGCCACTAATCTCAAACACGATGGGGACCTCAAGCTTTATTAGAGATGCTGCAAAAAGACGACACGTAGATCTGTCGCCTGGCAAGTACGAAAATTGTGAGCGGGCCACCATAGTTGCATTGTTTCGAGATCCCCAGTGATACTAATGCTTGCGTACAGATCCCCCTTCCAAACGACCTCATATTACCAGCGCCGTCCACCTACCGATGAATAACCACCACAACAAGCAAGCCTCCCCAAGAACCCGGACCCAGTCTATATCATGGACTATGAGAGATAGGCGAGGCAGCACACAGACAGGACCTAATATAACACCTATTCTTTCCGGTCCATCGTCATCTGTACCTCGACACGAGTTTCAACTTTTGCAGCAGCAGGGTTTGAATATCGGGGTACCCAACTCGGACCCAACGGTGCACTGGACACAAGAGAGTATTCGGCCGCAAAATCAATATATTGGGCAGAGTCTACAAAGTTATGCCAGCAGTGGAGGCGCTCATCCTGGATCACATTTCCAAGAAACTCTGCCAAGCAACGCTGAGGTCCAAGAAGAACAGTGGTCGGCTACCTCTAACATCTTAGGTCCACAATACCATAGCAGCCAGCTTTCCATTATCCCTCCAGGTGATCTGAGCCAGCATCCATCGAAGACTCATCCACAGGCGTCTGATATCCAGTACCCAAGCAATTTCGACTCCTTGCGTATTAAGACGCTTAACTTAGAAGGCCGCGCTCTTATCAACGCTCATGTCGCTACTACGGGTATTACCTCTACCATATTTCGTGATAGTCTCAAATTAATGTTGTCCCGGTCTGAATTACAGAGTCGGGTTAAACCATGGCCAGAGGGAAGGCTTATCTGGACAGCGGCCGGCTTACTCAACAATAATCCCTGTTATATTGATTTTTCAGTGAAGACCGAAGCCATGCTTAGGAACCGAGAAGAACCGACAATACGACTTCGCTTTGCGGTCGTCGATTGTGAACACCATCCAGACATTCATGCAGTTCTTGGCCCCAGTTATGAGCGGATGCTCGCCGCTGCGCGGAGTCAGAATATGGGCATGGAGCATTCGAACCAAAATCAAAGAGTGCCCGGTGATTTTCCACAAGGGCTTATGGGTCGCTCAGATACAGGTATGTAGTTATGACTTACATTTCAGCTTTCATATACTGATAAAACGGCATTCAGAGCATAGCACTTTTTCTTTAGGTTATGATAGCACCTGCAACCAAAGTTACCCAGAATCTCAGGGGTTAAATTCTTCGACAATACATTCAGATGCTTTGCTAACGTACGGTATGTAATACAACTTCCCGAGCCTCAACCACAACCGATTGGCTGATCAAACATATAGAATATGAAAATCCCCCTAACCCCGACTACTCAGTTCCGGCCTATACAGCTCCTACGAGTCAAGAAGCAAATAATTCTTCGTTAGGGAACATGTTTTTTGACCTGGTAATATAGATACCTAATTTCTGATTCCCGGGGCTGACATTCTACAGGACATGGATCCATCCGGAACACAGCCTGACGATCCAACCTACTAGTCGAGCAGAGTTCCTACTCAAGCCTATTTGGAGGAACAGAAGCGAGAAGAGGGGAAAATATGTCTAAGGGGAATGAATAAAAAATACGTTTACCTGCTCTAATCTAGGATGAAACCTCGAAAGAAGAGCCAGGGGTATAACAATTACGTTACAAGTCTAAGATGACAGTATGGCCTAAGCTTGGTCACGACAGTGCAAACGACCAGTCCAACTTATATGTTCTATATGAGCACAGAAAGCTCTGATTTTCCTGTTTGTAGCTCCTAGTTTTGTTTTATCATGTACTGAGGCGGCGACGGCGGCTATGGCGTTGTTCTTTTAAGCGTTACCAGATTGAGCAATACGCACGATCTTACGACAATATGATTAAGAAATATGTGGTGGATTTATGACCGATATGACTTCGTCGAGTACATTGAATTGCACTATAGTGGTTACATACGTTACATTGCTGCAATAAACGGTTATTACCAAACACTTCTCTTCCTCTACATGACGATGCAAATTGTTTGACAGCAACAGCGCTTATAATGGTGAATCCTGATACCTAGGCCTTTATCGGCTGTGGAGGGCCAGAAAGAAGCCAAAGCAGCAAAGTGATATGACTATTGGTCCCGAAGAACAAGGGGGTCAATCATTCTATGGGCCTATGAGTCCAAATCCACCCGGATCAGGCTCCAAGACGTAGCGGTCACGCTTTATTAAGCTATTAATCTCTCTCATTTAACTCATATGTATCAGTGTTTTGATAAGGTCGATGCTCTTAAAGGAGGAGCCGCTCCTTCTCTACATGTAAATGGATAGAATAGACCTACGCTCACGAGTGCGATTGAGGGTAATAGTAAGAAACGGATTTAAATTTATCGTATGCTTTACCCTTGGTTGTCGTCTGGATTTTTTTTCCCCCATGCAGTCAAGCCGGTGCGCTAAGACGAGGTTGCATCGCAGAAGCTTCAAGATCTCGTCGTCAGCAAGGAGAGGCTTGGAGCGTATATAAGGCGAATATTGACTATACGCTACAGACGAAGGCCAGAGAGGGGAATGAGAAATGGAGGTTGCCAAACTAGAAATTTAGATAAACCTCTTTCGCGCACAGTACGCATGTATTCGCGGCGCTCGTACCAATGCCGCATTTCGAAAGAGCCCAGTAGAGAAAACAGCTCCATTAGGTGTATAAAGTCAATCACTAGTATCGAATTAGATGATCTGAAAATGGAGAATTGCAATAGTTATGGTGGGGACCTCCGGATATCTCTAATATTATTGGTTTGATTTGGTCCAATGCGTCTGAGGTGTTTGGTATTAGGTTCACATATAGCATGCCTCTGCCACGGATGAACATATCTTGCACCTGTCCTTTGCTTGGGATATCTTTCCGAAACCGTTTAACTCTACAAATTCTTTATTAGAAGATATAGATTAGAACTAGACAAGAAAGCTTCTTGAACTTGTTCGTCTAGTGATCGTGGTCATGGTCATGGTCGTGGACCTCAACCAACCAGTCCTCAAAACCGTCTGAGAATAATCTATCCAGGACTTTCTGGGGGTTCTTAGATACCATTGCTTTCTCCCATGCCTTGAACTCCTTATCGTCTAAGAGACACTCATCAAGTGCCTTTCGCAGGCGCGTTTCACCTCCAGTGCGCATCTGCTGTCCGATGAAGACAATTTCTTGCCGTCTGTCTCCCCATTTACCATCAAAATCACGACGAATAGCCTCTCTCGCCTCCAGGGACTCAGGCCATTCGCTCTCGGGCATTTCGCAGCGCCACAGTTCGCCGCCGGTTACTACAACAAAAAGGTCAATAGTTACATACCTAGGTGAAATCTCTAACGGTTTCGAGAGTATGCACAGCCCCTAAGACAGGAGACTAGCCCGTACAAGATATTGCTGCTTCCGCAGGTTGCCCAAACGAGAACAAGATGACTCATGATATTACTTACTAGTGAGCATAACACCGGCCTGAGACCATTCGCCGAACTGAGTTCGTTAGCGACGAGACCGTAAAGGGGCTTTTGTGGTGCTTACCATTGAGGGTCTTGATGCCAGCCACAGGAATCCCTTGGAACGTAGAAGAGGGCCGAAAGTTGGATCTGCCATCTTGCAGGCTAGGCGCGCTTTGGTATCTAGTTGCGGTTGTTCATCTTCGTTCTCATCTTCGCTCTCGTCTTCGCTCTCGTCTTCGCTCTCGTCCTCGTTCTCATCTTCGTTCTCATCTTCGTCTATAATGTCTTCGTCTTCATCTTGTTCTTCGTCGACCAGATATTCGTTTTGAATAACGACAAATACATTCTTTATCGTCTCCCAGAGTCGCTCTGGGTGAAACGGGCGTCGCGCTCTGTAGACAAATGTTCCGATGCCATATTCTTCAGTTTCGGGACTTATCTCTTCGTTAATACTTCGCAGCCACCCTGCACTCAAAGCTGCTTTCTCATATGAGAACATTCGCGTATTAAGGATTTCATGGAGATCAAGATTTGATTTAACGGCAGTTAGAACCTTGGCCTCATGGTTGAGATTTTTTACAGCACCCTTGATACGATTGACATCTTCTTTGGATACTAGGTCGCACTTGTTGATTATAACGACGTCGGCAAATTCGACCTGGTCAACTTGCAGGTCGGAGATATTCCGGTCATCTTCCTCAGGGACATCAGTCTGACGATCCTTCAACATGTCAACCGTCGCGAAGTCCTGCATAAAGTTGACAGCGTCGACAAGAGTGACACATGTGTCAAGGCGAGCAACTTTTGACAACCCGCCAGCCTTCAGAATCTCGGCCAAACGCATTCTCTGCTCTTTGCCCATCTCATTCTCCTCATCGACCTCAAGGCCATGGCCAGCAGCGATTTGCATTTCGGCGAATCTACCGCGGTTAATACAACTTTTATAGCCTGGTCTCATCTTCTGAGTACTCACTCCTCGGAGAAGGTCTCTGCAACTTGCATGGGCTCGCTGACGCCCGAACTCTCAATGACTAGATAGTCGACCCGATTATCTTCAGCCAGTCGGGCAACCTCTTCAAGAAGATCACCACGTAGAGTGCAACATATGCAGCCGTTTTGCATGGCGATGACCTGTTCATCCTTTCGAGTAACATCGTGTGTGGATAGCAGCGCGGCGTCAATATTTAAAGATCCGACGTCATTAACAATAACCCCAATTCGGAAGCCATGGTCGGGATCGGTTAAGATTCTCTCGAGAAGTGTTGTCTTTCCAGCGCCGAGAAAGCCACTTAGGAGGGTAACCGGAAGGCGTCGATCGTTGTCCTGAGGCCCGCTGCTTCTTGGAACTAGAGCCATCTTGGCATTGGCAGCAGCCGTATGACGTTCACTTTGTTGGATAGCTTCCTGTAAAGAACTTTCCAGCTTTGGGGATGTAATAAAGAGAAACACGGCAGGCTATGGTATGGAACACCCTCCTTGTAGTATAAATTATTATATGTCTCACCTCAGGAAGATGAGTGGCCCGATCTTGACCTACCCGTATGTCCTCGCTTGATTCGCGTGTCATCTAAACGCTGCGTTCAAAAATCCCAGTTCATCTTCACCCGTGAACCTTGGTGGCCGGCCCTTGCCATATTTTTCTTTCAACTATCGATTATTTAATAGGTCATTTCATATCACAGGCCCCACCATAACGTGTCGAAGTTGGGTAATCCCTGGGGTCATTATTCTCATTGGCTTCAAATCCAAACACCTTGATGGCCTAACAAAATAGCCGTGCTCCCTAAGCTCCTGGAAGATCATTCGAGCCTCAACTTAACAATCATGTAGTGCGACAATAACGTTTGGCAAGAATGGGGACGGGTACATAAAGTAGAGATGTGTACTGACTTCAATGGGGTGGACTGAAATCTCATATCTCATATGTGACCGCTTCATACAAAGTTAAAGGCATGACCCAGCACCATTTCAGATTACGAAAGGCTGCATTCTACTTAGTGCATCGCCACGTTGGATATACACCAAATAATAACGCCCACCCCTCCAAAAAGCAAGTATTTTCAATCACTGTTCCTGTACATGGAAATCATGGCGGTTACTCGCTAAAGTTAGTGGTAGATAATCATGGTGTATTTTATCTTATCTTACATTTACGGCCATCCTTATAGCGCCTAGTAAGAACGTCCCATGAAGCACGATCTACATCACATTATAGGTATATTACGAACCACTTTTTGCTGTATGACGTTTTAATTACCCTGATTATGTGTTTAACTATTACTTAGTCCGAGGAGCAACACTAACGAGAGGTGAGCAGACGCGATCAATGAATGACACTATTGTGTCTACCATCTGTCTTTGGTTTAAATCTAGCAACAAAAAGCGTTTCAAGCGCTATTGAAAGGCGTTGGACATTGTAGATGTTCTAGTTAGCTAGCGCTAAGGGAGGCAATCCAAACCGAGCATTAAGCCTACGATATTATAGGCAGGACAGCGACGGCATTTTGAAACGAGTCGATACATACAGATTACAAGAAAAAGCCACCGGGAGTATTGATAAAATGAACAAATTATTAAAAGACACCATACATCCCTAGAATATTCATGCCTGAACTATAATCATACACGGGCATTGATAAATTTATTATGATTATTGATGTTGTAGAACTTATCATGCGTCTCACTCACACTACATTATTATCAGGCATATGTCTCATTAAATCTGAACCGCCGATCAGACGCTGACCGAAGAAGAAGGAGGAAAAAAAAAAAAGGGAAGGCATGATAACAAGGTTTGGAATAAGAGGTAGATATACCTGTCGCATGGGCTATTAGAGCATTCATATTACCTTATTATTTTGGGAATTTTATATTACTTCGCTGCGCATTCCAGTCTAATCTAGTTATTAGGATTATTTTATTTTCACAATATCTATACTGGACTAACTCTATCCTTGCTTAGGGCAGAGTCTGGCTAACTCGGAAGCTAACCACAGAGTTAGCAATGTGTATTATCACAACAGGGACACGATTGATGATACTGGTATATTTAAATCTGTCTACGTTCTTGCATCCATTGCGTTTCAAAAGTCTGTATACCTACATAACCACTATATAGCTGGACTTGCGTACATCGCCGTCTTCCTTAGTAGGTATGCACGAAATACCGCTGACCTTCGGACAGTAAATAGGGGGAAAGAGGAGTGGCGTATTATTGTGGCGCTGGGGCCTAATGTGGCGTATATGTATAGTACGGGTGGTCCCTCCCCCCAATTGCCCCATCGCTTTTTCGCTTCAACGCGGGCACTCTGGTCATGTTACCAGCTTCAAACAAATAGCACTTCCGACTTGTTGCTGTACTTTGCGCCCGAGTAGTTCAACTCGGGATTAAAAATTTATTCTGCTCTCTCCAATGTTATGCTTATTCTCCTCCCATTAACTGCTTGTGCCGTTTCTTTAAGCATAAATTCCTAACATCTTGTACTTAGAATATGGCACTGGACTATTATTACCCTTAGCAAAGACACCTGCTACGCTGAGTTTTCGAGTGAAGTTGAATAAAGCGAGAACCAGAAGTCTGCCTTCCAATCCACCGCGTGTCACTTGTTCGTCACCCCATCGAAGGGTAAACACGTGCTAGGAGCTAGACACGCCCTGCATATCTAGACCTATTATACAGCTCATTTTTGGCTTCACCATAAGCTTTTGCGGCTGGCCGCCTTACTCTGATCACGTTCAACGTGCAGCATATCTATACCACCTTGCACACACAGAGCCCCCGGTACAGATCATTTCTTCATTCGAATAGTAACTATAGTTGTAGAGGAATGTCAATAGCTACATTTTGAATCCCGCGGATGCATGCCGAAGCTGGAGATGGTTCGCCGACAGCCTCGAAGCAATGCGCATCGCGGAAGGGGGATCCGATGATGCGTGATTGGACCGTGTATCTCTGACTGCCTCAAAAGCACGGTGCAGACAAGGGGAGAGACCCCGTTAAGGGTCAGGTTTCATCGCTGACCACACTACAGCCCATCATTGGTCTGCCGATCAAGCTGAGTGGTGTCCATGTCGGCAATTGGCCATGCTGCCCAGGTGATGCCTCAAAGCGTACACATGTGTTTGTGC
Source organism: Xylariaceae sp. FL1651 (assembly GCA_025201745.1). Lineage (NCBI taxonomy): Eukaryota > Fungi > Ascomycota > Sordariomycetes > Xylariales > Xylariaceae > Xylariaceae sp. FL1651. Next base: position 529,098 of record MU624248.1, read on the forward strand.
ACAGCAGCAGAGGCGAAAAGCATGTGAAAATGACGGCCAGCTGAAAATAAGTCGCTCACGCTGGGTATACCATGACAGCTGATTCAAATCAGTTCACGACTGCGAGTGATTCATCACTTACAACACTCGTTTAGCTGCAGTAGAGCATGTTCCTTCTCCTTTCCAAACTCCAAACCAAGCACAACCTGATTAGACGAGGCCTCCGCTCTTCTCTTGTGGCTTCACCGCGTCTCCTCTAGTCGCCCAAGTGGGCCCTGGGTTCGCCAAGGTCATCGGGATGTGCTGTTCAGCGACATCGGATTCTGCGCCAGGTCAGTGCTCAGGCCATTTCTCTTACTTCACGACCCATCGAAACCGCCACGAGACTCCACCAGAGCGACGCTACAAGCCAGTTCTCTACTAGTACTTCTCCTGCATGACATTCATGCAAGGGCATTGTCGATACCCTGTGGATGACCTGGAAATAAACCATAAAGAAGCGGCAACGCGCGCCTCGTTAGGGTATCTGTGACTCCATGTTTTCGCCATCTTGCAAGAGCAGCTCGCCTGCGCCCTTTCGACAATAATCATATTTGGACCGCTGGTGACTGAAAGACTCGGCCGGGCCGTGACACGATCGAGCCGGCTTGGTCTTTCCGCTTCCCGCGTTGGCCGTTGAACCACGCGGGGTGAGCTAGAGGCTAGATCCTGGAGACTAGAGACTGCACTAGAGGCTACAGTACCTACTGTAGAAACTAGAGGCTTGGAATTGGAATGCTTGGAGGGCAATTGGCGGGGTCACGATACCTGCACCTGGCCCTCTCCGATTTAAGCGACAGCTGAGAGTGTCTTGACCGCCTCTTCACTCAACAGATTACGATTAAGACCACCCCAGCGCTTCCAAAACTACAATCTACAATACCCTGGTTCGAACCGTCAATTCTACAAGGAAAGCATATTGTGTACTCTGGTCGCACCGTATCAAATTGTCCGCCAATAGCTCAAAGCTCTCACCGTCAACTCGCCTGTCTGATCTCCATCTTAGCTCATCGTCTAGAATCGCATCAGTTTAAGCTATTGCCGCACTATCGTGACTACTAGTACACAGTCACTTGGTGCAGCACGTTTCTCAAAGCCAGTATTGACCAATTTAAACCTCCACTTGCGGACCAAGGTCTCAACGATTTCGCATATAGTAATAATTGGGCCTATCCACTTGGACTATCCGGTTGCTTGAGTCTTAACGCTTCATCATCTCTTGATCCAAGCTCCACGCAGACCGCAACTTCGTCGCTTCTGAATTTACGGTTGTATCATTTCACACTTCTCCATAGCAACGGTCTCTTGCTCTTTCGAGCACACCGCGGGTTGAAAAGGAGAATTTGGCATCGCTTTATCAGAGCTTCGTCACACACTCTTAATCCTTCTCCTACAAACTGACCACCAGCGCCGTGCTTTTCTCGATCCCGAGAACGAGCCTAATATTTTCCTATGCATCAACAAAGCGGTGCATCTTCTCACCATGTCTCGTCTCTCTGCGTCTCCCACAAACCTCCACCGATCGCAGTCTGTCGTGAGCGTCGCCGCATCTGATACGACGTATCACAGCTTTCATGATGTTGAATTGTTTGAGCCTGCTTCGCCAGCTAAACCCGCAAAAGCATCTCGATTGGTACCTAGTAAAGACGATCAGTTTGAACCTAAACCTATACACCGTCATGACTCAGGTTATGAGTCTATGTTCTCGGGATCTCGATCTGGTGCCTCTCAGTCGTCCTATCCTCGCAAATCCATGATGTCCAATCGAAGCTCCTCGCAGATCCGACAACGTCAGCGCCCTGATCTCCATCGTGCAGTCAAATCTACACCCGGCCCATGTCCAGAACGACTTAGTGGGCAATCTCTCCGTTTGACCATGTCTCAGCAGCCACAACAATCCAATGTGTATTTCTGCTTTCCACCCCCAGAGGCAATCTCTGGACATCCAGACCACAGTGACACTGAGGAGGTCGATCATGTGTATCCTCCTCCTCCACAGACGACTCATTATTGGATGAGCGACCGCACGAGACGTCTCGAATATGCAGCTATTGACGCTGCCAGTCGTGGACTGAAGGGATGGATTATGAAGCATGTGATTCCGGACTGTTTTGTGCCCAAAGAAAACCGGCGGCTTACCTTTGACGACGATACTGGAAGCGTAAGACGTTACCGACTCGATCTCGAGTGCGACGATTCTGGTATCAAAGAAAGCAAGGGTTCCAAAAAGTTGGGATGGCTGTTTGGACGATAAACGAAATGACGAGCAGCGGGCATAGGAGACCCAAGATGACAGCATATTTTCGCATCCGCATGATTCCGGCGTTATATACCCCGAGCTATCTAGTTCTGATTTATTTTCTTGCTTGACTTACGAATCAGCTTACATACAGTTACATGTTTACAGGTACATTTTTGCATAATCAAAAGCTCACAGAGTCCCTTATTATACCACGTTGAGTACCGATCTTCAACTGGAGACACTACAATAGATAGTATACACACGATTCGTGTAAGTAATAGATTGATAGTTAGAGCCAGCACGAGCTCATCATCTAAGGGCAAGACCACTAGAAGTTGTGCTTTATTTGAAGTCCCTGCCCATCTGTTCGTTGGTGGTTTTGTACTGGCGTAGTGCAATTACATAATCTATAAATTGATCTATGATGGCTTCTGATGTTTATCAATCAACTCTAAAAGAGTTGAGAAGTCTAAATGGTTTTATATCTTGTGACCCGCTCGCTGGTTATCAGATTATACTTAAGGTGCGTGAGGTAGCGTTGAGAAAAGCTGGACTTGGATCTCTCAAGTCAAAGGAGCGGATGCGAGGAGGAGTTGCATTGGTCATGTGGTATAACTAGATGCATGTTTTGGGTTGTAGTACGAACTACATGTAGGACGAAACGGCTTGTTGCTTGTGAACTTGCATTGTATTTAAGCGCAATCTAAATGCGATCGTTATTTAGACACCACGTACAAAAATGCTATCTATTCGCATGCATATGATCTGCAACCGCCCCATCTAAGAACGGCTCTTATCCAATAAGTACCGTACCCTACGGCTATTTTTCCTCTCCAAATCACCGCCAAGCCCATCAACAAACACGCGGCAGAACAACCCGTATATGAACTATCCCTACCTAATACGACTTATTTAGTTACTCAAAAAAAAAAAAAAAAAAAAAAAAAAAAAAAAAAAAAAAAAAAAAAAAAAAAAAAAAAACCTTAATTGCTCATTCCAACCTCCGTTGCGCGCTCCATAATCATCTTCAGCACCTCCGCATCGCGGTCGCTAAAATCAAACTTCGAGTCCGCGTCAGAGGTCAGACAACAGATGTTATCACCGGTGAGCTCCCAGATGTCTCCATCCGGAGCCGTCTTCGGCTCCACCAGGAACGACTGCATCGTCGCGAAGCGGCGGTTCGAGCCCTTGGCGAACTTGTTGGCCAGCAGCCAGCCATTGAACCAGAGCGGCCTGCCGTCAGAGCCGAGGTGCAGAAGCTGCGGCGCGCAGATCGTGTATGCATCTGGTGTCGGGGCCGCAGCCGCGGTCGGGGTCGGTGTTGGTGGCTCTTCGTCGTCGAGCGCTGGAGTGGGCGAGTCGCTGGCGAGCTCTGCTGGATCTTGCTTGGGGGGCTTGACGGTGCCCAGGATCCCCACCGGGCCCTTGTGAAATGCGAAGGAGGAGTCGCCTGCGAGCAGGAAGCCGATCCAGAATGTTTCCTTGTCGCCTGCACAATATGTTAGTTCATGGTCATTGCCACGCAAACGGTTGGGGAGAGGTCGTGTTCACTTACCGTACATCATCTCGTACACGCCTGTCTTGCCGTCTCTTGTGTCTCGATCGCTCCCGTTAAAGCGGCAGACGAGCAACATCGCCACGAAGTGTTTCCACTTATCCACCTAGCCGTGCACAGGTCAGGATCTTATTCCCGACATTCGAATAACTTGCCTGGAGAACGGAACAGGCTGATACTCACCACGACAACACCGCTCTCCTGTTGATGTCCAGACTGACCTGTCCACCAACGGGACTCCTTCACAATCTTAGGTATCGGCCTTGGCAGGACCTGTTGTAGCCACCTCCTCTTCGACTCCGGCATGATCATCCGGTCGCGGAAGAACAGTGCTCCCGTTTCCACGTAGTCCGGGTCGTCAAACAGCGTCGCCGGGTTCTGGAAGAACAGGGAATCCGCATCAATAAAGATCACCTCGCGGAAGCTTGACAAGAGGATCGCGTAGGGCTTCGCAGCCCACCCGGCCAGCGACCACCCTGCGTCGTCTACCATTTGAGATATGTCGCGCGTTGTGACGCCCGGTAGGTCCTAGCGAAGATCGTTAGTACAACGCATAGGGCTGAAAGTGAGTGTTTGGTTCTCGGGACTGACCTCAAGCTCAAGTCGATGATCCTCCCCTAGATCGGAATCCCCAAGGTACATAACCTCGATAGGCAGATCACAACCGAGCTTCCGAAACGTGTAGATTGTCGTCAGCAGGTATCGAGCCTGGTTATCACCAGCCGTGAGCACAATGCCCCTCCCTCCGTTCTTGATCTGAGCGTGCAGCGTCATGTGGTCGGAGAAGTAGGGGGCCGTGAACGGGAACAGCATGCGCGCAAACGTCGTCATGAAAGCCCGGAAGGACTCGTAGCCGTGGACCGTAGTAGCAAGGGACGGGTCACGGCTCGCCTCGCCCTGTGTGCCTTGTAGGTACTGGATCACGTCATCCTGGATGTATATCTCGCCCGTCTTCTCGTTCGTGCCTAGATGGAGCTTCTCCCAGGCGCCGAAATATTTCTGATAAGCCCGCGTTCGCAGCCCCAGCTCTCGCATCCGCATCTCGCCGCCCGCGTCAATTGGACGCAGGAGCTCACGCATGTTGACTTCGTCTGGGAGCAGGTCGATGACAGTATTCAAGTTATGTTCGAAGTCAGGTCTCTTGGTCCATTCCGTCGAATATGAGCTCCCCTCTTCTGATTTTGCTTCAGCATTTTTATTATCTGTGCCCTGTTTCGAAGTCTCCTTCGTTAAGTATTCCTTCTTGTTGGACTTGTCATGCTCAGGCTCGCCCCCTAGTGGCTTTTGTGTGTCGGGTGTCTTGATCCTCCGCAGTGAACCGACTCGTGACCATGCTGTGCTCTGCTTCGAAGAGATCGAGCCTCTCAGATCCGGCAACCCTGGGACATTCCGTGATTGTTCCTCAAAGTGAGCCAATACTCGCGACTTGAACCAGATTTCATAGACAAATAATAGCAAAACCACGAGGCCAATTAGGATTCCGTGAACCTGACAATGGGATGCCCGACGTCTGCGGTCTGATGAAATCGGTGAGAGGAGCCCTGGAGGCAGCCGTCCCTCTTTTGGCCCGAGAGAAGTCTTGAGGAACATGTTTGGGGAGCACTTTGACCGGTCAATGTCTTTGATGTCCCGAAATCCTCGTTTTGATGTTAAACCCAGCAGGAGTCGGTTTTCCCGTACATCCTATGCGAACAAAGGGGCACATGAAGATAAGTCCTCCCGAATCTCCATGTGTGTAAGCATGTGAACGCTATATCATTGTTCGGCCCTCTCTAGTGGCTGTCCGGCTCGAGAGAATTGGCGCCATCTCGAGACCTCGAGATCAATACTCTCATCGAGTACGATGAGGTCTGCCATGGAGCGAATAGCTGCTAAGATAAAGGTTTCACGTCAAGGTAATCCCCCTCTACACCCTTTCCCCCGGGACGCACCTCGTCGCCACGCCCGTTTGGGCAGGTATTCACCTACATGCTACCTCGGAGGTGAACTCGGTTCCATCCCCAAAGAGAAAAGTCACGGAGCCTTAAGTAACGTTCACCGTATCACATCACGGGTTGACGGATATCGCAACCGGAATCGGGTGGGTACCGGAATTGGGGACATTGGTGGAAAACATGCTCGGTGGCGTTGATAGGGTTAGGTAGTCTGAGAGTTAGAGTTCAAAGGGCTAGAGGGAAAAGGACTCAGCGGATTGCTGGCGTCCGCTACCTACCGGATTGAGAGTTCGATGCAACTGTAGCCGAATAAGGGAATCACAAGTCATTTGTGATACTTTTTACACCTGGGAGCCTGACGGCATGTTCGCGCATCGTCATCTTGCTTCTTGCACTCTACAGAAAGGAGGTAACCATTATACGAGTGGAATTTCTCTTTCTTATCCTTCTCATTCCGCCCTTCTTTTCGGTGCGATAGACGTGACTAAGACAGTAGCGCAATAAGACTTGTCTGTCCTCTCGAGTCGCTGATGCTCTGAGTAGGTTGGCACGTGAATGCATGACCGGTTCATAATCCACGAATGAGAAGAGAGAAGCAACTCGCTTCGGCCCCATGCCCTTGCAAGGGGGCAATCTCAAGATTAACCTACACTAGAATTCCATACCGATTGTGCGAATTGCGGCCCTCTCAATTGCAAAAATAACTACAACCCTCCAGGATGGTAAATGTTAGCACGGTGCTAGCAACTTGTACTTAAGAGTTTATTGTAAAGGAAACTTTCCACTTTATAATCAATTATATAAGTGTTTCCCGCATTACTGTATAAGCGCTCCGTTGTAGCTGTAGGCGGGTACTGATTCACATGAAATTGGTATCACACAAATTTAGGTCAGAAAAGGTGTGTATTATTAGATTCGGATCATCTAGGTTCATCCTGTATGAACGGGATGTAGCTAGGAGTTCTATTGTGACGCTCAACGCCACAATACAGCCACCAGTACCAAGTATCTACAATTCATTTTGACGCAACATCGAGACATGTCTCACTATTAGCTCTGTATGGAGTTTTTATCAGCCTTAGACTAGTACATAGTTACGGCTATCTACACTGTACGGCCCTCTATAAGGGCCAGGTATCGTGGAGCTCATTCCTGTTCATACACAAACAAAGCCTTATCGACTATCATCACGTCTTAACTCCTCAACATAGCTTGTTAAACATGATTCATTCCACACTCTTCACGATTCCCGATCCTCATCAGGTGTTGCTGCCTCGACTGAGGCCTCGTCTTCAGCCTCGTCATCGTCATCGTCATCGTCTTCCTCAAAATAATCCGAGTCATCATCTAGAAACAGGGTCATCAGCATACATTCTCCTCTCAGTCAGTTTCATGCTTGGCTTACCTCCGAGCCTTCTGCCGACAAAGCGCTTGCAAGTCTCTGAACCTTTCTTGAGCACATCAAGCTGCTTCGTCAACTTCTTCCTCTTTGCACGAATCTCCCGCGGTTCTCCAGCAATGGTTGCCACCAACTCGGTGGACATGCTAAACACCTTTACAGGTGACAGTATGTCGCTAAGAACGGCGAGAAGCTTTTCCTCGACGATTTCGACAGAAATATCATCTAAGAAGCGCTTCATCGCTACCTAATAAGCCACGTCCATTAGACACTGAAATCGTTGCCATCATTCAAGGTATGAAGCGGCTCACATTGTAGTAGGCATGCATGCAGTCCAGAGCCTCAGAAGCGGCTATGCGCTCGATATCGTGTTCCCTTCGTTCCGCCAGCATATCAACTAATCTCGCCATGTCATATTTACCGTTAAGACTGATTGGTTCTAGGGCTTTTATCCCAAAGAATGCTTTGACAATGCTCGCACTCTCTTGCCGTCGCCGCTCGTCCCAGACTTTAAGGATCGTTTCGGTGTACTCTTGGGTGTATGTGATAGGATGGATGCTTCGATGTGCGTTGAGCAGCTCTATCGTTTTAGTCTTTGCATCCGACACGAGGCTTTTGAGAGCTGGCTCAAATACTTCCGCAAGCAAGGCTTTCGCAATTGCAGCATCAGATATCGAGTGTACAACCAGCGAAAGGAATTTCCGAGCAGCATCCCACGCGTTCGCAACATGACTGTTCATGATGGACTCCCAGGGACTTGACTGTTCGTGGAAAAGATCCGCTACTACCATAGGGTTGAAGAGCCCTGGCAACTCTCTGGCTTTCGTTTGCCTCATGAGGATTTTGGTGTGGCTGATGAAATCCTGTCTTGTGATTGGCGTAGGTTGGCCGGGCTTGCTCGTATCTGTTCCAACGGCACCATCTGTTTCTAGCATTGAGCGAAGGTGGCCTCGTTCTAATAGCTCATCAGCAAATTCTTTGTTTAGGTTTTGTGCAACAGCTCGAATTCGCTGTTGATAACCACGCTCCGTCTTCGCGTTCTCAAAGAACGCATCGTTATATGTTCCATCAACCGACGCCTTGACAAGGGTCTGGAACTTTTGGCTGATTTGCAGTAGTTCAAGGCGCTGCTCTTCTGGGGTGATTCGAGGCACCCCGAGTGCCTCAATTTGCTTTTGGCAAGAGACTATGCCAACCCCGATCTCACGAATCAGGCTTGGTAGCTCGCGGGCTATCTGGCGGATTAGGACATTGCTGAGTTTTGGGCGGAGCTCATCGACTCCTAGCATTGATGGTGAGAGCTGTGACCAGATGCCCTGAGCGAAGAATTTGGCTTCTTCCGCGTCCCGCTGGCTTAAGAGCGATGAACCCTGGTTTGCCTCCGAGTCCATATTTTTCAAGACGTGCCAACCCAGACGGAATTCGACCTCGTGATTATGAGCAAGCGAAGTGTATAGAAACTCGCTATCGGAACCTGGAACCAAGGTGTCGGGCTTGGTAATGATGCCCATGGTGCGAGTACCACTTTTATCAGCTGCGCGGGCGAGCTTGAGGACGATTTGATTTGCGAAATCGTTCTTGGCGGAAATGACAGCAAGAATAATGCTTCGTGGCTGCTTCATGTACGAAGTGACGACGTCCTGAACTAGCTCCACATCTGCGGCACTCTGTTGCTTTGTTTCAGAGTGAATAAGTCCTGGCAGATCAACAATGGTAAGGTGTGGCCGGTTCGGACCCGTGATCTCTACCCTCAGAAGGTCCTTCGAAAAAGCCTTTACGAGGGTGGTAATACCCATCGCCGCTTTGGCCTTTTCAACCAATACTGGAAACCCTTCGAAACTGTCGAGCTTTTCATGAAAGCCCGCTAGCCGACTCTGCTCTGACAGGCCCAGAGAGCTGTGCGGTACTATGGAGACTGTCACACTGGTCTTCGCGGTCCTTCGCAGCACGAGCTCGGTAGGGAACCGGGTGCACAAGTTGCTCTTGACGGGGAAAGGTACGCCTGAGATGGCCTCGAGGACAGAACTCTTTCCAGATGACTGGTCACCGCATACGATGATCTGAGGAAGGGAGACATAGTGGTCAAGGCCTTGAAGTCGAAGACGATCGACAGCGTCTAAGAGCTCTAGCTGATCCTCGGAACAGAGGCTGCTTAGAGCTTGTGTGTTGAAAACCACTACCATGGTGTTTGAAGTAGTGACTAGATTGAGATTTGACGTGTTCGCAGCCGGAGTTGAGATTGTTGGTACGGCACGTTAGGAGCCAAACGAGTATGGCTGGTCTCGCAGACGCGTCTACAAGTATATGTGTACTCTAGTTGAGGAATGGGTGAAAGTCTACAAAACTTTCAGTGACCTTTGGAGAAAGATTGCTGGGTAGATTCTTTATACCTGTGAGCAAGGAAGACCCCTAAGAAAAGTTAATGATATTGCAGGCTAAGAGGCCATTGTTTGAAGTCTATTGTCGATGGAATTATATAAACAATCTGCGATACCTGAATGTAACTTAAATAGAGGCGCCTCTGAGGTGTGTGGCTAGTGTACGCGGCAGGTGTGGCACCCAGTAAAACCTCAGGTAGATTTTCACCTGTAACGCGTACCTTGCTAGGTACCTCCCTAAGGCATGTGCACGTTCTTGTTAGCAGTGGTAGGCTTGAATGAGTATGGAGGTTGATTTCATTGTTCTTGTGCCGTACGTGAGTTTTTCTTATGAAATCAATACTGTGCGCGTGCCTTATTTTGAGGTTAATTAGTGGCTTACCTCGGGATATTTGCTAGGCCTAGCAACGATCGCAACAAACAGCCAGTCTTGGTCCAACCCTGCACACACAAGAAGCGTCACATAGCGATACCATCGAGCCAATTGAGCCAGAATTATAATCCCTTGAGGCTAGGAGTTTGAAAGCCCTATTGGTGTTTGTCTTGTCGTGAAAACGCGTTTTGAAGGGTCTTCTAGGAGGGATTGTTGTTGTTGAATCTGCCGCTCTTCGGAATTGTGACCAGGTGGTACTAGAGATGCGCCAGAGCCCGTAGGGCGTACTGGTAGCTCATATCCTCTCTCGGGGCTATTCATGTCTCCCTCGACATCCCGCATTCCAGCCCTGTCCATTGAGGTCCATCCGCTAACACCATACCGTAGCTTACGAATAGACGGGATTGAGGACCACCTGCTTCGGCCAAGCTTGGCAAGGCGAACAAACTGCGGCCAACATACTGGAAGACAAGCGCACAAGATTCCTGTCCCAGTATGCACAGTAGTCCATACCTCCGTTCTGTTGAACGATGGCTCGCGGTTGCCAGGTACGTAACTCAGTATTACCTTGACTATGCCAGACAGAATGACACTGAAAGCTGATCAGCATTAAATCGCAGATAAAGCATCATAGATTCACGAAATGAAACGCTTACAAGGCCCCTAAGAGGAATACGCCTGCTATAGCTATCTTTTTGCTTTTATTCAACTGTAATTTCAGTACCATTCGAACAGGTATCAGAAGGATAACAACATCGATGACAGCCTCGACAATACCGCTAGCCAGCCAGAAAACAGTATAGTTAAAGCAGTACCGAGGGTCGTCGAAGCTATTTATCCATGTCCACTGTATAGGGATGCAGTTTAAGAGGTCAGCGACCGTAGTTCCTATCCAGAAGCCAACGACAACAAAAGCGGCAACATGAATTTGGAGGCGGAAGGAAGCATTGATCCAGAACAGCCGTCGATACATGAGCAAGATTGATAGTTTGGTTGCCGATGTGATAGTAAAGTAGAGGACCGTGGCGATGAATGACAGCCTCGTGTACTCTACGTCGGCTGGCGTGTACTCATAGCTCGGATCTGTATTCGATGCGGCTTCGGCTCCATTCGGATCAATACTACTTGCTTCAGAGATCATAAGCCTATGAGGCATCAAACGAGGACATCCTCAAAGGAAGGAAACGAACCGAATAGTACAAGAGCATCCGTCGCAATAGTAGCGACGAGTGCCAGGAGCACTAGCCAATCGTCCCACCTCAAACCAGCTCCGGTTGCATGTCTGGAGTAGAAACGCAACACAACACTAAGAGTAGCAAGGACAGCTACCAGGGCACCAATAGCCGTTGTTGCGTCGTCGGTGCTATTGCCATGATTGTCCATTTCAACTCCAACTCTGTCGAAATGGTGACCTCGGCACACACATAAAACTAAGGTAGCACTGTCGCCAACCTTACCTACGAGGTCGAACAAGCACACCTCACAGAGGTACGACCTTTTAAAGTGAATGAAGGGGCACTCGCACAGGTGTATCGCCCGATATTTCTTGCATTCTTGCGTACGCGATATATATTGGGCTTTACTCCAGTCGCACTGCAGGAGCATGCGTCTCGGTATCCGCACAATCAGGAGACCATGAGTGGCACCACGCAGCTATACAATGTACGGAAGCTAACATGAACGATATACACACAGAGGACACCGGAGGGCATAGTATTGGGTCATGTCAGTAAGCGGGGCCTGGCCAATAATGTCGATTATGTGGTATCAGTGCAGCATATATATCAAGCGGGCTGGGTGTACGATGTAACCCCTCTTCTTCCTGTCCGATTGTATATGTATGCACCTTCATGCACGCCACGAGACAACAGACTTCTCATATTTGGCCTAGACCAACAATTCTTACAATTGGCCATTCGCCATCCGACCCTTTTCTCTTTTTTGGTCTTAACCCCTTTTTCAGCAAATACGCGCCTGCATCGACGTGTGCCGGATTTCTTAAACACCAGTTGAATTTACCATTTTGCCGTCCATATGATTATCTAGGTCTTGTCGCCCCTCTTATTTAATTTCAACAAAGGATATAACTTATGTAAGTTGAATATCCAATCAAATTTTAATAATCTGAGAGCCTTTAACTATATCAATTGAAATTCCATCTTAATTACTACTGCTCGTCTGGAAACTGATGCTGACGCCGCAGAAAGAAGAGCTCAGACCGCAGATATGGGAAACTTTCTATCCAAGAACGAGTTCCCTGTAGAAGGCCGAGTAAGTTTCTTTTTCACTCCTGAGTATATAGTTATTGGAGTTTACAACGTTTACAGACCATCGTCATCACCGGTGGCTCGCGGGGCATGGGTCTTGCAGTGGCCCGCCAGCTCGCTGAGCGAGGCGCAAATGTTGCGATTGTAGCTCGCGACCAGAGCAAACTTCTTCAAGGCGTTCAGCACGTAAAAGTAGGTCATCGTTTAGTGCTACACGATATGTCCAATTGTTCTTGGGGCTAACCTCGTCTCAGGAAGGCGCCGCGAACCCCCAAACACAGCGTTTTCATCAGATTAGCGCTGACTTGACCTCATCCTCCGAATGCGTGCGCGTTATCGATGAAATAGTAACGTGGAACTCAGGCAATCCGCCGGATGTCGTATGGTGCTGTGCAGGAAGCTCACACCCAACGCTCTTCATCGATACGCCTGTGTCACAATTCCAGAAGCAGATGGACAGCAACTACTTCACGAGCTTATACATGGCTCATGCAGTTTTGACCTGCTGGCTCAAAGCACGAGAGAAGGGCGGCGCTGAAAGGCTTGGCGCAAGTCCTTCGACCGGCGATAGGTCGATTGCAGGCCAGGGCACCTCAGCGCTGCCAGCTCGTCACCTCATCTTCACAGCCTCATTCCTGGCGTTCTATAGTTTCGCCGGCTATTCTCCGTACAGTCCAACAAAGGCTGCACTGCGCGCCCTCTCCGACAACCTATCTCAGGAGATGAACCTATACGCTACAGCCTATCCCAGCGAACCACGGGTCCGAGTACATACTGTCTTCCCTGCCACAATACTGACGGAATCATTTGAGGAGGAGAATCGAATCAAATCTGGCCTCACGAGAATGCTTGAAGAGGGAGACGAAGGCCAGTCACCGGAAGTTATCGCCACGAAGAGCATCAAGGCCCTAGAAAGCGGACAGGAACTCATCACAACAGACCTGTTAACAGGTCTAGTAAAGAGAAGCGTTCTAGGAGGCAGTGTCAGAGGAGGATTTTTCCGGGTACTTGGGGATTGGATCTTGGCTTGGGTGATGGGCATCGTCATGGTATTCGTGAGAGATGACATGGACCGGAAAGTAAGAGCGTGGGGCCGGAAGTTTGGTCCATCTGGAATGAAGAAAGATGGTTGAATGAAGATTTCGTAAGCAGATCACACTATTAAGTGGCACTAATTATGTAATTGATACTTTGGAGAGGGCACTTTAGAAGGAACTGTCACAATATGGGCTAAAACAGGTTGTTTAATTTTCCGACCGTTACGGCTGGTCTCTGATTACTTTTATATACCACATAATCAACAGATACTAAAATTCGATCCTCTATCTGAATCTTTGTCATAAATCTCACTAGTATAGTCCTTTCACAGGCCTATAAAATACGCTGATAGTAAAATCGCTGTTGCACTTCAAGTGTAGCTGCACTCCATTTATAGAGAGATGTTAGATATGTTTCCTTCTCCAGAAGCCAAGATTCCCTATCGCAGTGGAAGGGCCAAACGGAGGCACTTCCAGATAATGTAGTTAGCCCTATCCTCCTGCTTAAATGTCCGTTTTTGCTTTCGAAGTATTTCCCACGCAGGGGTTAAGTACGCGGATTAAATCGGCATTGCCTATGAGAAATCAGAGTGTCCCCACAAGCTTCGATAGCGGAAATCCAGTCATAAATGCTTCTCTATGATTGCAGAGATCTTAATTCATCTAATTTACGTAGAAAACTCACATGTCCTCCTTGCTTGATCGTTAGTCTCACTTCTCTAACGCCGAGGGATGCAACTTGTCCTATCTTTCACAATCCTGTTTAGAGATGTCGAAGAGCCTGTTAGCCATAGCTGTGGTGGAATTAATTGATAAGAATTAGTTGACAGAGCTACTCGTGCTGCCGTTCCATACTTGTTATAGTTGTTCGTTTCCACAACCGACGATGTCAATGCGCTGGGATCTATGATAGATATGAGAAGCCACATATTGACAAAGTATACCTATCTGCTTGTTGTCGGGTGATTGATCAAAGAGGCAGTAGAAAGGCCATCGCTACTGAGTAGCGGTAGGTTATTAAGGGCCCAAAGACATTCATTTCGATACATACACCCCAGAGGGTAGCTGTGACAGAAGCACCTGACGTCTGTGATTATCAGTATGCACGAAGCCTATATATAGGATTCTATTATACCAAAAAAATTTAGTTTAGAATACTTAAAACTATGTTATCTTAATTCTGTACCATATAGTGTATAATACCGCCACAGAAAGCCAAGAACGCTAGTAGAAAGCTCGCGATCCCGAAGCCACCTTGCACGTCCCCTCTGGCTGTCGACCATGATATCGCCACGATCAAGCAAAGAAAAAATCCGATGCATCCCGCCACAAATACCGCAAACCAGTCGAGACCCTCTACGAATTCGACGCCCCAGCCGACAGAGCTCCCTTTCATGGGACACGCCTCGAGCTGGGCCCGTAGTTTTTTGGGGAACCGGTTGTACAGGAACAGGGTGACGTCTGCATGGTCTGGGTGCTCAAACAGATGCATAAGCATATTCGGCCCGATGGGTGGGATGGCCTCAGGTGGGATCGGATCGTAAGTGTATTCAGTAACAGCTGTGTTCGTAGCATCGGGTATAGATGGGCAATGGCGTACATCTACGAGTTTATTGCGGAAGACTTCGAACTAAGAGGCAGGTTAATTACACCTAAGTAAGGAGGCTAGACTTTTTTCATAGCGCTGCAGGGGTTTTGAGATTACTCACTTTAACAAATTGCAGTGCCCGTACTTTTCGGAAAACTCGGAATGCCTTCCATGACGTGTCTCCCCGTTGATCCGAGTAGCACTGCCGAAGTAGCCGGAAGAATTGCTGATCAGAATTGATCCGACAGACCTCAGTATTAAAAAGTCTGAGCCCCCAGCGTAGGTATGGAACACATAATAATACAAAGTTGTGATCGCCTTGGGCTAGGGTAGACGATCTTGTGCAACTTCCCAGTTGTGTTGAGCATGAGCCGCTGTCTTGTCGATGACGCGGTAGGCTTTGTAAACCAGATGCACCAAGAAGTCCACGACACCACTTTATAGGAGTGGCGATGTTTTCTCTCCATGATTGTGCCTTGCTGGTTTCGGGCTTGTCGTCCATGTTTTGAAGAGCGTTAGTGTCTGGATTATAATATTTAAGGCGCTTTTCAAAGTCTTTGAGCAGCCCTGGGTTCGCCTCCTCGTAGTCATCGCTGATTCGCTGGCCACAGATCTATCCACCAAGTCCTATGTTAATATGTGCCCACGTATATATCCGGGTGATAAGATTTCTTACACATGTCCAGCACACTCGTTTCTTCCCCGGCATAAGTGGTGCTTGTTGGAAGTATTGAGCTATTAGGGAAGTATACAATCGGAGGTGAAATGCAATTGACGATGGAACTTTCTGTTGTCGCTGTCGAACGAAAGCGCCGATGTTCGCTTCCAGATAAACGATGGGTTCCGTTTCGAAGATGAACTCCTCTGCAACGGCAAAAGCGAATGATTTAGTCTCGGCATCTTCCTCCTCTTCCTTCACGGGTGGCACGGCTTCCATTGTATCAATGCCGACATCTAGAGCATCGTGTTGGAGCTCGTGTGCCTCGCATATCCTTGAGGCGACATTTGCACGGTATTTTCTAACAAATTTGCTAGATAGGAGTATGACTCGACGCGTATCCACCATTTCATCGTTACTCTCTTCGGTTTTCGAAGCCAAGGTTTCTAGGTCCTCGGCAAAGCGTCGTAGAAATCTCTCAATTACCCGTTTTATGTCATCGCGGAAATACTGCCTATCTACAACCTGAGGCCAAAGGTTGCGCAGGCCTTTATGTAACAGCAGGCCTCGGAATAGTGCCTCAACCGCGTCATCGTGGACGTCGACTGTCGTTGCTGAGGATGCCACCGATATGACACTCTCATTGTCAAGAGAGTCAAGGTCATCAGAATCCGAGTATTCAGTAACCGGTTTGTCAGTGATCAAAAGCTCGTCACTGCCAGTATGCAAATCATGCAAATCAGTAGCACTGGTCGTAGAATATAGCTTTTCAACCTCAGCACGTACACCCTCGTCTATGCGGTTCTCCCCTCCAGCAACGGAGAGGGCAGCCTGCGGTATCACGCCCAGTTTTGCGTTTCTCGCATCGGCTATTGCCCCTCGCCCAACGCGCCGATTTTGTTCTGTCGTTCTCTTGGGTTTGGGGCTCGACAATCTTGGTTTTCTTCGCGGCTTTTGAGCTTTAGTCATCTGGGTCAGGTATCCTTCAGAGGCGTACCCAATAGAGCTGCCATTGCTCCCGGCTGCATGAGATTCGCATGCGTAGCCCACTAAAATCGTCCTCTTAGAGATCTCGTGCCCAAGTCTACCGTAATCGCTGCACACATCCACAGCATGCTGATAGTAAAGACATCTACACGCAGAATAGACTTCCACTATCTGGTAGCACATTGCACAGCAGTTAAACCTATTGTGCAATAGAAAGAGTCAAGTAAGCCAAATGGAAGATAATACGGTTGCTAGGGCTCTTGCACAGGGGAGCTGGAATTAGATTGTTTTCAATCACAGTCAATTGATTCGGATATTCGGGTAATTGAGCTTGTACTGCGCCTCAGAGGCTGGTTTTGGTGGTTGCCTCTTTGGAGTATCGTATCAGCCCCCAAAGGTCCGCGGCTGTGCGATAGAGGGTCCTCGTCATGTCTTTACTTATGCTGGCTGGATCTCAAATACATCGACGCTATGCTGATTGGTTACAAAAAGGGAACTCGAAAAATATCACAAGGGTATCTCCGCAGCTCCAAAAGTGAACTTTGGAGAGCACGGGCTTGTAGTTGGAATTATCAAGATTGTATCTATCACTTTAATCACCTCAATCTCTTATGAATGCGATTTGTTTCCGTACAAATTAGATATTATGTCTAAGTAAGTAGCTAGTTAATTCGTTAGGACTGTTTTCGTTTACAACTACTTGCCGTAATATTATGTATTGGCAAAAAGACTACGAATAAGTAATATATTCATAGACCACACTGAGTCCGAAGCCTTGATACTTTGGTGATTCCGGTCGGTATCCTTTTGAACCACGAGATAACCTCTTATTTCAAGTAGATAGATGGGTTGATTTGCGATTTCGAATTTTCTTCTATACGAGTCTCTTCTTGAGCACCTCCAAAAGCCACAAAACATCTGAAGTTTCATTCATGCGTATGGTCTCATGTTAAAGGCACTCTTTCATGGTGGTTTGGCCTAGCAATAGGGTGTCTGAGCTAACCTTTGCGTAGTGAAAAGCCAAAAGCAGTAATTATTAACTTAAACCCATCAGATTCCTCCTCGGTTAAAGTAGAAAGTTATGAACGGTCAATTACGGTAGTCTTAATCAAGCTCTTACCAAGTCCTTAACATTGTATAATAATACGGATCCAAAATCGGCGGTGAATGGTATGTGGAAGCTGATGAGACACATCGAGCCACACGATTCTTATAGGTTGGCTTTTCCCAACCTTGTGTCAATCACCCCCAAGCCAAATTTATCTGCACATGGCAGCTCTGCCGCACATTATCTGAATAGCAAATCGACATGGAAGCTCGTGGATATACACCATGTCTTCAGTGGTTTCGCTTTAACTAAGCCTCCCTTCGTAGTAGCACTGTAGTATTTTTAAAGTGTGGTGGGTCCAGGTGGCCCGTGAGCCGACGGCCCGTGAAGTGTGGTCCTTACTTACAAAATGCATTCAACGCCACAAACCTGCGGCATAGACGTTTCGGTATTTGCCTTCTGCAGTACCTGCAGCTTTCCTGAGGATGCATAGAATTACTGGGCAGCAAATATATTATTCCTAGTATGTGCAGCACATATAACATTGTTGATAGCACAATCATTGTTGGCAGCACAATCATTGTGTAATTTAGGAACGTTTGCAGTTTCAATCAATGATTGTGAAGTTTAACAATTATTGGTAGCGCCACATTTTGTCATTACGGTACATTGACTCTACTGGTGCACCGTATTAAAAGAAACGGAATTGTCGAACTATTGGGTCATGCTGCTTCTGCTCTGAATGATGCCGCGTCTATTTCCGCCACCAACCTTCTTTCATCCTTTACAAAACACTTTAACAGCTTCGTGACATCACTCGCGGTGCGTTTGATATTGAGCATTTCGACGTGGTTCTAACCTCAACATAGTCAATTGGCACTTCAACGGCAACACGTCATTGTCTCGTCCACGCCATGGCAACATCATTCAACGACATCATGCCGGCCCCCACGACGCAGGAGGAGATTCTCGATCTTTTCGGCATGAGCCTACCAGAAAACGGCGTGGCACAGGAAAAGTGTTTCCGACAGAGTTCATCAAGCCTATGGGACCGAGCAGCATGACTGGCCCAACAGCCCTGTTCCCTGGCCGACCAGGTCCAGTCCTAGACTTTATGGAGCGGTTTACTCACCGCCAAGACCCGACCAAGATACTGATATTCATCGACGGAGCCTGCCTTGACAACGGCACGCCGAATGCCAAAGCTTCTTGGGCCTTCTACTTCGGTCCCGAGCCGGAAGCCCGTACGTGTTCGGGCCGCCTAGAGAGCAAGGGTCCTTTCGGCGATGTCTGTGAGCAGACTAGCAACAGGGGCGAGCTGCGGGCTGCTCTCGCCGCGTTGCGTGCCCGTCAATGGTCTGACGACGGGTATCGCACTGTCGTCATTGCATCTGACTCGGAGTACCTCGTTAAGGGAGCGACAGAATGGGTGAAGAAGTGGACGAAGAACGGCTGGAAGACGCCTGGCGGTAAGAATGTCGCCAACAGAGACTTGTGGGAACTGCTCTTGGGCGATGCTGAGCGATACCAGGAGCTTGGCTTGGCAATCCAGTTTTGGTGGATAATGCGAGAGTGGAATGAGGTGGCAGATGCCGCTGCCAAGAAGGCCGCTTCGCGACCTGATGATGAGAATTTCGAGGACTTCATGGTGCCTGGAATCTGATGGGACATTGAGTCAGGGGTTATCAACGATGGGAACTATGCAGCTTCTATGACTATGATGCAGATACAGTTTGAAGAATAGCTTGATATTCAAATTGCCCAAACTAGTGTATTGAAGATTGTCATGGCAACAGCGGTAGCCGCTTAGCAGGTCCTCCTAGCGTGTATTTATTTCTTGTTCTCATTGTGGAACAGATCATCATCTGAGCTCTTTCGTTGGACGTGGCAACAAACGGAGATTATTTAGAGTTGTAACGAGTGTATTGAGTTGGATGGACATAGCATAGAAACTCCGTTGCCTAACGTATGTAACAACGCCGAGCATGGCCTTCTCCTTTCCACACACGACCAACAGAAACCTCGCAGATCAGAAAAGACTGTACCCCTATAGCTTCATTATGTGAAGTGTCCCTCATGTCCTAGATTCTTGACCCTATATGAATGTCGTAGCTTAGAAAGGGCGATAGAGTTGTTGACCGAGGAAGGCTTTTGACCTTGCAAATGTTTGATGAATGATTTGATAAATGATCCACCACTCCTGCCGTCGGTTGAAAAGCTCGTAGTAAAAAAAAATCAAACAACTAAATCCGAGTGTGGCGATGAAGAATTCTCTGAGATGCAAAGGATGGTTATGATAATTCCGAGTACAAAGGGCATGCCAGCCAGCAACAGTATAGGCTGCCATCATGGTTATTGCGACGTTCATGATGAAATTCATGATGACATCGACCGGGCGAGTGATAGGCGGCATCGCGTTCTTTGCGAAGTGGAGAGATTGTTGGCAAAGAAGAATTAACGAGGCAATCTACGTGCAATCGTTCTCTTGCTAAGGTACGGTAGCTGTGATATTATGTTGGATACGTGTGGGAGAAAATCTTGGATTTTGGAAGGCACAACAGCAGGACGTCATTATGATTAAGGGATTAACTATTTTGAATCTGATCAACCAACAGACAACGAGAGCCCTGGATGCTGAGGCGCAAACACTAAAATGTTGGTGAATCGGGGGCGTCGCAAGATAAGATCAACCAACATTCATGCAGGGTCGACATCTGTTGGCTACCCGCATGTAGGATTTCCCCGTACTTCACTCATCGCCACTAGCACCTCAAAGTATTTATATCCTGCTCGGTACGAACAAAATCACTTTTCCAAGCTTCTGTCACGATCATTCTCACCGCATCCACAACCACTCTTCTCATCATGAAGTTCTCCACTCTGTTCAGCATCGTCTATCTTATTTTTAAAATCCAGTACATGCTACCGGACTGGCGGCCCCAGTTCGTTGCCTCCAATATCGCCGGTATTACATCGGGCGTCCCAGCATTCGCTCTCTGCAGAATTCTGACACGCAGCAACCCCAACGCTGAGACTTGCAGTCACGTTGGAATAATTGTGGGCTTCCCAATTGAAGGTATCACTTCTTTTACACTGATAATAACGTCGTAAGTAGGATCTTTTGGGATTCTGTTACCCGTGTTGCTTGGTTCTCGTACACCCCATCCCTTTCAAATTTTGACCAGGATACTATTCCTTCTTAATGCCTACTTGTCTATGGATAATAATATGTTTTGCTAACAGTTGCCTGGTATAGTTCTCCTACAAGCACTGGGATTTGGAATGGAAGCCCCGATGACGATACGGCTTTTATTAGCGATTTGATTTAGATCTTACGAGGTATATCTTAAGAGTTAGGGGTTATATAGGCATTTTTTACTCTAGGGTAGGCGTGTTATGGAAGACTCCGGTTCTAGGTGCTAGAAATTTTAGTCTTAAGGACGTTTATGTTAATACTACAACATTTGTATTAATTTTATTATATACTTTGTTAGACACTACCCTCTTGACATTGAACAATATCATAATCATCATCATAATTATCAGCAGCAGCACATATGAACGGGTCGCGCAAATGCCAAACCATATCCTTAATAGTAGCGCGGTCGCGTCCAATTCCTTAGGAATTGAGTAGGTCATGTCATCTAAGCCGGTGAATGGACTTCCCATTGCTGGCACTTCACTAGACGAAGAATCCAACGCCATTATAGTATCCATACAGAAGCTAGAAAAATACTTGATCCATAATGTGAGCAGAATTGTCGAATCTCATTGGTGATACTTCAAAATGTTCAGTTGAGGGATATTCTCTTAGAAATGATTCCATGTTCTAATTACAAGGGGTATAGTTGAGGGCGATAAACGTGCCATATACAGATCTGAACCTTGATATACCCAGCTTTCTTAGCACGCCAGTCTACGTGGTACCCGGCCGAATGACTACTTCCCAACGCGTATTCTATCTGTTTGTTTCTGCTTATATCGATAAACTTGAATCACCCTGTGAATGCATGCACTAAGCGAGCTGTACTAATAATAGCAGTTCCCTCCAGTGATACTCCAAGTAACCGGGGTACACACGCATTTATCAACCTAGAGGACTAACCGGAGGACGGCTCACAGCCATTTATGCTGGACACGGGTGACTTGCAAGCGATTCTACCTCTAGCCTTCTTCAAGGCGTATCTGCTTTCCCTCTTCCGTGCTAAAATCGGCGTCGACCACTGAAAGGTTATTTTCCTGCATTGAGAACCGACCGCAGCCAACACGGCGACTACGTCTATTGCTGAAAGAGCGGCGCTTTGCAGCGGACTATTGACTAAGCGATGGCTTCGCCGCGGGCAATTTGCTCACTAGTCACTACGCAGCTTTTTGATGTTGCGAATAAGTTTGCTGTACCCAATGATTGTATGATGAGGAGACTGAGGACGGTAGGCCATTTTTCGATGCCTTTCCTTATTAGAACATATCTGCTCTTGACTGCGCATTTGCTCGCTTCACTGAATATTTAATTACGCGTTTCCGTCCTTTATGGTAAATTTACCGGCAGGCGATTTCAGGGTTTCAATGCTCGATGCTTTGCCTGGAGTGAACGACTTGATGTTAATGTAAGTTCAAGTAGTGAGGCTGGACTTGATGGAGTAGAAATATATGGTTAAGATACTGTACTAAAAGTAATAGTGGTATTCTTATATGCCTTACGACGTCATTCGCCTCGAGGAGCGCGGTGCCCTTATTATTTTGGACAACACTCCTGGCTCTATCTATAAGGCCACGCTAGACTGATGCTGCATTCGTTTTCCAGTGAAGGTTTGGAATAGATCTTCGTGGCCAACATATAATTCAGCAGTTTTGTGGTACTATAGAAACTTAAGCATCTGCCTTATAGCTCAGCCTAGTAGCAGAAACCGTAACCACAAGCTGTGATTCGGCTCGGAACGAGTCAACAGCAGTTTGAAAGATCACATCTAGATCAGGGTCACTTGGGGTTAGTTTCTACTTAGATTAAGTACTTCGAGACGGATAATTCGGGAATCAGTTTCATTGATCATGGCACGCATAACTACCTCATGTAAGCCATTGGTTTGCACCTCGGCAAGAAACAGTGGGTGTTCTATAAGGATGCTTATCATAACTCTGTACTCTAGTCATATTAGTGGCTCGCGCCAGGTATCATTCGTTGTTTGTTTCATTAGGTAGGCTGTTTCTCCTCCACCTGTCCAGATAGTTGTAAAATAGACAGCTGTGTCTTGCAACAAATCAAGAGGTCTTCTCACCCTGAAGAGTGTTCTCAGTTTTTCATAAACGTTGCATCACTCACGCTTAGGTGGCGAGCGTTGGGAGGACTTCATGTTTGCATGGTTCTTTGAATTACTTATGAAGACGCTGTTCTTCATTGTGGGGTACTTACACGCTGTTGTATATATTCTATTCTATCGAACATCATGATAATTCAGCGTTAAGGCACTGGATTCTGGGAACCAGCATACTGAGATGTACTATGACTTGATGTTAAAAGAGTTTAAAGGCCACCTCCATAGCAATAAGCATAAAGTCTTCAGTCACTGACTGTCGCTGCCACATACTTCTGTTACAGCTACAGTTTAGAATACCAGTATCGAGCCTTTTGGATAAAGGCTAATCCCTTGTGGCTCTCGTTGAGGGTTGGGAGGCTATTGATCAGTAAGACTGAACCATAAACACTTACTCCTACGTGAAAACAATGGGATTTTATCTGCTCTGTGACCAACCTTATGACACTCGCTGTATTTGATAATGACTGTTGAGTAAATGAAATACATTGCTCTGGGCGGAAGGCGATTGAAAGCTTCTTAACTTAATACCCTAGTAGAAGTCCAAGGCAGTCACGGTACGTTAGCAAATGTACCTCATTCACTATTCAACGCGTCCCGTTCTTCAACGCGTGCCGCTCATTCACGGGATAACAAACACGGTGGTGATTAGTTGTTAATACCATATCCTAGGCGCTAGGACCAATTGTAACTTGCTGTTCTTCCCAACTCCTCTTCTCGGTTTTTTCTGACAGTTGCCTTACACTTATTTTCTTCCCTTCTTCAATTTTCTGAATCATTTCATCTCGTCACTTCGAGTCAACCAATATCTTCTGCTCGGTGTACATCATTTCTTCATAGACTTGTCGTTAACGCTTTCCACACTCACCAATTCATCCCAGCAACCGGTCTCTATTTGGACCTTGGTGGCAATGCCTTCAATGACTGCTCAACAAGCAGTTGAAGCTGCCCTCAAAAGGTGAGATATTGTTCGCTATCAACATAGTTCTCCACCAGCTCAAACTTTTGACTTGCCACTCAAACACTAACCTATATGATGTTTTAAGGGCCAGCAGTGACAATCGTGGTCACCTTGAACGCCTACCTACCGAGGTGAAACTGCTCATTGTCGGTGAAATGCTTGCTGCATTGTCTGCCATCAACCTTGCACTTTCTGGGCCAGATTACTATGCTGTTGTGATGCAGCATGAAGCAGAGATTGCTGAGAAGATAGTTATCTCGCGGATTGGAAGTGACTTGATGCCTTTGGCAGCAACTTTTTACAACTATAGTAACTTCAAGCACTCACTTTTTCAAGTCCCTGAGGATTTCGACTATGAGGGTGCCCTGGATAACTACTTTGACCAATATCTTAGCAGCGACAGTCTACACAGCTGGCCTGCACAAAGCCAAATCACCAAGCTTTCTATAGCCAATGATTACTGTGAAACTCATGCTGTCATCGAGGGATACACAGAGAAGCTGGCAAGTAAAGCCCTTGCAAATGCCTGGGAGTTCTACGGGATTGAAACCGTGGTTGAAGCCACCACAAAGCACCTGACGCATACTGAGATGATACGATTCAACAAGGCCCTATACATCATAGAGATTGCTTCGCCTCTCTTTCCCCGGATTCCGAATGAAGATGACCTACCCTTCGGATTTAGCCCTGTCTTCGCAAGAGATGTAGTGGCATGTGTGATGCGCCTCTGGCAACGATTCGCTCCTTGGGAGCTACAACAAGTGCGCTGTGTACAGAGACTTCTAAGTGGCCATATCCAGACAGGTAAGTAAAAGGCAAACGGTGATAAACGAAGCATGTCAGCTTATTTTGCATAGTGTTGAATACACAGTACGACGGGGCTACGGAACGATATCAGTGCTCAACCGACGAAAGGCAGCTGGGCAATTTTCTCGCAGACTATGGTCTGATAGCTTTCAAGGGAGTTTTGTTAGCCGACAGAACTCAGGCCAACCCAAAATCCCCACCTGAAGGTCTTGCCGAGGCGCGAGAGGCTCTGACACGTATAAGCCAGCTCCATGAGAAATTCCACACGCGATACATACCTTTTTATACATTCTTCTTCATAGGACAAGATGGGCTTTACTTTGAGCCAGACGAGAATTTGAAAGTGAATCTTGACGCACAAGGCATTTTCGACAAGTACCCAGAGGAAGAATGTGGCCCGAAAGAGTCGTGGTACCACACACTTTTGCAGTTACACTCGGATGACGAAATCTTCTCTTATGCGTCAAAGCGCCAGTTCAGATGCTTAACTTGTATGCTCAACGGGGGCTACGCATTCTGGGACCGCGACACTCTCAAACGCTGGGGAGGAGTGGCTCTGCCCACGATCGAAGAGATGCTGAAAGTTGGGCGCGACCTCGAAATTGATGATTTGGCGCTCCACCTGTGTCGAGGAGTATATCCCAAATGCCTGGGCGAACCTGGCGAACAGGAATGAGAGTGATAAAGTTGTCTACAGAGCCCTGGGTTCTCTACCGGGAAGGAGAGGAAGCAAATGGCTTTGGTGTGGTTGTGGTCTGCATCTTCTTAGAGCTGAGCATAGAGAGAAGGCAGACCTAGCGGTTTAGGGTCTAAGACAGTACTGGAGGGAGATTTGTGCTGTGAGAAGCATGCTGACAGAGATTTGGCCACTCAGCACCGGAGGAATGGTCGTCATAGAGCACCATCATGCTTGCTTTGGCATCTGGCTTTTCATATTTGCCCCGGCATCTTTGAGTTGTACGTAGCCGCCTCTTTCCATAGAGCTGGAATACACTGCGGTTTTCTTCTTGGCAAAACTTCCTAGTCTATCTTTCATTAACCATAGACTATCATATGGGTACGATTAGACAGATTGTGTAACTGTTTGAGTGCGTATAGTGACTTTCAGGACAACACATTAGCATACTCCTGGCGGCCGAACGAACAACCGCGAGAATGCTCGATCTGGTAGTAACAAGAGACCCAAACTACCGCTTAATTCTCCATCTTTCGCGTATAAATACAACAAGCAGATTGAGCCACGTTATTTACAGTATCCCGTATTTTCTTCTCATCATCGTCGTCGCCGCCGCCGTGGCCAATCCGCCTTACTCCCTAACGAACAACCCAGCCATCCCCATGCCCGTGCCCACGCACATGCTCACAACGCCAACCTCGCCCTGCGACCTGCCGAGGCCATGCAAAAGCGTGCTCGCCATCCTCGCGCCCGTCGCGCCGAGCGGGTGACCCAGCGCGATGGCGCCCCCGTCGGGGTTCACCCTGCCCTCCTCCCAGGCGCCCTGCAGCCCCAGCTCCCGCACGCAGTAGATGGCCTGGCTCGCAAACGCCTCGTTGATCTCCCAGCGGTCGACATCCCTGTTCTCGAGCCCGAGGCGCCCGAGCAGCAGCGGGATCGCCAGCGCGGGCCCCACGCCCATCTCGTCGGGCGCGCAGCCGACCGTCGCGGCGCCCACGAACCTGCCCATGATGCGGCCCGTCAGCCCGAGCTCCGTCGCCGTGCTGCGCCGCATCAGCAGCGTGGCCGCCGCGCCGTCGCTGACCTGCGACGAGTTGCCCGCCGTGCTGGCGCCGTCCGCCTTGAACGCGGGCTTAAGCTTCGCCAGCGCCTCCACCGTGGCGTTGGCGCGGATCCCGTCGTCCCGCGTCACGGTGATCCGCTGCTCGTCGCCGACCTTGTTCCCCTCTTTGTCCACCTCTTGGAACCGCGTGCGCACGGGCACGATCTCGGCGTCGAAGCTGCCGTCGTCCCTCGCCCTGGCGGCCCGCCGGTGCGACTCCACGGCAAAGGCGTCCTGGTCGGCGCGCGAGACGCCGTACCGCGCCGCGACGTTCTCGCTCGTGAGGCCCATCGGCATGATGCAGTCGCGGGCGTCCTGGCTCGGGCTCGCCTTCAGCTCGGGCCACAGGTCGACGGGGATGGCGCGGCTGCCGTAGTTCCGCGTCATGCTCTCCATGCCGGCCGCGATGCCGCTGTCGATCATGCCGGTGCGGATCTGCGCGGACACGGCGGCGATGCTCTGCAGGCTGCTGCTGCAGGCCCGGTTCACGGTGTGCAGCGACGTCGAGTTCGGGAAGCCCACGTGGTTCATGGCCATGCGGGCTGCCTTGCTGCCGCCCAGCTCGGAGAGCACCACGCCGACGGCCACATCGTGGATCCGGTCGGGGCTGAGATCGGGGTTCGCGTCGAGCGTGGCGCGCAACACCACTGACAACAACTCCTCCGGGTAGGCGTCCTTCAATTGGCCACGATATGATCTGCAGATAGGTGTGCGCAGAGATGAGAGGATGACAGTGTCGGTGGGTGCCTTGGCTAAGACGGCCTTTAAACCTTTCGGGAGGGTCGCCATAGTGCCTTTTTCAATCTAGGTTGCTCCGAGCTTTACGGAGTGGCAGCTGGTAAGCCGAGGGCGAGAGCTCCGGGAACGGGGAGCTCTTTGATTCAAGAGCTTGTTGCTCTGGGTATTGTCGGAGTTGCGTTGTAAGAGACTACAATGAAAATTTAAGTCTAAAATCAATTCCAAACCGCTATGGTAACGTCAAAGTCATCTGTGTAACTTCAAGATAAGAAGAAAACGGTGAGAAATAGCCGGCATAGCTTCATAGCTTGCTAACCTAGTTCCTGAGGTTCTAAATCGGAACACAAAACTGCCGGCTCCCTTTTCCGATGGTGGGGATAAACACACATCCGGCCCCCGAGCCAGTTGTTTCCGGTCAAATTAATCACCGCTATAAGGCATCGCTGCTTGTCCCGCCTAGAAAACATGATAGTTTGTGAAGAATTCAACGACAGTCTCTTAAGAAATTATTATGCTCTTTGATGTTCGCTACCTTCGGTAAGTACTGGAAGACGCCCAAGGCGGAGGCGATGCATTACTTGAGACCATCGGACGAAAATATAGGATTTAAGTGCTACGTTCATTGAAAGAAAGTTATCAAAACTTACTGCTACGCATATATGACTTTTCTATTTGTCGTACCAGCTAGCAGGAGGCGATATCACATATAAGTTTGTGACTAAGAAGACGATGAGTACACACAGGTTTCATTAATACGATGTGCGCAAGCATAGCCCCTACATATACATTTTGGCCGACAACTAACAGAGAACATTTCCCATGTGCTCAAGATTCCTCCAACTTTCAAGCAATATATGCAGCAGTTACGCAGCGTCATACAACAAGCATTCCTAGGAGTCGTGAGGACCATGCGGCCACCCTCGGTAGCCAAGGATACGGCCATTTAAGGTGTCACCTCCTTTCGTGGCCAACGCTCAATAAATGTTGTGCAATGGCGCAGCTTAGCAGAAGCACTGTCCTTTTGCGAGCAACGCGAGCCGTAATAGGAATTATCGCCTCGCAATAGTACCGATTAAATCAAATCCCCAAAGACATGCCGATAGTTAGGAGAATCAAGATTTTTATATGGCTACGGTACATCTTGATCTGTATATTGCCGGTATCTGTCGCTGAAGTACACGCCAGCAGGAGCCAGCAAGAATGTATCAGTGATGCAACTTCGGAGAAATATCATGATGTATCTGGAGAAATGGTTAATTTAGATAGGGCCTCAAATATGATGGTCGGCAAATGAAGGATACTACATGGTTGCTTAAGGTCACGAGCATCTTTCTACAAGATACTTTGACCTAGGGGACAGCCAGAAAAATAGTGCTGAAGTAGTCCTAGCTAGTTTTGATATATCACGCTTCTCTAGTCATGGTTGGACAAATGCATTTTGCAAACTGTAATTAGCTATGGATGAATTTTCCATTTGTCCGAGAGGAACTGATTTAGTTCCACCAAGTGACGGTGCTTCTGATATCAGCAGTGCCATGTCAATCTGCTCTTGGGCCGGCCCGTCCACAGTTGGCTCTTCCAAAGGTGTCTGTTCCACAGACATGGCTGGGCAAGTGCTGTGAAACAACACCGATTCCAGTAATACGATAGCATGGCGGGTATAATACAGACTGATCCTCGTCATCACATGTCGTAGCCCTTCCGAAACCTCGCCTATTGATAAACCCGACTCCATAAGATTTCATTCCGTATGACTTCGTAACACAAGACTTTAGTATGTCTTTCTTAGAAAACCGTAACGTCGTCCTAACCCCTTCTACGATGGTGCTGAATCCCCAAGCCCACAGGGCCATCAGTCACAACACCTCCGTAGCGCATCTTCTTAGTTGGGCTCGTTAGCGATTCTCTACGCACATCCTCCACGTCGGTACCCCCGCTGAACTTTCGCTTCTCCATGTTTATCCCTGCTTTATTTACGGGTGCGAAGAGCTTGGTCTGAAGCTTGTTTGACTTTTCTGCTGGAACTGGCGTCACATCACGGGATCCGACCGAGCTCGCAACATCAAAACTTTCACGGGGGTCTCGCCGCAACATTTCTGATGCTGCCTGGCTAGCTTGGCTCTCGTAGACTTCCTCCTCCTCGCCCTCTCGTCGCTGTGAGTAATGGGAGCCTTGTGACATGTATGACTGGGCAGCAGCTGCGACGGACTCTAATGTCATGGTGCGCGCGATTCCCTCGTTGTCGTCCTCGGCTGATATGGTGCTCTCTCGACTTTTCCGGCCCTTCCTTGGCGTGGGTGTTTGAGGTTCAAAACGGTGACCGAGTCTCTGTGCGGGCTCAGTTCGTGGTATAAGATTGACAGAAGGGAGGAGGCTAGAATTACCACGACCGCGTGGGGTAGCGGGCAGCGATGATAGGGAGTGAGCCGCACGGTGTTGCCTGAAGGGTACTCGTGGCCCAGATCGAGAAGCCGACGTTGGGGTTGTAGGAGCACTATTATCTTGGTAAACAGCCTGTAGAAGAGCGGCAAAGGGCGCCGAGTCAGAGTCGTTCTCGTGACGGGCATCCCTGTTAGCGGATCTCGGTGTCTGCCGAGGCGTCGTTCGATGTTGCTGAGGGGAAGCTATAGTGGGAGTTTTAGGGGTCAGAGCGCCGTGGAAAACTCCTCCGGGACTGCATAGCATGTGGAAGTGCTCTCGGTTTTCGCGGATTCGATTGAGAAGCATTTCGCGTTCGCCAGTCAAAATCTCGTTATCTTCTGCTTGCTGCTGAATGATCTTCGAGGCGGACTTTAAGCGACGGAGGAGCTCGTCGTGCTTCTTGAGGAGAGCATCATAAGCATGCTGTAGCTCACGATACTTGATCTGGATGGGGTCTACGCGAGCATCGAGCTCTCGTCGAGCTTGGCGGGCATGTTCGGCGATGCGTAAAGCTTCGACTTCTCGACGAGTCATTTCATGCTCGACGGTAGCGCGGTTGGCATCTTCGACGGCCTGCATACTTAGTAGCTCGTACTGCAGCTTATGGTGAGCAGTCTCAGACTTGAGCTGGGCGTTCACAGAGAGGGAAGATTGCAGCATAAAACGAAGCTCATCAATGGTGGCGTTGTCAATTTGATCAGCGGAAGGTGGGACATATCCAGTAACGTTAGGACGATCTCGACCCGGAATATGAAGTGTAGTCGCGGGTGGAGAGAAAATATTGTTTGTTCTCTGCGAATTGGCATAACCTAGAGGCATGCCGGCGCCAGGAATAACTTGGGCGACCTGAGAAGATGGGGGAGGAGTCAAGGAGGATGGAATGACTCTTGGTGGTGACATGCGATCGTCATTCAGCTCGGTCTTGAAGGAAGCCGACGGATCAACAGGCGAGGCCGGTCCTTCGGTAGATGGTATGGATTGCTGTGATGAAGGGAGGTGGTTGAAGGTCGTTGGTGGTTGAGATCCTGCTGTTGCTACTTCAGGTGGGGTGGACGGGATGTGATCGTGATCAGGCTCGGCGATGCCATTGGGCTGTAAGGAAGCCATTTCTGCGGTGGCTTACAGGAGAGCTTTTCGATCGGGGATAGACAATGGGACGGCGATGATTGTTCGAGCAAGATGAGATCGAAATGAGCGACTTGTAAGCACCTCCGACGAGCAGCCTCAGCTTAATCTAATCGCCAGCAACGCCAAACGGGGGCCGAGCGCACTGTCTGCGAAAGGAACTCGCACCGGCGCAACGAGTCCGCACACCGTCAAGGCGTTGGATGTAAACAATTATCGCATCAAGAATAAGCAGGCGAGTCGGTAGGCGAAAGGATGACCTCGAATACACCGGGAACGGGGTGACGACGATGAGGTTAATGACGGAGCGAAGCAGGCCGAGTGCAGTGGAGTTTCGGTGCAGATGATGAAAACTTGAGTCTAAGGAAAAGGTGGTGCCGGTTGCTGTGGGAGCTCGCCCAGCGACCAGCTGGATACCCCAAAAATCTGGAAGGCTGGCCAACCATAGCAGCCATGGGGTGCCCCCCAAAATACGCGAGCCCCTCCAAAGTCTCGTGGCTGGACTTATGACCATTCCCAAAACAGGCAGTATACCCCCTACCCATAGCTGAGTACTACACTAGACTAGCCTAAAACTGGACAGCTTTGGAGGATCCAATCATGGATCCCAGCCTGGTTTGCTCCATACCCCTTTGAAGCTCAGCTACTCCATATGCAGCTGTCTACGAAGTAATTACGACCAAGGAATTGCATGAATTTTTCATCTCAAATATCACCAGGAGGCTTACCGTTCAAACCACCTAATAACCTTCTCTAATCAACACCTCAATGCTTTAATATCAAACCTGACTTCCGCCTCATTCAGGCATATACTTTGGAACGCTAGGGTATTTGGAAGTTTAATTACTCCTGAGAACCATTCCAACGGAAAGACAATCTTATTATGAGATCCGGATAGTTGCTGCACATTTATACGTATATAACACACGTGCTAGTAGACACACATCATGGAACCCATCTTCATATCCGAATAACTAAAGCAGGGAAAACACAGGTAGGATGACTTTAAGATGGCCGCTCTGGGCTGCCAAACTGCAGCCGTTCAGGCACGAACTTATACCTGCTGACTACCTAACCTTAGTAGCCAGAGCAGGTGAAGATGCCTGCTTGGGTATCTACTTTCGGGGTATGAATACAGCCTGGCAAAATGCGTAGTCATTTCCAGCATTTATTCATTGAGATATTCGTTGTAAAAGTATGTTTGCTGCTCGACTGCGAATTTGAACAACCATGAGACGCAGCCCGTTTAGGAGGCCAGTAGTACTTCCTCCGTCAAGTCGTTGCCTGTTTTCACAGGTACATTAGATGAGGGAACCCCATTCGCAATGAACGCAGAATCATTCATAATGGTATGAGCTACTCACTATGGTAATGTTGGGCCACATAAGTTGGCTTATTTGATGAGGTAGTATCGGCAAGGGCTAAAGATCATCCAACAACCACACGACAAGCTGGTGAGAAAACGTGAAAGTGAGCTGATGATACTTTTTCATGTTATTAGAGTATATGCTGCATTAACTATATCCAAACCGCGATGTTCAGACCTGTCCAAAGTCGTGATCCTACGCTATCCAACAGGCTGTCGACATCCTAAACCAACTCGCTCATGTCACCTCATTATTGAATTATGTGCCTCCATACGCCTTTAAACAGTCTTGTAACTCCAGGATACACCATTTTATGACCTCTTTCTACGAGGCAAAGGCTGCCTTCATGACAGTAAATCGTGGCTCGACGGCACTCAAGGTGCTGGCTCGCGCTTTATTTGATCCTCTCCTGGACGAGGCGTTGCCAATCAAATCTGGAAAGCGCCAAAAGCCATGGCCGAGAAAAGCAGAGCACCAATCGTCAGTCCCACGCTCGAGACACCCAACTCAGGCGCCAGCCTTGGCGCCGCGCCCTTTGAGTCCGATGGCTTCGGGCTGCCACTCTGGCTTCCCCCATTCCCACCGCTGTTTCCATTCCCGTTATTGCTATCTCCGCTCGCAACCACCGAGGCACTAGCCGTCGCCGGAATGGTTGGATTTGTATTTGTAGCCGTAGCATTGACATTGGCATTACAGAAGACATCCTGGTACTTGACGCCCTTGTCGAATAGGCAGTCTTGCAGGTCCTTGATGCTCTGGCCCGCCGCGACACAGTATAATCCGCAGTTGTCGTAGTAAGAGACAACGTCGGCGGACTTGCAGCAGTTCGACATGGCGTCCGTGTGGTTCCCGCCGTAGGGCACCGCACATGCGGCGTCTGTGATGGGGATCACATAGAGGTTGCAGGCTGGCGCTATCGTTGAGGAGGGCAAAGAGGCGGAAGAGGTGGTGATTGTTGCAGCTACACTATCCGACATGTTGGCGGTATTCTGGAGATTTTGGTAGTATAATTGTTATTATCACCAGCGAGTAGGCGTAGTGGCAGTAAACAACAAGTGCGGAGCAATAGATGAGCTTCAAATGGACCGGAATTAAGGCACGAAATATCAATAAAGAACTGAAACTAAGAGAAACATGCTTTCGTATTTATTGTTTTGATGATCACACGAGGTCAGAGCATCAATTGGTCCGGGCGGGTTGCTTTATTTATGATGACTTGGCGATCCATAATTAGCAGATGCTTCGCTGTTAATACGAGCTGTCAACCCAGTATTGGGGCTGAGTTGAGAGCAGTTGCCGATCGGGAACCATGATTTCAGTAGGTCAGCTTGCACGCTTGTACAATTGGACCTATCAGCATACGTAGTTGGCCTGGATTGGGCTGGATTAGGTAATGCCCACCACCTACAAGTGGACTGTCGTCGACTTCCATCAACTTCCACAGGCAGAGCCAGATTCTTGATAATTTTATGGCACGTTATACATCACGCATGACAAAAAGAGATAGTTACCATAGTATAGCTACGGACTACCTAGGCTAGCCACTCTGTTTTACAGCGTAATATATTTGTACAGTACCGATACTTGGTTGGTAAAACTGTTTTCCCACAGACAAGACAGCTAGTGGTACATGCCGCAAGTTTCCATGCTCGCTACCAGCCGTCTTTTATACCACGATGGCAAACCCATCACACATTACATTACTCCGATTTTGTGCCATTTGAACCTGGGAATCTGTCACTAATCACCTGCGAGAGCAACAACGTAGCGGCTCATTTTTCAACAATTTCCATACGAGGACACCAAGACACCAACTCTAGTCCACCTCATTAGACGAGTCGTCCTCTGTAACTCCCGCCTTGGCTCGCCACTCAGCCATCTCGGCCACCGGCACACGGCCCCTAAGCCACCGAAGCGTCGCTTCGGTTCCACGTTCGAGAACATTCCATCTGGGCACTCTGAACCGATTGCCCATTACGTCTAGTCTCTCAAGGCCCAGTAGACCAAGTCGAGGATTAAGATGCGCAATCTCATTATTGCTAGCATCTACGATTTTCATGCCCCGAAGCATGTCCGGATCGAGTTCTTCGAGTCGATTATTAGATATAAGTAAAACGGTGAGGCTAGGAAAGACATCTCGCAGAGCTGAGATTCGGACAATTCGATTGAATGACACGTCGAGCTTTTCGAGATTCGGAGCGCATAGATGAGTCGTCAAGGGTGCCAGACTTGTGCAATAGTTTGATTGCAAATTTAACTCTCGTAGAGCAGTCAGATCGAGCCTTTCTGTTAACCAACTCTCTCCGGTAAGTTGATTATGTGATATACAGAGCGATGTAATACTGTCGGTGAAGAACGACAGTGAGTTCGGAAACTGGGTAAAAGTATTGTGCTGAAGTTGAACCTCCCGCACAGATTGGACGGCAGCGATTTTGGAGCACACTACTGGATGCAGAGAAGATGACTGCGTGTTAGATCGATCGAGAATCCCGCCTGGCTTTATTGGCCAAGTCTGGTTAGACAACGTCTGCGATCGTGACCGCCCCCCAGAGAGAACAGGGGAATGAGGAGCAGACGTCGGCGGCGTTGCAAAACTATCAGACTCAGAGCGTCCGTCATCATCCTCTTCATCCGCATGTCTACCCACGACGGCTTCTGCTCTGACGTCAGAGCGAGTGCTATAACCTCCAGCCGAGTCAATTCCATTAGCAAAATTCTCTATACCACCCGCTTCGTGACTAGGCAACGGATCTAGTCGTGCTAATAGAGCGTCTTTCAGCTCCTCCGTAGCAAGCGAGGTAAACTTCTTGTCTCGTAGCGGGTTGCCGGTGATTCTTAACATGGCTAGGCTGTCCATACGAGCGATCTCTGGTGGTATGATGCGAATATCATTGCTGGAAAATCCGGCGTGTTTGAGGGTCTCCCGACTAGTGAAGCCTTCGGGGAAAGCCGTGATATTATTGTCATCAGCGTTTATTGTCAGTATACTATTCCAGCTGCTCATATCAGGTAGCGATTTGAGTCGGTTCATGGATACCGTTAACTGATGCAAGGATGGAAGATCGACTGATTTCTTGGAATCCGGAGGAAAAAGATGAGACAACTGATTGCCTGAGCAGTCCAATATTTGCAATTGGGAAAGACCCTCGACCCCAGATTCGATCAATGTTCCTGTGAGCTTGTTCTTTCGCACAAGCAACTCACTAAGTGGGAGTGCGGAGAGACTTTGGAATGGCAGTGACTCGAAGGCATTCTCATCAAGATTCAAAATACGTAGCCTCTTCATCCTGTTGACTTCAGAAGGCAGTGCAGAAATATTGTTTCCATGAACATCAAGTATTTCCAGGTTTTCAAGAATGAAAGAGTCTTCAATAGGACCGTATAAAAGATTATTTCCTAACTTCAGATCTCGCAAACTAGTGCACTGCGCAATAACCTCAAGACAGTTGTTCGTGAGCTTATTCGATGTCTACCAGAGTGTTAGCACCTGTTCAATTAAATATACCGACTGACAGCCTTACCAGATTTAAAGACGTTAATAATTGAAGCCGTCTCAACCCTAGGGGCAATGATATTAGCATGTTGTTATGGAGATCCGCGGATTCGAGACCCCAGAATATTCGTCCTTGGTCGTCCCCTTCTTCGGCGGCGAAATCGGTAGGATCAATATCAGGGAAAATGCTGTCATCAATAGTCTCCAGCTCATTGTCTGCGGCCACAAGCCGTGTCAAGTCTACACTTTCCGCCCAGGTACCATCAGATCGGCCAATTGATGCGAGATCGTACATTTTCAGTACCTCATCAGGGATTTCTTTCAGCCCCATCGCAGCGATGTTGAGCCTGCCAGTGGTTCTTGCTGTGCTGATCCGCGATTGCATAACTTTTCGATTAGAGTCTTCGAATTTTTGTTGACCGAAAGGATCATCAGATAACCCGAAGTCGAAGGTGTTGTCGGTAGGTATGACTGGTGATTTCAGAGCCTCGGTTGGCACCATACCTGAAACCTGCCGGGTCGCGGCTCGCTTTGCGGCTTTTGCCTTCGCAATTTGATCTCGCAGCGCAGCAGATGATTTACGAATGGAGGGTGTGGGTGGTTCATCGAGAGAATTGACCGTAGGGGCAGTGGAGGTGGAGGGGCTCGATTGATTACGACCTTCACCAGATGTTCTTGATGACTCGGCGGAAGCAAGAGAGGTCTTACGAGCTGGTGCGGGGGGAAAGTCTGGGGCAGGTCGCGCATTGTTAAGTGAGGGCATGGATGGTTTCTTGTACAAACCATTGATGGATGCTCGTGTCTTCAGGGGCCGCGCAGCTAGAGTTTTAGAGCCATGCTTGGAGACTGAGATCTCAGAGTGCTTCTCCGGGCTCGTAGTACGAGAAACAACCGTAGCAGACAACGAAGCTCGAGAGGAAACCTTATTCAATGATGGTCGTGGCGCAGACTTTGGTGTGCCCTTGGTAGCTGTAGTAGCAGAAGAGCCAAAAATAGAAAGGCGCTTCGACGGTGTGCCATGGACAGTAGCCAATGGCGGCTTATAAGAGTTTGTAGAAGCTCTGAAGTTACTATGAGCTGTATCCGATGGGCCGGAACTCGATCCTGGCCGGCTCAGTGACCTACCTGGACGCCCATTTGACCCATCTGATTGGTAACTCGACCCAGGTCGCGATCCGATACTGCCCTTCGATTGTGGCCTCCTGGATCCCGCTGTATCAAAGAAGTTGCTGCCCCGTCGTTTGACTGCTGGAGAAGAAGGCAAGTTCGAAAGGGTCTCAATCGTCCGCTCGGTAAGAGAGGGTCTTGGCTTGCTGGACTGTGCCCAAAGCTCATCGAAAGTGAGGCCTTCTTCGGCAGATTGGATCAAGGGGGGAAGCTCAGGTACGTCGCTCGCGGCCTTCTCTGTGGCAGGCACATCCTCCGGTAGTGTCGCTGACGATTGAACGGCATGGCTAAAGTGGCTGGACGGCCGTCGCTTTGGGATCAGGGGCTTTTTAAAGGAGCTGTCAGTGGCAGCCTGCTGGCTTTGTAAAGAGCGTTGTTGGCTGTCACGCTCTTGACTCTTATTCCTACTACTAAGATCCTTCAGTGCGGACTGGGAGCTAACGGGAGGCCCCCCTGACCTATAAGACCTGGGTAAGGTAGTAGAAGGATTGATACGTTCCCGTGAAGGTGTCGAGCGCAAGCGAGGGTTTCGTAAGCTTCCAACTGTATTTGATTGTGACAAGGACGATCGTGAAAGCTCGGAGGACGGCACCGGAGGCTTTTGCTGCGAGCGTACGGATACAGGAGGCGTAGGAATGCCTGATCGGGGCAAGGGAAGACGAGACGAAGGTTTTGGAATGCCGCTCACTCCTCGACCCGTAGTCGTGGCGCCGCCCGGACGTTTCCCGTCCATCCTGACCCGGACACGACGAAGTGGATTCGGATGTCGTGTTAGCTCAGGACTGTTGCTTGTCAAGCTATTGTCCTCAATTGAGAGCGGTCGGCATGAGAAATCAAGGGGAGGGGGCCCGGTCGGTCCTGCAAGGGAGTACCGTTGTAAGAAGTATCAATGTTTCGTGTTGATACTCGGTACGGATATGGCAATTTGCAACTCACAGTGGACACAAGAAGCAGCGCGGGTACTGCCCGGTAACGCCGCGTTAGCGTCGAGCGAGTAGACCCAGTGCTTCTGCTAGCGCGTCATAGGCGCGTTCTAGCGTGTCTAGGTACTATAAGTCGCCTGTCAACTTGAAAGCTAGCCTGATTTAACGTTTCGAGGCGCTGCCCTACAAAGCACATGGGTTCACAGTCACTATTTCACATGCCCGCTGATTAGCGTCGCGTGGACAGTACGTACCTAGATGTATGTAGATAGGGGTAGGTCTCTCGACGTGTCTGGAGCTAGAGGGTCAAGAGATACATGTAGGTACAAAACTGACAAGCCAGACTCAATTCAGTCATGCACACCTAAATTTCACATTGTGTAAATCTCGTGGAAAAACAACAACATATATTTATTAATACAAGGCGAATGTGCATGACTGCAGTAAGCTTGTGAAGCGTGAATATGGGCTGTTACATCACCTACCATGACCACGAACGAGGTTTGAAGGATAGAAGAGTGATGATAAAAGACTAACATGTTCATCTAGCTGGTGCAATGTCAGGATTTGTGACATGTGTCATTCAAACCGAGCTGAACCAGGCTTCTGAATTGTAGGCGCCGTTGGTTCCTTTCCATTTTGATACCTTCGTCAGTTCAAAGTGTTGTACTTCAGTGGGACAAGGCCCTTGATAGTTCCCGTAATATTCAATGGAATCAAACCTTCATAGAACTCTTATTTACTAGACCTTTAACCCTAGGCCTCAAAGATCGACCTTGGCCTTTAAATAACATGATATTCGATTACCGTTCAGCTCCTTCGGCGAGGCAGTCTGAGGCCATGAAGGGAAGACTAAGGTAAGCACAAGATAGGAGCCCATAGATTACAGTAAAGTAGTTTCACAACCGGCTTGATAGATTCTTTAACCTAATTAAGATACTTCTGCTTTAATGGTGAGCTATCGGATGTGCTATGAGTAACAAAGCGGCCAGAAGCAAGAAACTATTACACAAAGAAAGACACGCTAATGTTCCCGCTTCCGGAACGATATCGAAGAGCCCACCAATGGAACTTCTGGGAAACACATTCATATTTAGCGTAGCTAAGATGAATACATGAAATCAATATACCAAAGACCATGGCTATCTGAATACACAACATCAACTCAACCGTAGCAGAGCATACCAATATTCGATGCAGTGTTGATGCAGTTGGCCAGGTTGCTTGAAACAAGAAATCTACTCATTTAGTCCCCCATCGAAATGCTCACATTCTTCATTAGCGCCTTGCTTGTCTGGAACCTCGTGTTGACCTTCTTCGTGCTGCGAGATTGGCGACTGCTGCTCAAGATCCTGCGCTGGTCGATATCAATATGGCTCATCTGCTTCGGAATCCTCGTCTCTGAGGTCCTCCGCGAGGGCCTCATCGTCAACGGCGAGATCTCACTGCACTGGGACGTTCGATTGGCGTGGACATCGTGGTTTGTCCTTGTCGCCTGCTCCGTCATCGACTGGCGGTTTCTTATCCCCGCCGCAGCTCTCCCGCTTTGGTTCCTTAGCTACCCTGAAGTGCAAACGCTACTGAACTACGGCTTAGTCAGGCTGAAGTGGCTATGTATTGTCCACAGCCCACTCACATGGGCCGCAAGTCGACCGAAAACGCTAGAATTAGGTATTCGAGGATACATGGTGGCCCATAAACTACTTGGAAAGATTATTCTGCCTGTGCTGAGACCCATGAAAAGCTTGATGGATTATGCTGCTGGCTGGGTATTGTGGACGACTGATCACAGTCTGGAGAAATTAAGACCACCACCAAGGTGGACTTGGCTACCCTTCACGGGGCGCTGGTAGTCGTGGTTTTCTATTCACTCTGATGCTCCGATCAAACGTGAATAGATCACTCAGTAGTAGTTAGTAAGGGTGCCGCAATATTCTTAGTTCAATGGCCACCATAGCTAGCATAGCTGCCTTAGAATACGAGAAAAAAAGAGGCAAATACGCTATTATTTAGCTCATTTTAACGTCGCAAGCACTTTTGTCAATTGCAACACTGAATTCAAACAAGGACTGAGATCTACCCCATCAAACTGGCTGTAAAAATTATTCATTAGTGCTTAAAATGTTATCACATAGGTAAGCGTCGACTTAGATGAAATCGAAAATATTAGTACTATCTGTTGAATACTGAGGAAGATCCCTAACTTTCTCAAACAAACTTACTAAACACAGATTTCTTTCAGCTTTTGTCACCGCGTGTTGTAACTCCCCAGGCTCGCCAGTTACCTTGGGCTTACCGGCATCTTGCCCAAGCATATTACCGACATAATTACAGCTTCCGAGTTAAGCCAAATGCTGGGCTAGAGTAGTTATCATCCCTTCGTGGATGATTGAAGCCTCGCAATTCATGTTGCGTTATAAGTTGTTAACAAAGGACTAAAAATAACGATTTGTATTATTTTTTATGTAGTCAACCGCTAACACATGATTAAATAGGTTAAAACTTCACGGAAAACCTGGCTGTGAAGTGACGAAAGGTCTTGGAGAGTTGACTGTTGAACAGCACCAAACAGTTCTATACCTTAATGTAAATTTTCTCAAAGTGGCAGTCTTCCCTTCAAGAACTACTTTAATATTTAATGATAATAGCTCGCGTAGCCAGTCCAAAAGTTTCTCACTATCAATAACACTGACCCTATCCATGCATGTGGAAAAGCCACAATTGTCTCTGACTTATCTTAAGAGTCTGAATGTGTCCATCAAGACATCTTTCAATGAAATATAGCTCATGAGATTACTTTGACTGTAAAGGAGTTATAATATTTGAGAGATTCGATCTATCGCGGAGACTAAGAAATCACCTTAACTTGCGGTAGAAGGTTAGATACCTTCGCGTGGTGCGCAGTCACGTGGGGAAAAGTTTCAGACTGATGACGATTGTTGAAAACACTATAAAAGTATGAAATAGAAAGCATTATTTATTTGCAAGCGAGCTGAACAATCATAACGGATCTAACACAAGATAAGTAAAAGAAATCATGCTTGGTGTCAACTTTATAAAATGTCCTAGTTTACTACAACTATACACGAAATTGCTGCACTCCTTCAGGAAACAATAGCTGATGTGGACCTCCAGCGTGCTTCATGTCCAAGTACGCACCCAAATAGACCCTCAGCACGAAGACTAGAAATAAGGGCACAAGAATTGCAAGAAGCCGCGTCTGTAGCGAGATAAAGAACTCGAGAATAGCCCTTGATCCTTCAATTTCCATGCAGCTTCTCTGAACCTTGTGTTGATCTTCAATACTGGTTTCATGATCGATATCTTGCTGAAGACAGTACTCACAGTGAGAAGTGTAGACATCTGAGTGATTGCAGGTAGTGTATGTGACGGCCGTTTCAACATTATAATCCATCCCGTCAATCTCGACAACGAAGTCGTTGGTTGACAGCAGCACTGGAGATGGGCATTGGTTAGAGGGAATGATAAGACTTAGCTTAGGTTTCATCGTGGCGTAGCCCGACTGTGCAGAACCAGCCAAAAGGGGTACTGTCTGCGGTGAAATAGAGTTAGTCCCTAACGTTGGTGTCATACCTGTGGTACTCATTTGATGGAGTATATAAGTATCAGTGAAGAAACAGATCTCAGCAACCCTTCAATATGATAGGGTTCTAGACAAAGCAATTTGAGAAACAGAAGCTCGTAGGCCGAGAGAATTACAGAACATCTGTTAAGACTGCAGCTTCCCTCGTGTAATTATATCCTTACAAGGTCTTTGAGAGAATTGATAACACAGGAGTATACAATGCCTTCTCGTTGAACAATGACTAGAAAGGCTGATTTGACTTATCCTGAAGGCAGAGCGCATGCCTATTGTGTATACATATCTTTGTCATCTTTTAGA
Organism: Xylariaceae sp. FL1651; assembly: GCA_025201745.1. Lineage (NCBI taxonomy): Eukaryota > Fungi > Ascomycota > Sordariomycetes > Xylariales > Xylariaceae > Xylariaceae sp. FL1651. Next base: position 570,578 of record MU624248.1, read on the forward strand.
ACCAAGGAATCTTCTTTCCTTCAGCGGCATCAATGACCTCATAGGTTATGGTCCAGACCTTGTGCATACGAAGGAGTTACTGATATCTTTTCCAACTGCAGGCCAATTTTGCTTCTACCTATAGCACTACATACTAGCAGTTTTAGACTAATTTTTGATAGATTTAATCGCAGCGTAACTTAAATTGGTTTCTCTTCTGCTGTCAGACTTGTTCTTAGATAATGAGGAGCGATCAGTCAATTGTGTGGAGTTTGCCAATATATATCTACTAGGTTATTGATATTCTTTTCTACAGGCTGATTTTCAAAGAAAACTACCATTAAAAGGTTCACCAAAAGTCGTAGACGCAGTATTGACATGGTAAACAATGTTTATTCTACAGAGGGTTTTCCTAACTAGCACACGCGCCCACTCACCAAGAAAGTATGCATAGAGCATGATTAGAAATAAAAGCAAATGTACAAGTTCGGCTTACTTCTTCTCTATGCCGGCGCCGTCCTTGATGACCAGTATCGTCTCATCGCCCTCCACGCCTCCGCATCGTCTTCCTGCTGCTTCTTTGGATTCTTGAGAGCCTCAGCCCACACGCCTCTTCGCTTTTTATCCTCGAGTTCCTTTATGAATTGTTCGAGCGGCGTGGGATTCACGGGCCTTGGCCCACGCAGGTTACGGTCCAAGAAACGCCACGCGAGCTCTACCAGCTTTGCCTCATCACTCGGATGTTCGCCAAACCCGCAGAGCTTCTGGAGATAGACAGCCCAATCGCGAAAGCTACGGTGAGACGCCAGGTCCTGAACCGTGAAGAAGCACGTCTCCTCAGTCGCCAGATGGTTTGTTCGCAGCTCGATTTTCAGCCACTCCTTGATATCTGGCTCACTAAGTAAGGATATCTCGGGGCTGTGTCCTTCAGCGTCGCTGGTCTCGCGTGCCAAACGTCGCCAATGTCGATCGATCAGGTAGAGTCGGTTATAGAGGCCTTCCGACAGGTGCTTGATCTCTTCGATCTCTCCCTTGTGGTCTGCGTCGGGAGGGCCGCCCTCACTTCCACATGTATTGAAATCATAGTTGTTATCTCGGACCGTAGCGTCGAGGGTCTGTCGTATGCCCTCTTTCGTGGCTTTGCCAGCCCGCGCTTCGAGCTTAAGCAGGAATTGCGACACGCGCGTTAGATTCCTTCGAGTTGTAGAAAGCGCATACTGAAGCTCCCGTTCGCGAAACGCCTCTTCTGTCAATTTGCCCGTCTGAGTCCGCGGCCATGGATCATTACTTGAATTTGTAGTGCCTGTGGTCAGCTTTGGAGCTTGGGTGTCCTCAACTAATTTGGCAGGCCGCGTCGCTTTGGTCCCATTTTCCCTCGACCGAGTTCTCTCGATCTTATGGGTATCCTCTGCCTTCTCATGACGATCATCGCTTGAATCTGCCTGAACGACAGCCTCGACCTGCACCTTGCGAAAGTGCCCCGCTAGGGGCTCGTCCTCGCTGTCGTATATATCGGGCAGCTCCGGTCCGTCTTTCCATACGCAAATGTCATCGTCTTCCTCTTCATCGTCAGACATATACAAGGCATGGTATGGCCTACTAGTATAGATGGGTATATCGCTGTAATCCCTTTTCCCCATTGTCAAATTAATCGTGTAGCTCTCGACTTCCTTTTGAAATAAAGGATAGCGGTAAGGATACACCCAGATACGACCGGAATCTTGACCTACTTAATACATGCAAGGACCCGTCGAGTCTCATATGGCACGCTACCTTTCATTTACGGCAATTGTTCTTTGTAGTGATCGAAAGTTGTAGGAACAATGTCTTAGGTGTGGGGTGAGATTGGGAGAGATTCTTATATGAACAAAGGCCTGCTTTCGTTGGGTGGTAGATGGCTTAGTTCCTCACCGTCGATAATAAGTTTTAACAAAAGGATCGTCCTCAATCATTCCCCCTTTCCGTCTTAATTGAATACCAGATCATAGGTCACGACTTAGATCCAGTATCTCAGTCTAAGTCATCTTAGTCCTTCAGGAATGCTGTCCCTCGTGATTAGCACGAGTTAATTGAACGACATGTACAAGTTGCTCTTTAAAATGTTTACTATCCACAATCACAACTCATAACCACATCGACCAACATTGCTTCCATTTTCACCTGCCAACTTCTCAACTTCGACTAATGGATTATGGTACTAATAACGGCAGACATCCTTGGTCTACCTCCCATGGCCCAGGCTGTACAATCACGCATACCCTAGCGTCTCGAGCTTGAAGAAAATATACGGGCGGTATTTCTCACTATTAGGCTGAAGGCATGACGATTTAAGTTGAAGATGTCGCGAGCAATTAAGGACTGTATTGACACTGGTCGATGCGCTTATTTGTAAGATATTAGGTAAAGGCATTTCCTAGACCTACCAATATTATTATTATACATGCACACGAGCCTAATTGATAAAGCTAAAATTCTGTTTACCACTCAGACTACCGCGGCCTATCAAACAATTACATGCATAGTAGTTAATTTCTGATTGAAATCTATGCAGCACTCCGCTTGAACTTTCAATGAGATTCTATACAACAAGGTTCTCTGGATGTGAGTCCGAAGCAGACTCATCGGGAACCTTGCTCCCGTCCCACTTGGCTGAGTGAATGGGGTTCACGCGCAACATATACATGGTATCGATCTCCTCTAAGCTTCTGTCCTTTGTCTCCATCATGAAGAAGAAGACAATGAGCACGAGGGCCAAACAGCAACCAGCGAAGACCAAGCCGTACCAGTAATGGATGGAGTCGGTAATGAATCGGGTACTAGTCAACGATTAGTGTTTGCCAATGGCATGGCCTCAAACAAAGTATGGCTTACAAAAAAGAGATCATAAAGTTCCAGAACCAGTTGGACGCAGTGGCCAGAGCCATGCATGGGGCACGGTAGCGGGCAGGGTAGAGCTCTGCCACGACTGCCCAGACGAGAGGGCCCCATGTTGTAGCGAATGCGGCAATGGCGAGAGCAGAGAAGACGATAAGAGCCGCGCCGGCCTGAGGTGTGTTCTGCGGGTTTTCGGAGTCCAACGCATATTGACCAACGAAAGTGTAGATCCTAGCAGTGGTTAGTTTCACCAAATAAAGCCAGGTTATGGTTACCCCAACTTACAAAAAGCAAATGAAGATCCAAGCGGCACCGGCCATGAGTGCCTTACGTCGGCCGATATTTTGGACCACGTACAGTCCCGCGAAAGTGCAGAATACGTTGACACTACCGAGAATGATCTGTGTGACATAGCTATCTTTAAGGCCCGTCGCCGCAAAAACTGTGGTGCCGTAGTAGAAGAAGAAGTTGGCACCCGTCAATTGCTGTCCGGCCTGAAGGATAACTCCTAAAAGCGTCCGGTGAAGCATACGAGGGCCAGTAAAGATTTCGAACCAACTGGCTTTCCCGGAAGAAGTCTCCTCTTCGAGCTTGACGCGAATTTGATTGATCTGGTCGTTGACGGTACGATCATTCTCATCAACGCCAGCTAGCCGGGCAATTGTACGTCGGGCTTCCTCTTTGCGGCCTTTGTAATAAGCATAACGTGGGCTTTCGGGTAAGAAAAGGATACCAACGCAGAGGATGAGCGACCACGCAAATCCTAGACCGTTGGGAATTCGCCATGAAGCGCTGTTAGGCTTGCGCGCCGTACCCCAGTCTACTACGTAACTGGTCCAAATACCGAGCGTGATGAATAGCTGGTATGTCGACACCAGGATGCCTCGAATAATAGCCGGGCTGCTCTCGGACTGGTACATGGGAACAACAACGGACAAGGAGCCGATTGAGAAGCCAGTGACCAGACGGCCAATGGCGAACTGATACCATGCATTCTCGGACGATATTTCAATGATAGTTCCAACACATGCCCATAGAGCAAAGGCTGAGATAGCTATACGTCGACCTAGTGTATCAGCTAGTTTGCCGGCGATCAAAGCGCCGAAAAGACAGCCAACTGGCAAGAGACCTGTGATGGTGCCCTGTCTCGCGGCATCGAACGTATACGAGCCATCAGCCTGTTTCTGTCCGAATCGCCTCGCAAAATCTTCCATATTAAAATAACCCGAAATCTGGCCGCTGCAATGGTTCCCCGTCAGTTGGTGCTTGGTAGAGAAAATCATTTTGCTCAGACGAAGGTTACGTACCTAACATAGCCAAACATAAAACCCCCAATACTAGCAACGAGACCTAGGAAACAAGCCATGAACGTAATCTTCTGCTGCTTCGCCGGCGAAGGAGCGCCAGAGCCAGTTACCTTCTCCCCGATTGCGCCATTGGCAGCGCCTGAAGATTCGCCATTGGTCGGACCCACGACTTCCGCCTGTTCAGTCTGGCGTTTCAGAAAAGGCATATTGTTGATGGCTGATAAGATATTAAGAGGTAGAAGACTCGACAGACTGCTATTGAGACAGCTTGTCGTTCACTCCAGATTTGAAGCTGGATCCGTTTGGGGAGAGTTTGGGGAGAGTGGCACTGTCGTTCCGGGGATCGTGGGCCTTTAAGAATACACAGGCAAATGGTGGGCTTACACGATGGTACTTTGCCTCTCTAGCCTCTGATACGTTATGAGAGAAAATATCAGTCTGAAATTCCTAACTTGCGAGTCGTGTGACGAGCGAGTCGCGAGACCCAGCGGAGACTACCGTAGCTGGAGTTCTGGGCTGGCCAACTCATCCACATAATTGGGGCTCTCCCTTCTTGTGTATTTGAGCAGGAAAGAAAAAAATTTCGTCGAGCCACATATTGTATATAGAGTTGTCCAGTGAGAGAATGAGGACTAAGATTGAACCGTTCCTTAAGCTAGTCACGATGGCAAAAATCCTATAACAGGCACACTGTTCGTTCTCGTGATGAAGCAAACCACGCCGGCGTTCTACGAACAGTAACATTTCTAATATCGACACCCTATATTGAGACTCCCTAGTAGCCATAGTCCTTGTCTCGCACCCACGAGCCGGAGAACTCGGAGTAGAAGACTGTCGTCATAGAGAAGGGGAAAAATTATAGCTCATGATAAGATAATAGTAAGTGGCCAAGGCCCGGCCTGAGCCGTATAGATGCAGGAACTAAGAGAGTGGATCAATAATAGGCGCCGCTAAGATTTTGAGAGCGATGACTCGTGGTATTCATCTTATCGCATGCCTCTTCACAGATGTTGGGAACTACCTTCAAAGTATTTATGTCCCCTATGGGCACTATCTCATGAGAATTGCTTGAACACATTTTCGCGTATATCGAGATTGGCAACAAGAGCATTTGGATGTGTTAGTTTCATGCTGAGCTGAAAAGCATGTCAAGTACTGAGAAGATACTATAGCGCAGAGCCTCATTTTAGTCCGGTACGATGCCGGTGGAACGACTACTTAGTCGGTCCTGTTGTGGAGCAAAAGCGGTTCTACAAGCGTGCGGGAAATAAATGCATGAGACGGCTCGATAAAGTCTCGGGATGATCCCTCTTCGTGACACTTCGCCTTGAAAGTTATTTCCGTCGCTGGGTCAGTTAGAGTCAGGTACAGACGGTTTCCAGAGCACCTCGGCCGCCAAATCTAAAGCAAATTACCTAGCACTTCAAAAGCAAAAACTGTGTAATAGCATAAAGCTAAGGCTAGAAATATTTGAAGCATCCTCCGTATAGTGTAGCAGTTGAGCGAACCTGGTAAGATTCAGAACAGACTAGATAGTATTTTCTCGCAACAGTCCATTTGCTTCATGTATCGACTGGATTTCGTTGTCGTATGCCTAATCTTATGATCTACCGGCAGGTGGAGTGTATGGACGTGACATCGTTCGCGCGACCCGTTCAACTCGTTAGCTCTACGATTACAAAGCTTCATCAGCATTTCACTAGTCTTGGCTTGTCGCCCGATCTACTCAAACAACGTGGCTACGAATTATAGATCAGCATAGACAAATGAAAAATGGGCACATGTAAGATTGCTATTCATGAAAACAAAGCAAGTACAATGTGAAAATTCGAAGGAGTTGAAGAATTCTACGCTTTGTGCCATGCAGCATCTTCTATAATGCGATTGTTCGTAAGTGGCGAAGATCGTTATCGCAGTAAACCTCACATAAACCCCACCAGCTCATTCCGGGTTGCCAACAGCTCAAATTTAGTGATAGCATCATCTGGCGAGCACTAGATAAATTCAAACTTCATTCTGAACCGAGTTTACAATATTTCAACGTCTACATGAAGCCGAACTGCACGAACTGCCGCGGCCTCCTTTTCCCCGCCATCCTACCCCGCCATATCACCACCAATGATGCTCAGTATGAGTTCCGAGGTTCGCGGTGATAGCGACCTTGTTGTTATCCAGCTCTTCTACGATCAAATGTTAATACCGTAGGAAAAATTGTTGGCTCTGCCAGATAGGTTTTTTTTTGGTGATATTCCTTTTTTTCGAAACCTGAGTGCCTTGCTCAAGCCCTCCGATCGCTGATCGACGAGTACTGGCAATGAACGGAACACCTCAGATCCTTCCTTTAAAACAGGGGCCTTCTTCCTCAGCTTCGCAACCTGCAGCGTCGCTCAAACATAATGGAATCGATGCAGACGCAAAGAGATTAGATGGAATTACTGATGAGCTGTGCAAGTTCATTGTTGAAGCTACGTATGACCAGTTAGACGACAAACTTGTAGCAAAGCTCAAAGACCTCGTCACGGACTCTATCGGCATAGCTGCCGGCGCCGCGGCCATCTGCGAATCCACTGAATCATTCCTGAAAGCCGTCATAGCCCTGGGCGGCAAGTCAGGGCAGTCAACCGTGTTCACGAAAGGGAACACCTTTTCACCACAATATGCTGGTCTGTTAAATGCTGCGTTGGCACATTCCTTTGATTTCGATGATACACATGCGTCCTCCATCCTGCATCCAGGCGCAACGGCTATTCCCGCGGCATTGGTGCAGGGTGAGCTTGTGAAATGCGATGGAAAGACTCTGCTCCTAGGTATTGCCGTAGGCTACGAGATCACCTGCCGTATTGGACGAGCCTACAACTACGGCGGCTACACACGGGGCTTTCACAACACAGCGACAGCCGGCATATTCGGTGCTGTGGCAGCGATATCCAGAATCAAGGGCTTATCTCTGGATCAAGTGAAGAACGCTTTCGGCTTGGCGGCATCCAAAGCCGCTGGTTCCATGCAGTTTCTCGACAATGGGTCGTGGAATAAGAGATTACACCCTGGGTTCGCGGTACACGATGCGTTCGTCGCCGTAGCGCTGGCGGAAGCTGGCGTTGTGGGTGCAACGAGACCCATTGAAGGCAAATACGGCGCTTTACATTCGTTCTCGGCAACCTCGACGACATCTGGACTAACCGATGGATTGGGTTCCGAGTGGATCTTCAAAGAGACTGCTATCAAGCCGTTCCCTGCTTGCCGGATGACGCACTCGGCCATCGAGGTCGTCAGCGGTGTTGCGAAGGATATTGCCGGGAAGACCTTGGACCGTATCATCGTTGCACTCTCCCCTGGTTGCTACCAAATTGTCGGTCCTCCTGACCCGAATAGAATCCATCCCAAAACCATCGTTGACGGCCAATTCTCGATGTATTACCAGGTCGCCATCGCATGGCTGCACGGTATGGACATCGGATGGAGCATGTACGAAAAGAGTCAAATGGAGAGCTCCGAAGTCGCGGCTTTGTGCGATAAGGTTGAGGTTGTTATTAACGACGACGTCGTGGATCTGGCGGCACGATTAACGTTCAAGTGGACAGATGGCACGACCACAGAAGCCGAGCAAGTCTTCCCGCTAGGGGAAGAACAATATCCCTTCCCGAAGGAGCGCGTCCATAGGAAGTTCCTCGGTATGGTTGCCCCTGCATATGATGAGAAGACGGCGAAAGCCATCTTGGGTGTTATTGAGGACATCGATAAGCGGAACATCATGGACCTCATGAAGTTGTTGTAATGGGTTATTTCGTGAACCCTATATAAACAGACCGCAAGATGTGATCTTTCAGGTTATATCACGGGTATATTGTAGTAATGCGACGGGATGGGTATGATTGACCTGTCCAGCGTGCAGAAGCGGTCTTCTGCTTAAATCGCAACAGAAATGTCCAAGGGCATGTTTTGGATTAGAGGGCAGATTGTGCCTATTCTGTTTAATGATAGTAGCCAGCTAATAAAAAGGAAAATATCGAGTCTCTAATTGTTCCGGGGCTCTCTCCTGAGCTCTCTTCTTTTCGAGATGCTATGCTACGTACTCAAGGTACCTAAGTTTGCCGTACGTTATGTCTCTCACCTTAGTAAGGCAACTTTTCTGCCTTTTGTGGCCTGGCAATCGGGGGCAGCTGCAAGTACTTAAGTCGAATTCGCGGGTGTCAGTCATTATTGTAGATGTGAGTGTAATAATGGTGTTGATGGGGTTGTGCATGTATGAGAAGCTGTACTAGAATGGAGGACTAGCATTTGCGGTCACTGCTACCGAACGCATTAATTGGATAGTGCTGATTACCACCAGTGCTAGGGCGATCTTTACTGGTTGAAGTGATTTGCAGGGTGGATAGCGTGTAGTTGGTGTACCGAGGAACCCCTGAGCCGGCACTACGGTACCGCCCTGGCCGTCCCGTAAACCGCTAACCTTGCAACTTACTAGCGCGAAATTACTCACAGGCTCGCATGCTACTTCTGTTTTATGTAGACTTCTAATACGATTAGAGGCATGTGATGCGACTGCCAGACAAAGTATATTCCATAGGTGTTCACGAATACTTGAACGACGACAGGAATATATAACATTAGAATTAATGTCATTGGTTTTAGACCCTTCAAGTCATATGCGTGCAAGTACAGAAATGTAGCTTTGAAGCTTTACAGTAGGTGAATGTCACGTTTGTTTCTAAATTCGGTTCGAGCTGCGTCATATTCCCTTCTACGTCATCGCAAGCTCGCATTCTTTGATCCTGTACCCTGCGAGCCATGATTCAACGGGTACTGCTGTACACCAAATACATTTAAGCCAAACCTTCATTCATTTCATTGCAGAGTTAACTCGACGCCGAAACAATAATCGATCATCTATCAGCTATCATACACGAGAAGCCCAGAGCACGCCAATGCCAAGCCGATATATGCAGTAATTGAGCACGTGCTTTTCCAGAACAGCAACCATGGCAGAGGTAGCCGCAGGTTTGTGGGCAGCCGAAGAGGTTGTGTCAACCAGCGTGCAGGCTGGAGTGGCTGGATATGCCGTCGCCCAACCGACGATGCCTCTCAAAGCAACATTCTCCCAGATAGCATCCACATCAGGAGATGATTCGAGGTGTGTCAGAGTCCCTCGTCCCGAGAATCACTGCCCTTGTGTACGGGCTTTCTTGATATAACGCTTAGCTAACATAACATAGCACTTCACTTGCTCGCTTTAATCATACTGTTACCATCATCGGGAAGAGGATTATTATTTTCGGGGGACAAATAAGCCACAGCCAGCTTGCCACCAACGACATTTATTCTATAGCGTTGCCTATCAAGGATGCCCCCACGCCTCAATTTCAAGTGCTTCCCGCCATCCCTTCTGTCGAGAGCGGTCCCATTCCAGTTGCGCGTACTCAGCACGCAGCTTGCGCTCTCGAAAAACACGTTGTCGTCTACGGAGGCTGTGACGAGAAAGGCATTCCTATTGAAGAAGGATCTAAGCTGTGGCTTTTCGATACAGATAAATCAACCTGGGAAACGCTAGAAGCAAGCAGTCACCCAGAGAGGGTGCCTCCACCTAGATACAAGGGAAGTCTGTTCTCTCACGATGGGAATTTGATTTTGTACGGAGGCATAGGCACCAATGACTCAGCTTTGACAGACGTTTGGCACTTTAACTGCTTGTCCAAGACTTGGAACCAGCTGCCACATGCGCCAGTCTCTAGGGCGAGCGCAGCAATGGTAAAGGATACTTTGTATCTTGTTGCCGCCTCGAACTCTGTAAGCGGCGAAGTGCACCACCTCGACATCAAGCTTTACGAGCAACGACCACCCACCTGGAGCACCATCTCTTTTCCCACGAACCCACTTACTCCGGGTCCTAGATCGCGCCAAAACGGAGGATTATTGCCTGTTACGACTGGGTTCGGTCGAAACTTCCTCCTGTACTTCTTTGGTGATCGTCAAGGCGACGTTGAGAAAGGTGACCTGCTCCAATGGAGCGATCTGTGGACCTTCCAGCTCCCATCAAGTGACTTGGAGGTTAAGGCGGCAACAAGCATAGCGGAGGCAATTAAGCCTGCCAAGATCAAAGACCAGATACGATCGAAGCTGGGTGCTGATACAGGGAAGGCGAACTGGGCCGAAGTTGAGGTACAGGCACCCGGTGATCTTCAAGCTCATGAAGGCAAAGTCCACCCTGGACCCCGTAGCTCATTTGGCTATGATGTCATGCCTGAGGGGAAGAGCGTTATCTTATGGGGTGGTATGAGCTCGGATGGTGAGGTGGAGGGCGACGGTTGGATAATAGAGCTGGCCTAAAGGGTGGGCAATATCGCGAAGATAGGGTCTACTACTGGCAAATCGCCAGAGTGGCCTCTTACGCATGGTTGATCATATCTGGCGCCTTTCGTATAAGGTAGCTGTTTTGGAGGATAACCTCAAGCCTTGTAACCCTCGATCCCATCTCGATTGCAAAAGTAATCAGCAATCGCACTGCCTGAGATCCCAGGGTACCTCCCTCTGGGAAGCAAGGGATGGGTTTCTTTGTAATTCGTCAATAATGTGCATGGTCGGGACTTGGAGGAAGGAAAGAACAATGCCGGAAGATTATGGCGGCCTGGTTCTACGAGGTATCGGCATTCTGGCGCAAGTGTGAGGATGATGAGAGTGCAATTCTGATTTGCTATCGAAAGCAAATCTAGTTCATGGCAGATAGTGGATTCGGCCGGTAGCTAGACTAGCCAATTAACCACATCAATCAATTGCCTAAAATATTTCACTGAGATGGTGGTGAAAAGCGGTTTATAGGGACCGGATCTTCTATAGTACCGGCTTTATTCCAGGGATCAAGCTCTGTGACTATCCGACAGCCCTTCACTATGGGACGGCCATTGGCCGGTCGCTGGAATGCTACCTACTGATACAGCAGCGATGACTATGTAGATTAGTGACATGCGGGAAAGGGGTTGTAGTGCAGTGCAGCAATCATATCATCACGCGCATTAGTAGAAATTGCTTACCTTGCTTAAGGTGCTTAGATACGCTGACGACATGGAATTCTATGGATTGTACATAACGTACTTTTTTTCCAGTGTATTAACAGAAGACTTTACAAAGATGATATTGGAAGTTATTTCATCACAGGCGACAAGGCGAGCACTGATGATCAAGATGTTTTGCACATACTTAGTCGATACAAGGACATCATCATTCGAGGCAGAATCAACATAAGCCTGGTGACTATTGAAAAGGCACTGAACATGATCAGAGATGTTATCGTAAGTCAAGTCCTTTGTTGCTATCGGCATTCCCTGACCCTTGCTAGTCTCAAGTCGTTGGTTTTTCTGACTGAATTGCAAGACAAGTCCCGATCTCCATTATCATGAGCTTTGAGCCTATCTCAAAATCCATAGTGGTAGCAACGGCAACGCCATTAGGCAAGAAGTTCGCTCTTTGCTGCTGTCTATACCCCTAAAGAACTGAAGATGGAAATCTTTCCAGTCACGTTATCTAGTAAAATACGTAAACACGAACCCCGAGCCCGAGTCGTACATCATCGCCGGCCGCTACAAATGCCACCAGAAGAAATGACCAAAATCAAGTCTGTGCGCCTGGGTGAGACAAAGGCAGAGGGTTGCAACAAAATTGGCATAATTTGATCTGGACATAAGACTCAAACCATGACGCGATTCACGACAAGATATTCACACGGGTGATATTTCCTCTCAACATCTCAATAGCGCTCATTTTACGTAAGGCTTTCTTTTTACAAGAAGGCGTTTTGATTACACAAAGCGCAGTCGGTAGTAAAAAGACGCATGGGAGCTTATACCGCAAGTAGACATATCACCAGTCTACCACTGCCCCCTAGTAAGCACCTTTCAGCTATACCCGGTCAGTATGAGGAAAAGCCCACTTCCTACATGATCCTAAACCGCACGTGGTAACGTCCTTTGAAGTTGATTCATGCTCCGCGAAGACCCCCTTTAATGTTAACCAACCCCATTTTGGTATGTTGAAATATCGGCGTCATGCGCAAGAATCCCATTTGGAACTTATCGAGCATCCCTTTACCTTCTCCCTCTCTACGGCTCACCCCAAACCTCATCGGCGATCTGCCTCACCAGCGCGAGCTTCTTCTTCTCGTCCTCGAGCGAGAGCGGGTATCCGGTCTCGTGGGTGCTGAACCCACACTGGGGGCTGACGCAGATGCTCTTAAGCGCCTCCTCCTTAGTCTCGCCGCGCCCCTCGGCGACAAACTCGGCGGCCGCGTACAGACGCTGCTTCATCGTCTCCTTGTCCTCGAGCTCGCGCAGCTTGGTGCTGATGACGCCGACGACGACGCTCTTGCCCCTGGGGAGGAACTTGAGCGGCTCGAAGCCGCCCGCGCGCTCCGTGTCGTACTCCAGGTAGAAGGTGTGCAGGTTCAGGTTCTGGAACAGCTTCTTGGCGATGATGTCGTACGCGCCCTCGGCGAAGTGCCGCCCGCCGATGAAGTTGCCCCGGCACAGGTGGATGCCGAAGTGCATGTCCGCCGGCGCCTTGCTGACGCAGTCGTTGTACAGCGCGATGTACGCGTCTAGGAGATCCTCCACGGTGCCGATGTTGTCCTTGTCCTCCTCCCACCCCTGGCGGAACTTCGCGGAGCAGAAATCTGAAGTAAATGCATAAGTTTTATGGGTTCCCGCGCGGAAGGGAATGAGAGCTTACAGGCCATCCCGGGATCGTCGAATTGGACATTGCGAAGCCCAGCCTTATACAGCATGTCTAACTCCGCCTGGTATACCTTCGCGACATCCTTGAAATATTCCTCGTCGTTGGCATACGCCTCCTTCGTGTAGGCGCGGCCCTGCTTATATCTCATGTGAAACCAAGCAGGAGTAATCATCGTGAGCTTGATGTTACCCCACTCGCTCTGAGGAACCGCAGCCTGGACAAGCTTGAGCTCGTGCAAGTTGGAGGTGGACTTGCTGGGGTCGTGTGACAGTTTGCCCCCGGCGATGACAGACTCACCGGGCATCACATGGTGGTCTTTCTCGATGAGACTGACGACGTCCGGGTGATAAAGTCGGAACATGGCAGCGTCGGCGTTGTTGAGCTGGATGGTGCCTACAAATTCGTCCCACATTAGGCCCCAGAAGCGTGTGCGGTTAAATTCACCCGACGTCACGGCCTTGATGCCGAGGTCCTGCTGCATCTTGACCACTTCCGCAACGGCCTTCTTCTCCACGTCTGGCAGGCCGGCCTCCTCCTCAGAGATGCCCTTGTCGCGGACGGTGGCGCGGATCTTGAGCAGCTCATCGGGACGCAGCAGCGAGCCCATCTGCTCGGCTCGGAAGGGTGGCGCCATCTTAGCTATCCACTTAGGAAATTGAGGCTGTTTTTAATTTTTCTTCTTTGCGCTATCAAAATAGGAAAGTTCTTTTTAGTGGACTTAGTCTTAGTCTTGTCACTCTCACGTGTTGGTCGACTTCAAGCCTCAATGATGGAATTTGCGAGTTGTAAAGTGAATACGAAGGACAAAATGACACGCCGTACTGATAAATAACTATAGATTATTACAAAGATTGGAAAATTAAGAGAGATATACTACAATGAGGCGGCGAGTGAGCTCGTCGCCTAGGATCTAGGTGCGGGGAAACACGACGGGGCGGAGCATCCTCCATCGGCGTCGGATATCAGCTATGGTCGTCTTTTCATGAACTACGACAGGGATTCGCCAGGTTCAGCTCGCGCGAAGCATACAGCTTGGGAGGAGGGTTCGCCTTTGCTGGCAGTAATCCGTTATGAGACACAGCAGACAGCCCGACTCTGCGTTCATCGCCGGTTGTCACTAGATAAGTGGTTGAAGGGAATGTCTGTTCAGTACAAAAGTATTATTCGATGTGAGTAATTAGAGAAAAGATGTTGACGAATCAGGTGCGATATATTTGTCAAAGGCCAGTGCGTTTTGCTACGATAGGAAGCAAAAGTATATCCGACTTGCTGATACTACGCCGTAAACAACTGCCGACTGCAGGTCCGGCGTATTTAGACACATAAGTGTCGGCGGATTCTGGCCGAACTTGATCTAGTAAGAAAGGTAGTGGATATTTTCATAGCAGCCCGAGTCAGCTTCGGATCCGTAGGGCGCTGTATCTCTCCACTGCAGCTGGAAGTAGTGTACTCGTAGTTGAGCCTCCATGTAAGTTTACCGTGTATGGTCCGATTGCGGTACCGAGGGACTGTTATGTAGCTGCTGATTGGCACCAACACCGGGAGCCGCAATTTGCCTATATTATATATGCAGGACACTGGAGGGATGTATTTTCGTGTTCATTTCATTGAAGCGTTATTGATCTTTGTCGAAATTGAGAAAACGAAAATGTCTTTGCATCATAACTTACACGACTTTCACTCGCAGCTGAACGTTCAGTCATTTAGTACGCTCAAATATCAGACAATACAGAGCAAATCACAGACTACAACAGTAGTAGCTCACTGACACGATTCCCGAAAACTTGCTCCATTTAGTAATTTAAGATAGCACCATATTGACGCCCGTATCTCTTAGAATTAATCAGACATTATATTACTTTTAGCCTTGTATCCACACCCAGAGCATCATGAACTCGCATGCTTATATCACACAACCTATTTAACTTACATCAGAGCAACAATAGCACCGACGAAAGCGAGAACGCCAACACCGCTGCCAATCTTGCCAGCACCAGCTACGACAGGCGGTGTCCCGGCAGGGCCAGTTGGGTAGCTGGCGGTCGTCTGAGTTAAGCTTGCGCTAGGCTGGTAAGTTGTCCAGGTTTGAGCAATGGTGCTGTTGCCACCTGTGGGATAAGCCGGAGCAGTAGGGTACGGCGCCGGAGTTGGGGCTCCCGGTGCGCTGCCCGAGCCGCCCGAGCCACCTGCTGGGTAGCTGGCTGAAGGACCACCTGCAGGGTAAGAGGCGGACGGGGCACCAGCAGGAGAGCCACCGGCTGGGTAACTAGCCGAGGGACCGCCTGCAGGGTAGCTAGCTGAAGCACCGCCTGCGGGATAAGAAGCGGATGGGGCACCAGCAGGAGAGCTACCAGCAGGGCCACTGGCCGAGTAGGAAGCAGATGGGTAAACGGCGGAAGAACCAACGATGGGGCCTCCAGGGGAGCCGCCGGCTGGAGACGAAGCAGACGGAGTGGCCGGCGAAGAACCAGCAGGGTAGCTTGCGGTGACGGTAGGCTTGCCAGTCGGGTATGGCGCAGTAGGAAAGTTGGTAGGTGGAACGAAGGTTGACGTGGTCTCGCAAGGAACCATCGTCGTAACATGCTTGGTGATGCTGACGATGCTGTGACCACCAGTCGAAGTCGGAACGGGCAGAGCGGTGATTGATTCGGTTGCCGTGACAGGGCACACGGTGGTGTATGAGGTAGTGTGAACGACTGTCACACCGGTCTGGTAGCCGGCCGGGCAGTTGGGCAAGTTCAGGGCACACGCAGTAACGGTGTAAGTCTCAACAGCGCTGATAGTGGAAGTCACATATCCACTGCCGAGGGCCGAAGTAGTGACAGAGGCACCGGGGATAGAGGCCCCGGTGGATCCAGAGGCTGCCCCAGTCGACGAGACTGCAGTCGCCGAACCACCGGTTGACGTAGGTAGACCGATTGATGTAGATAGGCCAGCCGAAGACGTTTGTGCACCAGAGGTAGGAACTCCGCTGGATGTAGGCAGACCAACAGATGTGGGCAAACTAACAGATGTGGGTAGACCAACAGATGAGGGCAAACTAACAGATGTAGGCAGACCAACAGATGTGGGCAAGCTGATAGATGTGGGCAGACCGCTGGAAGAAGCTGGTCCACTGGGCGAAGACAGGCCACTGGAAGAGGCCGACGCGCTAGATGCAGCAGATCCGCTCGAGGTAGGCTCGGCGCTGGAAGTGGATAGTCCAACAGATGCGCTCACACTGGAAGGGATGCCAGAGGAAATGGGCAAGCTAGTATATGACGGAATGCAGATGGTGGTGGTAGGAATACTGAGCAGCGTGGTGGCGATAGTGGGCGCCAGATGAATGGACAGTAGATCCTCAACGGCAACATCGAGCTCGACGGCAACACCAACGTTGAGACCATAGCTCTCCTTGGCCAACGGGCATTCGGGGGCAGCACAGAAGAAACCAACATATTCCAAGAGATTGGCAAACACAGCAAGCTCGAGGCCGGCTCCGACAGCGGGAATGTTTAGGCCGGGGAGAAGCTGATCGAGAGGAAGAATATCATCGACGTCGACTTCAGCAGCAACGGCAAGATCGACACGAAGACGCAAGTCAGCAAGAAGCTCAGTACAGCCAATTCGGACCTCGACAGGGAGAACTTTTACGGCAACGCCAGAGAAATCAGCCCCAAGAATTTCACCGTCGAAGATGTCAGTCTCGAGAGTAGCTTCTGGTAGACTGACATAAACGCCAGCTGATAGATCTAATTCGGTATGAACGCCTAATATAAGATCGAGATGAACCAAGGCCTCAATGTTCAAGCCTGGAATAGGGAACGAAACCTTAGCAGGGGTGAATAGATTCACAGCAATGGTAGCAGCAGCGCCAATATAGACATCGAGGTCCAACAGAACCTCGACGTCTTTCAGAGAAAGACTCAGAGCGGGCTTTGCCTTCTCTAGGGAGACGAGAGCGTCGATGCTGCCCTTGATGTGGCAATCTTCACAAGCAACATCAACCTTTGCATCGGCCTTGATGCCGGCAATTGGGTCCACGGTAACATCAGCGATAACACCCGCAACGAGAACTTTGCCGCTGAGGTCGCAATTTAGATCAATGTCGGCGGAGATTGGCTTGCTGAGGTCGCCGGTTGTAGGCAGGTCGAGATACTGGGATGGTTGTGGTGGTGGGTAGTGAGCGCTCGCGAACGAGGCTGCCATGGCCACAGCCACGGAGCCGTGGGTGGAAAACCGCATAGCTAATCGGGAGGAAAACAAGACTTGTAAAGAGTGGACTGGAGGAGTGACAAGATCACTTCACCCAAAGCAAAAAGAGCGTAAGAATGCTAAAAGCACTGGAAAAGAGTGACAAGCGAGAGCGAGGCGCGGTGGTGAGGGCAAGAGAAAACAGCCTTGGAGACGGCACTGGCTGTCTATTTGAATGCTTCCTCTCTGCTTGGCGCCAGGACCCATTAGGATAGAACTCCAATAAGGGACATCCTCCATTTGGTCCCTAATGGTTGGACCTCTCAATTCGATGCCTGCCATTCAAGGTTGCGTAGAGCGGTGAATTCCCAGTGTGGGTATTCAGATCGTCGATTCAGGAAAGACTACGGAGTAGATTATACTGACTTACAAAACAGACATGCCCTCACAGCATGTTTGCAAGGGTTGGCTTTGGGGTGTTCTGGCCTGGTGTAAGTCCTTATTGGGTGCCTCTGCGGTCCCTCATTCAGTTGTCAGGCTCTTTGCCTGGCGGGCCCACGAAAAGGACATGCAGTCCGGGGTCACAACGCGCAATTATAATGCAACAAGGGTCCTTTTTGCGAAAGAGCAGACTAACAAAGAATGGACACGGATATGCGTGACGACCCCGTTCGGCTATGGAGTTATTGGTTGGAAAATATGATCACCAGGAGAAATTTACCACGACGACCTACTTGGTAGTCTAGTGACCCTTGCGATTATATTTCTTAGAGAACTTGCCTAGCATTGAGTAGACTACCCATCTTGCTTTACCGTTTTGCTGGTTTAGACGGGTCGGTATACCGGGAAATAGGATCTTTGGCAGATAGGAAAAGGTACGGCTAGGCGTAAACATGCTTAGTTATCAAGTCTATCCAGTACCCTTACGGAATCAGCAGGCAGAGCATCACCGAGTTCGAGCCAAAAAAAAAAAAAAAAAACGAATTGTCAAAATGACGTCTGTTCTCCTGACATTGTGATTAAGCTCAACGGTTCCGGGATATGCCCCAGCCCCTGTCCGGCAAACCAGTGGATGGCTTCGGCTAGGGTCCCGCTGGGTACGTCGTCACTAATGATGATCGACTACTCAGCGTGCAAGGGGTTCGCCAGTCTTCACCCTTTCTATGACCGTTAGAGATATTTCGTGTATATTGAAGTCCTTATACTAGATCAGCTAAGGTCAAAATTAAACACCATATGAAGAGTTATCTCACAGAAACAAGTGTCAGAGCCACCGCGGTGCTTTCATATAAGTTATATACCAGGTGGTTCAGTCAATTGACGCAGCGATTGATATTGTGACGGACCTAATTAGGCCTCTAGGTTAAGGCACTTAAACAACACTGAAGCATTAAACAGTGCCGGCATATGCTATAATTAATCCGCACATGGTATATTAAGTCTTGGCATTCTATGACTTTGGCACAAACCTTTGTACGAAGGTAGTATATAGATAATAAAGATATACCAAGACGCCTTGATCGACTCTCAAGATGGTGAGCAGAAATTTTGTCGTACTTTCATACTTCTACGATTAGTTATTTGACCATTACCAATAGGGCAAGAGTTCGGTGTTCACGTCCTTTGTCATTGGCGCTGTGTGGACAATAGGCTCTAACTACAACATTCACTACACTGGACCCCTAACTTAGTCTAACAGTATCTCTTCGACTAACACCCACGGTACTGCGACTTTCCACTATTTTGTTCAAGATTGTCCAAAATGAGTGTCGCGTATACTGGCACGTTTTCTAGCAAGAACAATTTCAAGGCTTTCCAGGAAGTATTCTGCAACTCTCTATCGATCGCATATGCATTCCGGTTAGCACTATACGGCCAGGAATATACTGTAGCAGATCCTGTATTTAGGGCAATCTTCTTTTTACTGCAGCCCCTTTTTCACCACGTGCAGCACGTAATACACCTTATGCACTCCAAATTATGTCCCGTCGGGTGGTCCCGAATTCTAATAACACAAATGGCGATGGTCATAGCGCATAGTACAGCAGCTACTTTCCTCCAGAGTTTGAAACAATGGTACATCTTGGCCAGGCTCCAGAGTCTAGACCCGAAGTTTTGGTAAGAGGCCAACCGGAATCATGACCGAAATGACTAGAGTCACGGTGCCCAGTGAGAACCCTAACTTGGCTCCCAACACGGATTGTTGAAAATACCACCATCTTTCTGCAGGAGAACACAACATCGAACAAGCAAGTCAATGAATGGAGTGATACACCAACATTTCATTTCTGCCTTCTTCTTCATTCCTCAGGTTCTAGCTTTACTCATTTCCCCTGCAGATAGGCAACATGTAATATACAAATTTTCATATATGTGATCATACGAATAATCATACGATGCAAGACAGAAAGTCGTAGTTGAAATCTAACTTACATAGTAGTGAAATGCAATTGGCTCCATAGCGCTGGCAAATGCCGAACCAGACAGATAGGTAATCATTAGCGAAAGTACGCAATGTAACCCGGCATTTAGTTGGGATAATTACCCTAAGTAGGTTAAATATTTCGGCGGCAATAGTACAGAGTAAAGCTCGACGTGAAGTCTGTGATTTGGAAAATACGATGCACTACGCTCGTGACCCGTCTCTAAGTGCCCGTCGGTGTCTATAGACATCTGCAGGCTTTGCTTCAATCGAAAACTGCTCGATAATACAGTGAAGCACAGTGCAAATCCTTGTCAAGGAACTAGGAATGTGCTAAATCCGTTCGGAAGCGGTGCCGGCTTCAACTATACCTAGCACCAACCGTATCGTCCTTCAAGATTACAAACTAGATAATGGTTACCAAGCGAGGCTATCGGCAAAATAATTGGAAGGCATCCAGGGGTTAAGTGGGTGATGGATGGATGTCTTCCAATTATTTTGCCGATAGCCTCGCCAAGCTCACTTCGTAGACTGCCAAGAAATGGTCACTGGGGTTACTTTGCATAGATATGAGAGATGAAGCCCCTTACGGCTATTATATCGATCTCTCTTTCTGCGGCACGTAGAGGCTTATTATGGGCCATCACCCCAATACCCTATTAGGGCTTCTCCCTCATCAAGAACTAGGTCGTACCAGAGAGAAAGAAAACTCATATGTAAGACTGTAGCCGCCACTTGCAAAGCTCCCAAATTTGCACCAAACCGCAATTATCCGAAGTTAGGCTGTGCTCCCGTCTCTCTCGTAGCTTCAATGCTCGTCAGTGAGGTCGATGTAGTTTCCAATATGGCTGACTGAACCTCCAGTGAGATCGATCGGTGACCAGACTCGCCGTCGTTGGTTTCCGTCGATGCAGGGAACGGGGCTGTAGTCATTGTCGCTCATGTCAATGTCCATCTCATCCGGGGAACTATCCTTTCCACTGCTGCCAGAACTGCCAGAAATGCGTTGCAGACCCATGTATTCGATCTCGCTATTATCACTAACATACTCCCCCATATCGTCTTCGCTGTCGAGGACAACGTAATCTGGGTCCTTCGGATCTGCCGGCTCGGCCTCAACAGTGTAAACTCGGTCCTTATTCTCAAGCCACTTGCGCAGGTGTGTATAGAGGGTCTTCACCACCAACGGAGGAAACGCGTTGCCGATCTGCCGCTTTCTATCGGGATTCTGGAACGGATACTTTACAGGAAAGGTCTGTAGTGTTGCGTACTCCCGCATAGAAAAGTCTCGGTTACCGTCTGGATGGTAGTTGCCCACGCCGCCGTTGGTTGTGATGGTGCGTTTTAGGGTCACACTCGGGTCCCAGCGTTCATAGTATTTCCGTACCATTTTCTGTGGCTGATGCATGTCGTCGTATACTGAAGCGTCGGGTGGTATTTTGTCTAACATGTCTCGAACTGTGACATATGGACTCTTTCCTGATTTGATGCTCCTAGGCTCGACATGGGTAGCTTCAGGAATTGGAGGTAGATTTTCACCTGGACAGGAGCCGATCATGATCAGTCGTCGTCGCCGAGCTGGTGAGCCCCAATCAACCAGGTCCACGACTTTCCACCGTATAGAGTAGCTGTGCTGCGTGAAGCCGTGGACGAGGGCGTTGAAATAGTACTCGAATTTCGGGTGTAAGATACCAAAGGTCTGCTCGAGAGTAAAGAGACGAGGACGGAGTATCTTAATGAGTTCATGACAAGAAAATAAGACGGCAATGTTCGCCTCGTCATTGACACCCGCGACAGTGTGTGCTGGCGACCAGAACTGACAAGGGGGAGACAAGTGCAGTATATCTACTCGAAGCCCGGAGTGATCCACACCCGTAATGAAATCGAAAACGTCCATACGGTACAATGTAGACTCGGGAAAGACTTGTTCATAGGTCTTACAGGCTCCAACGTGGTTATCACAGCTGACTTTAACCTGAAAACCCGCCTTTCTGGCACCACAAGATGCTCCTCCAGCGCCACAGAACATGTCGCCGAATGTGTAGCGCTGACCAGGCTTCTTTGGAATCAGAATTAATTCCGGGTCTTCATGTCCGTCTAGCTGTACAACTGGTCCGTTAATTCGATGCTCTCTGGGGTCATGTTCTCCTCCGCGGACTTTGCCTCCTCTCCAGGTGTTAAGCCGATGGGTATCTGAGACCCTAAACCTAAGTTTCTTTACCTGCTTAGCGTCGAGGTGCTGGATGACGTACTCGAAAGGGACGCCAGTTGTAGTTCGTGTAAGGGAATTCTTAAATACGAAAATACATTTCCACCGACACATCAAGACGCCATTCTGTTCGACTTCATTAATACTTCTATATACCCCAAGGACTGTTCGGAATTGGGGAAAGTTTGCGTTCGTAAAGTGACAGTTTCGAGTCTTAGTTATATCAGAAACAGGCACCTCGATGGCTGCCTGGACCTCCTCGTTCCGGCTGTCGTCTTCGTCAACCCCAAGGATCATAGCGATCTCGTTCCGGAGTCGGGGAAGGCGTCCACGAAGATGCCTCATGCGCGTCAAAGGGATTCCACGAAGCCTCACATTGTTGGGTGTTTGAATAATGTGCTCGATTAAGAGGAAAGAGGCTTTAAAAAGATGCAGTTGTTGTGGAATTTCCACAACAGATCCTGGCTTGAGTATAGCGTCGCTAGATACGTATTTGTCTAACAATTCGTCTGGTGGTCTGATGGGAGGATTGCGAACAGACGATAGGGATTGAGAATTTCGTTGTACGCTGGGTTTGTCATCTGTGAGGTCAATAATGTCGATGATGTCTGCAAGGTCTGGGAGAAGCTCCTCTTCGATCTCTTGTTCGTCTATTTCGTCATCAACACCGACCGGGACATGGTTAAAATGCTTCGGCATATCCCTGAGTCGGCTCTCAATTACCGCTGACTCTTCTTCTATAGGCAGCTCCTCTTCATCCCATTCACCCTTAGTGCTGGAGACTGGCGCAACACCAACCTCAAGGTCTTCGTTATCGGCCATGATCTTCCGCAGTCTGCTAGTGACGCACGCCGATTTCTGTGTGGCGGATGCTTTGCCTCCCGTGCTAGAGAAAGTCCCTGCCAATAATCAGCAATATATGAAGGTTTGGAAGTAGGTTGGGCTCGAGATTTGAGTGCTCAGGAATGGATGAAACTCATTTCGCCAAGGCCAGTTCAACTGCTTTATTCCCTCCCTCCAATCTTGGCCACGCCAACAAAAGATGTCAAAGGAAATTTTGAGTGAAAAAAACAGACAGAATTTGAAAGCTGAAAAGAATTTAGAGGAGCGAGCTGCATCAAAGTAGGTCATCGGCATTGTGGAAAGCACGCGAAAACCTGGGACTATCTCCAGGTAACGAACATAAACATTTATGACAAACAGTGCGTTATTGTGTTTCTTATGGTGTCAAAGCGTTTTTATTTATTAAACGGAATGTGAAGTGGAGCATGTTGTAAGGAAAATTCACCTTGAAATCTGAATGATCACAACTATTCACTTCTTTCTCTCGGACCCGGCAAATTGGCTGTTCATATAAAGCATATCAAATTGCATCTAACTGCTTAACAATATGACTCAGCCCCTAAAATATGGATAGAGACCACGATAGAGAATTCTCGAATCATGATCGAAAAAATTTTATAATTATAGAAACTTTTTGGAAAGGGTTAGTTGGTAGAAGTAGTCAATTTCCATTAACACCAACAAGGATGACATCTCATCCATAAACAGAATATAAAGGGCGCATGTAGCTTAGATGGGAATGATCTACTGATGAGACTATTTCTTTTTTTTGCTCGCTGCTAACTGCTTTACTCAGTAGTTATTATTAATGGAAGGATGTTCACTAACAAAGAGTCTCACAACTTATTTATCAGTCTTCAAATACAAGGGGACAGCTCTACCTACCATCGTACATATCAATCGAATAATACAAGAAACTCGTGAGATATTCGATCATATAATGGGCATTTGTTGCTTCTCTTGTGGGATTTATGTCTAGAAACTGGTAGGTATTACATTTAATAAAATCAACCATTCCATGCAAGAGTTTATGTGCCGATGAAATGCCAAGCATAAATACATCCCGTGTACCAGTGGAAACGATAGGACAATATCGAAAACGTTGAATGAACGATGAGCTATACGATATACCTGGGAGATTATTCTACAAAATTGGCTCTTTATACGATTTCAGTATATAACCAACGAAGAGAAATCTCAGTGACGATGGAGGGCGTTACAAAACCCACCAAAAATGGTTGCTTATTCGCAAGGGCTACAATGCGATCTTAGACTTCAACCCAAGTAGAGATCTGTAAATCCTACGAGGAATCTACCGAGGGACTACATAAGAATACATCTTATGCGAAAGCCAACCGGTAGTTATTGTAAATAAGCTTCCTAAACAGCGTGACCTTGCACAAATACTCCTTGATATGCTGTATTATGGGTTTGTTCAGTACGCAAACTATCAACCAGTTGTTGATTTTAATCAGTGATCGTCATGCTGTCATCGCACATCGGTTCCGTCGGTGACCGACGGTCTACGCAGCACAGAGCCGGCTAACTAGTTAGGTCCCTTGTGGTAGGGGTTAAAGGATGAGAGATGTGGGTCCTGCCATGCCAGACTAACCTAGGCATTACTATTCCAACCATAGACACCAACGATTTCCGCCGGCTGTGAGCTCAAATGTCCTCCAAAATTACATTTGCACAAAGATTGCCTTAACTCGGGCCGTCTTATAGACTTTCGCCGACAACAAGGGTAACGGAACCAATGTTGCGACAAAAGAGCACCGACGCCGGGACTGGACCGGCTGCGGGACCGTCTAGGAGGAAGCCGGCAAAACGGAGCTCCGCCGACGAGACATTCGGCAAAGACTCAGTGCAGAAACGGAGGCGAAGGGCCTTCTCGTGCCTATCATGCCAAAAATTAAAATGCAGATGCGAATATGATTCAGGGGCCCAGGGGTGTCACCGTTGTCAGACTTTAAGGTTTGTATTGCCCATTGGATCCTCACAACACGCCATGCCGCGACTCTAATAGAACCAGTGTCTGACGCCAGATTCTTAGGATTGTATGCTCCTTAGGTGGACAGGCTGATACAGCAACAAATGCGCACGCGGAACCCTCTAGCCCAGGCATCGAAGAGAGGTACGTTGCTGGTATGCTAGCAAAGTGATTTTACAATTTGAACTAGCTCTACCCCTGGAACCAGATATACTCGATAAGTTCTAGATATGCTAACGAGCTTGTCAGGTTACGACGCCACGAAGAGGCTCTACAGGAGATCAAAGCAATGATCGAGGACCTAAAATCTGGGACTCAAACTCCGGCCCACACCATCCGATCATCTGTAGACCATTTTGATCGAGAGGATGGCGCCCCAGTTGTTGGTGGCCATGATCCTCCAGATCTAGAGTACCTCGCAAATCCAGTAGATAGAGGATCTAAGTCAGCCCCAATCGTAGTACTAAGGGAGATCAGCCAGCATGTCGCTTTGGGCTACCGGAGGCTACTTGGGCATGAAAATGTTGATCTCATTCAGCTGCAGTTGCTTGACGACCAGACTGCGAGTGAGCTGATAGAACTGTAAGTTCACTTTCGTAATTTCGAAAGAAATACGAAAGAGACCCATATCTAACCCTGGCGCGCTTACAGCTTCATCAAACACCAGGGCCATATGCTGCTAGTTCGCAACTACGACGACCTGAGGCGTAGGAGTCCTGCGCGACAAGTATCGGCGTTCTTGCATAGCGTGTGTTGCCTGATCGGCATCGTCTACCGTGAAGATGTGTGCGGCACGCCATTACACCGACGGATATACGAACAGGTGCGCATTACTCTCGGCCAAGCAATGCTTGTCAGTCCTCTTGACTTGGACGACCTCAACGCCATGTTTATAATGAGCAACAACGCTAACACCCCAAGCGGCGTGAGTACCACCCAGCGGTACCAATCCACACTGAGATGCCCGGCTGATTGTGTGTAGCAAGGCGCCGATTATATCGACAGCTGGCTATTATCGGGATATTGCGCTAAGCAAGCCATGCTGAGCATATACTTCACACAGATTGTCGACAGGCTTAAGAGAGGCAACTCAACCATCGAGGACCACAGGGCGATGCACCTTTGGTCTACGATATGCCTTCATCACCTTCAGTAAGCATGCTCCAAGCTTCTTGATTGAAACACTACTCTGACCTTGCCCGCAGCTGGGCCGCCACTACCGGCCGACCTTCCATCATCACGAAGGGGTACATCAACCAGTGCAATATCCTGCTCAGTTTCTACCAGGCGACGATGCAGGATGGAATGCTCGTCGCCGAGATTATGCTATACTCCATTCTACACCAGAAGATCCTCCAACAATCTTACCCCAGTAACGGGGGCGAATGCGAGGAATTCCTGGCATGGAAGCAGAGGTGGAAGCATCTACTAGGTACGTTTCCGAGCCAAGAGGAGAGAAATCCTCTTGTTGTGCGTAAGGGGAATACTAACAAATGAATAAACAGCCCTATCGACGTCTTCGAAGCTACGGATAGGCTATCACGCAGCCTGTTTGATACTGGCTGTCCGAGCCCTTGAAAAGACTGGAGATGCGCTAGGCTCTGTATCCCTCCTCTCTACTGAGAATACTCCTATTGCGGCTAATTCGACCGGCCCCGACACCAATGGCCAGACACCGACTTCCACCGACCACCACGACCCAAAATGCGACGAAAAAGGAATGGCCGGAGACAATACGAGCCGCCCCTCAGCTGATACAGACAGCGCCAGCGACATCCTTCGCACAAATACCTGCAAATACGCTAAGCTCGTCATAGAGACCTTCGTCGATATGCCTTTATTCCTGATGGACGCGACGTCGACATGTACCTGTCTCTGCATCGGGTACTGCGCGCTGGTACTTGCGCACTACGACGCCTCACAATCGCATATCCCAGATGCCGTGAGCTTGCGCCTGATCACGCGCATCGACCAGTGGATCCAGACGTCGCCGGGCAAGGCGTGGTCTTACAAGTACGGGGCGCTGGCACGGCAGAAACTTGAGACGAGAATCAACATGGCTACTGCGTCTTCAGGTCCACGCATTCAGACGCATCAGCATGGCCGGGATCAGGGCCAGGGCCAGGACCAGGGCAGGGCAAATGTGGCGAACCTAGATCGCGAGGATACGACACATGATCAGCCAAACCTATCAAACCTATCCCAGGAGTCTGATACCAGCACTCAGAGACCGCCCGATGGGCATGCAACAGTATGCCCTACGGACGATTTGCTCACACCAACGGGGCATCCTCTCGATCAGGATACCAGTCTGCCGTCTTTCGACCTAGATGAGCAGGCCATCTTTCCCAGCATGGAAGGTTTCTTCGGCGGCGGATTCCTTGACTTCATGAAATAGATATTAAAATAAATCACGATAGAACTTTCAGACAAAATTTATTAGCACGAAATGTCTTTTCTTTCTATTTGCAGCTCATCCCGTAGCACAGTGCTAGCAGCGTATGTAGGAAGATAGGAAGTATTGAAGGATCTGGGCATCGAAAGGCTTCCAACAAATGTGGTCGATCATGGATAACATATTTTATATTATGAATAGGAGTCGCTATGGTTTTCGCTGTTAGAATACTGAAGGAGAAAGCTACTAGAGCCCGAGAGCTCATTGTGATATTTAAAACAAGATCTGCTTCAAGACGCGCTGGTTTTCAGCACCGCAATGGCCTGGCTTCTCTTCTTTTTTCAATTTATTTCTCCATTATAGCGTAAATACCTTCATGGCCGCCAAGTTGGAGTACCAGCGTAAGCGTGTTTGTGTGGGCAATGACGAGGCCTCGCTCCAGATAGAGTGCATTTCTATGGTACCCTTAATCTCGTGGCTTCTTGCGGAATTTACTGCATATTTTCTGGCGGCTTAGGCTTCAGTACCTTTGCCTCACAGCCGCTTGTCGCTGGGTTTAAATCATGATTCAACTCTTCGTCATCCGAATTGGCACCGTTCAGTGTTAAGCCAGAAAGGTTGCCCAAGCCATCATGATCAGATGAATTCTTGTCGAGCGTATTGGAGGAGTCGTCACCATCTAGTAGTGGTACAGTGGAGGATTGTAACTGAGATGAATGTTTATGTCCTGAAGATGTGGTTGGGCGTGATGAGACTGCTTGCGTTGATGACAAATGTGAGCCACGGCCTTTGACTTTCAATAAATAGCGATTCCGCCTCGCAATGTACGCCGCCACAGCGTCAGGGTAAATAAGCCATGACTTGGCAATTTCGCTCTCAATGTTCTCAGTCCAGTCGTAAGAGTGCAGAAAGCGGAGAAGCTCTGGCGCATTGAATGCAGCCGGATATGCTTGTAGCAGTATGCTGTTTAGATCTCGGAACATAGTGGTCACCCTGACAGCAGGGCCCTTCTCTCGGAGTGATTTCACTACTTTTTGAACCTCTTCTGGGCAAGCGAATATGATACAACCCTTGCGAGGAACTCCTACGGCGTGTGAATACCGAAGTGGGACTATCTGTTTATTTAACCATCGTCGCCAGCTGTCAGCCAGAAGCCAATGCTATGGCTTCGGCGGGAGTGGTAAGCTTAGGTCAAACCTGACTATATCCTGGGAGCTAAAGAAGCCATAGGGCGTAGGGCTTTCAAACTTTTCCTCAGACGGTTCCAAACCAGTGATTCTTTCAACGTGTTTCGAGTGGCAACACAAACCTATGACTAGCCGGAGTTTTCTCCCCAAAGGCCAGGAAAGGCTCGTGGGATTATGCCGGTAGAACGGGCATCTTGGAGTAAAGGCTGGCTTAGAAGGATCAAGTTGGAACTGTGCTGTGGCCAAGGAGGACCCGTGGGCGGAATCTGCTTCTTCGGCTAATCGAGACGGAGTTGGGAAACCCTGTGTGCTCTCGAGGTTGGCCGTTTCGGGATCATTGTCGGTTGCATCAGCTGGTGATTCAATAAAGAGGTACAATATGTTGTCGTCGCGCGTTTGGGAGAACGAGGGAGCCATTTTCACGGTGGAGGAAACTCGAGTTGCTAAGTAATGATTATAGCTGGTAGAAGTGATGGTAAATTCATCCGTCAATAGTTACTCGTCGCCTCTGCACTAGGTATTCCAGATAAATTAGACTATTGCTGATGTGAACTTAGTGAATACAACGCAGACGGAATGGTCAATATGTCTAACTGATTTGATGGGAAAGTGTAGGTATTTGACATGGGGCTTCAATGTTTGACTCTGTCAGCTGCGAGTTCTCTATTTATCCCATAATTAACATGGAAAGCGGTAACGAAGCACAACTGCCTCATTCATGCGTTGAGCCATTCATATCTAGAAGGGACATCGGAAGTGGTTGTTATTGCCATTTGTGGTAAACTAAGGTCTTTGATAGATGGTAATTAGTATCACATGTTGAATCCGTGCGGCTGGTACGCGCAATTATGCTTCCTAATACTCATTGCGCACTTTGTAGGCAAACTATTCGAATAGTTACTTGATGCCCGCCGCATTCACAAAAGCCACCCTTTATCACCATATGCTTCTTGTATAGTGTCTATAAGCGGATAGACAAACTTGATCACGTGTAGTGAGTTTTTTAATAAGGCAACTATGGCTTTATTCACTTAATTCAATTCGTACCTATACCTTCAAGTGAATGGTGCCTGTAGAACTAAATGCTGACTTCAGCCAATAATTCGTCAGGCTCGGTTCGTAACTCCGTACAAGTGCTACGGAGCTACGCAGTTCCTGATGCGTAGGTGACTTGGCAGCTTGGGTGATGCTGAATGGTGGGGCGAAGCTCCCTATCGACTTGCCTTTTCCAGCATCTGCTCTGCATATTTTATTGGACGGAAGTTGGCGGGGTAATGGGGCTACAACCCCTCCGTACCCTAAAGTTTCCAACTTGCCATACAT